>OZ012630.1:1200000-1897522 GCA_963942485.1 Pediacus dermestoides | reverse complement strand
AAAAAATTTGTTATTTATTTCAATTTCAAAATATTTTTCTACAAAATCCACCACAAAATTTAATATAATCAGGAACTTTATTTCTAGACCCTATAAAAGTTCTTCTATAGAAGAATAAATTTGTTCAAAGGTTAGGTTAAGTATGCCAGTAAATATTTCGTCTTTGACCTTATTCTCATCATCATCATCATCATCATCTCGTGATGCTACAAAATTTCAACATTCATGATCAAAATTCGAGTAGAGGCAAAAGAAATTAAGAATCTAAAGAAAAAATTTCTTCTAAATTGTACGCTTTTCTTCCTGTTCTTCTTTTTCGAATGCTTATCCTTCCAGACAAAATTCCGGTGTATTCTACTAAATTTTTCGACAATTTCGATTGAAACCCCCAGACTTCCGGACTAAAAGGCGAGTCGAAAGCACAATATTAGGGTGGTACCGTCCCCTCTTTCGATGTTCCGCGCGCTCCTAAAGTGCCCCTCCTGTTGTTTTCCCCCCGTGCCCCACCGGTGCTACAAGCTTATGGAACTGGTGCGCCATCTCAGTGAGCCCGCCGTTTCCTTTAGTCCGTTCGAAAGTGTGTTGTGTGAGCGCAAGTAGGAAACAAAAAGCGCGTCGAACTATTTTTATTATTATTATTATTATTTGTTAATTGAAGTTCGCACTGACGTCCTGGATGTTGTTGTTATTGTTTATAAAAGTTGTGCATATATTTGTTTCATAAACGCAAAAGTGAGAACTAGCTGAACTGTTGTATTTGGTACTTTTTTCTGGAGGGTGATGATTTGGAAAGTTGTTGGTTGGTTAGTGCTCTTGGTGGTGGTTCTGCTGGTACCATCACAGGATGTAGTGTCTGAGATCCTCCTGTGGGCAACACGTGTAAATGACACATGAGTCTGTCACAGGATGTGATGTAGATCCACCACAGGAAGTTGTTTATTATGCATGTACTGTTGTGATGATGAGTACTTGAATAGAACTGGAACTGTCAAGATGGTCCTGCACGAGGTAAGTTCTTTCTACCTGCTTGGTACCTTGAGGGGGTGTCCAATCTGCAATCTAAAAAAATCTGCCATCACGAAATTCTCAATTAAAATTGTTGCGCACTAAACAACAAGACCGTGAGACAGAGAAGGAGTTTTCTTTTTCTTACAATTGGAATGCGCCTATCCCGTTATAAAGCAAACAAAACAACATCATGCCGCCGCGCACACCTCTTACACTCACTCAATGTGTGCCCCCCTTTCAGCCCCCCCACGGCACCCCTTGTAGATTAAACCATCGCCGCCGCTGTTTGCGTCCACAGACAGTTAATTGCGCATAACTGAGATGCTTTCTATGGTACTTTCTGTCTTCGTCCAATTTTCTTCCGTTGGTTTTTTGGGGGCAAGGTCACAAGGCCTGGAGGAGAGCATCTTCAGAGGATGATGGTGCAAGAATAGTTGTGGGAAAACGTTGTGGAATCGTGGGTGTGTGTTGACGAGGGGCGAGGTGGGGGAATGTACTATATGTGATGACGATGACGCATATTTCCCATTCATTCATTCATGATTATGTTGTGTTGTTTTAGTAGATTAACATTTGACGGGTTTTTAAATGATTTTCTGTTGTTGGATTATTGGAAAATTGCGTTTGTTGGTTTCTGTGTACCGTGACGGCCTCGTGGTCGTCCTTGTGTCCATACGCATTTGCGAGTAAATGCCCTTCATTCATAGGCAAGTGCCCCCGTGATGTTGATACGTTGTTGTCTCTTGTGCCCCCACTCACTTCAATCATCGTTCTCACTTGCTCTTGTACATCTAGTTTTGTTATTGCTTGCAAAATGTTTGTTTGTTGATCGATTGTACGAACACTAGAGCAGAAAAACGCACTCTCCAATCTCCAATTCATACTTTTTCTAATGGAATTTTGTTGTGTTGTGGTCGATGTTGTTGTTATCAGGATATTTTGTAATGAGTTGGAGGTTTTACTAAAGCAAACCCAACATCTGGTTGTTTATGGTTGCGTTCTGCATAATTGATTTGAATTTCGAGTTGGGGTTAATGAATCATTGAACTAATTGTGTTGATGATGGTCAACATGCACTTTAGGGATGTTTCAAATTGAGTTTGATAAGATTTTATTTGCTGAGACCACCATAGGAAAAGAATGATGGACTCAAATTATTTTTAAATTTCTGCTTTTCAACGAAGGTTTTCATAAAATTGATAAAAGAATCAAATGTTTACTTCAGAACAAAATCTAATTTAAAAGTTTCCATCGAAGAAACGTGGAAATTGCATATTCTAAAAAAAATTTTGAAGATGTTTTATTAATATTTTTGAGAATCTAAGGAGACATCTTGGAAAATACGAATTATTTTTTGAAGATCTAAGGCTCTCATGATTTGAAAGTACGAATTATTTTAATGCTCTCATAAGTAGTTTTTGTCTTTTAAATTGAGGTTTGGCTCAGCAGATGTTCTGTTCATCTTCTCGTGGTATTTTATGTCACCATCAGTCAAACATTCACTTTACAACAAAATGGAATTTTAGTTTCCATCAGAGAAATGTTAAAATTATTACCATAAAAAATATTTGAGCACCTTTTAAAGTACTAAAAAAATAATAAACTGGATTTTTGCAATTTTGTCAATTTATTTCCGTCAAATATTTGAAATGTGTAAATATTTTTAGATGATCTTAAAGACATCTTTGAAAATACGAATTATTTTAATGCTATAAAATTAACCAAACTAATCTAACCTAATAATATTTTTGAGGACCTTGAGGCTTTCTTGCGACATTCGAATTGTTTTAATGTTCCTATAAAGTAGTTCTTGTCTTTTACATTGAGGTATGGTCCAGCAGATGTTCTCTTCATCTTCTGCTGGTATTTTATGTCACCATCAGTCACGCAAATTGCTCTTTTCTAAAATCCATGGCTTCCCCTTAAAATATGCGATAAATTGGACCAAAGTATACTTAACTATACATAAATCAGCATTCACTTCTGGACTCTTTCTCCATCCAAGTCCTTTATGTGTGATTTTATTTTATACCTACAGCATGAGTAACAATGAGATCACAACATGAAAACTGTGGGGGCCTCCACAGCATCAGGTCAGTATTTTTTTTAAACAAAGATGAAGATTTGTGTACCTGGATTAGTTTTTGGGACTTTACCTGCGCGCCCCAACATCTTTCGTTGTTTCGGGTACCATCAAACGTTCGTTGTGAATTTTGATTGGTTTGATGTGGCGACACGAACGCGGACGCAATTTTATTCGTTGTAGGTTTTGATGGTATGGTGTTGTCTATATTTAGCGGACTGGACGATTATAAAAGTTAACTGAAGTTTTCTGTGACGTCTGCTTGGTAGTGCATTCCTAACATACTGAGTCAACCAACAAACGTATTATTATGTACACTTGGTCTTGGTCATCAAAAATTTTCTTCTGGGGGTTAGACTGTTAAGTCGACACGTTTATAAAAATGTTGAAACTAGTCTAGGTTAATGATTTTTGCTCACGTATATTCTACAATGTGTCTGGGTGCAGGATGCGGGTCAATGCACCAGGGTATTCCCGGAATGTGTCTTTGATTCTTTTGCTTGCTTGAGCCCAAAGTGTGCAAAAATTACTTTAGCGTAGTTGGAATGCGCGTATGAAGGAAGATCGTATAGTTTGTTCTTGGAACCCCCTAATTGGTGAGGACATACTGTTGTTTGTTTGGTACCGTTGTGGCACATTCCAGTATCGTGGTCATTGTCGTTAATACAGAGAATAAATAATGTTTTGGTTTGCTTACTTGTTTGGTTTTTCTTTTATGGTTTTGTTGTTTTTAATAAAATTTTTGGAATTAGAAAACAGTTTACTCTACTTATTATATAAGTAGTTTTTTTTATTTTGTGAAATTTGAGAAAATGTTTCTATTGCCAGGGTAAAATTGATCAAAATTTCAAGATTTAAAATATTTGAGATGAAATAAATATTACTTAGGTATAGACTGGATTTAATTTTAGTTTCCTAAAAATGTAGTTAAAGGGGATACAAAAAATTCCTCAGAAAGTATAGGAAGTGATATTTTGGAGTAAAAGAGTAAAAGAGAAAATGTGCGGAAGGATTCTTTAGTTTAAGGTTTGAGAAAGACACAAAATTATGACAGCTTTCTTGTCAAAATGCATATCACTGAAACGTAAATGAACATTACTCAAAACTAACCTCACTCCAATAGAAAAATACGTTGCCTGTTGTAGAGGACTATTGGCGAAATAAAACAGTACTACGCCTCTTTTATGTGGAATTAGATGTTTTCAGCTTGTATTAAGTTGATGGAAACCAAAGAAAATACGAAATTTGGTTTTTATATTTCTTGTCGTCAGTACTAAAATAAAATTTGAAAATTTAACCAAAATCTACCTCAAATATTCGAGATATTGAATTTTTTAGATTTTTAATAGTTCCTTAAGAATTTTGGTAAATAGGGCACAAAACAATTCCAAAAAAGTGTAGGAAGTTATATTTTCGAATATTTTTTCAAAAGTATGAGAGAAAATCTGCGTGTTGGATGCTCGCTTGTCAGTGATTGATAAATTTCCATAAAAAATTATGTTTGGGAAAGACAATGTACTTTTTTCATACTTTCAAATGAAAAAGCTTATAAAAAATCGTTATACGTTTTCTTCTTCTTCAAATGAATGCCACTAAAACATAAGTGAACATGAGCACATTATTCAATTCTAACCTCACTCTATTAAAAAATGGACGTTTGCTTATGGAAAGGACTATTGAAAGAAGAAAATAGTACTACACCTCATTTTGTGTTTAATTAGATGCCTTTAGCTTGTGTTAATTTGATGGAAACTAAAGGAAATAGAAATTTAGGAGACGAAGTA
The DNA here is from genome assembly GCA_963942485.1 of Pediacus dermestoides. NCBI lineage: Eukaryota > Metazoa > Arthropoda > Insecta > Coleoptera > Cucujidae > Pediacus > Pediacus dermestoides. Next base: position 1,892,647 of record OZ012630.1, on the reverse strand, counting down.
GCAAAGCAACTTGGTTTTTTATCTAAATACATATTAGAGACTATAGGACATAAATTCCTTAGATTCATAGTCATTAATTTGAAATTTAATATAGCTAAGAAAACCAAAAAACTAAAAAAATGATGAATTTCGTCGAATTATTCTAAATTAAAGATGAATTAGAAGTATACATATATCTATCAACTTTGGTTTTATTTTTATTTGATGAAAACCAAAAATTGCTCTAGAATTTAGTCCTACATTTTGATCAAGAAATTATTTAAAATTCATTTTTATCTGCTAAAATCCAGAATAATGCTTCCATTCGGTAAAATAAATTCTTTTTCATAGTTTCCCAAATTTTCCAAAGAAGAAATAATCTTTAAACTAATTTTACAATATTTCTTTTATTTATATCCACTTTTCCGTAATTTATGTCAACATTTTGATTTATTTCCTTCGATAGTTTATAACCTAGACTGAAAAATACTTTTTCATGCATAAAACATCTTTTGCGTTTCGTACCCCATTTCTGTACACTCTTCAGCCTCAAAGTGAATTAGTTAAATTACATTATCATATAGGAGTATTAGATTAGATAAAAATAAAGTACTTGTCCTACAAACAGCCTTCCTGTTGTAAGCATCCAAACATTTTAATGGCTGATATCCTTTTTGATGACTGCTTGACATTAATCTCAGTAGTTCCGGTTATTTGCTCTGTCAAACTTGCTCCTGTCGGAACATCTAGTCCAAAGAGGAAGAAGGGCATGTTGCCAACAAACAACAACAGTTTAATATACCAATGTCTTATTCCCACGGATTTTATATTGTACAATTAACATGATGATGATGGGGCATTTCGTATTTGGTTTGGAATCGGGGGCCCCTTTGATATGTATTTGGTTTGAAGAAGTTGGAAGGTTGTTGACTGGACTGGCCTGCTGGTGTGTGTGTGTGTGTGTTGTGATTCTGTCTGAGGCCCGCATTCTTCCAGCAGGTCATACATACACGCATGCCATTCCTCCGTGTATGCATTCCGGTGGTTCGATCGAACGCGGTTGATACTTTGGAAAATATGTTGATAGTGTGCTTTGGAAGAATTTTACTTAAATTTGGAAATTTTGTCAGATTTTAGGTTTGATTTGGCGCCAAAAAAATTTAAACTGACACTAAAATTAAATTGAAGATTTCCTTAGACAATAACGCCTTAACATCTCATTTTCCAAAATATATTTTTCTTAAATTTTCCTTCTATTATTTGATACATATCTTCCCTTAATCCAAAATAATATGATTTAACCAACATGGCGACTCCTGACGTCATAATCCACCATGTCCATTGTTTGGTCTCCATATTTGCGGAAATCCTCCTATAGTGCACCTGGCGTTTGCCCCCTCGTAGCATTGGATAAATTCTTCAGTTAGCCATTTGTTCAAGCTTCAAGCGAACAATCCCCTTTTCATCCATAATATATTATAAGGGTATAAGAAAACATTTTGTGTGTACATTATATAGTTTGACTTCTTATGTATGTACGCAATTTGTATTGAATAAATACAGTAAAGAAAGTAATCTCCTTGTCCTTTTTACTGCGCCTCTCGGGGATGGTATCACGCTGGGGGCGGTTTTCTGTTTATTTGTTCTGTGGATGAATCTTGGTTTGTTTTTGGAACGTGTGTGTTTTGAATTTATATAGATAACTGTAGCTGGGGGTTTTAGAAGGGATTAATCGGAAATATGATTTTATTCGCTTGGTCACTGACTGAAATTTTATGAGACACAATTTAGAAAAATTGCATTAATATATTGAAGAGGAATGTAATAATTTTAATGGCTTAGCAGAAAATCGAATTTATTAAAAATACTTCAAAAATATGCATGTAATTATTTAAATTACATATTATACTTTAATGTCTTTCCCTTATTTTCATTTAACTATTATGAAGTTTAATGTGAAAAATAATACAAGATTGTTACATTTCCTGTCTTAAAATGTTAGATAAGCTGACGATAAATTGGGGTAAACTACGTTCAAGTACCGTTTGATGTCTAAAACTAACTTATATTTTTAGTTATTATGGAGTTTTTCTTTCTTTACTTTTTCGCTTTATATTTTTTTGTCAAAGTGCTAGATCTTAGTTTCTTCTTGTGAGGTTAGGTGCCAAATTCTTCATTCAGGACAATAATCCTTATTGAAAATTATTATTTTTTGGCTTTTGTTTGGTAGATAAGCAACAAGTAAATAATAAAATATTTGTGACGTAATTTGGTTTATATGGAGGAGGAATTAATTTGGAAACTCTTGATGAATATTTAAGTATAGTTAAACATAAATAATGTAGCAGGATACAGGATATATTAGAAGATTTTTTTGTTTTAACTTAATTTTTAACCTTCATTAAAATAATCTAGAAAATTTCATCTTCTCCTTTTTTTGGAATTTTTTCGGAAATATGTCGAAGTGTCAACACAATTTATCAAAAACCAAGACCCAAAGTAGACTTTGGAACCACAGAAGATGAAGAAGACCTCTTTTTGACTATACGTAAATCTGGGGGTATTAAAAATGAATTAGCTTAAAAATTAAGTAAAAAATCAGCTTTATTTTAAGCCAAACTCGTTTCGAAATTGTCTTACTAACTTCTAGAGCTTAATTCCGATTATCAAACATTTGAAAATATTTTTTTCCTGAAATTCTTGACTAACCTAATCAAAATATCTTCATAAGTTACGTTTCCTAAGGTTCATTAATTTTAGGGGATAAATTTAAAAGTATTATCGTCAAACGTGAGTTCTCGGTCAAGGCACTAAGTAGTCAATTGTTTGGCCAACAGTCAATATCAAGTTTCTTGAAAAGGACAAAAATCCTAAAACATCATCAATTAGTAAACCATTTGAAAAAAAATTAATATTTGTCATAAAGTCATTTCTAAGTGTTGAAAAGTTTTGGCAACGTTCCTAGTTTTTCAATCGATATGTTATGACAGTGGTAACTAAGAAAACGAACTATTAGTTAAAGTTAACTATCGATTGAAAAACTGGCCTTAAGAAATCGCTTCATTCCATAAATCGTATAATTTTTTTTCACTAATAGATGTCGGTATCTGCTTTGACTATTCATAAGGACAAGCCAATATAAGGCTCCAATGAACCAAGTTTAAAAACCATAATTTTACTACTCGTAATTTCAAAAAACCATTTTTTTTTTCTATATCTTGTTCCAAAAATATACTTTTCCAAATAAGTCTGTCTCTGAACTTCAGATATTAACAAAAAGTTGTCGAAGATAATAATAATTTAGGGTAAGATGAAGACAGACGCTAAATTATCCCATAATTTTGATAGAAAGAATATGATCCAGTATAAAAAAATATCAAAAAACCACTGAAGTATGTATAAAATCTTCTCCTCTATGATGCTGGAATTTTTAAATTCTATATGGCAAAAACAGCTCTATTAATTTTTAAAGCTATATTATGAGATGCCATCTTACTTTTTTTAAAAAAATTAACGAGGGGCGAAATGATTATCGGTCTTTAGTTTAAACTAAAATTTAGCAGGATTCGATTTGAAGGTTTTATACTATCTTCGATTTAAATCACTTTTAAGTCCAAATCACTTCGGTTTTGTGAACTGATATACTCACTCATAGACAAATTAATTCATATTTAGATAAATTTAGACGAAAAAAATATAATGACACTCAAAAAACCCCAAATCCTACATTTCTGCGTAAATTTCCCAGGCAACATCAGCAATTTCCAGTTGTCGCCTCCTTATTTCGCCCTGATAATTATCCAGGATTATTCTGCGTTGTTGCCACTGAAAATTCATAGAAAAAATCGAAAAATTTCCGAAATGAATTGCGTCTTAAGTTTGCTGTCGCGGTCGGCCATCTTAGCGCATTTTCGCGGGGCGGAGCCAAGGCCACCCAATGAGATCCCCGATTGGAGATTCCAGTGACTGTGTGTGAGTGTGTGAGTCGCGAAACTGGACCTCGAAGTAGGTATGCGAATAATTGTACGAGAATACTACGGAAATTACTATGTATATCTTATCGCAATAAAATCTATGAAGTATGTTGATGTGGCCTTAGTGTAGTGCGTAGTTTGGAAGATGGCAGTAGGTACCCACCAGGATTTTTTTCTTCTTGGTTGATGGCTTTGTTTGAATGAGTTGTGGGAGCCCCCAAATTGAACAAACAAAACCGACGCAACGGTTCTAAAATATATAAACGCACGATGTTTTTAGGTTACTTTGTAGAAAAGGTGTCGGAGCCTCGACCGCTTTTCTAGGAATTTGTTACCCTCGGGGCGGTTTTGGTTTTTTCTTTAAATGTGCGTCTTATTTTCGGCTTTTGCCCGCCAAACGAAATGCGCGCGCAACCTCACGCAAGATGCGTCGCCGTGTTCACATATTATGCCGGTTACTAGGATGTGACTTCCCGCCAATTTGTAGTCAAGCGTTACCACGTGCTTGAATGCTGTTGTGTGTTTAGTGTGCTCTAGAATTTTTTTTGTTTTTTTGCCGGTTTTTGGTTTACAATGTTGACGTTTTTCCAGGCAAATGCCCGCCAGGATCATCCAGGAATTATTCAGGACGTGTCCACCCGATGGCCTGGCTGAGGATATTGTGGGGATCATGAAGATTATTATTAAATCTGGTGAAGGTAAGATTGAATACTTATACTTAATTTTTACGTTAAATCAGTATAATTGTTGAAATTGTGGAAGAGTGCTTGAGAATGCAGTGTTGCCGGATTGTTTTTTTGAAAAATACTTTGATAAAATTAAAATTTCAATGTTGATTCTGAAGACACAGTAAATTTACCTGCTTTAAGTGAAACTATAATACGCATGAAATTAAATCAAAATAAAGATTTAATGCGACAGCTTTGATACTAAAAATTCTGTTTCTACATGAAAATCGATGAAAATAAAAACATAAAATTTGGCGGATTCTATGTTAAAACAAGTGTTTTTGAAATTATTAAAATTATGCACAATGTTATCATTTATCACAAACAGCCGTTGAGATATTTTTTCATATACGTATCAAAAATATTTGTTATTGATTCATAGAATTACTAGAAAATTAGTAAGCAATTTGTTTGCTAATTATTGTGTTTTTCAAACCTTATTCGAAAACCTGTTTTTTATAAGTTTTTTGAACTATGAGTATGGAGTTTTGATTTAGAATATTTAGGTAGTTTAAACTATGCTAAAAGTTGCTTCTGGAAATTTTTTGATAATGATTCAAGAACTTACAGGAATACATATTTCAAAGGCGTGCATTGTTTTGTATAGTGAGTAATGAAGAGTTGAAGTAGATTTGTAGTTTTAAGTTATCAGAATTATTGCTTGAGTCACCAAATTTACTTTGAACTATAATTTGATTCATCGATTTAGTGTAAAAGTGTATCATGATTATAATGGGTGTGGAGATTATGATTTGGTGATGACAAATATTGCTGGAATTTTTCCTTAAAAATTAAATCTAAAGGTCAGTTTATGCAGATTCGTTTAATTCTACTTACGGTAAAACTAAAGATTTTATTTAACTGTATCAACCCTTTGAGCCTTTGACCTATAATTATATCCAATTGTTCATGTCGGTTAACCATGAATCATAATAATGTGGTTAGACCAACTAAAAATACCCATGATAATTTCCGAATAATTCCCCAAACCATCAGGTGATGTGTCAATTCTATTTTTCCATCAGCTTATATACATCCTTTTTTCTGCACTCCAGCCCCCCAGCAACGCCATTACAACAGCATCTAAAAGTAGCATTCTGTTAAGACATGCACCAAAAAGGTGTTGAATGTCTATTTCTGTGTGGCGGCGTGCCTCTTGTTTCCTGCGAGACAGGAAGTGGGTGCCTTGCACGTGGATGCTGATGATGACCCCCCGCAATATGTGTGTAGAAAACCCCCTGAAAATTTGATGATTGTAAGCACGCGCGTTTCAGCACACGCCCCCCTTTACTTGTTATTTATAAACTTTGGATAAATATAGGGAATATACTTGAAAAGTTGATGTCTTGTGATGGAGGAATCTGAGATAAACCCCCAGCGAACATGTGTTGGTGATGTAGAGGATTGTGCTCCCTTGGGGTTTTTTCTTGTGTTGTATATATTTTTAGAACTGTTTTTGTTCAGGTAGTAAAAACATGAAAGGGCAAAAGACTAGGCGGGAAAAATGCGCTTGTGTTGTTGGGGTTTATTTAGAACGAACGCTTGAGTTTGGTGTAAATTTTATAAAATATTTGAGAAGCTTTATAAGAGATGGTTGAATTAGCTAAAACTTTTATAAAAATATGGAGATCAACCACGCTTTTCCACTTTGTTGCTATTTTTAGTCACAATTAATTGTCTAGATAATCTTAACTAATTTAGTGGTGACTCAATGCAGTTGAATGTGATAGATGAGATAGAAGATATGAAGCTTTTTCCTACACGGATACCAATAACTCGCCTTATTTTTCAATAATTCTTCAAATAAGCTGGGCCTTTTTGAAGTTATGCTATATGAAGATGCCCAGAGAAAAACGTAATTTCAAGTAAATAATAACATTGACTATTTTATTTTTGACCAGCTTTTCAACAGATGAACTAAAAGTGAAAATTTTGTATTAAAAATTAGCCATCATCATACTTTTCAAATAAAGTGTTTCAAAGCTAGTTTCTGTAAAGGAATTTATTGAAAAAAATTGTATTATGGGCATCGGACTACAAAGTATGAAATTCAAAGAATTATGCAAAAAATTGCATGCAAATATATCTGGAAAAATGAGGCCAGAATTTGACGAAAACTTTTCCAAAGTTTCCTAAACTAGGGTTAGTCAATGTTGGCAACATTGAACAGTATTTTTATCTCATTTTCAGTTCTTGAGGAACATCGACGGTGATGGAAGATTAAACTATAATGATTTACATTAACGTAGATTGTTCAATGCTGCTAATGTTGACTAACCCTAATTTAGGAAACTTATTTAGAAAAAAAACACGAAATTGGTGAAAGAATCTACACATGTGTGTACAAATTAACCGCAAAATTACATAATAACTAAAAATTTGTTGTAAAACTACTCTGTTCCACAGAACGATTAGCTCGTTACTAATTTATAGATATTCTAGCCTGAAAATATTCTTAAAACACGTAAAATGATCAAGTCCTCACCATCGATAAAGACGTTTTTTATTTTATGGCAACTTTAACAAAATTTTTGGTCTAGGCCTAGTTTACTAGTAAAAAACTCCATTCTTCATTTGTCTAAAGACTTGTTTCAGCAAGACTCCAGTTCCTTCTCCCTCCAAAATATTCCTTCAGTAAAACCTTCCAAAAGTTTCGGTTTTTCTGTTGGATTTGTATCAGGATTATACCGAGAGATCAAAAATTATCTTGGTCAAAGGTGGTCATGGATTTTAAAATAATTGTCGGAGCTAGTATCGTGTCAATACTTATTATGGCACATAACTTGTTAAACTTCAAAAGGATGATACAAGCTAAGACCGTCGTTTTTCATTTCATGACCACCTTTGACCAAGATAATTTTTGATCTCTCGGTATTATTCCTGAATGAGAGAATCGCCTTTGCCTTCGTCCTGATAGTATATTGTACTCTTGTTCTCAAATTTTCAATTTTGTTTTTTTTTTTGGCCCTCGATCTTTAATTAAAAGCTGATCCTGAAATATTTCTTTCGAATATCAGTAGATTACTTTTAGATTACTCTAAATTGTCTTATCGGCTTAAAAAAATGCAACAAGACAAATAAAAAATATACAGGATGTGTATAAAATTGTGCTGTATGGGATGTTTAGTGAAACAACTCTTAAAAGATTTAAAGGCTGTTTTTACAATTTAGGTCAAAAAATATGCTTGTGCTACCTCAATATTCAAAATAAAACTCGATTACTGCAAATTTTCCCAACAAAACTGTTCTACTTCTTCTCTGCCAACAGCTTCTATGTTGCTCTACTAAAACATTGTTTATTTATCGGAAATCCATGTCAAGGTGCATGAATAACTCTTACAATATTATAATAAACGGCCGGAAATGATTGAAAGGCGTGCGTAGGTGTAGGTGTATACTGCAAAAGTGCGTAGGTTGCTTCCCTCTTGTATACAGACACATAACCCTATTGATCGCCCCGCGACGACCATTTAGGGCGCGCTATTACGATGTTCCGTACATTTACCCTGTGTGAACTTGAATTAGATTTCTTTTATCATTCAGTCGGAAAAAATCGAAATGTGCGTTTTTGGGGACGCGAGGGGAGCGGCGCCGGCGGGGGGTTCCCGGAATATTAAACCCGAAATCAGTATTTTTGTGGGCGAAGCCGCGAAAGTTTAAAACTTAGTTTCCAATATTATTGTTTTAATTATTAATAATAATAATAAGATTGTATCAAGGCGGTAGAGGGCAAGAGAGACACGCAGTAGTAAACTCGTACAGAACGGGCCAGACATTGGGCGGTTCTGCGCCAGTTGAATGAATCGCGGTGTGCTGTGCTAGTACTACAGCTCGCGTTCAACGATCTCTTGGCTTGCCGCGCCGACTTGCACGCCACCAGACGGAGATGCCATCAATTAAACGAGCAAGCATGGCCGTTGAAGTAACGCTTCGTGTTTGCTGTGATTTTCGCTGTTTTTCCTTGGAAAAAATCCGTAATTTCGTTGTGGAACAAATGGACAAACCACCGCCTGTTGTTCGGGTAAGTGTTGTTGGTAATTTTAAGCGGTTTCATTGGAGGTGTTGCGTAAGTTTCATTGAAGCGCTTCCGGTTAACCTGCAAGAATGTATGTGTGAGTGTGTGTGTGTGTGTGTCGAAATCAAAATGGTGGTGTTAACCGCGTGCCTTTCTTTTGCCGCTTTTTCCAATTTTGTTGATTTGTACTAATGTCAGTTTGAATGGCATGCAGTTTCTTTGCTAATTTTTGCGGTTTTTTCTCTTTGTAGCAGATACGGCAGTTAAAGCGGATTTATTGGAGCAAATACCGAATATAGCGGCAGCAGCACATGCCGCCGATTTTTCCTACAAGACCCACATTAATATAGTCGGGGATTTTCTGTTGCCGTTTGTTGTGAGGAATTTGGGTTGTTTGGATGCAACGGTTGACAAAGCGGCAAATTCAACATTGTTACATCTGATTGATCAGAGATTTGTGACCAAGCCCCAAGCTGAAATACAAGTGTGTCCGTCGATTTTGGCCCTGAGCAAAGTGAAATGTCTCACCGACGAACACAGCAAAGCTGTAGCGGTAAGTGGGTTTTTTCTATTATTTAGATTGTTGAGTGAAAACTTTTTAACTTGTAACTGTGGGGATGGCAGGTTAATTACAGTTTACTAGGCGACTGTTAATTTTAAGATCGTAAAATCAAAAAATCAATTAAATTGTAGTCTACTTACTATTAATGCTAAGTCAAGAAATTTACTCCTCTGAATAACTTTATAGCAATTACAATTGTTACAACAGTGAAAATTAATAAATTTATGTGCAAATTAAGTGAATTGGAAGACAGCTGAAAAAACTGACTTTATTTCTTAGAAAGTTAGTGATCATGTGTATTTTTGGTTGCATACTTTCAGGTGGAATTATGCAACCAAGCTGTCCTAAAAAATTGAGCTATAGCATCTTTGTATCTTGTATTAATTTTCTAAAACACCAAAAATTAGATTCTCAAACTCAACCTTTTCTACTTGGAATTTTTTACCAAAACCACTGTAAACTCTGCCATCCCCTTATATTATTGTTTCCCCCCCTCTCTGTAATGTGTTTTTTGTGTCTTGTGTGTGGATTCCTAAACAGTGGCTTTGTGAAAGACATGGGTAGTGAGATGTTTCAATTTTTTTTTGTCTCACTACCTTGTCTTTCATGGAGACTCTGTATTTTCAGCAGACGCGCCGCACGGAAGAACTCTGAAGGAAACTAAAATGTGGGTTTGCCGGTGCTCATTAAAGTTGGCAGTTTTAGAGATTCGAGTTCTATCACAGCCAGCTTTGATGAGCACCGTTGAATTTTTGGTTGACAGCTTAAAATCCAAGGAGGTTGTGTTGTTTGGAATATTGTTTTCTGTGCCCCAGTCATCAATTTGGTTGTGAATTCTTTTATTTTAACAAAGATATCACAGCCACTTTGATGAGCTGGGTTGCAGGACTAAAGCATCGTCTTCCAGAGCTGTTTTGATTGTACCTACCACTGAAGATTGTCAATGCCACAGCAGTCAATTTGGTTGTGATTCCGCGTTATCTTATTGCAGGTATCACAGCCATTTTGACGAGTTGTGTTGTTGATAAAAGCAACATTTCGAGCTGGTTTTATGGAGATGAAATTTGTGATGAATGTGGTGCCGCTCGTCAAGTGGTTGTGAAATGGAAATTTGACACATATCACAGCCAGCTTTGATGAGCGTTACAACATTTTGTTTGGTTATTTTGTGACGTGTTTTATAGTGTTTTAGTGCTGTAAATTCGTTTGTAGGCTTGCACTCATCAGTTGGATGTGAAATGGTAATTTTAACACATATCACAGCCAGCTTTGATGAGCGTTAGAGTACAAACATATTCAACGAAATTTTGTAAATGTGACTCAATCAGGTAAAAATTGTTTACTTAGTATAGAAGAAATGTTTTACAAAAAATTTCCCCTGAAGTGATTGTAAATGTTTTGTTTTGCATTTCCAGTTAATGGGGAAATTGGCACCTTTTCTTGGTCGAGATGTCATGGAACGCGTGTTTTTGAAACGTTTCACAGAATTATGTGCCAGCAATCTGTTTTACGTCCGAAAAGCCTGCGCCTCACATTTCGGCGATTTTTGTGCAGTTGTTGGCAAGGACGCGTTCGAAAAACAGTTGGTAAGTTGCAGTTATCTGTCTGGGACACGGGTACTGAATTTTCCAATTTCCAGTTGCCCTGTTTCACAACATTATGTGGAGACAAGGTTTGGGGTGTCCGCAAATCTTGTGCAGAGGTTATAATGTTCGTGTCCTGTGCCAGTTCTCTGACCATCCGCCGTGAAATGTTGTCACCGATTTTCGTCAAATTTCTGGAAGATAAATGTCGTTGGGTGAAAATGTCTGCGTTTCACACGTTGGGTCCGTTTATAGCCACGTTCGCTGATCCACCAATTACCCACATGGTTCATAATATCAACGGAGATTTGGTGTTGATTAGCGATAATGGTAGTGAGTTTTTGTAAGTTGTTCCACGATGCGCTTACGACGTTGTTTTATAATAAGTTTTTAATGAACTAGATTGTCGGAGAGTACATTGTTAAGAAATCTGCACACTCCAAACTTCAGTCGACAATATAACGATGATCTCGTCTATTATTTGATTGATGATGTGGATAGTGTGGATTGGATGAGACAGAGTTTACATGAAATGAGCGATGATGTTCGCAGTGCCGTTCTGCAAGCTAGGTACATGTGCGATGATAGCGGTGCTCCAATAGAAGATAAAAATTTACCTAATACAAGCAACGATAACAATGAAGCAACTGGTGATAATAATAGTTTAAGTACTAGTGTTAATGTTAGTCTAATATGTGATAAAAACGATACTGAAACATTGATGATGATGATGAGGATGATGGGAGATGGCAATGATAACCTGAAGATGGTTGATGAAAAGCGTAAACAACAGCAGCAGGTAATTTTCAATCTAGAAAGTGTGAATAGTGCCGAAGATGATAATTTGCATTTATATAACTCGTATAATTACTGGTACATTAGTCCTGATATGGCAGTAGATCTCAGTTTAATCGATGGGTGCGACGGTGGTAGTTGTGGCCCACCACCACCCCCGCCACTGCCACAGCCAATCGAGATGACATCAGATGCTGATATCACTGTAAGTATAAATGTGTTCATTTGTTCCTTAGTAGTTTTTCCTTCAAATCCCTCGCAAAACTAGTCAAAACTATCTGAAAAAAAAAACTTACGTTTAGGCTTCATTTCTGCTTTAACATTATTAGTAGACTGTAACTAAATTCATACGCAAACTTTTTTATTGCAAATTCAAGAAGAATCAGTCAAACTGGTTGATTTTTTGTTTTGTTTTTTATTAGTACCCTAGTAGCCTAAGCTGCTGTAAGTACATACATATATATTTTTTATATTGTAGTAGAATTTAGTGTTTTATTTTTGGTGTTGCTTTTTTCGTACATCATTCAATTTCATTCCACATCTAAATGCAAAATCTGTAAGTACTCATTTCAAAAACACGTTTTTATTCACACACATTTGAATTTCGTGCCAAGAATACGCCATCTGTATTCTTTATAGATAACTAGTAGTAGTGGGGGGGTATGATTCATTATCATGGTATTTCCGTTTCTCCTCTGTCCTCTGCCATTTCTTACCTTACCATCGCCTACAACGGTTGTAGCGTGCTTAACGAAAATCTGCAACATGTGCTTCCAATTATTACAAATAATTTTGTACTGGTTTAGAATTACTTAAATTCGAGGGTAAATAAAATAATTTTATTTAATTTTAATTCCTAATAGAAACCACGTGGTATTTTTCTTAATGATGATAACAGACGACGGTCTTCTGATACACATGTGAAGTCAATACGTCTAACTGATTTTTAATCTTCTTTCAATTTTTTTTACCTGATTGAGGATAAATTTTAAAACATTTGTTTCTGTTATTACAGAGCCGTTTAGAAGAGTTGTACTCGAATATAAATTTGAGTGACACGCCATCCGATATTAGCACCATAGATAGTCAAAGCGATTCAAATTCAGCAAGCAAAAACAACGAGGATGTGGAGGACCAACTGGAAAAAAGTAAGTGGTAATCGAATTATGTAGATAATTTGTTTTCCTCAAAAGCGTTTTTATGATTATAACATACAATACGAGTTTAATGAAGACACTTTTGTATAAGGCAGACTATGATTTAGTTAAATAAAATTGAGTTCGTTTGGTTGAGGCTATGAGAATTTCTAAATGGGATTTTTTGCAGGCGCTGATGACACTCAAGAAAAACTCGAGGAGGAACCTGTCGAACCCCCGCAGAAGATAGTACCACAAATTTTAATCGAACACTTTGTATCCATGACTGACCCTCATTTGACGGAAGAACTGAAAAGCGACATAGCGCACCATTGTGCCTACTCTCTACCAGCCGTCGCCCTAACCCTAGGCCCTGTCAACTGGCACTTGTTGAAAAACACCCATGAATCCCTAGCCGCCAATTTGCAGTATAAAATACGACGCACTATCGCGGGTAGTTTACATGAACTAGCTCAGATACTCGGTGCTGAAATCACCACGGATAGTCTAATGCCGTTGTTTAATGGTTTTCTGAAAGATTTGGATGAGGTGAAAATTGGTGTTCTTAGACATTTGGCGCAGTTTTTGAAGTTGATTAGCCCGAAATTGCGGAACTTTTACTTACCCAAATTGGCGGAATTTCTGCAAACTGATAATGTGGTGCGATGGCGGTTTCGACATGCCCTAGCCCAACAGTTAGTTTTAGCTGTGACATTGTTCAGACCACATGAGACTGCTAAACATCTGGGCATCATTGCACAGGATTTGTTGAGTGATAAAGTAGCGGCTGTGAGAAATGTAGCATTGAAATTGGTATGTTTTTTTAGTGTTTAATTTAATTGGATTATTTCTAATTTCCATTTTCTTTGCAGATAACGGAAGTGGTGAAATATATTTCGGTAGAAATAAGCCTAACATCTCACTTATTGCTCAAGCTGGCAGAGCGTTTTGCACACTCAAAGAAATGGAAACTGCGACAGACTTTTGCCTTATTGTGTTCTGAATTATTAGCAACTCAATCGCTATCTCCTGAAGTGTTTGCGTCTGAGGTATTGCCGCATCTACTGGATCTTAGTTGGGATCCTGTTGCCAATGTACGATTGGTTGTCGCAAGAACTATTTCCAGACATATTGCCACAGATGGTAGGTGGTGATTTACTGTAATTTGGAATATGTATTTCTAATCGCGTTGTTTACAGACTACTTTACGGATCCTAATAATCCACTTTTTGATGATCTAGAAACTGTTTTAAGAAGATTACAAGCCGATAAAGATCGAGATGTCCGCTATGCAGCTACCACTTACTAAATTGTTTACTATGTTTACTTAAAAAAAATATTGTACCCCATTTTACATTACCACTAAACTGTTATAATTCCTAAAGTAAAATTCCTTTTACCTTATTTATAGAAATAAAAAATAATTATACAGTTTATTCTTTAATTATGTGTTTGTAAAAAATAATGATGAACTAATTGAATACAAAAAGAGTCATTCCTTTTTTCGATTTGAGCTTAGTTTGTGTGTAACAAATTGTATATTTGATTCTAAATAAATTTATCCTACTTATTACATTTAAATTAGAGTTTTATTTATTACATCAATTTCATTTAAATACTGACAATATAAAAAGAATTTAAAAGAAAAGCTGTAGGGGTAACAATTTTTCTCTACAACTTTGTACTGACGCTTTTTTTTTCGAAATTCTAATAGATGGTGAAGGAACGACGGGGTCTACGAATACAAAACTTAGTTTTAAACTTACCTCTACAAGATTCTGCAAAAACTGCCTGTAGGTATCAAAAAAAGTCTATTTCAACTCCCTGCTTAGTGTAAGTACTAAAAAGACAGTTCCTACCACAGACCAACGTTTCTATTTGCATTAAACATCCAGAAACCCAACTACCACGTCAAAAATCAGACGTACGTCAAATTTTTTTCAAAAATGCCTTCAGTAAGTTCCTCATATTATAACAACTTCCAAACTATTTCCACCCTTTCCAGGAGGCAACATACCCCACAGCAGTCCTATGCATCATTGCTACAGAATTTTGTGAACGACTGTCTTTTTGTGGCTTGAGAAGTACGTTCCATAATTTAATTTAATCCTTCAGTGAGTGATAATTTTCTAGCAATTCTCTCATTGTACCTGAGAAATACGTTATTATTTTCGGAAAATTCTGCGACGGTATTCTATCATATCTTCATAATGTTCTGCTATATTGTACCATTACTCGGAGCGATCTTCGCCGATAGTTACTATGGTAGCTACAGGTACAAAAGTTCAAAGATGCTGTATTATTATAGTGATAAATGAAACGAATTCCAGGACTATAAGGAATTTTGCAATAATCTACTTGGTTGGAAATATTCTTATGTGTGTGGCAGCCGTTCCAACTCTAGACATCTCTCCAATGTAACAATTCTTTTAGAATTTTTTAGAGGCCTTAAAATGGTGCCTTAACTAAAAATTTTCCAGCACTTACTCGGCTATTGGCTTGCTCTTAGTGGCAATCGGCACCGGTGGAATTAAACCTTGCGTCGCAGCTTTTGGAGGCGAACAATTTCGCTTACCAGACCAACAAGACTTGCTAAGGCATTTCTTCTCTATTTTCTACTTTACGATAAATTTGGGCGGTTTTGTTGGCATGATTTTAACTCCAATAATGCGTAAATGGGTAGCATGTTTTGGAGACGATACTTGCTACGCCTTGGGTTTTGGGTTTCCTGCAGCTTTGATCCTGTTATCCTTGTGTAAGCCCCTAGATTAGTTCCTATAAATAACTGAATATTTCCAAAATTAAGGTATCTTCGTATTGGGAAAACCATTTTATCTAATTAAAACTCCAAAAACTAACGTGATTGTACAATTTGGAAAATGTGCATGGGTAAGTTCCGGTAAAATCCGGTGTTATAGTAATTAACTTAGACTAGTATGCTTTAGGTAAACGCAAGAAGAAACGAACCACTCATTGGTTGGACGTTTCCAAAGGGCGATTCAGTAGCAAACTAATAGAAGATATGAAAGTTGTTTGCTCTATTTTAGTATTATTCACCCCGCTTCCGATTTTTTGGTCGCTTTTCGACCAGCAAGGTTCCAGATGGACTTTCCAGGTTAGTAAACGCCAACCCACTAAAAAAAAATCAAGTTCTTCACTTAAGGCTTCGCACATGGATGGAAACGTCCTAGGTACGTTGATAGTCCCCGACCAAATGCAAGTAGTAAACCCAGCGATGGTCCTAGTACTCATCCCGGTCTTCGACAGGATTTTCTATCCATGTTTCGCCAAACTGCATATTCTAGAAAACTCTTTACATCGAATGGCGATTGGTGGTATGATTGCTGGCTCAGCGTTTCTTTGTGCTGGGGTTTTGGAACTAATATTAGAGAGGACCTATCCGGTGCTTCCAGAGGAAAATTACGCGTCGATTAATGTGGTTAATACATTACCCTGCGATTTGATCGTTTACAATCCTTTTAATGACATACAGTGGATTAATGCTAGTGAAATTATACAGTTCCGGAATATAAAGACGCAGAATTTAAGCGTGTTTAAGTTGGTGGTGGAGGCACCTTTACATTGTGGCGATGTGGCGTTCAGCAAACATCGGCATGCCATCAATGTGGTGTCAGTTGAGAAACAGGTAACAAGAAGGAAATACATTCTGATAAATTAAAGAGGTAGACTTCAGTTTCTTACGGGTTAATTGCTGACATAGATATTTAAAACTCCCTACCTCAAAAGTGCTCTTGTTCTTCAGTTCCTTTTTTTCACAAACAAATTAATCAAGTAGATAAATCGGAAAATTATAAATATATTAGCTTCCTTGTAAATTCTAGATTGATACAGTCCTAATTGGCATTAATATCCAAAATGAAATCAGAGCTTACATCACAGACCCTGTAGATTTTGCCAAGTCCATCAGCGGAACCCCCAGATTACGGTAAACGAGCCCCTTCCAGAAAAGCCCTCCACTAATTCTCTTTACAGCGTAGCCTATATAAAAAGCTCCACGTTTCTACACAATATTACCGTAACTTTAAAGAGTCCAACAGGAATGAAGGATGTTTTCTATGTGCATGATTGTGCTTCATCCCAATTGGCCACTTCTGCTTACATGGAACTACCTCAAGGAATGTAAGTTGGTAAACTAAAGTAGGATGGAATTTTACTGTGTATTTAGGTACGAGTGCCAGATAAGAAGCACGGAGATGGCGTTGTTGTACGAGAAGAGTTTCCATTTGATCATTGGTGGAGTTTATTCGTTGGTCATCCGAGAGCACAATAGAAAAATCGAGGTAAATACTCAAAAATGTTTGTGTACTTACTTATTATATATGATTTTAAGTTTGTGAAACTATTCACCATGTCGCCACCAAACAACGTCAACATCCTCTGGTTGGTGCCTCAATACTTCCTAATCTCGGTAGCGGAAATAATGTTTGGAGTCGCCGGTTTAGAGTTCTCCTTCACCCAGGCGCCTAAGTGCATGAAAACCGTCACGATAGCTGCATGGTATCTCTCGGTAGCTATCGGGAATTTCCTGGTGATAATCATCACACAATTAAATTTGTTTCGTAGCCAAGTAAAATTTATTTGATAAGATTTTGAGGGTTTTTAATTGGGCTTTTTAGGCTTATGAATTTTTTATGTTTGCTGTACTTATGGTGGGGGATATGATGCTGTTTATGGAGATGGCGTCCAACTATGAGTTTGTGCCAGTTGAGCGCGATAGCTCTTTGGCTATTTTTCAGGAGGAAATTATACCCTTTAGTGAAGATGACTGCAATTATTAATTTATAATAATTTATACTTATATAATTATATAATTTTTTAAAATAGTTTTTATAGAATTATTCGAGTAAAAATTATTTTTTCTCTTACTAATTTATATTATTTAAGAAAAACTAGACAATATATCATCAACTTAAAAGGATTTATGTAGATTTATAATTTTTGTCAATTTAATCCTCAGACAGTCGTTTTTAAATCTCATTAAGTGCGATCTTAATTGTATTTTATTAATAGCGTACTCTATCTTATTAAAGTGGATTTTAAAATGTAACCCTTTTGAAATTGTTTAAATTGTTCAATTTTGAAAGGCCTGAAAGAGTTTTAAGGGTTTTAATATATCTTTAAATATTTTAGAAATTTACTCGCCAAAATTTGTTGGATGAATTTAACTCAAAATAAAAAACAGATTTTTAAAAACGCACATTTTAGTGAAAATCTTATTCAGGCACTATTAGAGCATGATTTAAATGCTGCCTCACATACGTATATCTCTTTGAAGATAAGATAATTATATTTACGAGTAAATATAAGTAAAATTTTTTTCAACTAAAGAAAAGTAAATAAAACCTTGCAGTGTAAGGCATAGTTAATAAAAATTCCTACAAATTTTTACAATGCATTTTCTTACACAGTTGAGATAAAGACAGTGGCGTACCCATCTAGAAATTTAATGTCGAGGGGAAAGTGTCGCAAAATTAAGCAACTAAACTTTTAAAAACAAATTTTCGAAATCCTTGTTTGTTAGCAACTGACTGTTTTTCTTCTTTTAGTCGGAAGAATGGTTTGTTGCTTGTTGCAACATGTAAAGCTGAGTTCTGAAGAAGCATTTTTAAAATATGACATTTAATGATGGAGAAGATTGTTTCGATTTCTACGGAGTGAGTAAAAACTTTCCAACGGTCAACGTTCTTTCCATCATTATCTTCAGAATTTTTTCTATCAGATAATATAATTCTTATAAATTTGATCGTCATTCATAGATATGCGGGGGACAAATATTTTTAGTACAGACGCCTTTTTCAAGTATATTTACTCGTAAGTTCGCTATGTGGACATTATTATTAATACAATATACAATATTTCATCAGATAATAATGTTAATAGTACAATTATCTTATCGCAGTATCGACAGCAAGCTTGTTTTGTAATTATTATCAACACTGGTAGGTATCACAAAAAGTCCAGACCACTTAAGTTCATGAAAAACGCGTACTTTCCTAGGAATATCGATCAAAGCTTCAAATGTTAATATTTTTACAACAAATGTAACCTAGACAATAATATAAATTATTTTTATTATATTATTTAAGAATATAGCATTAAATATTATGCTTGCACTGTACGAGGTACCGTCAATATATCTGAAGATTTTCGGCGGGATACTTACTAATTTTAGCCAAATCATCAACAATCTAAAACTTGCATCATTCGATATTATAACGAAATAGATGAATTGGATGATCTCAGGCGAGAAATTATCACACAATGGTTATAACAAGTAGTAGGTAAGTAATTGAAAACGAAAAAATCTCAATAGATAAGATTATTTCAATAATTAATTGAATCGTTCACAAAGTAAGATCAGTTTGCGTTGAACCACCAAACAAAAAGTGTTTAACCGCAATTTTAGAAATATGGGGACAACAGGTGAGTAATTTACTAATAACTGTTAGAAATAATTAAGTTTTGACCCAAAACAACAAAGTTATTTGAAAGTGTTTTGACACAAAATTTGCTGCTATTATTAATACGCCTTCATATTTTCAATAAATTGCACCCAACACTCTGTATAGTACATTACATAAGCGCCACTTGTTGAAAGAATAAAATTTTATAAAATGTTAATCCTTGACAGATTAAGGTTAATAATGCGAATTCCTGCAGCAGTGAAAGTTGTGGCTTTTGCAAATAAACTCGCCCTCCCACACAGCTTTCTTTTTTTGGCAGCAGTTCGAGTACCCTGCGCCACACCAATCATAACTCGATCGATTAGACCCGAATTAATCTGTGTACTTACTAGTATATTGTAGTAAATAAACCTCAATTAAACTGCGCGACTTGTATGTATGTGTATGTACATAATGCCAAAAACCTTGTCCCAATTTCATTTATTATACAATTCCAAAGCAATTGAAGTATGTAATAATATACTTAACAAATTTATTATTAATTAATACTGCGGTTGACAGATTATAATTTGTATTGGTTCGATGGCTTGGAAAAGCCACCAAGAAAAAATATTTATTTTAAAAAATTGCACAATCTTGAACACAATTAGATTGTAAATCAAAGAAAACAGTCAACAAACATAAGGTACATTTTTCCTTTTGTATATATCCATTTGAAAACAGTTTAGTATCACGTTTATAGAGTGATAACGAATCAACTAATAATTGCCGCTTTAATTTTACACAAACATGGTTATATTATAACAACACAGAATGCGATAATATTTTATTGTCACTTGTTCGTGCTTCATATAATTAGTTAACAACAATTAAATATAGTTCTAGTTTTCTGCCCCTTAGTGGTGATGGCTGTGCGTGGTGGTAACCACCAAAATCGAATAGCATATGAACTTGCTCCAATTAAAGGTAAAAATATCACATTATTGGACAGGTGCGATTTTTATTATCAAAATTAAATTATTGATAAGGTTATTTTTAAGACAGCTAACTGATTGCATCATAATAATAATGTTGGGAATTAGCAGTGAATAAAAACTGGTGAAGTTTTCCTCGAAGGTGATGTTAGTTAAACCAATTCATGCGTCTAGTAGTGATGAAATTGGTAAATAATTGCAGATTTTCGAAAAATAATTTGCTTGGCACTATTATTTTAGTTTGAAATTTTCCAAAAAAATCTTATACGATAACAAAAAGATGTTTTTATGGAAAATTGAGTTTTCATTTCAAAAACATGCACAAGCTTATTGTATTTTTAGCACTTAATATTAATTTTATTATTACCAACTATTATCAATACAAATATTTAATCTTGATCATTTCCGACAGTTATAATTAATTATTTGCCGCATTTTAAGAAATATAACAAATCTTGTCAATTTGGTCGTTGTATATTCCAAAAATATAAGAACAGTGCCGGATTTAATACTTTGGCGCCCTGGCGCTCTTTAAAATCTCTCATTGTTCTATTGTCGCTCTATATTTGTCCTCCAAAAGAGCCATTATTTTAATGATGGCGTTCATTATGACAGTCAAATGTATAAAAAAGGATTCAAGATACGTAAATTTGTCATTAAATTAGGAGCTCCAATTTTTTTATGTATTTTAAATTTCCCTTCAAATATGCAGTAGATGCTGTGATATAAAATCGACAATACCTGCATAATTTCTGGAGACTTTTATTGTTTAAATATTAATATCTCATAGAAAGTTCAAGATTTCTGAACATTAAATCTAAACTGCTGGCCAATTGAAACGTACCAAGCGAATTTTTAGGTTGAATTTAAAGTCAAATATTTTGAAAAGGAGAAAAGATATCAACATGAGGTTTTCATGATTCAAGAGATAATTTTATTGCGAAAGTAATAGTGTGACCCGATTTTTTTACTTTGAAGTACGTTACTATCTACAGGGTATGAAAAAAAGTCGTCTTTTTTTCTAAAACTTTACACCTATCGGAATTCCACAAAAATTTTTTTATATTTTTTTGTCGTTTTTTTTAATCCCTGGAGGAAAAAACCAATTTCTCAAAATTTTTATATCCCTCTTATTTTATAAGATACCGAATTTTTTATTAAATTTAATATTGTTGAGCAGGTTTTTGCAATAATAATTATGCTGCCATTTTGAAAGCAAATGTCATCATGTGATATGTCGATAAAAAGGTAATTTTAAGTAGACTAATTCTTATGGAAAAAAAAATACAGGGTTGTTTTAAAAATTTTTGAAAGCTAGTAGGTGGCCCTTCCGGTGAAACCGGAAGTGTCATCCGATTGTTTTAAACGTCAAAATGATTATTCCTTTCAACAATCAAACCATGCCAAATTTCAAATTAATACAGTTAAATGTAACAAAATGGTGGGGGTTGTAAAACGATTTCGTAGCCACCCGGTATACACGAATATGAACAAATTTTTGAAAAAGTGAAAAACCCGTTTCGAGGATATAAGTCACTTAAACCAAATGGTGAACATAAACTAACTAAATTCCATTCTATTCCATTAAGAAAATAGCCTCAAAAAATGAATTAAAAAATTTACCAATTAGTGAACGTGTACCGATTTTTGATAAGCCACTGGTTACCAATAAATTAAGGAAAGTACAAAAAGTGTACTTTTTATAAGAAAGCCATTCATAAGGTATTATAATCAACTACAGAGATTGGTTCTTACAAAACACAATACGGCCGAACGACAAAAAACAGAAAAAATCAAATTTTCAGCAAAAATTCGGTATCTTATAAAATAACAGGGATATCAAAATTTTGAGAAACAGGTTGTTTTCCCATTAAGTAAGGACTAAAAAAATCTACATCAAAAAAATATAAAAAAATTTTGTGGAATCACGGTACCTAGTTATAAAATCTGACAAAAAAAAGAAAACTTTCTTTCATACCCTGTAGATAATAATGTACTTCAAAGTAAAAAAATCGGGCAACACTATCGTTTTCTCAATTAAATTATCTCTGAAATCCTGAAAACCGCATGTTGATAACTTTTCTATTTTTCAAAATATTTGACTTGAAATTCAACTTAAAAATTCGCTTGGTACGTTTCAATTTGCAAGCAGTTTAGTAGAATTTTATTACAATCTTTGACATGGCACCTTCTTCAAAAAAATTAGGTGAGCATCAAAACGATGATCCACACCCCAAAAGACCTCCTACAAGTCCGGCTAGAAAGCGAATCTAATTTTTGTTGTCAAAGCTCTGATCTCGGGCCCACGCGAAGCCCAGACCTAAATCTCATCGACCCATGACCGATGTTAATATCTACTTTTTCCCAATTCTTGAATTATATTTCGGTGTAGTTACAGCTAAATAAAACTAGACAAAAGTTCGTCAAATATTAAAGTAAATCTGATGGAATCTAGTGGAAAAATTGTGCCATAAAAACGAACACAAAATCAATCGCTTTCTCAGTAATTTTCAACTACAAACTAAAAAATCTGCCATACTACTTAAAACAAATTTATTCGAGTTTAATTTAACAAAAATATACTTAATAAAGAAGCGTTTCGTACTTTTATCTACTTTTTTATCATCCGCATATTTATGTAAATTTAATAGATATATTGTTTCAATTGATTTGATTCCCCCTTCCCCCTGCCACTATAACATCACTCAAAATACCAGACAGAATTTGCTCATTACACTCGTTATAATAGAGCAAATACACCTCAAGGCTTAGCAATTATTACACTTTAATCACTTTGTGTGTGGTTTATTTTATTAACTACATAATACATTAAGTTTTGAATTAATATTACAATGTGATAAAATAATACATCATTTTTGGGTTGGGTGCAAATTTATTTCGCATTTTATCTAATCCAAATTTCACATCATCATTATTTAATTAAGTTTACCGTTCGTCTGATGATGGCTATCAAGATTTTAATTAAAAAAAATATACCTTATCCACCGAAGTAGGGAAGTATCTCATATTGATTTGTGAACAAACTTTGTTTATTATCAACAACATTTTTCGGGTTTTTTTCTTAAGTACCCAGTTGTTTTATGCAATTTAATATCAAATAAACACTCAGTATGATTTCTTGTCAACATAAACAAGTAAAAGCTACCTGGAATAATATAATTATTGTGACATCGGAACCTGTTTGTTTGAAACCCACATTGATTTTTTAGTTGTTATTTATGATTCTGTTTTAATATTATTGTAGATATAAGCGAGGAGAAAGAGGACAAAAGTAATGGGGAGATCGAGGGACAACAAGTGGTAAGTAAAATTTCTGAAAAATTCTAAAATTCAAGTTCAAAAACTTTTGGAAATTGTGACTATAGGTACCCAAAATTTTGAATAAATTTGACGAAACTCTCCTCGATAAGCCGCTATATAATATACCCAAACCACCTAGTTCATGTCAAGTCAACAACCCATGGAAAAAACTCGACAGGTGACTTCGTCCTTCCATCACAGCCCAATCTGGAGGAGTCGTACATATTAATTGTCTGCATCCCAAATACCTCTGCTCTCTCTCCCACAACAATTTTCATGACACGTTTCATTCCCTCACCCATTCCATAAACAAACAACAACTCTCGCCCGTCACTCTCTATATTATTATTGTTATTTTACGGCAACAAATTACATATAGTGTTGTATTCATTTGTTGTTGTGCGGTTGCCACGGTAGAACCCACACGGTTTGGTTTTGGTTTCCGGCCGATGTTTATCTAGTTTTGACCAAATATAAATCTAGTCTAGTACAAGACCACTGACATACTTAAAACGATATCACTTGGAAAAAAAAACATGCGGAAACCACTTCATGAGTACCTGAAGAAAAACTAGTGGCACCACAGAGAACATTATTTCCTATTTTATTGTGTGATTATGTTTCCCACAGCTGTGATAAAAAGTAGTTAAATTGTGTTAAGTACATAGGTTGCGACTTAATTATTTGTTTTTAATACGAAAATTGTGCAAAATGGGACAGCAAGTTGAGGAAAAGGTAACAATTTCTAATTTGTAAACACGAAAGTTTAACTAACTTCAACAACTATTTGTAGAGAAAATAACTCTTGTTTTTTCGTACATAACAAATTTTCAAAATAAACTCAGGGGCGCACTATAACTAGTTACGTTGGGCAGAAATTTAAAATGTTATGAAAATTAATAATAGTGAATTTTGTTGGTAACTTTAAATTAATGAGATATATAGGATGATATAGACAGGACCAGACTAATTTGTTCTGTCCAGTTAATTTAGTTAATGGTAAATATAAACATTTAATTTTTGTTTAATAAAACAGCCGAAATTCAAATCTAAATTTGAAAAAATTTAATCAGATGTGGTCACGTGACCGTGGCAGCCAAAGAAGAAATTATGATGATGCAAAATTCTCATTTCTAGAAAATATCACGTGATTATAACTTTTTCCAAAAATAGTCTGCTTAACCCCTTGAAATTGGTAACACTGTATCGAATTTAAAACAGTAAACTTTTTTACTTCAAATAATTACCATATTCGGGCTGGTATTAATTGGCTGCGTTCAACTTTTACGTATTTAATTTTACGATTTTTTAAAAATTGTTCCCGCAATTGCGTAAAGCGCCAAACCGGCCCTGTGTATCGCTTTTCTAAATTATAAAATGTTACTGTGTCCATCGAACAGATAGAATTGAATGTTAATAGATCTCGAAGTTTAATTTATACTAAATCATACTTATACCTTGTTTAAAGAACAAAAATAGCTAAGCCAACAAATTTTTCAACTTTTTTTGTTGATCTGATTTGTATTTATGAACGCAACTTGCAGGCAATCAAGTTATGGACTTCAAAAATACGAACTACAAAAAAATTGTGCTTAATTAAGTATTTAATACTTTTTTGGGAGTGGCTTAACTATTTCTATTTATTAAACAAGGCATGCAGTCTAATAGACACAGAGATATAATTTTGTAACACCTCAGTTATTTTTTACAATGTTGTTAATTTTTGCATCTCTTTTCAACTTACATAAATTAACAAGCTACTCGTAATAACTTAAAAACGTTAAAAATAATCGATGTGTTACAAAAGTGTAAAATAAATTGCAATAAAAATTTTTTTTTTTTGAAATTCTTATTGCATTTACAATAACTGTTTACTGGCCCGAATATGATAATTAGTAATTGAAGTAAAAAAGATTTACTGCTTTAAATGCGATGCGGTTTACCAATTTCAAGGCCTAAACAGATTTTTTGGCAAAATTCTTGTATTTATAGGCACGTGATATTTCCGAAAGTATATTTTGCATAAATCAGAATTATTATTAAACAAAAATAAAAACTTTTATTTCCCATTTCTAAACAACCTAATCCGGTCCTGCCTATATATCATTTCTTAAAATTTCGCGATTTAATAAAAACCACGAGATTAATTCTTGTTAATATAAACATACCATCATTACCTACGACTAGCACCTTCAAGGTCCTTGCAGGATAATTATCGGCCTAAGTCCGCTTTAATTTTAAATCCGCGTTATTGATGTTCGCATGATGATTATTGTCTGCTCATTCATATCACGATACATAAAACCAAAGTGGAATTAATGAAATCCCTTTAAATCTCTTTGTTCTATATATTATGTACCTACTACGTCATAACTACGAGTAGTAAACTGTTTGGTACTATTTTTACGATGCATTATTATTACTTTGAAAATAAAAAGTTCTAAATTTACTTATAATCTTTTTGTGTTGTTTTCAGATAAGTATAATAAATACACGTCCAGAAATGAATTTTCCGAAAAAATCCTTATTTAATGAAATATATTATTATGATTAAATTAAAAAATTATTTCCGTGCATAATGCATTGCGTTGTTTAAGTTATTTAGGCGAAACCTTGAGATTTATTGCATTTTCTTTATGCGTTCAAAATACCTCGGATTACTCAGATTATAAATTGCGCAAGTAAACTTGCATTATTCCTCAAGGTTCTATCTTGTAGTCTGTAAAGGAAGAAAGAAGCGAATTTTCTGAATTGAACTCGATTTTTTTTGTAAATTTTCCATAACTGTGTCAAAGTTCCAGTTCTAGTTTCGTCCTCGAAACCACATGCAATAAAAAATTACTCAATAAACTAAAATTGAATAATCGCCTGGTCACTGTAATTAAAACATAAAACGAAACAAACATACCGCGAAAAAATACAATGACAATTTTTATGTTATATTTTAATATATGTCACGTGATTTAAACATGGTACTTGTTAATGTTCATTATTATGTAATTAATAGTTGTTAAGTCGCTTTAATTATTTCACATGAAATTAAATTAAAAAAAAATCATGTATTCGAAAATTGATGTTTTAACCTTGTTTTACAGAAATATCCATATCCAAAATCTGTCTTCTTCATCGTAAGCAATGAGTTCTGCGAACGCTTCAGTTACTATGGAATGCGAAGTAAGAAAAAATTTTCGCCAAACAAACAAACAATTATCTTATTAAATAATTTTCTTTTAGCAATCCTCATCCTGTACCTCACCAACATCCTGGCGTTTAGCGACAGCGACGCCAAAATCACCTACCACACCTTCACCTGCTTCGTCTACTTCTTCCCGTTATTCGGCGCGATCCTCTCCGACAGTTACCTAGGAAAATTCAACACCATCTTCTACGTGTCCATCATCTATGCAGCGGGTAGCATTCTGTTAGCACTGGCATCAACAGGACCCATCAATCTACCTCAGATGCCCTTCACCCTAGTGGGTTTGTTCCTTATCGCTTTGGGTACTGGCGGGATTAAGCCGTGCGTAAGCGCTTTTGGAGGCGATCAGTTCCGAGTACCAGAACAAGAGCTTGAGTTAGTCAGATTTTTCTCGTTGTTCTACTTTTCCATCAATGCTGGTAGTTTTATTTCTACGTTTTTAACGCCGGTGCTTCGCCAGGATGTGCACTGTTTCGGAGAGAATAGCTGTTATCCTTTAGCGTTTGCGGTACCTGGGGCTCTTATGATCGTATCTATAGGTAAGTTAGTAAGTTTTTGAAAATACCAAAAATAATCTTCGGATACTTCAGTTATCTTTGGACTTGGAAAACCTCTATACAAGATTAAAAAACCACAGGGTAACGTTGTTGTTCAAGTCTTCAAATGCATCGGGGTAAGTCAGAGTTGGTGGTTAAAAATCCTAGCTTAAGCTCTTGGTTGCTTTTCCAGCACGCTCTTTCCCAGAAGCGCAAGTCAGACAAGAAACTAGACCACTGGTTGGACTACGCCGAAGACAAATACGGTGCAAAGCAAGTCAGTGATATCAAAGCAACCCTTAAAGTCCTACTGCTCTATGTACCCCTTCCAATCTTCTGGGCTTTGTACGACCAACAAGGCTCCGGATGGACTTTCCAAGCTGTTCGCATGAACGGAGACATCGGCTTCTACACCATCTTACCAGACCAAATGCAAGTGGTCAATCCTATTTTGATCCTAGCCTTCATCCCACTGTTCACCTATGGAGTCTATCCACTCTTCGAACGCTGCCACATCCTTAGGACGCCTCTTCAACGTATGGTGTGCGGTGGTTTCCTTGCAGCAATTGCTTTTGCTGTCACCGCTTGTGTTTCTTTGGCAATTGAAAGTACTGATCCGAATCTGGTAGGAAGTGGACAAGTCCAACTGAGGTTCTATAATCCTTCTCCGACGTGTAGCTACAAGTTTAGCTCGAATGATTTGGCATTCAAGGATGAGATTGCTTTGAAACCATTAGGGATGTTTGAGGAAAATGATGTAAAGTTCTCTGGTACTAAAAAGGTTACTATTAAAATAGAGAAAACTGGAGGTGGGGCTGAGTGTTTGGATACAGTTTCTGCTACATTTGAGATGACGGAGAAGACGGCTTATGGGATTTATCGGAATGGTACTGAGTTTGTTTTGTTCGAGGATGATGTAGCGAAAGCGGAAGATGGTTTTCCTAAAGTCAGGTGAGAACTTTTTGATTTTAAAAGTATTTTTGAAAAAAGAACGATTCCAGATTAGTGAGACATTTTATTTAATAAATAAATACAGCGATTTATGATAGATAAAAAATACCAATTTTTTATATTTGAAGTCATTTCTTTTTACAAAAAAACCTTTCTTGAAAATAAATATTTTTTAAAGAACCAATAACGTAATTTATACCTGTAGACTGCAGTTAAATTGTGATTTTTAGAACTTTATCGGACAACGAAGATATAATCTATTACCACAGCAGTAGTGGAAACGTCGAACTAAAAGTTGAAGCCATGAACTCAACCATGAAAAGCATTTCCCCTGGTACCTACTACTTCAATAGAGCAGACGCCAAAAACGAAACCAATGGCATCACATTCGAGCTGGGTGGTGTTTATGCCGTCCAAAAAAATGCGGTAAGAGAAATTAATTTTTTTCTAATAGGTAAAGTCAATAGAGCGTGGAAAAAGGGTGGAAGCTGATATTTTATTCGCAGGATGAGTAGGGGAATCAAGTTCGAGTGGGTTAAGGTGTGTTCTGCCATCTTGAAAATAAGGGTACAAATAGATTCGAAATTCCTCATTTTTCCGGTTAATCCCATGAAAAAATGCATCAGAGAAATTTTGTAGAGAATAAAATTTAATACACTTTTTGTATATTTTGTACCCTGGCATCATTATTACAAAAGTTTTCAAGATGGTGGGTTTAGATTCGAAGAATAAAGTATCTTCCATCCTGTTTCACTATTTTCTGTGCTTTTTATTAAATATAATTCTTGATCATACTGAATTTTCTCCAGGACAAATTTGACAAATTCACCATAACCGAACCAAACAGCATCCACATCCTCTGGTTACTACCTCAATACATCATCCTCACCGCAGCTGAGATCATGTTTTCCATCACCGGTTTAGAATTTTCCTATTCCCAAGCACCAGTCACTATGAAATCCGTCCTACAAGCCGCATTCCTCCTCACCACGGCTATTGGTAATCTTATCATCGTCATCGTCGAATCCTCGAAGATTTTCGAAAAAGCTGTAAGTACCTAATCCCCGAAAAAATCCTCTACTAATTTTCCCATTTCAGTCATACGATTTCTTCTTCTACACGGCGTTGATGGTGGCTGATATGTTACTGTTTGCTTATCTGACCACAAGGTACAAATATGTGGAACGTGATGAAAACAGTGATATAGCAATTGAGCCCCACGATAAAAAACAACTAGAGAATGGCATTGATAATCCCACGTTTAAAGAGAACAATCATGTGAATGATGATGCGTGATAAGTGTATAAGGGTAATTCTCATTTATTCCTAGTAATAATGGGGTTTTCTTTCAACGGTGTGCCCCATTTTTTTCGTTAGTTCTGAACGGACACAAATTTTATATAATACAATTTTGTATATTATTTATACTGTTTTTGTTGTTTACAAATTGTTTCTATGTATATTTACTTATTTTCACATTAATATTTTAAATATTGTAAATATTTTCCGTATTTTAAGCGTTATTAATAAATTATTTTATTGCCAAACAGTTTTTTCTTTGTACAATCTAACTGCTTGTATACCAGAATTTATGCAACCAAGAGTACTACTAAAAACTGACGTATATTTGGTTGCCTACATATTACTAATATTATGATGTGTTAAGGCAAGTTTACATGATATGTAATTTTAACAGCAGAAATGTACCGGGTGATCATTTCAATTACAGCTCTAGTTATCCATGGAAATTGAAGTCATGAATTTGATTAGTTCACTATTTATTGTTTCCTACTGACAGTTCATAAATTTGACATTTCAATTAACTTGTTTCGTTTGTTAGTGTGAGTCATGAATAAATTTCCATGGATGACTAGAGCTGAAATTGAGATGATCACCCGGTAGATTTGGTATAAAAATTGAGAGAAGTTGTAAGAACAATTATTAAGCAATAAATAAGATAAGAAATAAAATTTATCATTTCGGTAAATTCCACATAAAATTAAATTATACGATACAAGTGAGGCTCACTTGGGTTCCAAATAATGACAATGGTTTTATCTGGGGACAACAATTACCAATTTTTATTAGTTCAATTAAATTACATACTGATAACATTGAGTTACAATTTCCTATTTGATTTGTAATACTTCGATTTGGTATCCCTTGTTTTTATTATCTATTTATATTATTATAAATAATCATATAATGATGCTATTAAACTGTGGTCCTTTTTTTTACCTACACGTCTTTTAGCTTAGTAACTTTATTGTTGGAATTTTATTATTAGGCAAGGAAATCAAAATTCAGAATAGCATTTCTTCTGAATTTAAATAAATTACTTGCAAACCAAAATATTTAATCAATTTTCAAAGTACGATAATTTTTTGAAATAACAAAAATAGCCACAAAACTTGCGTAACATTTTTAATAAAGTCGTTTATTTTTAAATAGAATCTGCTGTCGAATCTAAATTTGCATTAAAAATAACCAAAATACAGCGAGTTTCTTAGAGTTAAATTTTTGGCGGAGGCGCCGGTGCCACAAAATTAAGATTTTTAAAATGTTACAGCTCGAGATTAAAATAAGATATTTACACGAAGTTTAAAGATTATTATAAATAATGAATGCTATTTTGAAATCCAGAATAAAATTTCTTCTGGGAATCGTGTTAAATTTATATAAAATTCTTACGAACCAAAACATTTATTCCATTTTCAAAGTACAATATTTTCTACAGTAATTAAGACAGCGGGAAAACTTGTCTAACACTTTTAATAAAGTGCATTATTCTTAAATAGAATCTGCTTTCGAATCTAAATTTGCAGTAAAAATAACCAAAATACAGCGAGTTTCCTAGATTTAAATTTTTGGCGGAGGTGCCGGTTTCACAAAATTTGTGCTATTTTTAAATTGCTATAATTCGTGATTAAAATAAGATATTTACACGGAGTTTAAAGATATTTATAGGTAATAAACTCTATTTCGAATTCCAGAATAACACTTCTTTCGGAAATCGTGTTAAATTAATATAAAATTCTTGCAAACCAAAACATTTATTCCATATTCAAAGTACGATATTTTCTACAGTAATTAAGACAGCGGGAAAACTTGTCTAACACTTTTAATAAAGTGCATTATTCTTAAATAGAATCTGCTTTCGAATCTAAATTTGCAGTAAAAATAACCAAAATACAGCGAGTTTCCTAGATTTAAATTTTTGGCGGAGGTGCCGGTTTCACAAAATTTGTGCTTTTTAAATTGCTATAATTCGTGATTAAAATAAGATATTTACACGGAGTTTAAAGATATTTATAGGTAATAAACCAAAAATAATAAACCAAAACATTTATTCCATATTCAAAGTACGATATTTTCTACAATAATCAAAACAGCTAGAAAACTTGCGTAATACTTTTAATAAAGTGCATTATTCTTAAATAGAATCTGCTTTCGAATCTAAATTTGCAGTAAAAATAACCAAAATACAGCGAGTTTCCTAGATTTAAATTTTTGGCGGAGGTGCCGGTTTCACAAAATTTGTGCTATTTTTAAATTGCTATAATTCGTGATTAAAATAAGATATTTACACGGAGTTTAAAGATATTTATAGGTAATAAACTCTATTTCGAATTCCAGAATAACACTTCTTTCGGAAATCGTGTTAAATTAATATAAAATTCTTGCAAACCAAAACATTTATTCCATATTCAAAGTACGATATTTTCTACAATAATCAAAACAGCTAGAAAACTTGCGTAATACTTTTAATAAAGTGCATTATTCTTAAATAGAATCTGCTTTCGAATCTAAATTTGCAGTAAAAATAACCAAAATACAGCAAGTTTCCTAGATTTAAATTTTTGGCGGAGGTGCCGGTTTCACAAAATTTGTGCTTTTTTTAAATTGCTATAATTCGTGATTAAAATAAGATATTTACACGGAGTTTAAAGATATTTATAGGTAATAAACTCTATTTCGAATTCCAGAATAACACTTCTTTCGGAAATCGTGTTAAATTAATATAAAATTCTTGCAAACCAAAACATTTATTCCATATTCAAAGTACGATATTTTCTACAATAATCAAAACAGCTAGAAAATTTGCGTAATACTTTTAATAAAGTGCATTATTCTTAAATAGAATCTGCTTTCGAATCTAAATTTGCAGTAAAAATAACCAAAATACAGCCACTTTTATAAAGTTAAATTTTTGGCGGAGGTGGCGTTCCACAAAATTAATACTATTTTTAAATTGCTATAATTCGTGATTAAAATAAGATATTTGCACGGAGTTTAAAGATTATTATAAATAATAAATGCTATTTTGAAATTCAAAATAACATTTCTTCTGGGAATCGTGTTAAATTTATATAAAATTCTTGCGAACCAAAACATTTCTTCCATTTTCAAAGTAAGATATTTTCTACAATAATCAAGACAGCTAGAAAACTTGCTACTTGTCAATGCCAAAAAAACAATTGCCGTCCATAAGAAAAACAAAAGTTAGTAGTCGTATCTCAAAAAACAAAAGAATTGGGAAAAAACTGTCAACACCGTTAGAAGTATCTTAAAAAAGTGCATGAAGAATGTCAAAGTCTTAACAGCACAAAATGGATAATAAAAAAATATTGACCATTAAAGAAAATGCAACATTTTGGTTTTTCCCGAATATCTCAAAAACTAAAAGAGATATTCAAAATCTGTTAGCTAATCTGAAATGGCCATATTCTAATTTAACCGTCTTTGTATCTCCAATAATACCGAAGTTACCAATTTGGGACACAGTGTATAGTCAGCAAACTTAATTATATCCATATAATGTCATAATGTCATCCTTTTAAACTAACAATAAATTTCATAACATATAAAGTACAGTGGGCCCACTGTTAAGTCGCCGATCCTATGCACAGAAAATGACAGAAGCAGGAAACTGTTTTACCACTAGTACAATCGGACGAAGAAAAAACACGCAATTTGTATATAGTAACTGCGAAGATTTAAGTTAAAACACATTTTTCTCCAGATTGTATCGGTGTTTTGAGGCGAAATACGCATGTTCTACATAGTGGCGAAGGTGGGGAAAAAGGCTGCGCACACAATGGGATCGGTGCCCTAACACTGGTCCCAGTGTACGTAATTAATTAAAAATAAACAAACACGCGACAAACGCAACTTTCATCACAACCACTCTAAACCCCCCTTAACAAAATTAAGCTTGCGACGCAGTTTCCCCACGACTGCGCATTGTCACCTCGTCCACCGATTGGCTCCCCACCCACATTTATTATGCAAAGAGGTACAACAGCAACACACGGAAACGTCATCCATTCACAACAAAAACAATTATCACCAAATATCAACCAGAGTTGAAGTGAGATTTAAATTGAATTATACCATAACATCGTCAGAACGTTGAGACTCCATTGGGCACCAGCAGCAAAGTGGGTAACATTTTCGAAATGCCGTTGGAGCTCGTGTTCAATTTGGAATGGAAGGTAAAGCCGACCACCAAACTGAGCAAACATAATGTCGTCGTTTCCATGTATGATCTACCAGTTACAACGGAATATTGGGGACAGTTCAAGTCGTATTTGGTAAGTTTCGTTTTTTTTTGGGGGAATAGTTGTTTGGAGCAGTTTTTCGGTGTTGCACAATGATTAGTCATTAATTAATAATTTCGAGTACTTTCTGGTATGTACTTTGCTTTGTTCGGGGATTCACTGAAATCTGTTTATGTAAATAGACGTACTTCAGTGAATCCCCGATTATTTTATAGTGAATCTTTTGTAATCGGAATAATTGGACTAAAAATTTTTGTTCCGGCTTGGAATGGTAATCTACAAACGCATGCAACAAATTATCCCCTGATTCAGCAATATTTTTTATTACATGTTGTATAATTATGAAAATATAAATTGCCTATTTGAAAAAAAATTGGAATAAAACGATAATTTTTATTTCCTCGTGATAACTACAAACATTACATAAAAAATATAATTGGAAACGTATTGTAGTACATGAAACCAATTTAGATTATTTAAGAAATTAATTAACCTACAGATTTAATTTTATCACAAAAAGTTAAGAAAACTGCTACAAAATCACTTAAAAATTTATGGTTGTTACCAAACCTTTATCCTGACAATATTTTTTCCCTAGCTTAAAAACGCCGGAATATGCGATGGCCAAGGTGTGGTCATTTCCTACTTGGACCCAAAACTACGCGAAAGAATAATCGACGGCGAGGCGGACTACCAAGCTGCTATGAACCTGTTCCGGAACATGGCGGAAGCAGAACTGATAATAACATTATATTTGGAACGTCGCAACGCCCCATATGAACACCAACCAACCACCAACAAAACTACACAAAGTGTTGCAGTTGAAACAGAAGTCGGAGAGGCTATTAAAAATATTACTGCGGATAACCCACCAATTTGGTTCAATGACTACATGCAAGGGGTAGCGTAGCGCATAGAAAATTATTTACTTTTCTTTAATTAAGTTTTTTATAGTTTCACATATCGATTGTGCAAGATGTGACGGCTTCAGTGTTGAATGCTTTGGGAAATTTGGGCATTTCACAAGGTGGCAATGTTCACAATTGTAGTGGAGTTCCAGCGGCTGCATGCGGCAGGAAATTCAAGGCAGAGGCGGTGAAACGACGCAAAACACCTCCAGTTCCACATACCAGGTTGTTAAAGTTAAACACAACAGTAGAATAATTTTATAAAAAATTATGATTCATATATCACATAATTTTCTTATCTAAATGTAGAAAACAATTCGATGGATTTGTTTTGTATACAATGACGTCAGATGACTAATTGTGCGATAAGTTTGTTAATAAACAGCTGATGCAGCTTAAAGTTTCGGAGATAGATTTAATCATGTTATCACTTTTTGTGGTTTTGTTTGTTTGGGGCCCGTTTTTCGATCGGCACCATGGGGTCTCGCTTGTCTTAAGAGATACAAAGTCGGTTAAATTAGGGCAAAGTTGCGTATTCTTACGCTGATCAATAATCCGAAAAGAAATTTGAACTATCGTTTTTAATTTTGAAGTTATTGTAGAAAAACAAGAAATTGTAATTTTCGTTTTTAATTTTTACTTTCTTATACGAAGGAAACCTTCAAAATGTTTACAAGAAATTTAACTTTATTTCTTTAGGAAAAGTAATTATTGTGATACTATCCGTAAGTTTAAGAAAGTCATGTGTTGGGCACATCAGATATTTAAACTGAAAACCCATAAACTTACGCAATTTTGTTTCCAAAGCACCCTTCGAAAAAACGAATAATTTGGAATTTCCGCCAAAATATAAAACTTAACTATCATGTGTGATACATTATTGTAAACAGGGAAAAAAGGTGTATTCAAAAATGTATAAATCCAATGTGGCGACCATAAGAAAAAATAAAGTTGACTACTGTTTCTCTGTCATCTTACACGCCATGGCAAATGCAATGAGATATTCGGATTCTTCGTAAAAAAGTGCCTTAAGAATGTCTTAGTTAAAAATACGTAACTTTGTGGGTTTTCACTTGAAAAATTAAAAACGAAAATTACAATTTTTTGTTTTTCTACAATAACTTCAAAATTAAAAATAATAGTTCAGATTTCTCTTCGGACTATTGATCATCGTAAGAATGCGCAACTTTTACCATAATTTAACCGACTTTGTATCTCTTAAGATAAGCGCGATCCCCATGGTGCCGGTCGAAAAACGGGCACCCTGTATTTGTATAATTGTACCACATTACGCATTTGAATGTGAAAGTTTATAAAGATTAAATAGCGAATTGTGACAATTTTATTTAATTCTTTATTCTGAAATCCAAATTTATATGCGGGTATAATTTTCACTCATGCTCGTGCCTGAAGTTAATAATCAAGACGAAAACCTTACTTTTTGCTTCTAGTCGCGACGTGCGCAAATGCCACCGCTTGGAATCCAAACTCGAAAACAAACTGGAAAAACTAGAACGCAAAACCAAGAAAATCAAAGAAAAGAAACTGGCTTTAAGCGCCATGAAAGGTAGTGACAGCGATGGAGGCGCTATGGCTGCAGTCGCCGAACCAGCACTAGGACTAGGACTTACTCCACAGCAAAAAGCCGCCCGCGAAGAAATGCGTAAAAACAAAGCCGAAGAGGACGAGCTATTGCAAATGGGTGCCAGAACCCTGGTTTCCAACAACGAGGTACCACGCTTAAACGGAGGCGAAGTCTATTTGCGCACTTGGGAGGTGGTGAACACCGGAACACTCCCATGGACTACTGACACAACTTTGAGATTCACTTGGGGTGAAAAAGCGTTTGAACCAGGTTGTCGTGAACTGCAGGTGCCTCTGCTGCCACCAGGGGAAGTTGGAGTGATTTCCGTACGTCTGCAAATTCCCAGTAGGTTTTTTTTAATACACACAAAGAATATTTGATAAATTTTGAGATTTTAGCCCGTCCTGGTGAATATGAATGTTGGTGGAATTTCCACCACAAGAATCGCCGGTTTGGCAAGGCGCTTTCCTGCATCGTGATTGTGGAGCCTCCTAACCCTGGTTGGCCACCATATTATCTATCACGAGAAACCCTACGGGCATGTCAAGAACAAACCACTGGTAAGTGGGCGGAGTTATGATTAATTATTATTTCATAGGCACTCAGTTTCAATTATAAAAATTATATGTATGTATATTGTTGTATTTATATTATGCTATATAAATATGATATATGAGTTTGCTTAGGTGGAAAAGCATGTAGGTAGGAATGGAAATTATTTTGGGATTTGTTTCTGGGTGATAACCTTAAATTATACAAGTAGGAGTATTATTTGTGAATACCAGAAATTTCTCAATTATTTAATTAGGGATACTGAGTGGAACAAATTTGAATCGGAAAACTTGAGACTCGAAAGAACACTCCGAAATAATGGATTTGTTATATAAAATTATAACCAAAAATGCTTAGTTTTCGAGATGGAGAAATTTTAATTTATTTTCAATTTTTGCCACATTACGAAAATAATAATTAATAAAATTGTTTTTAATAATACTACTACTGTTTCTACAACAGTTAATTCTCTAATAACTGTGCACTTTCCCATTGCAGCTGCCGCAAAACACCCATCTGTAGAACGCTCTTCACCACTGGACTTATCCCCACCGGACTTATCCCCACCACAATTAACAGCAGAACCAGTTAGCTATTTGGAGGCGATGCGTGCGGCCCAAGAAGTACTCAACCTCTCCTTTGAATCAGAGGTAGGAATAAGAACCCAGCCCTCCGATGAAAACAACGATCGCAGTGGTTATTACCTCTCAGATTCAGACAACCAAAGCGTCTCATCCCTTTGCACAACAGATAGTCACACGTCCAAAACAGGTGAAGGTTTCGTCATGGTGGCGGAGGAAAATTGCGCGGAGGAACCCAAACAAGAAGTGAAGATTGAAAATAAAACCGAGCCAACCCCAGTTGAGCCCGTAGAGGAACAAGCAGAGGAGGAAGAGGAGGGTTTGGATGATAATAACAACACTGAAGAAGTACTTAGTGTTGGTGAGTCGTCATCGTCAGTTAAAGCTGAGGAAACTAGTGGAAAGTACGACATGGTTGTGGTGACTTTAATGCCAGGGCAGGAAGACAAAACTTTAGTGCATATTATGGTCGATGGTAAACCAGTGGCTGTGCCACGCAAGTTGATCAAGGATGAATATGTGCAGAATGCCGAGAAGGCGGCGGCTAGTGTTGAGTCCACTCGGGCACCTAGTGTAGCCTCTTCTGCTGAAATTGTGAATAAAAGCGAGGTGAAAGACGAGAATGTTTTGGATGGAGCTGGAGCTACAGCAGTTATTCCTGAGCCACTTTATCCGGATTTGTCGCATTGTTCAGCTGCAGGTTCCTGTTTTTCTGATATCACTTCTAGTAGAGGGAGTGAAATAAGAGAGAGATTGTTCATTTTTCCACAAGATGTTCCAGGGTATGAAGTAGTGACACCACCTAATGAAGTCGTTAAGGATCCCTATGGTACGTATATCTAAGAAATAATGTTTTTGGTTTAACAAAAAAAAATTTCAGGTCGTGGAAGTAGTGACGCTTACGGACCTCTAGATGAGCCCAAACCTTCCGCTCCCGTTGCAACACCACCACCCCCAACCACAAACCCATTTACCAATACCCAGACTGAACTTCCTCATGTCCCTAATTACCAACAAACGCCGATCACGTCTCGTCCGATTGTAAACGAGCCGGTAGCCCGACGGGATTCCGAGGGGTCTCAACCAACCCAACCGAAGAATCGTCCAAGTAACGAGGTGTTCTATCGGCGTGTCAATATTGCCTCATCGGCTATCAATACAGCACGATCAGTGATCAATATGATCAAGCCGAAGGATAAAGAGGTATGCAACAGATTCTTGAAATGTTAATTTAAATAAAGTGACCTTAAATGATTTTTTTTCAGCCTGGCCGATGGGAAAACGGAATCTGGGTCTGCACAGACAGCGACACTGTCCGTGAGGCAAATCTCCGAGTTTTATGGGACATGGGTTTCTACGACCGGAATTTAAACGCAACACTATTGGCTCGTTACAATGACGACATTAGTCAAGTGCTGAATGAGCTCATACAGTTGTAATAAATTTTCTATAGAATTATTCCTATATTATATAATAATCAACTCTGTAATATTGTTTATTCAAATTTTTCCTCCCACAATT
This sequence comes from Pediacus dermestoides, assembly GCA_963942485.1. Taxonomy (NCBI): domain Eukaryota; kingdom Metazoa; phylum Arthropoda; class Insecta; order Coleoptera; family Cucujidae; genus Pediacus; species Pediacus dermestoides. The sequence goes on along the minus strand of OZ012630.1, from coordinate 1,853,761 downwards.
TAAGAATGGGTATTTAAATATTTCTTTTATGTAATAATTAAGAAAGGTATTGTTTATTTTTTTCTATTCAAGCTTGTTGTGGTCCAATATTTTTTTTGGGATATGTTTCAGAGCATCGCGTTTATAGATGTATCCAAAAGGTCCCATACTAATATTTTGTTTTATTTTAGCTATGTAGACGAACTGCAGTGTTTGGAAACGATCCACAAATGATTTCTGTTTCTTCTATCTAGTGTGTGATAAATCAAAATCTCACTTTAGTTTATATGTATCAATTTAGGGCTTTAGTTTTATATGGTATAATGTACTGGAAAACCTTCTTATAATCCGACATGTGTTAATTGGTGTTTTGTTCTGATCTAATATAGTATTATAATAAATAAAATGTGTTTATGGACATACCAAAATCGTAGTTTATTATAATAGCTGAATAGACCCTTGAGTGACTCTAATGTAACCTGCAAATAATTTGGATACGTAGTTTAATTGGAGAATAATTACAGTTTAATTAAGTTTGAGTTTGATAAACTATACACGCAAATGTCCCTAGCATACATTCTAACGGTAAACCAAAACATCTATTTTATAGTAAATAAATTAATCCGCATTCAATGCAAGATATTACTTATAGCTACATATACAGGGAGGAGAATAAAAAGGTAGATAGATGGGCTCAAAATAAACCAGTATTGTTAATAAACTTTTCTCAAAAGCTCAATAATTATGAAGTTACATTTAGATGAACTATTAGCAGTTTTGAAAAAAATAATAGGTGTACTTGACTGATGTTTTAAATTGTAAAAACTTTAAACCAGTCTAACTTTTGTTTTATCGAGTTTTGGTCAAAAGTGTTTTATGCAAAAATGCCTTTTCAATCTCCTCCATGCGTTACAAATCACCCTGTATAAAGCAAATTTATTTAATTATAATAATAATTAACACGTCATCGTCAGAATCATTTCAATGTGAAATATTTGCACCGATAATTACTTTGTGTGGTTTGCTTCTACACTACCTACTCGTATATAGTAAATTGCAGAATAATTGTAATTTCGTTACTTAACATTTTAATTGCCTCTTCTAGCTCTTCCTCTTGTAATATAAACTTAGCTTCGGCGCTGCACCAACCACAATAATGCAATTTAACTTGCACCCAGTGCGCATATTATGTAGGTATATAACAAATAACTTGGAAAATGCAAATGCATTTGGATATATTTCACAGACAATGTGGGAAAGAATATAATTTAACAGAGGGAGCGCATGAGCCAAACTTATTTCTAATATAGAGCTCCAGTCGGAAAGTTTCTTTTAGGGTTTAAGTTGTTCGGCTGCGATATCACAAATCCTACGGTTTTAATTATTTCGTTTCAGATGAAAACACGGTGAAATATTGAGGATTTTTTCTTAATTTTTACTTTCTTATACGAAGTAATAATAATAATATAATAATAATGTCTGTCTGTCTGTCTGTATCCACGATAACTCAAAAACGACTTAGATTCAAATTTCATATTTAAAAGTTTAAACAAATTTGTGGGTGTCACATTAAATCTTTTTCATCTAGCACCGAAACAAGTGACAGTTACCTGGAGACATTTTTAGGTTTTTTAGGAATATCTTGAAAAATAAACCATTTATGAGATTTTTTTATTCTTTAACATTGATTTAGAATTAAATTTTGAACAAATTTTGTTTCAACTTTTTTTTGAAATTCGTCAAAAAAATTTCAAAAAACATTTTTAGATTTTTTACTAATATTTTGAAAAATAAACAATTTACGAGATTTTTTTATTCTTTATCATTGAATTAAATTTTGAACAAATTTTGTTTGAACTTTTTTTTGAAATTCCGTTAAAAAAAATTTTCAAAAAAAACGCGATATTCTTAAAACACTTATATTTCTCATAGTGCGCGTTGATTATTGAATCCTACCGACAGTCTAGATAGATTAGTGACTAAAGGGACTTGGCTGCCAAACGGAAGGTCCCGGGTTCGAATCCCAGAAGGACCATTATTTTTATTGTTATTTACTGGTTTCTATGGTACCGAAAACAATAATAATGAATAAATAAATGTGATTTTATACCGGTAGATTTTTTTAAGTGAGAGTAGTAGGTCAAAAAATTCGGTTATAATGAGTGGGACAAGGACAGATTTATGCGTATTGCAATAAGTGCGACAGAAACTATTTGAAAATTGCTGGAAACCCTCAAAATTTAAACACGATTTTTACAAGAAATTTAACTGAATTTCTTTAGGAAAAGTAATTGTGGTACTATCCGTATAAGAAAGTCATGTGTTGGACACATCAGATATTTTTGTAGTAGTTTATAGGTACACAGAAAAAAATTACCAAACGACGAAGAATTTGCAATAAAGTTCGAGACTGGTCAAGCACTGACCTTCCGAATATTGCTTATTAAATTTTTACCATACCCTGTATAATATAAAAAATCATTTTTGGTTGTTCATCTTTCATTAATTTATATTCTACTACCACAAGCCGCCAAAAAATTAAATAGACTTTGAAGCCTTGTGAATATGAAGAAATAATTTAAATTTCCAAAAAGTTTTTTATATTTGGTTTCTAGGATAAATTCAAAGTTATATTAAAAGGTTAAAAAAGTGGCATTTATAATAATTTCTACTTTCTTGAGTAGATATTTTTCCAATTTCTTCCAGAAAAACTGTCCGATTGATTTACACCCCAACATAAACTATTATAATCATACATCCTTTGGACTTTACTTTATAAGTTTATACAGCATATGAACATGAAACCAACCTTTCTGGTTTATGATACCAACACGTTTAAAGGAACGAAACCCGGCAAACCCTTTTTTATGATTGGGGAATTTGGGAGCACAAAATTGTGACAGGTGCAAAACGGAAACGAAAAAGGATATAACGCGTTAATACGGCAATAAAAAGTTTAAACACAAACATGGGATGGGATGAAATCATTCAGGTTTATTAAATTTATGCTATACCTACTCGTATAAGTATCCATAAAATAATTTTCGAACGAGTGTTTTAAAAAATCACAGTTTTAAAACCACTGGTTGTATTTTGGTTAAATAAAAATTTTCCAAACGGTTAAAACTATTCTAAATTAATTTCTATACCGTTCGTGATTTTTTCCTTAATTAACTTGACTTTGGTATATTAAAATCCGAAATTTCAGGGACTGTTACAAATTTTTAAAGACGACTATCCATTCAAATTTTGAAATTTTATTTCAATTTGAGCAAAACAATTCTAAACTAACTTCCATAATCTTCATATTTTTTTTACTTAAAATGGCGATAGTTTTGGCTATATAAAAACACAATTTTTTTCCAAATTCGATAAGCGGTTCCAAATTTCCATTTTTTTAACTAATTCGCGATTTTTGCAGCAATCCTGATTGTCTAACCTAAGCTAAAAGTGTGGTTATGATTCTTATTTTTTTAATAATGCCAACATTCCTCTATGTAAAACCGCATTTTCTTTCCAAAACCGATCAGTGGTTCTCAAACGATAACGTCTTAAAACAATCACCGTATAAATTTGGCTGGAAATGTTTGACTGTTCAAAAAGTTTTGCAAAAGTGAGGTTATGGCGATTGTGATTTTTTTCGTAATAATGCCAACGTTTCCCTATATAAAAACGCAAATTTCGTCAAAATTCGTTCAGCGGTTCCAAAACTATGGCCTTTAAACCAGGCAAATGACAAAAATTGTGCCATATTGTTTTAAACGTTATAATTTTGGGACCACTGGTCGGATTTTGGTGAAATTTACTTTATTGCAAAGCTGCACGTTGGTTTTATTTATAAAAAAATCTGAAAGTTTTTATCTGATGATTTTAAATATTTTTCGTGGCTTAAAAGTTACACGTCCAGAAAATAATTTTCGAGCGACTGTTTTAAAAAATCACAGTTTGAGAACCACTGGTTGTATTTTAGTTAAATAACCATAATTTTAAAGCTGAAAGACGGTATTGTTAACATTAACATTAATATTTAATAATTGGTGTTAATTTTAACCGGCGCCTCCGCCATAATCCTAAAACAACAAATTGCTGACAAAAACTTTACGTAAACCGTTTGTTATTTTTAAACACGTACATTTTATAGCTCTTCCTGAAAGTTTTAATTACTTAATATTTTAAACATGGCAGTATGGCAAACAAAACTCATATACAAAATATTACAGTCGTTGGTAAAAATAATTGCATAATCTAATTACATCCACAATATTCTGTTTGTTTTGTCACCAAGTTTTAACTGAAAAAAATCCACGGGAGCCCCACAAAATAAATTCGATAGTCTGTGAGCAAAACGGGAAAATACATCAATTTTCCACAGGTTTTAATGCAATATTTCAATAAACAAATTAGCTTATTCAAGCCTGAAAAATAAAATTCGCCTCACATACTCGCCATAGATAAACAAAATTAATGCACATTGTTTTTTGGGACCTTCCTATAAATTATATCATCAAACACACGATATTTATGTGCATAATAATATATTTATTAATGCTTCATTTATATTATATCCATGCACAATTGTGAAATAATTAACAAATGAGATTAGTTACCGACTAAATTGCGTTATAATCAGCGAAATTTACGTCTGGTTTAGACGTACATGTACATGCATTTTTACGAAAATTTAATTAGGAACTTAAGCATAAAGTTGCAGAGAAGTTTCCGTCGTTATGTTTTAGGGTGTGTCAGAGAAATATCACATAATTGCAAATTTCGTGTGTCATATCATGTTTTTCTGTACAACTTTGATACGTTGAGAAGTTGGAAGTGCACACAGTACGATTCCAAATCCTAGCAATTTAAAATGATTGAGATTTACCATGCACAAGTCCTTTCGTTCTTTGGAAAATAAATAATGGAATCGAGCGATAAATCTTTAGTTTAGGGACTAAATCACGTTTTTAAAACTTTTGAGCGTTTTAGCTTGATTGGCGCGCAATTTAAATACTTCTAGCCTTAACCCTTTCAAATCCAAATTTACTATAGAGCTAGATTTTTCATAACGAAAAATCCTTTCGTTACACTTCGCCTACAAGTCCACTTCCCTTAACTACACCTTCACCTTTTTCCTTGTTTTATCTTGCTGAGTCCAGCACGTTTGGTTTTTTTGCCGAAGCCCAGATTGCCATCGCCGATAATCCAAAACCTGGAAACCGGATGATTTGATGTTTATCCTTTACCACTTGGCGAAAACCTAACTTTAAGCTGGCGAAAAGCTACTTGTATAGATACCTGAAACCACATTGCAGTGCGAGAGAATTAATTTAGCTTTGGTGGATCGATTTTATACTCATATGATGGTTGTTTATTATCTGTCCCCTGACACCAATTCGGGTGTGTACAATCGAGGCATTAATCTGTTGTCGAAGTCATTTGCTGGTTAAATTGTATGGTGATTAGGTATAGTTTTGTGTTTACATGTGTGATATGTATTGGGGAGTATTTAATGTGAATGCTATAAAATTGGAAATTCTGCTTTTGTGTTAATTTAGTTAGGGGAATAACAACAATAAAAATGATAAATGATAAAAAGATAAATAGATTATCAAGTAGTAGAGTATCTGTACAAATAAATAATGATTACAGTTGTAGCAACTCTATTCTATAATTTACATTTAAATTATTTCATTGAGAATTAACCAGGACGAGATATGTTTACAATATTTTAGTTGTTTTGTACATGTTTCTGTTGTTGGGTGTAAAATTTATATTATTTAGCCTCAATAGATTATATAATATAGGCACTTGTTGCATAACTAGCTATTATTTGTATATTTTTTATCGTTTAGATTTTAGTTGTTTATGCACATGGTAATTGAATTTAACAAAACCCCTTTTCTTACATACAAAATTTTTGAATGCATTCCAAGAAAACCCCATCGTGCAGCATTTCCTTTAGCCCCCACACAATGAACTGAATCTGTATCCATTATAACACACCACCACCAAGCATAACTCAGTTTCTTTGTACAATTTACAATTTTCCACATTATTTATGTACTGCAACAGCTTTGAAACTCCCCTGAAACCAACCTGAAATCTGAAACATCACTACGTACCCATTATATCTCTGCAACGCACACTACATAAACCACGTAATTTATGTTATTTTCGCACGTAACTTGCGTTTTATTACAATAAATAAAATACCTACCATATTCGGTTCGGTTCCAACGAAATCAATACGCTAATTGTTTCGGTAAATTTTATTATGTACATACCTCGCAATCTAGCTTTATAATCGTTATTGTAAATAGTTGTAAAAAGACATAGTGGCGCGACTTGTACCTACAGTTGACTTGGGGCTATCTTACGTAGCTAATCTATATTCGCGTCAAGTACTTAAGAATAAGTATTTACTGCTTTGTTTCTAACTGAATGAGTTCCGTAATGAAACTGCTGGTGCTGGAGTACGGCATATAAATATTACTGAAGCTAATTGCAGATGGAACAACAGAAACTACGGAAGTGTGTTAAAAGTTATAGAGTAAGATTTTTAAATTAATAGTTCAGGTTTTGACAGGAAAATTTAGGGAACTTTGTAATAAAACCTACATTCCGCTTTGTAAAAATGCAAATTATCTTAAAATCTAACTAGTGGTTCTAAAACTGCCAACGACGAAATTCGGACTTTAAAGGTATGAAAAACACTCAAAAACAGCGTTTTAATTTTTTTTAAGAAAACCAGCATTCTACTTTGAAAAAATACAAATTTCTTTAAAATCTGACCAGTAGTTAAAAAACTGTGGAACTATTAAAACTGTCAACCTACAAAAACTGGCGCTATTTTTAAAACCTCAATTTGAACATCTGAAAACCATACAGATACGACTATTATCGAACAGTTCAACTGTTTTTTTAATAAATGTACATTTAGCTCTCTAAAAATGTAAATTTACTAAAAATCTAACCATCGGCTCTAAAACTTTGTCACTAAAACTATCAGTACAAGAAAACTTGTGATATTTTGGAAATTTTAATTTAAATCCTGAAAAATATACAAAGGCGACCATTTTAAAGCCTTAGGACTGTTTTTTAATAAAACCTACATTCCGCTTTGTAAAATTGTAAATTTACTTAAAATCCAAACAGTGGTTCTAAAACTATGACGCTAAAACTGCCACACTATAAAATCGAGCACTATTTTTAAAGTTTCATTTTAAAGGTTTGAAAAACACACAAAAAAACAGCCTTTAGAGCCTTTGAACTATTATTTAGTAATAATACTATATTCCTCTTTGTAAAAATGTCAATTGCTTTAAAATATGACCAGTGGTTGTAAAACTGTTACACTAAAACTGTTATTCCATGAAAATTGGTGCTATTTTTAAAGTTTCAATTTGAACGTCTGAAAACCATACAAATACGACTATTATAGAACAGTTCAACTGTTTTTTTAATATAAGCTACACTTAGCACTCGAAAAATGTAAATTTACTAAAAATCTAACCATCGGTTCTAAAACTTTGTCACTAAAACCATCTATACAAGAAAACTGGGTGATATTTTGGAAATTTCAATTTAAATATCTGAAAATATACAAAGGCGACCATTTTCGAGCCTTAGGACTGTTTTTTAATAAAACCTACATTCCGCTTTGTAAAAATGTAAATTTACTTAAAATCCAAACAGTGGTTCTAAAACTATGACGCTAAAACTGCCACACTATAAAATCGGGCACTATTTTCAAAGTTTCATTTTAAAGGTTTGAAAAACACACAAAAAACAGCCTTTAGAGCCTTTGAACTTCCTTATAATAAAACCTACATTCCGCTTTGTAAAAACGTAAATTTGCTTAAAATCCAAACAGTGGTTCTAAAATTATAACGCTAAAACTGCCACACTATAAAATCGGGCACTATTTTCAAAGTTTCATTTTAAAGGTTTGAAAAACACACAAAAACAGCCTTTAGAGATGATTTTGAACTACTATTTAGTAATAATACTATATTCCTCTCTGTAAAAATGTCAATTGCTTTAAAATATGACCAGTGTTTGTAAAACTGTTACACTAAAACTGTTAATCCATGAAAATTGGTGCTATTTTCAAAGTTCCAATTTGAACGTCTGAAAACCAAACGAATGCGACTATTATAAAACAGTTCAACTGTTTTTTTAATATAAGCTACATTTAGCTCTCTAAAAATGTAAATTTACTAAAAATCTGACCATCGGTTCTAAAACTTTGTCACTAAAATCATCAATACAAGAAAACTGGGTGATATTTTGGAAATTTCAATTTAAATGTCTGAAAAATATATAAAGGTGACCATTTTAGAGTTTTAGGACTGTTTTTTAATAAAATCTACATTCCGCTTTGTAAAATCTGTCCAGTGGTTATAAAACTGTGCCCCTAAAACTGTCATATATGAAATTCAGCATAATTTTCAAAGTTTTACTTTCATGGCCTGAAAAATACACAAAAACATCAGCCTTTATATGAAGCAATTAACTTTTTTCGATTTTGGTTTCATTATTTTCAAAGATCAAAACACCTGTAACTACATCCGCATCGTATAAGATAATTTTATTACACAAATAAATTTTATGTATTTCAAACCAAATAAATCGTTAATTTTTGTATAAATCTAGTCGGCAAACACTATAAAACAATAAACATTAGCCCGGAAATTTACATACTAATCCAACAAATCAGAACTTTTCACTGTTTATGTATAAATAATTGGAAATAAAATGTATTGTGCACCGACAACAAGTACACAAATGTTTTTTTTATATAAAGTAGCAGTAGCAGGAATCGATGCGCTCAAAACATAAATAAACATGTTGCAAGGGAGATTAGCGTCGCTTTGAACTTTCCATATTTTCAAAAGCGCGCCTCTTCTATACGCGCCTTTTATCTCTGAATTTAAAGCAAAAAAAAAATCAAATATTTACTGAAGGTTCCATACAACACCAACAAAATTATAGCTAGCTACGCGAAAATATTTCCAGGAAAGGAAGCATCACGAGGGAATCGAATATGAATATATCTACATCGTATTGTCAATTTTTCTTGCGGCTTCTCCCATTGAATACTTGCACAGTGCGGTGGGTTGTTGAGTATTTCTGTCACATATTTCCAGGCTCAACAAAAGGCAAAACAACCCTCCAGGGATAATTTCCTACCAATACAAATTGAGGGGCGATAAGGGTTCATAACTACCACCCAATCACCATCATTTTAATCCAAATTTATAAGACAAGCTAAGCCGGATTAATAAATTAGTCGTATTAAGCGTATTTTCACTTAACCGCTAGGTGGCACCCCTACCTAAATACTGCGTTTGTTGCTCTTACAAATCATCACCTTTATCATCCACATAAACTCTTGTCTTTCAGCAAACTTTCCCGTTGTTTTTATTATTTAATTATGGACTGTGACGAGGGTAAGTTAAATACTGGAACAAAATTACTTGGAACATGTGTATGTGTGTTGGTTGGTTGTTTGAGGGAATTAGTTGCAAATCAATTTAATTAGTTCGTGTTAGCCAGTCAAAACTTGTTGTAGCACACAAAATATATGTAATCGACAAGAAAATTGATGAAGGAAGTTGTATATGAGAAAAATAAGGTTGTTTGATTTGGTACGGGCTCGAGAAAGGTACAATAAGTACTTGGGTATTTGTTTTCGAAGGGTTGTTGTGTTATTTGTATGTAGGTACAATCAATATGTATTTGTGATTGGATACGTGATGATGAATTTGTTTATTGCATTTTTAGATTTATTACATTATTCGATCGAATGGACAAATATAAAATAAATTACCGACAAACAGAAAAAATATTTGTGAAGCTTGTATATTAAAACTGAAACTAACTACAGAAAATTTCAGATATTTTATCGAAAATTTCATTTTTTAAGTTATGGTTTGAAAGCCTTAATAACAATATTATGCATGGAAGAAATTTATTTATTGGATTTAACAATATTTTAACCTTAATAATTAGCAAACTTTACAAAATGAATTTGAAACTAAATGTTGGGATAATTTTTAATTTAGGACCATAAGAGGTTACGTCTCCTTTTGCTTTAATAGCTGCCTGTATTCTAGCAGGCATTGTATTTATAAAGTTTTGGTACAATTCTGGCGTGAAACTGTCCCAAATTTCTTCTATTTTGGTCTTTAAGTCCCCAATGGTTCTTGGTGGATTATTGCGTAGAATACGTCTAATTTTATGCCAAAGAGTTTCAATGACATTTAAGTCCGGACTGGATGAGGGCCATGAAAGCACCTTTATGTCGTTTTCACCGAGTGCCAAAACTGTGATTTTTTAAAAACAGTTGTTAGAAAATTTCATCACTTTTTTCAAGTGCAATTTTAAAGCTACGAAAATTGCGTAAAATCACCAAATAAAGACGTAGGAATATTTTTGTACATAAAACCAACATCCAGCTTTGCAATAAAGTAAATTTTACCAAAATCCAACCAGCGGTTCCAAAACTGTGATTATTTAAATGTAAGTTTCATCTTCAAAAAACACGTTTTTCAAAGTGGAAATCGAAAAAAATGCAAAAAAAATCATATTACAATTTCCGGATTTTTTCAATATAGTACGATCCTTGAACTTTGATTTAAAGGTTTTTTGACACAAATTCAACCAGCGGTTTCAAAATTGTGATTTTTTAAAACAGTTACTAGAAAATTCTATCATTTTTAAAGGTGCAACTTTGAAGCTCCGATAAATGCCTAAAATCACCAAATAAAAGCTTGTGTAACTTTTTTGTAAAGAAAACCAACATCCAGCTTTATAATAAAGTAAATTTTACGAAAATCCAACCAGTGGTTTCAAAACTGTGATTATTTAAATGTAAGTTTCGTCCTCAAAAAACACGTTTTTTGAAAAGTGAACTGTGGAACTCGAAAAAAATGCAAAAAAATCATATTAACATTTCAAGACTTTTTTCAATATAGTACGATCCTTGAGCTTTGATTTAAATATTTTTTGACACAAATCCAACCAGCGGTTTCAAAACTATGATTTTTTAAAACAGTTACTAGAAAATTCTATCATTTTTAAAGGTGCAACTTTGAAGCTCCGATAAATGCCTAAAATCACCAAATAAAAGCTTGTGTAACTTTTTTTTAAAGAAAACCAATATCCAGCTTTGGAATAAAGTAAATTTTACCAAAATCCAATCAGCGGTTCCAAAACTGTGATTATTTAAATGTAGGTAGCACCCTCAAAAAATACGTTTTTTGAAACGTGAACTGTAGAACTCGAAAAAATGCAAAAAAAAATCATATTAACATTTCAGGATTTTTTCAATATAGTACGATCCTTACGCTTTGATTTAAAGGTTTTTTGACACAAATCCAACCAGCGGTTTCAAAACTATGATTTTTTAAAACAGTTACTAGAAAATTCTATCATTTTTAAAGGTGCAACTTTGAAGCTCCGATAAATGCCTAAAATCACCAAATAAAAACTTGTGTAACTTTTTTTTAAAGAAAACCAACATCCGGCTTTGGAATAAAGTAAATTTTACCAAAATCCAACCAGCGGTTCCAAAACTGTGATTATTTAAATGTAGGTAGCACCTTCAAAAAACACGTTTTTTGAAAAGTGAACTGTGGAACTCGAAAAAATGCAAAAAAAATCATATTTACATTTCAGGATTTTTTTCAATATAGTACGATCCTTGAGCATTGATTTAAAGGTTTTTTGACACAAATCCAACCAGCGGTTTCAAAACTGTGATTTTTTAAAACAGTTACTAGAAAATTCTATCATTTTTAAAGGTGCAACTTTGAAGCTCCGATAAATTCCTAAAATCACCAAATAAAAGCTTGTGTAACTTTTTTGTAAAGAAAACCAACATCCAGCTTTGCAATAAAGTAAATTTCATCAAAATCCGACTACTAGATCCAACGTTTTGAAAATAATAATTCTTTATTTCTACAGTTTTCCCACCTGCTGGGTTAAAGTGCCACAGTTTTGGAACCACCGAGCGGATTTTTACGAAATTTACGTGTTTATATAACCAAATGTTGGCATTATAACAAAAAAAAATCATTAACATAATGGAAGTTAATTTAGATAATTTTTGCGCGTATGGAAAAAAACTATCAAATTTACTTTTGTCCGAATATTTAGTTGTTATTTATAATTCAACTTATTATTATCAGGCGCTTACAGTCGATTTTCCACTACTCATCGAAAATTTCCCTCCTTGAACAAAAACAATTTGCAAAAATTTTTCTGTTTAATTGCGAGACTTGCGCGCTGTTTCAGGAAATTGCGTAAGGCGGGGGACGTTCCAAAGAATGAATCGGACGCTGTGAAGCGTCGTTTTATTCATCAACGGCACGTGCTCAGTTTAAGCTCGCGGCGTCGCCGTCCGTCACAGGACTATCGCAAAAAAAGCGCGCGCGTAGCAACTTACTTAAAATTAAGTTTAATTGTGCAGGAACTGTTTTTTAATGGCGTATAATATATATGATAACATGTCATCGGGTGAGTAAATTTATTGATGCGTTTAGATTTTAGATTTTTTTATAATTACATTTTTGTAAATTTATTACAACTACATACTTCCGTGGTGAAAGCAAAACTCATTTAGCTTGGGAAATAATTCAGTGTGCCAGCAGGAATATAGAACGAAAGAGTATGAAAAGCTATGATTTGATTACTATCTGAAACCAAGCGCAAACTTTATAATGACACTTATGGATTTCTTCCCGTCCTGTGAGGTTATTTCCTGCAGAGGATGGGAATTTCCTGCAATGTCACTGTTATAGATATTATTATCAGTTGTGCGATACAATAATTTTCTAAACCACTTTGGAAAAAAAAACAAATTATCACGTTTATTTCTTCCCGGTTTGTTGTCTTTTAATTGCAAGGGTGGCACTTCTTTATGTTTGTTGACATGGCCATTATAAAATGCAAAAAAGTAATGGGACAAACCACACAAAAGCCAACTTTTCTGATGGATGTGTACATTGCAGAACGACAAAGTTGAAATAATTAAAACAGTTTTTTCATTTGTACAATATGCTGTTATTATTTTTTTAGCCTCAAGCAAACCCAGCTGAAAAATTGATTATTAATTTACAAAAAATCTTATGCCACGTTTCTCTGCTGTTCAAACGGATTAAAAAAACCAATTACTGCTGTACAAGTACAACTAACACAAAGAAAGCACAAACGCATCAACTTTGCGCCAGCTAACGAAAAACAAACACATTTCTTGCAATCACCGCCGCACTTCAACGCAGACAATAAAAAAAAAGTTTGGAGGGCATTGTAAATTAGCTGTGAATAAAACGACTAACAGGTGGTTTTTTTCTCTCTGGGTAATGTGTGTTGACGGCGGTGGCGGACGACGTTGGCGGCGGCAATACAGCAAGAAGCATGTGTTTTTTACTTTTTGGTTCAGTTCAGTTCTTTCCGGTGTGCCAACAAAGTTTTTATTATAATCGACGCAAGTTTTGCACTTTACTTTCACTCGTTTTTTCTTTGGGAAAATCGGTAGTTTGTCTTCATGTTACTGATGGACAACCTTTATGCTTCAGGCCTGAAACTATTTTAGGGGAAATCTACCGGAAAATACGTAAGCAATTTGATTTATGTATGTGAGCGTTGCAGAAGAACTAGTTTTTAGTTCAAACGCAGATAATGTGGCGCCTAAACTAAAATTATTTACTGTAATTTTCTTAGTACCCCAAGGATCCAACTTTAGTGCCTTCAGTATAGTCATTATAACATAATAAATAGGTAACATTATTCAAATCGCATCGAACCTTCCAACAAAAATTTTTTTTGTCCTAAATTGACCATTTCTTTTTATTCATCAGTTTCGTCAGAGGCCCAAACGTCCAATTATAAAACGACATGGTTGGCAAAAATGTTCCTGCAACTAATGAAATCAAATTGGGGAGGACATAAAAGCTGATTACACAATTTCCTATAATAATCGTATTCTGTTCGTTTATTCCTGCACATTAATTATTAGGGGTTGTAATAGCTAATGTAGTCATTATTATAAACGAGTGCTGCTGCAAAATACGAATTTTACAGCCAACATTCATTGGTTATTAGATAAAACCGGAAAAAAGATTTCATTGGACACTGATTTGATTTGTACTTGTTCAGGCGGGATCCAGGAATGAATTAGAGCTTGAGTTAGGTTTGATATGGCCAGGGAAACTTAATTATTATATTTATAAGCTCTTTAGGGGAAAATTGATAAATGATAAAAAATCTTGAGGTATTTATTAAACTACCTTAGAGAAAATATATTTTATGGCTAGAGTTCCATTAAGCGGAAATGGAAACTTTTAAAACTTGTTCTCATGTAACAAAAAATACAAAGATGTGCAGTAAAAGTTAAGAAGTCGGGCGAAGGATACAAATTTAATTTCCATAATCTCTACTTATAGGTACACTAAAGAAAAACAGGTTTCATTGTAATGTATGTATTATGGAGAGAAATATAATGAACTAAACAGAATTTCGGAGGTATTTTTACTGGAAATGATGGAATTAATTTTCTTGGTATTATACTTAAATAATTTAATGCTATAAATATGTTATTAAGATGATGGATTTTTACTCTGTTTTAAATAATCAATACTTTGCTGCTACTTTTTGTGTCATCAATATTCGTATAAATATTAAAACAAGAAATTTTATAGTAGAGTATGATTTTTGTTGGGACAGAACTCATTCGAGTCTGATGTTAAAAAAATCACAATTATTAATTAATCAAATCTAATGATAACCTAAATAAGATAAGAATTTTAATCGTTTCATTTTTCCATAAATAAAACGCGATCTCTAGTATTTAAATTTAAATTCGATAAAAAAAATAATTTCGCAATTTCGGATGTTTATGCAGGGTGTCCCGGTAAAAGTGGGAAATATCTCGGATTCAGATAGGGTATGAAAAATTAAGATGACAAGTTCCTATAAAAATTTTTCCTACAGGCACTCCCTACGAAGATATGTAGCCTTGAAGAGCGTCGCTGGAAATCGTTTTTTTTAATAACTTTTAAAGTACTTAATAGAATTTTATAAAAAGTTAATATGGACTAAGGACCTCTTGAAATAATGTCCTTGACCCATATCTAGCCTGTTTAGTTTACCAGGGGCAGACTAAGCTTTACAACTTAATGCTTAAACTTTTAACACCCTGTGTTAAGACTTAAAACAACAAAATCAGGTAGCTTGAACCTTAGACTAAAGAAGTTTATTGTCGATATAAAGTGGACCGTTTTCGAGAAAAAGAATAACAAATGAATTCATGTTTTATTAAGTCATTAAAAAAAAAGTCTCATTCCGAAAAAAAATCAAAATTTACGTAGGAAAAATTTTTATAGAAACTTGTCATCTTATTTTTCATACCCTATCTGAATCCGAGAGATTTCACACTTTTTCTGGGACACCCTGTATAAAGTAACCCACTAGGCAGTGAGAAATCGGAATAGTCCTTGAATACATAACCAATTAAAATGTTTATTTATATCTATTTTCCTGGTAGGAAGTAATTTTAGATATATATTTGTGGGTAAACGTTTCCAAAAAATAAACTCCAAGGAAAGGAATTAATATCTTTTATAATCATCACAGTAAAATAGCAATAAAATTCTGAAAAAGAAAAATAATACAATATCAACTTGGGTAAAATAAGAAAAATACTCCAGACAAATCTAACAAACAATAACGAATAAATCTTAATAAACATCGCGAAAATATTATCCAAATTTCCAAATGAATAAACAACTTAGTTTAGAAAATTACTCTCGCAAGTAATACAGGGGTGTCCAAAAAATATTTTTAGTATACTCTGTGTCAGATTCTGAAGTTTAGGACAAAATGTAGGTGGGGTAAAGTGGGATGTGTTTCTATTTGTCTCCATACAACTCGAACAAATTCATATTTTTGCACAGTTGAAAGGCTTCGAGTAGCTAACCTTCTATAATAACGGAATTTCAAAATTTCTGATTGGATTTTTCAACGATTTTCAAATCATCTTTTGGACACGAAAAAATCGTGGGGTGAAGTGGGAAACGGCCAAAATTTCACTTAAAATAAAGTAAAATGTACGTTGTTTGATCATATTTCATGTTTATGCTTAAAAATTACAAAAAAATATAAATAGGCAACTCACTAATACATCAATTTTTGACAGTTTCCCACTTCACCCCACCTTACCCTAACTTTTCTCTTTTCAATAAACTTTTCGAAAACATTTTTAAAATTTTTAGTCAATATTATTAATATTACATTTAAACAACATACAAACATCAGCTGCTACTCCATTTCCATAATTAAAACCTGTTCCTTTCAGTATCCAACGGGTGGAAATAATTATCATAATTTCCCAGTTTTCCACACAAAAGACAACCATAATACAATGAAACACATCTGGACTATACACAAACCCACATTTTGGGAGATTTGGTTGGGGAAAATTGTCTAGGATGACATATCTCTCATATCATCAAGCTCACACAGATCCAATCCGATTTATTTCATTTCCACTCCACTATATAATCATGTGGGATGTAGATTTACTCGAAAGGTATCTGCTTCCCTATTTCCTTCCCTAAGATCCTAATCTAAATGTATATGTATGAATTGAAGTTTAATCCGGACTGAAAATAAATACTTTTAACACACGTGATATTTTCATTTTGTTAATGCGAGTTTTAGGTGATTATACAAAAGTATAAAACAACTGTTTAGTTGAGAAATTTGATCCTTTTTTGGTTTAATATTAAATGTAACATTTAGAGGAAACGGATGTCTGACGGCTGACGGGCTTTCGCCCAAATATGAATGGCACGTTTGGAATTAAGACAATATAAAAGGAAAAGTGGAACAAAACATTTTCCTATTTTTATTATATCCAACTCCTGAAAACCGGAGGGTGAAAAATTCAGGTGATGACTGTTCGATGGAGCAGAAAATAAATGGATTAAAGGGCAAGCTCAGAACTTTTCTAATTTGCACGAAAAAAGCAAACTATAAAAAACTTATTGTCGCCAATTACCTACCTATGGAAATCGTTAAAGCTATAGGCACAAGAGCACTGTTATACTTATTCTATGTATCACGAAACTAAAACCAAATTGGTTTCGAAACTATGAGGTCAAAGGTTATTTGATCTCGTCCATATACTCCACCTTTAGACGTTAAATTCCTTGGAGTTTACATCGCATTTTAAGCACGCGTATTCTGTGTATTACACCGAGATATATTTCAATTTCAACCATAGCAGCAAATATTTGTTGTCAAACAATATATGGATGTGCATCGTGTGTAAATACAAAAATAGTTGCATAAAGTTCTTTGACAGTTGTTATACTATAACATTATTTAGCAGGATAAAAGTTTCCTGGTTTAATATAAACTTTCATCAGATAAAGATAAATAGGTAATAACTATAATACCTTCCATCAAAGCTAAATTAAAATGTATATCATAGTTATGCCTCGGGTCAAGTCTCTACCTCTCTCACATTCCAACTTTCGACATGTTAATATGTTTGATATTTCAGTCCATTATGATATTGCGGTGCATTCAGGATGCTTCTGCTTGCTTTCAGGCGATTTCCGGTCGGCGCTGAATGAATATTTTATAAGCATCATAATATAGGTACGCCCTTGCATTTTACAGAATGTAGATAGTCAATCCTTATGGTAAAGCGATCAAATGGCGTTACTAAAAGGAAAGTTCAAAAGAGTTTTTGAATAAACGGTTAAAAATGTATAAAGTGCATAAAATGCAGGAAATTTTCAAAAATATTAAAATTAATTGTTGGCAATATCTATAGAAATTAAAAAAGGAGTTTACTGAATTTTTTTTTAAAATAATGGGGTACATGCACATTTTTATAAATTAATAATAAAAATATTTTATGTAGGTATTTTTTCCTTAGGTTAGATATTTTTATCAAATTTTTACTGAAACCGACATTCCACTTTATGAAAATGCAAACTACCTTAAAATCTAACCAGCGGTTCTAAAACGGTGACGCTAAAACTGTCAACTCATGAAAAATGGTGCTATTTCCAAAGTTTTATTTTAAACGTTTAAAAAACAAACAAAGACAGCCTTGATAACCTTGGAACTGATTTTTTGTAATGAAACCAACTTTCCGATATTTAAAAATACAAATTACTTTAAAATCAAAGCAGTGGTTCTAAAATTGTGACACTCAAACTGTCACAATACAAAATCTGGCACTATTTTCAAAACCTAATTTTAAAGGTCGGAAAAACACACAAAATCAACCTTTATAGCCTTTTTTCTAATTATACCTACATTGCGGTTTGTAAAAATGTAAATTTCTGTAAAATCTAAGCAGCGGTTCTAAAACTGTGACGCTAAAACTGTCAACTCATGAAAAATGGAGCTATTTTCAAAGTTTTATTTTGAACGTTTAAAAAACATACAAAATAATCCTTGGAACTAATTTTTTTTAATGAAACCAACATTCCGATTTACAAATATACAAATTACTTTAAAATCTAATCAGTGGTTCTAAAATTGTGACTCTAAAACTGTCACAGAACGAAATCTGACACTATTTTCAAAGTTTAATTTTAAATGTCGTAAAAACACACTAAAACAACTGTTATAGCCTTAAAACTATTTTTTTCTAATTAAACATACATTGCGGTTTGCAAAAATGTAAATTTCTCTAAAATCTAACCAGCGGTTCTAAAACTGTGACGCTAAAACTGTCAAGTAATGAAAAATGGTGCTATTTTTAAAGTTTTATTTTAAACGTTTAAAAAAAACAGCCTTGATAACCTTGGAACTGATTTTTTGTAATGAAACCAACATTCCGATTTATAAAAATACAAATTACTTTAAAATATAATCAGTGGTTCTAAACTTGTGACTCTGAAACTGTCACAATACAAAATATGGCACTATTTTCAAAGTATAATTTTAAAGGTCTGAAAAACACACAAAAAAACCTTTAGAGCCTTAGAACTAGTTTTTTATAATTAAACCTACATTGCGGTTTGTAATAATGTAAATTTCTCTGAAATCTAACCAGCGGTTCTAAAACTGTGACGCTAAAACTGTCAACTCATGAAAAATTGTGCTATTTCCAAAGTTTTATTTTAAACGTTTAAAAAACATACAAAGACAGCCTTGATAGCCTTGGAACTGATTTTTTGTAATGAAACCAACATTCCGATTTGTAAAAATACAAATTACTTTAAAATCTAAGCAGTAGTTCTAAAATTGTGATTCTAAAACTGTCACAATACAAAATCTGGCACTATTTTCAAAGTTTAATTTTAAAGATCGGAAAAACACACCAAAAAACCTTTAGAGCCTTAGAACTAATTTTTTATAATTAAACCTACATTGCGGTTTGTAAAAATGTAAATTTCTCTTAAATCTAACCAGCGGTTCTAAAACTGTAACGCTAAAACTGTCAACTAATGAAAAATGGTGCTATTTCCAAAGTTTTATTTTAAACGTTTAAAAAACATATAAAGACAGCCTTGATAACCATAGAACAGATTTTTTATAATGAAACCAACATTCCGATTTGTAAAAATACAAAGTACTTTAAAATCTAAGCAGTGGTTCTAAAATTGTTACACCAAAACTGTCACAATACGAAATCTGGCACTATTTACAAAGTTTAATTTTAAAGGTCTGAAAAACACACAAAAACAACCTTTATAGCCTTAAAACTAGTTTTTTATAATTAAACCTACATTGCGGTTTGTAATAATGTAAATTTCTCTAAAATCTAACCAGCAGTTCTAAAACTGTGACGCTAAAACTATCACCATACGAAATCTGGCACTATTTTCAAAGTTTCTTTCCTATTGCTCGTATTTCTGAATTCCCTACTTAACTTCACTGCATCAAGGATTGAATTCATAAATGCAAATCATCAATAAGAAATTCTTCAAAACATTCCATTTCCTTGAATCCAACATTTGCTTACGGAAATTAAAAGAAATGTTAGTTTATTACGTTTCCAATGTTATTTTCCCCTCCACTCAATTTCTAAGAGTCTTTCAAACCCGAACCTGCATGACTTTGAAATTTAAATTTCCTGTGTATTGTTATTGTTTACCAAACGATCTTCCCCTTCTAATTATCTACCAGGTATTCAGTGGAAAATATCCACATATATTTTTTTTTACCTGCCTCCAAGTAATCCTAAACAACATAAATCTCCAAGCCCGTGATAAAGTGAAAAATAAGGATAATTAATGAAAGGCCAAAACATCCATTAATTATAAATTTATGTGGGTAGGTATACATATAATACGAAAGTAATAAGAAAATTAGTAAAATTACTTTGACTTGTAAAATAATACCTAATAAACATCGTTTTAATCTTAATGTTTTCGGTCATTAATCAAGAAACTCAGAAGGAAAAATATTATTTATAATACAGAAGGCCTTGAAAAGGAATTCGGATCGTAGATACATTCCTGCGTTATTAACTGTCGAATAAGTCAAGTCTTTTATCATATAAAAAGCAGGGAGATGTTATCTAGTTTTCTCCTACCGCGTTATGTAGTAAAATCCAAAAAAAGAATAGAAATCCATCAAGTTACATCATCATTGACGGTAGAAAATTCCAAAATGATTTGTTGGTTATTTTCTGCGATGTAATACACAGGGTGATTCAGTACTCAAGTAACATAACGAAGAAATAAAAAAACCTTCAAAATAATTAATATCACTTGCTATCTACGCCTATGGAAAACTGGCCTACTTAGAAGTTTTGTCTACCGTATTCTAAAATTTGTTTCGATAAGTACTGAATCACCCTGTATAATGAGCCATGAAAATATTGATGTCTAGATAGGTGGATATTATGAAATATTTTTATTTAAATATTGTTTTATTTAATTTAAAAATTTATCCCGTTTTAAATTGTGCATTCAATAAAATTTTTCTAGCTCCTGAAAATATTTTACACTCGCATAACCGGCGTAAAATTGTGATTTTTTGCAGATAATCCCACAAGCCATTTTGCCACTTTCCCATCCAAAAGCAAACAACTTCTCGGATTAGTAAAACATTTGTCTTTGTGTTTTTTCCTCCAAGTATATTATTTAAGAGGAAGCTAATGCCACACTCCATTTACTGCACCAAATCGAATTTAATACACGGGACATGTCTTTCGCTTTACTTACAACTTCAATAAAAAACGAAAGTTATACGAAACTTGCAAATGGATTGTTGCAGATGGATGTTGTATCGCATTACGGGATATATGCAGATAAAGAAAAAGTTTCTATGGGATATTGGAGGGAGAAAGCTGACTCGTATACATTTGTGAAAAGAAAAATAAATTTATTTATGTAATAATATGACTGGAATTTTTTTCGCATTGCGATTCATATGTACAAAAAAATATTGCTTATAAATATTAATGTGATTCTGGTCAAAGTCTCTCGGGGGGAAATCCCACACATTTGAATATAAATAATAAATTTTCACATTATTTTCCCAAACAAGTGCTTGCTAATTCCACCAACAAAAGAAAATAACCCTAATTTTCCCCAGAGTATGATTAATAGATAAACACTCCCGCATCTTCCAAATATACAGTTTATCTTTGTTATTTGTCCCCATAAAAGTGTGATGGGTCCATTGGTCCATAATACGACTGACAAACGGCAGATGATGATGGCGGACACACACAACACACACAAACGAATTAATCTTACGCTATAAATCTGGATGATGGTGCTTTGCAGCGTCAGCCCCATCGCCTACAACTTCTGTTATCCAACTTGTAGTTCATTAATTAATAACTTTATGATTATAGAAATGATAATTATTATCGCGTAAAGGGAAATTTATCGTAAAATTTTACTATATGTGCAAATGTTTGTAATTATTATCGATTTTGGCCCAGTTGTAATTTAATTGTCAATATCGTGTAAAAAGTTTCATAATAGTAATAATAGAATGTACCCCTAAAATCTGCTGTTAGTTACGCCACTGAGCTGCATTAAGATTAAGAACAGTTGCCTCAAATCTTAACTGTGGATTCGCCTCTTTATCTTAACTGAGCCACATGCTAAAATATCTACATTTAAAAAAAAAATCCAAAATTAAATAAAATTAAATCTTCCACACATCCAAGCCTAATTAATTTTGTAGCGTTGTCACTATTCAAAGAATTAATCCTCGACTTGTCAACACAACCCCGAACAAATTCACTGATGCCCTAAGGGATTTTTCGGGGCAAGGGGCGTCCAACGAATAGCCTAAATTACCCCCAGTGCACTGATTGCCAAAACCACAGCACCACAACCGAAAACCGGACACGGCCACCCGGACCGGAAGAGGACTCAAGGCCCTTTGGTATGAATCCCTAAATAACACCAACTAGTTTGAGAAAGAAAAATTGCGTTAAAATGTAGCACATCACTTAAAAAAATTGCACTTGCCCCGCCTGGTAATTGTACATGATTCACCGATTTTACCAACGTTATTGTCTGCTTCGCCCGGAATTTCTCCGTCTTATCTTAATTATAATAAAAGCCCAAGTGCCAAGTGTTCCTTATATAACAACAAAAAACACAAACACAAACAGAATGCGCACAAAAACAGAAAATGAGATTGTTCAGTCTGTTAGACACAGCGTGATATGAAATTTGAAATTTCCTTCGCCAAACAAAATATTCATGAAAATAAACAAATAACGAATACTTACAACAAAAAATAACAAATATAGTTCTTAACAGCGCTACATGCTTTATTTTATTATAGGAGTTATAAATATTCATTCTAGCTTCTTGTCAAATTTTCAGGAAACTTGCCCGAGTAATCCAAGAGCGAAACTTTATTAATTTAAAATTCCACCATCGAACAAATGTTGAATTGCACCAAGAAAGCCCGGGCATTTCCGCCCCCGAAAGCCATCAATAAGATTCAAACACAAATTATGAAAATAAAATAAAAATTAATTAAGGGCAGTAACGAAAAAAATGTTTATTTTTTACTTTCATCTTTCCTCGAGGAAAATACACAAAATTCCTTGTATGACGCCCCAATTTTTATAATATAATTATTATTAATATTAACACCTTTCCTCAAAATTTCATCATACATTCCGCAGTTTTTTGTCCCCTCTTTCAGCTTCCAAATACACCAGCCATTAATTCCACGTCTTTATTTGCGCAAGGATGCACAAGATGTTGCAGAACGGGCATTCGAGATTTATTTGTCCCCAGTCACGAAAACCAAACCGCAAAATTATCAACAATATATTATATTAAATTGTATATTATTGCCATGCTGGGTGGCTTCTCTATGCCATTTTATTCGTGCTTTATGACTATTTATTGTCGGTTATTTGATTTGCTATGCTAGAGACGTAACGGGTAACGATCAATATAAACATAAATGCAGATATGCATGTGGTGTATACAGGGTGTCACGTCGGTTTTATTAGAAAGTTATTTGTAATATATTTTTAATTAAAAAAACTAAGTAGGCCTCGACTGGATCCAAAAACAAATTTCTAACCACAAAATAAACAAAATTTTTTCCGTTATCTCTTAAGAAACAGGCACTTTACTTGCCTACTTAGATTTTTAGAAAAGTATAAAAATCTGAAACCTCGTACTTCATTTTTTTTTATTAAAATATACCACAAACTATTTTCTAATAAAGCAGATCTGAATCACTAAACATCAAATTTTAACTGGAAAATGTTTTGTCTATTACACCAAGTATTGCAGTCACTCCAGCGACACCCTGTATATAATATTGTGTGACAATGAAGCACTATAAAATGCTTTATTTTTAAACAAAAAGAATTATTTTCTTTGTCACAGAATTCAATTCAAGTTTCATCAACTTTTTATAGGAATACATTCAACTATCTGTCTACTTACATAAAAGTATGTTATATTAAAGTTGCATAAAGAAGAGAGGAAAAATACAAAATTATACAGAAATAAACTGCATTGTAATAATATATTTCTTATTTTATTATTGTATAATAAATTAAGAATCGTTTTTAATATATTTTGTTATGTGAATATTATCCTTATTTTTAGAGAGAACAGATTTCATTCACAAACTCGTATACTTATTATTTGGGATTTAGCTTATAATTGGATATAAAATCTCTACAAGGATAGAAAAATTTGCGATTTGCAGTACAGGTTTCATCTAACAAAAATAAACTGAACAAAATGCTGAAAAGTTTATGTAAATATATTAAAAATACGCGATAAATCTAGAAAGAAAATCGACAAGTAAAAAAATAGATCATTTTTGAGATCGGAAAATACCATTCGAAAGTCGAGATTTACTTATCCAAAAACTGGAAAATTAGAGATAAAATTTCCAATTCTAGTTATTCTTCAAGTCATAATGTTCTAGGTTATAATAAAACATAAAAAGAAATTTTTATAGAAATAAAAAAAGTGGAGCAGAAAAAATTTTTAGAACCAATTTTATTCAAAATGTGCGAATATCTCGAAAACCGTCGAGTTTAAAAATATGGAACCATAACTTTTTCATCTAAAATTAAATGTAGTATATGAACATGTAATAATATATAGGGTGTTCCATTTAAAGTAGCGCAGTAGTTGCATTACAACACCAAATACATCGTTTTTTTTTTCAGATATTTTCTAGTTCTAAAGCTAACCAAGATAGTAGAAGAATGCCATCCGGGTTTTTGGCGGACCCTGTATAAATTTTCTCCCATTTCTCATCATCCTATAAACTCATTCCCAAATCCACAAAATGCCTCTTAAAAATGGAAATAAAGCGCTTTTCCCCTCATATTATATTGTACTCCTAACCTCAAACTCAATATTACATTTAAATCATCACCCCAAGGCACTCAAACTTAACGATGCAGAAAACCCACCTTTACCCCATACACTCAAATAAAAAAACACAATTAACCATCCGCATTTCTAACGAAAATCATTTCCTACAACTTTACAACATGAAACATGATTTTTTACTGCGAGTTTTATTTTCCATAATATATCTACCTACTACTCCTGGGGCAAATTGGAAACGCGGCATACCTACATACATGTTATCCTGATCCTGCTGCTAGGGCTATAATACCAACCGTATAATAAATCGTTGATTCCCTATAAAACATCAACAAAATGAACTATGGCTTTTACACCGTACCTACTCGGCAGCGCGGCGATGCTCAGCAATTTTCCGTGTTCCTTTTTGTAGTTTGTGTTTTGCCGATAGGTAATAATAAATCTTGAAGAGGAGGATCGATGGTATGTTGGGATTACCTGGCAACAGACAATAATAGTCCGTAATTAAAATGAACTGAAGTGGCATTTAAATTTCATTTGGCTTAAATGAAACTTGGTAGACTAGTTTTTTAGTGAATTCAACATTCAACTCTTCAGCTGAACTGTAAAACGATTTTCTTTGAAACACTCCACCTCATTTGCTTTCTTATTTCTAAACTTTAAACCGATAAAAGTGAATTAAATTTAAAAAGTTGTAGCCTGTAATATATTTGACATAAAGATTTATGTACCTACTAATGTATATTAAGGTGCAAAAAATAACGAAGGCGCTCGCTTGGCAGTTATATTATATTTCCTTCTATATTAATTATTTATTTTTCTCTCTGATTTAGATGTCAAAAGTTTTTTAATACAACAAACTTTCACTCAACTTCCACCATATTATTAAAAACAACATTTGGAGCTGTATAATAAATAACCCCTAAGGAAAAACGAGATTTAATATACGAAATTTCCTATTGTCCTTTTGAGTTTCAACAACTATTAAACAATGCGAAAATTGTTGTAAAACACGCCAAGTTCATCCACTCACTTCACCTACATTATCTACTGAATTTATTTCTGTCTCCACCGACGGCATTGCCTCGACTTTATTTATTTAAATAAGGCAATAAATTGGCGATGATATACTGCGATAGGATGTTAGATGACGCGTCCTTTACTGCCACTTTTACAGATGTTCCCCAGTGGATAGATGCCTACACCGATGAGTTACATTAAAAATTCAAAAATATACGACGAAAAGAAAGAGAAAGTGATAAGTAATTCAGGACTATGAGGAAAACTGGGCGGTATGTAGTTTATCTTAATCCAGATTTTCGCAAGGTAAGCTTCCGGCAACTAATGATTATGGTTGAGTTGGAAAATTGTGCCAGTTTGTTCTCTTAGGTTTGAAGTTTCTAATTATGAATTTTTTACAAAAATAATATCTTGGAGTTTAATATTAGGCTATTAGAAATGGGGTAATTATCCTCCGGAGTATCCAGAGATTGTTTTGATGGTTTATCCTTTTTCAAATAATTTTTCGAGCTTGAAACGAAAATTTTCAGTCAGGTCTGGATTTCGCTACAGGGGCATCAAGTCAAAAAAATCAACTATGGAAAATGGAAAAACAGATTTTAAAGGAGAAGCTTTAATTACTGACAAAACATTTTTTTTCTGATTGCTTCACTAAATAATATTGATCCTTCTTAACCACAAGATAGTTTCAGGATGATAAAATATTCTAAATTGAAAATATTTTTCTGTGTACCTAGACAAAAAATCTTTCCACCCTCACAACAATTTCCACTGCACAATTTCTTTCTCACACCATTCCAACAATTCTTTTTCAGTGGTCGTTAACCGCTGTTAAGATGTCATTAAAACAAGACGTCAAAAAAAAAACAGCCTTAGAAGCGAGGGTATTGTGTGTGACTGTGCAGCAGGATTTCTTTTATTTGCTGGCGGAATCCCCTTGACTCCTTTGCAACTGTCACACACAAAAACATACAAACACATAACGACAATTTGATTCCGGAAATGATTCGCGAGGAAAATTCCGTACGACATAAAATTGGCGGCGGTTTAAAAATAATAAAAAGTAGTGTTTAGTGGGAGATTATATAGTTCACATGCTAGTCTATTATAAACTCGCACACTTTCTGCTATAGCTAAACTTTTCCATGATGGATAAATAAACTAGTTAACATTTTCTTATATCTCAGTAGGCCAAGGTTTTATCTGATATTACCTCATAGTTGGCATTATAAGAAAATTACGTAAAGTGACATTTAGCAGTTAGCACTGCTCTCTTATAGTGAGCACCCTGTATATAGTATATTCTTGCAAAGGATAAATTTGTTTTCACTTACATTTTTATTTTACGTTTTTGTCGCTTATATTTAGTCTATTTTATCGCTACACTTAACGTTGATTGTTATGTTTTATACTTCTAATGCTTCATGAAATTGTTTATTGCTTTCAATAAAATTTCTATCTCCCTATCTAATCTGTCGCACTCAGGGGCAAACAAAACAATAGGTAATAGACCTTGACGCTTTTTTTGGATGATGTTTACGTTTACATTAAATTATAGGGGTGGTAAGTAGTGTTTACCAGTCGAGGATGAGTTTGTGCCTAACTTCCCTAGGGACGTAAGTGTAGCTCCTTACGTTCCGTAGTCAATAAAAAAAATTAAGAGATCGAAATTTGTGTAACTTTTCTATAACCACTTTTTTAAATTAAAATAAAATCAGTTGAAAAGCAGCCATGTAATAATACCCAGCACTTATAATTTATTACGTTGCTTACCCTGTGCAAACATTTGCAAAAAATGCTAATATAGAAAAAAATTAATGAACGAATAGCGTGAATTTTCTTTTATATCCTCGTATATGTGGATAATATTCAAGGCGATATACTGCATAAGAAATTGTGATGAATCAAACTGGTAATTGGTGGGTTTCGTGCAAAAGGGATATCCGACGACAAGGCTATAGTTATCAATAAAACTACACAATTTAGGGGAAACTAACCCTGTTATTAAGTTTTCGTCCAATTATCCGCATTCTACACGGAAAATATGGGCAGAGTCGATTCGTGGTTTAAGAACAAGGATCTCAGGAGTTTCAGGATATATAAAACATTTATCGAGGGAGGCTCTCTAAAGTTCTGAATGAATCACAGCCAACTGTTATATATACAAATCAATGAGAAAAATACCATATAATGACGTAGTAAAACATTTATATATTACATAATATAAGAAAAAATCTACTAGCTAAAATTAAAACACTACTCATCGATACATTGTGATTGATATTCCCTTTGCGGTCTGTCAAACTGCCATAGCGAACACAACTTTATAAACAAAATGTGAAACTATTTCGATCATCGTAGCCTTTATGGAAATAGTTCGTATGCTAAAATGATGAAAGGATATACGAGTATGCGTATAGAATTGGGTGCGATTGCCTGTGAAATGATTCACCTCGACCTAACGATAACGGAGAAACTCTTTTAAACACATCACCTGTTGTTATTTAAATCCAAGAGGATATCCACTTTTTTCCACGTCATCAGCAGGTAATTTCGAATGTTTAAACGACTCCCAAAATAAATTACAAAATGTGCATTCTGTATTTACGTGATGGTAGATAAATATTTTTAGTTTTCGATTTATGTAAGTTAACTGGAAAACTAGTAGATTGAACTCATTTATTTTGTGGTGCCAATACTAGAATCGACTGCCAAAGAAAATACTAACAAAAAAATTAAGTGCAGATTGTTTGTTGGTTTTCGGGGAATTTTTCTGTGCGGTGTTTGAAGATATTCAGTTCAGACACACTAATCCACTAGTAAATATTTGGGAAATAATAATCAGGAAACAATTTATGAATATTTAGCTTAAGGCCACATAGTCGAGGTGTAGTACCTACACCTCGTTCAAATTGAAAGTACAAAGGCACGCTATTAAATTAATAGTAATTTCGTTTCGTTAGGATTAAGAATGAAGTTTAACCTATTTTTTTATAAACAATACTAATAACATAGGAAATTGCATCCTTGCCTGTAAACTACTGAACTCTAATCCCTAAGTTTAAGAGGACTCGAAACGTTAATAGTTGTGTTATTAACTACCATTATAGAACTAATTAAGCTCTTAATTACTCGATCGACATGATTAGTAAACAACTTATTGTAGAATTCTCTGTATTTGTTAAAAATAAGATTTCTCAAAACAAGAAAAAAAATATTATGAATAATTTGAATACAATATATTATTCTGTACAATAACAAAGCTTTGTATACTATAACTCGTATTTAATCTGACTTTATTGACTCGTTCTCGCTCGGCCATAAAACAGACTCGCCCAATAAAATCATACATTATATACTAGTTACATAAATAGCTATTATTTACGTATACAAAATTTTTATTCAGTGAAATAAATTGTATTCGTTAAAGATTAGATTTTACGATGTGTAGAATATTTAGTACAAAAATTAATATTCTGTTATTATTGTTACTATTTTCCTTCTTGTCGCTTTGTTGCTTCAACATAAAAAACTTTTAGTTCAAACTCAAACTAACGACAAAACGACTCCAGCACCCTTATCATCATCAAATTCACCAAAGCAAATATTATTTCTGTATTTGGGACTGATGTTGATGTTTGCCTAACCTCGTCCACAAACACAAGTTTATACCTAATGTTATTTACTTGGGGCTCCATCACCAGACAATTACATAATCTAAGATATGGTGTAATAAAAAAAACTTTCAGAAGCTGCGCGCTTATCCTGCTCCTGCTCCTGTTCCTACCATCAACTGAAGTTGCAAATCCTGTCTTCTGGTGCGTTTTATATCCACTGAAATAAAACTAGTGCCAGTATACGTTTTTGGTTTTCTGTTTTGTTTACCTGGTGCTATTAATTTAAAACCGTAATAAATTGTTGCAATTTTTCGTGTAGTTTTTGGACACCCCGGCAATCCTGACTAATGGTTTGTGGATAATATGAAACGATAAATTTATTTTTATTTCCATATGGTGTTACACAAGAATTATCTAACAACAGAATCTGTGGTATTACACAATTTTAGTGCACACTTATACCTAATGGTACTAATGGAAAAGAAATCTGATATTAAACATTGCGAATTATTGTAATAATGGCCATAGATGAGGTAATGTTGAAAATAGATATAATATTGATTTTGGTTTGGTTTTGTTGGTGTTTATTCGTTTTGGTTGATTTGTAGTTGGATCACCAGGAGAAGCCTAAGGCTATTTTTATATTTTCATTATCATCACTATATTACATGCTAAGAGATTGGATAACGTCTAGAAGATTGCTTGTGGAAGACAACAAATAAACAAGAAATATTTGTACTGCCAGATAAAAATATCTGTTATTTATGTGGTTTATTTGCTTATGGCTTAAAGCTAAACTATTTACAACATTACTTAGGTATATCTACCTACATTCAAAAATCTAATTTGAGGAAGCGCAACCTTCATTTGGTTATTATATCTATGCAAAACACTCTAAAGCGGATGTAATATTTATATTTTTATATAGATATATTTGAAAACGAAATCGAAACAATTTTCAGGTTTCTATAAAATTCATGTTACTGTTTATACGTGGAAGATCCGCAACCATTCGAAGTTGAGCCTCTAAGTATTCCATTCAAATATACGAATGTAAAATTTGAAAGGAAGGAAATTTGGCTGGACTGGAAAGTAAATCCTGACAAAATTTGATCTATAATTGAATTAAGAAAGAGACCCCAGCATGATTTATTTATGAAGTTTGAGTACATATTGTAATCCAGCATCAAGTTTTAAATTTTATGTCGATTTGGTAAACTAAAAAATAGTTTCTTGATATTTCAACAAATTTACAAATTTCCTAGGAATGCATGCAGGAAGTTGATGTAATAATCCAGTAGATGACATTGACTGTTTTTTAGTTCACACTTAGAGTAATTTTGTTTTCTTATGGCATTTGGGCGTGAAAAATCTCAAATACATCCAGTAGGCATCCGGTTGTCAAATATCCACCATCTGTTATAGTTTTCCTGAATTTCTCAGTTTTTATACAAGGTGTCTCAGTTTATATCGTCAGGATTTCACCAGTCGATAGTTTAGCGAAAATTAAAGGTGGTTTGTCGAATAAACTATGGTCGAATGTTGCTGCCTTTTTTATGTACAGGGCATTAAAAAAAATATTTTAAATAATTTGCTATAAATCAATAACAAAAAAGTTAGTCTTCTGAAATTTTGCATAGATATTTTTTTTTTGTATTCTCTTATTAATAGTGGTTGCAATTATTTTATTTAGAACACAGAGGCGTGCGTACGGGTTTCTTCAAAAACATTTTATTGAATAAAACGTACACCACTGGTTTTCTATGCAGCACCAATATGCAGAGAGTATTTTCCATTCAGTTTAGAAACTTTTTTGTATCTTACAATTTCTTGATGTTTGTAGGTTTCATTTTCCCACTTTATAGCTCCGCCCCACATACAATTTCTTCAAGGCCAAACGACATAAGAAAACAAAATTACTCTACAAGTTACAGGAATAACGCAAATTTGGCTCGCTAGTCCCTGTTTTTAGAACATAAGTAGGTATATTAGAACCCCGGCGCATCCGCCAAAATTAAAAACCAATCAATTAGTGTACTTTTATGCTAATTACTAGTTTTATAGCAAAATTATTCAAATATACTTATTGATTCCTTAGAAGAGTAGTCAAGTAACCACGTGGATTAACCTATCACGTGATTAGATGAATCGACGTTGTAAACAAGGCTGGTTTCCGAAAACTCCTTATAAAATATTAATGCGTGTCTCTCAATCTATATAAACTGCCCAAGAAAGTCAGTTAATTTATAATAACCATAAATATAATAATATAAAATATACAAATAGATACATAAAATAACCGAACCGAATGCAATAAATTGATATTGCATGAGCACATTAAGATTGGAAAACTTTATGTCCCCAAATTGCTATTGTAAAACGAGTAATAAAAGATATAATAAATAAATACACTTAAGTGGTATTACGGTATTTCAAATCTCATTTTATTTCCTGGAAGAGTCCTCGTAAAGTTCTAATAAAATATAGTGATATAAGTTTCA
Source organism: Pediacus dermestoides (assembly GCA_963942485.1). Taxonomy (NCBI): domain Eukaryota; kingdom Metazoa; phylum Arthropoda; class Insecta; order Coleoptera; family Cucujidae; genus Pediacus; species Pediacus dermestoides. Next base: position 1,821,823 of record OZ012630.1, on the reverse strand, counting down.
ACAGAAGTGAGTTAATGTGTAGAAAATCCTCGCACTATTTACAGAGCTACAAAATTCCCCATCAATTTGAGCTTTCTGTTAATAATAATTCGAATAGATTGATATTTTTTCGAGTTTATTATAACAACCACAAAGTGCTGTTTTGTTAATTTGTAAAAAAAGCTCGTACACCGAAAATTCACTTTGTCTAGTATAATTATTCAAAGCTGCATTGTTGGTGTTATGCATAAAATTCTCCGAAATAATTTGCACAATTTTCTATGAAAATATTTTGTTTCAGCTTACATCAGCAGCTAATGCAAGTGAGTCTTGACGAGGTATTCAAATACATCCGCCAAAAGTCCTTTCAGTACATTAACTTTGTCTGCTGTAGTTATAAGCTTGTGATTTTGTTTTCGCATATACATACTGAAAAAAATGTTTTCTACTCCCATACTTTAATTGATTTATTAGACATTTACTGTATCCTGTACTGTAATGAGATTCATTACGATACAAGATTATAACCAATAGAAATGCAACATCACATCAATATCAAATATTACCATGAACATCTGACAGATCTAAAATTTAAAAACTGACAGTTCATTTTGATTTTCAGATATTTCTTTTAGTTTAGGTATAATAAAGTTGCCATAATATTTATTTTCCTATTTTTCATTATTTTGACTAGTCGTAGAAAAATAGTGTACGCTATTTACATTTAATGGCTATTAAGACACTCGTATTCTTATACTCGTTTCATAATAGCTCTCATTAAGTGCTCATTGCAAATATGCTACTACAAACATCTTTAACCTTTTTCAACAAGTCCACCTGACACAACTGTCTAAATTTAATTAATTTTCAATAATTCCCTCGATTATAATCTTTATTCGTCACTATAATGGATTTTTCCCAGACACAATAACAAGTTGAGTTAATTTCGTCCTGGGTGCATAGAAATAAGACAAATACGCCCCAGCATCTGTACAATATAACGCTTTAATCCGAATCACAGCGCTTCTCTTAACACCAGACACTTATATTCCTTTGTTGCTCTTTTTCTTAAGTAACTGAAACATCTGGATAGTTTATCGTCGGGGATTAAGAACTGTCCCGGCGCATCCGCCAAAAATACAAATTGCTCTAAAGAGAGCGATAAGGCGGCTGTTAGATTAAGTTTTAATCCCAGATGAAAGAAGTTTTGCAAATTGCATAATTTAAAACAGAACAGTTAGATATTATTAGGTTTCGTTAGCTTTAGCACTCGTTAAATAATTTGATTTATTAGATGGTTAGTTACGACGACGGTTACACAAATTTGACGAATTTCCTTCAGTAACAGACAATATTGCGAAATTAATTAATTATACCATCTGGGCTGATGTCCTCATTAAAACAGTTAATTATCGTTTCCAAATTATATGAAATATTGAGAAATCTTAATAAACGTCCATATTAAAAGCAAACAAGATTTTAATAACTAGAAACGATCGAGAAATATCATTCTGAAGATCTGAAGGTTACTTTCCATAAATTGTAATTTAAACAGAAATTAAATTATCTAAAATCGATGACTGTCGCTGAAGTTATTTTTAACAGAAGTTTGTTTTTGAAAGAAATGTAACAAAACATACTTAATATGGTTTCCTGTTTCAATGTCACGTCCGTTATATCCGTTATTTGGTTTATTGTTAATGCAATTTATCTGCGGAAAAGGGTATCTATTATATTTCCGTAATAAAACAAACATGCTTTATTGTTATTTTACGAAAAAACAAATTCGCAGCTAGTTTTTATAACGATGGACTGTGAGGTTTGACGTAAAAACCGAAAATTCCATCGGGTTAAGTTCAGGTGATCTAGGAGGGGTTTTTGAATCTTATTTTCATGATTTACAGTTTTGAGATGTACAGAGTGTACAACTAAGAAAGGTCGCCGGCTGTATCTCAGAAACTATTTATCGTGCAGCCTTCGGAAAAAAATATTTATAGTAAAAGATGCTAAGAGAAATCGGTGGAAATTATTTTCAAGTTTCTTGCTTCGCCGCTAGGGGGCGTACCTGCCATGGCAAATGATAAAATCATGATTTTCTCCAAATTATAGGCAATTAAGGTAACTCAAAAATAACTTTATTGGAAAGCTGAAACAATTATACACAATTTTGGTCTAACACTTTTTGCTCTAGCTCATCAAATAAGGGTGGGAGGAGAGGGTGAATTCTTCTGTACGAAAATGCTTATAACTTCTGTTTAACTTTATAGAATTTGGCAAACTTAGTATTGTTTGAAAGAACTTTTCTTGCTTCAAACGATGTTCGATAAGAAAAGTTGTTTTGATTCATATATTTGTTGCTAGGTGGCGCTTTTTGCAAACTTTTTAATTTTATCGATTTTTCTTGAAAAATTTAAATGGACTCATATATATTTTTTAACATTATTAAAATTAGTACAAAATATGGAAAATAGTAGTGCAAACCGCAGATCCATATCTTTTTTCGTTCAGGAAATATGGACATAATAGTTTTTACACGATTCACAACACGTATTATTGTTATCACAAGTTATTTTGCAAATTTAAGTGGTAGGCTTTGGAACAAAAAAAATGCAATTAGCCCTAAATCAGGTAGCTTGATCCTTAGACTAAAGAAAAGCTACTCTTGTTTATTGTCGATAAAGTGGACCGTTTTCGAGAAAAAGAATAACAAATGAATTCATGTTTTAAGTCATTAAAAAAAAAGTCCCATTCCGGAAAAAAATCAAAATTTAAAAAACCTACAGGCGTTTTTTATAGGAACTTGTCATCTTATTTTTTTATGCCCTATCTGAATCCAATTTCCCACCCTGTATAAAACATTTTTTCCAATCAAATTCGAATACTGTTATGCCTTTATTTACAATATAAATATGACAAAATTCGCTAGTATTTCCAGAAAATTTACGCCACGCCTACTTGAAATTTCCAACAAAATAATTAGAGTATATCTACACACGCTCGAAAAAGGCAACATATTGACACAGTTTTGGTTCAGATGACTGAAAATTAAAAAATAATAACAAACTGACACGACATTATCTAATCTAAATGATCACAGATATGGAACAGTCTTTAAATTACACATCCAAAAAAATACAAACTGCACCATAAATAATGTTAAAAATTTCAATTAAAATAAATAACAGGCTTTGGACTGTGTCGACCAAACAATTAAATTTCCTGTCAAATTCAATTATAATAAAAAGGATAATCGTTTGTGGTTTTGTGTTTTACCCACAGATTTTATAATCATTGTACAAAAGCTCTAATGGAAAACCTTTTCCATCGTTTGAGCAATCGCATTATTTAATAATGCTTTTAGTTTATTTTTATTTTAATTTTATGCAATTACTAAATGGTGCTCAACCACATCTAGTTGATTAATGATTTTATATTATTTTGGTTTTATTTGTCCTCGACGCGTTCAATTTAAAATTAATGCACCCGTCAAAAATCTATTGTTATCCGAACAGTGGAAACAGTCCTACTCCTGATAAATCCTGAAAGAATCTGGCTTTTGTCACCAAATTCTAATATAATAAAAAATGACGAATCGTTTGTTTAAGTTTGACAATTTGACAGAACCAAGTGCACAATTTTAACCAGGACAAAGGTCTCGAAGTGCTACTACTGCTTTTTACTCAATCAAAAACCTGCTAATTACATCAAGTACAAAGCAACTGTTCTGCTCTCAATATTTTTCAACCTGTCCACTGTGAATTGATTTTACGCGGGCAATCGACTCCTATAGCGTGATTAATTGGGCGAGATAGCAATAGAAAGAGCGTCTACCTTTCCCTCGAAAGGAAAACGTTTTTATCGTCATCATCATTAAAATGTCAGGGCCCGATGTGCCGAAATTTCTATAACAAGCACTGCAATCTTCAATGTTGGTGACAGATGTAATTAGTATTAAGTGGTGTGTTGCCGCTGCAATTCACCCTAAATTCACGGATATATTCGTAATATGTGGAGGATTAAATGTACCATTGATGCGATATAATTATTCCTGTCCCAGCAGGCAATGATTTTTATAGGGGTGCCCCTACAATCATGCATAAATCTAAAATTTTCTACTTAGGATTCAAGAAAAACTAATCCTTGAAAATTGATTGGCTTTTATTCGCGAATATATGCAAAGTTTTCATACATTCGACAGTAATTACTCAAGAAGTTTATTTTATAGCATAACTTTCCGAATTAAACTGGTAAAAGTTACGAAGATGTTTTAAGATAATTCACACAAAACTGCAAATCGATGAGATAACGACTGGTAAGTAAAAATTTCCCACAAAAAATTTAATCACTCTCAAAAACTTTCACTTTCATCCAAATTGCAACTGTCTCTCTGATTGGAAAATTTTATGTAAAATTGAACGTTAAAACGCCCACGATTCATGATGTTTTATTATCTACCAATAAATCCCGTCAAATTACTAACTTTATCCACCAAATATTTTAGTATGCGAGAGCGAAACCAAACATTGTGGTTTATATTTCCTCACGTGGTGATAATTGAATTTTGTCTGGCAGGTCCAACAAAAGCCGCTAATTCAACCCAGTGCAAAGTGTGCGTTTATTAGGCATAATCAAAATAATTTGCATAATAATTGTTAGAGAGCCAGTGAATAAAGTAGCTTTAGCATTTCAATTAATGGATGTACTCGTAAGTGCATCGAGAAGTTTGTTATTGTTGGGGTAATCATAGGAAGGTGTTGCATACCTATAGAAAATTACAAGAGTATTCAGACAGTTTGATGAAGGAACTCGAGAAACTCGATGAAAATTACTGGGGAAATCGACTGAAGTTGAGAATTATATTAAAGTTATTAAAAATCCTCGTTAAAACTACTAAACTTCTTTCTGGTGATTTCCACGAAGAATCTTGCAACGAAAAATTAAATTCTAGAAATATATTTGTTCAAAATTACTTAAAAATAAGTTTTTCTTTGTTAAATTGTACGGCGATAATTTTATTGGACAATCAAACTAGAAATACTTGAACCTTTCCAAATCTCGTCAAAAAAATAATAATTCCGCCGTACATCGATACCAATTAATAACTTTTTATACAACACAATTTTCTTACCTTTTGCCCTTGCTTCCATCAAAAACTTCACAAACTTTCAATTTATTGTCATTAAAACTTCCGCAAAAAATTAATTTGATCACTCACAACGGAATTAATTTCGCAAAAATGTCTTTATCACTCATGGCAGTAAAATTATTGCAAGAATTTAATAATTAACAATGAAAATTGTAATAAAACAGTAAGCGGAAAAGTCGATTCTAAATAACTAATGTTTCCTGCAAGGAACTTGGAAAAACTGTTAATTTTTTTGTTGGATGTTGTGGAGTTTTTGTGGAATGTAAATTCTTGGGTTTTTGTGCAGTTTTTATCGCTCAACCTACTTGCTGGTTTTCTTTATACTTTTCAAGGTCAACTTAATATAAATAATTTTATTTTATCGATTTATAAAATAACAGTATTAAATTAATGTTCTTTTTGCTTTAATTAATCTCATAAATAATCTAACCTAACCTGTAATATTATTTCGGTTCTTTAAAAATTTATCCCATCCTGTAATATCTATTTGAATACTATGAATTTTTCTCAAAACAGTGTGGGAATTAAGTAAGTGTAATATTTCACTTCCGGATTTCCGCACTTAAATTTAGGGGTAGTTCTAGACATGTTCTACATTGTAAATCACCTAGACGAAGGCGACACTCTTAAAACCAAATCTTACTACCTATATTCAAGTCCCACTGCTAAGTATGTAAGGAACTCGGCGAGTTTAGCGATATTTTTGCTTTAATGTCATTAAACTGTAATTTAAACACCATTTTTGCAATCTGTAGATCCGTATCTATTATAAAATTAGTTATTTTTTACACAAGACGATAAAATTTTATTTTATCGACGAGCGCAAATTGTCGCGAGTCTATAATAAAATTTTATCATCGTGACAAAATTCTATTTTTTATACCTATTATCAAGCACAATTTAAAATCTCAGTGAATATTATGAGTTGTTATAGTGTCAAAATAAACACTAATACTTTTTAATTCATTCATTTAAAAAAATTTAAAGTACCTTATTTACCCTTGTGGATAAAGTGCTACTTTATCTACCCTTGTGGTTAAAGTGCTTCTTTATCTACTACTTGAACATCTGCTATAAAAAAATCATATTTAGTAGAAATTGTTGATAAAAAAGTTCTCCAACAAAAAAATCGGATTTACTTAGTTGTTGCAACGTACAAATTCGGGTCAACTACACAAAAACTCTTAACGCTCAACTTTCAAAGAGTTATTAATGTACAAAAACCCCCATTAAACTATTTCCAACTTTACACGAAAAAAACGTCTGTGACACCCGGATTTATTTACCAAACATTTCCGTTGTAGTGTCGCTGAGGCATTTACTGCATTTTCCGGTCAAATTCCACTTGAACTGTTGCAATGGATTTAATTGTTTTATCTGTGGAAAACAGTTTTCCAACTGTCTGTGAGAGTGCATCAAACTACCGGAAACTGAACAAAATAAAACGATATTAAAACTGGCTGATCGAATTAGTACCTTTATTTATAGCCAAAAAAGTAGTTTGGTTTGGAATTTAATAAAAACAGAAATCAATGTACTAAGTTAATCCGTCGTTATAGTTTTCGGAAAAATATTTGGGTTTTTACTTTCTTATTATATCATCGACATGGACTTATACATTTTGAACATTTTGAGGGTCCCGGAAAACCACATCAATCGTAATTTTTTCGATCCCACTTTCAGTATTTCCAAAGATCAGAATACATACTTTAAAATAAAATACCTTCGAGCCGAAAAACTAAATATAATTGATTTTTTCTTCAGCACTGTTTATGTTTTCCACGGGAATTTTTACATAATTCTGCCATAACACCCACCAACCAACTAACAATCTGAATGTCGGAGCATTAATTAATTGCTTGGCTATTTTGCATTTGTAATGAAATGAACCGGGGTGAACTAAATATATGTTTGAGCCGCATGATGGCTAAATAATGCAGGGCGAACACGGAAACTTCAAATTACAACAAAATATTCAAAAATAGAACTATTATACTACTAATATATTATAAGGATGTCTGGTATATCCGATGGAAGCGACTTGTAGGCCGTTGCGCCATCTCGCGGTGCGCAATCTTACAATACTATCATACATCAAGCAATCCGGAAGCATTTCTATTAGTAACTGTTTTCCCAGCATTCTTAATCTCCAAAACTTCGATTGGAATCTCACAGTCGATTCCAAAGTTAATCTGTCATCATTCACTTGATTTCACTGCATTGCATCGGGATCAAACAAATAAAGCATGAATTGTTCCTTTTTGGCCATATCAAAAACAATGCAATTATCGATTGTTAACTGGATTAATGAGCGCCGTTCAGATTCAGTCAGTCGATTCACGCTTTGTAAATCCACGTCGCGTTTTGATTACCTATGACGCTAGTGAAATTGAATTGGTAAGCCAAGAGTCAAGACAAACACCCGGTGGTAATTTGCATAACGTATCTATAACACGACACACCCCCGTATTGAGGAAATGAAAGTAAAAGTGGTGCGTGTGCCCCATTTGTCTTGTCGTCGAATCCACTTCCTTTAGGTGCGTAATGGAATTTCCATCATGATTATTTATTTATCTCTTTCGGTTTTTTCTTCAGTGGTTTGTTGATTTGTTTTTTCCTTGTCTAGACGCGAATGTTGACCCTCTTCAAATTATCACAAGGAATAAAAACAGATGTCGAAACAAATGTTTTAGAAAAAGCTCGTTCGTTATACAGTCAAATTTGAATTTGTAATGGAATAAACATTTGTGCAAATCTATGGAGGGGGAGGGTGGGTGTAAAAGTTATAAAGGAATAAGGGTTGTTTAGGTTGGGGAAATTTTGTTTTGTTGTTTTATATGAGAAAAGAATAAATATTTATTACATGCTTTACCATATGAAGCTGTTATTATTTATGTCTTTGTTTGTATTTTTTCAAATGTTTACAGGAAAGAAAGAAGTGTATTTTTTTCTCACGAGTTAGAGTTTAGACTCTCATTTTTACTTACTAGTTTGAGTCCTGAAGAACCTTAATGTTCTATCTAGAGAATGATTAGAGGGTTATCCCACAAAAATTTAAATTTTTAATTTCTCATCAGTTCTTATCTGATGTGTCCAGCACATGACATTCTTATACGATGCGAACAGTTCTAATCTTTCGAAAATCCTAAAGGAGTATATGAATCACGTGCTGTCCACATCCGATATTTTATTAATATTAAAGCAAAGTGATTTTTTTATTACTTGAATTCGGAACAAAACGTGCAAATCCTTCAAAATTTGCAAACTTTAATGGTACATTCTCCTAGTTGTCCTGATTCGGAAAAAGGTATATTATATACATCTATCTCGATTCCTAAGAAAGATACAGGGTGTTGAAGTTTACAAGAAAAAATTATTTTTTTGTAATAACTTCCATAAAAAAGCTTGGATTCAAAAAAAATTTTGCATGTCTGCCCTCTTCCCCAAGGACAATTTTATGAACATATTTTCGATTTTAAGGGGCACCAGTGGCGTGCAATTCGGCCACATTTCAATTATTTCAAAGAAAAAAGCATGCCACTGTAATTTTTAAGTATATTTTTTTATCTATTGAACTCCTTGTTCAATTTGGAGTAAACTTTGCTTTTACAGAACAAAAATTGAAGTTTTAGTTTCAGAGATAATTAGTTTTTCGAAAGACGTGCCAACTTGAAATTAGTCACAAATCAAATAGGAAATTTATTAAAAAACAAAAAGTAACAAAAAATAATTATAAAATGACAGCAACTGTTCAAAATGCAACCCGCCAGCCTCGATGTATTTCTGACAACGACGAAATAATGAATTAACAGCATCTGTCATCATTCCCGGATTTTTTAGTAATTTCAAGTTAGCACGTCTTTGGAAAAAATTAATTATCTCTGGAACTAAAACTTGAATTTTTGTTCTGTAAAAGCAAATTTCACTCCAAATTGAACAAGGAATTCGATAGATAAAAAATATTTTTTTTAAATTACAGTGGCATATTTATATATATATAAATAATAGAGATGTGGCCGAATTGCACGCCACTGGAACCCCCCCAAAATCGAAAACATCTTCATAAAATTGTCCTTAGAGAGGAGGGCAGGCATGCAAAATTTTGTTTAAATCCAAGCTTTTTTATGGAAGTTATTGCAAAAAAATATTTTTTTCTTGTAAACTTCAACACCCTGTATCTTCCTTAGGAATCGAGATAGAGGTATATAATATACATTTTTCCGATTCAGGACGACCAGGAGAATGTACCATTAAAGTTTGCTCGATTAAAACTGATATAATGTATTTTGTTGTAAAATTGAAGTTTAACAAGAAATTTCATAAATAATTTACGGATATGAAACCCATGCACTTACCAGTCGACTTGCCAAAGGCTAAGTACGCATACAATCCTGGTTAAAGCATAAACCACAACTTTTCCTAGTTATTGTATTTGTGCCTAACGAAGCAATGCATTGTTAGAATTGATAATAATTTACAACTTTGATATTTAGCGGGCTCGTGCATGTTTGAAAAATAAAAAATGCATAGATATTAATATAACACAAAAGTAACGTACAAAGGGAAAAGTTCTGTACATCCACAATATTACATTATAATAAAGTGCTGAGCGTGAATTGTGTCTGTACGGGCCGGGATCAATTTTATGACATAAAAAAATTGTACAATGCTTGAGAATAAAGTGTGAAATATGACAAAAGTTTATTTCATTGCAAGTTTTCCATGTAAAGGGAAAAGTTTATTGAAAAAAGTCTCGTAGAACGGGATAGTTTTAGTTAGTTTTCGGTTGGAAACACCAGAATTAGTTTAAAAATAGAAAATTTACTGGGTGGAAAAAAAACGAATTTACAAAATAATGTTATATGACAAAAGGAAGGATAATGTGTTGAGGTTAGCCCCAAAAATGCAAATGAATTCATCAAGTACTTTCAGACGATGGTTGCCATGGCAACTGGATAAATTATTTCTTTGTGCATAAACCAGGCTTCATTTTTCATCACATTAATTTGCATATGAGTCTTTTCATCCACAAATCATACATTTAAACATAAAATAAAAATAATAAAAATAGTAAGACTCCAAAACCAAAAAAATTGACATCCTGCTGAGTTTCTTTCCAAAAAGGTTTTCAATTGTTTTTTGGTCACAAAAATATCTTTTAAAAATTGTTGTGTATGATTTTTCATTGGCACTCTAGTGAAGAGACTGCTAGATCTTAATTAAATTTCATAGAGGACCTTAAATCTCTTTATTATTTTGTCTCATAAATTTAGAAATTTTCAACCCTTATAAACTAACTGGTTTGAAGATTTATAAAAAAAATTATATGTAACAATTACTGCTTGTTCAATTTTGAGAGCACTCTAAGCAATGACCCTGTATACAAAAACCACTTCCCCTTTATTGGCTCACCATTCACTCGCTTTATAACACTTTACCCGTAAAATAAAATTGTGTAGACACTTACCTTAAAAATTGTAAATTGTTTTGGTCCCTCCACAGATTAAATGGCCTAAAAAATTAATAAAGAAATTTACTGCGTCGTCAACAAACGGAAATTCCAATGGAAAAGTGCTTCCCATCCAATATTCCGCGGGATTAAAAACCAAAGTAAATTCTATAGACATAGTTTAGTGAAGTAGCACGCAGTAAAGTACACGAATATAAACTTCGGGAAAACAATCAAAGGACAGCTAAGGGTTTTGTGTGTTTCAATCTACAAGTTTATTGTTAAACAACATCTCAAGTTTTATTAGTTTTTGTTACAAAATAATATAGAGTAAATAAATAAATTCTTGTAAAAAAATTAGTATATACAGGTAAGGTTATTATTTTAAGGCACATTACTTGGTTAAATATGGCACAACCCCAAATTTTGGGATATTACGACAAACTCCATTTTCTAAACCATATCACTTTAAGGGTCAAAACCACTGCATCTCACAAATCGTCCCTGACTCCCTTGACAATAATCGAATCCTCTGTATCGCTAATGTAACCGTTCTCCCCTGTATAATGCGTGGGATAAAGTAGAAGCGGTGCGGCCGAAAGCGCCACCAAATTTCTTTGTGGATAGTGACCCTTCCAGCTGTTCTGCGGATGCTTGTCGAACAGAATCGGTAAATATTCATCGACTGGGACCAAGCGGGACAATGGATCGCCCGCTAGCAGTTTTTCCGCACCGGTTAAGCTCAACGCATAGCCCAACGTCCAGTAGGAGTAGCCGGCCCTCACCAGGAGATTCGTGCCTTCCACCCAGGGCTCATCGCTCTCCTGCAGACGTTTCCGTCCGAAATATCTATAATAGCAATAGTGATGTTGGTTTAGTCGTAAACACACATGAATTATGGGATGCAATTTGAATTATGATTCATTGGAGTATTGGGGTTTGGAGTTGGGGATGTGGTTGACAGATTTAAATTATTATTTGAATCTGAGTGAATCTCGAAATTTTTTTCTTAGTTTATTTTTGTATAAAAAAAAGTGGAACCAGTTTCCTCAAGATTTTTTCCGCATCTAACGAATACTTACCTTTCGCTGCCACTCCAATAAATCGAAACAATTTATCGCCGGTGCAATTACCTCACAGAATACAAAGATCGACACAAAGCCTATTGTTTACAAACTTTGCGTGCACACACCACTATTTAATTAAAACCAAAAAAACCCGACTAAATTATCGTTCACCCTTAAAATCATTGTTACAATTCTGTCTTCCATATATTTCCAGATTAGATCCCATGAATAGTTTCATGTAATCATTTTGGATAAAACAAATAAAGAAAGGTTTAAAGGTTCAAGGGAAAGCACAAACAATAAGCAGAATCATCGTCATATTCGCCAAAATAACAAGCGTGATTCTCGGTAATCTAATAAATTCTCCTGAACGTCAACTAGAAAAATTGACATCTCAATTAAAACCGCACGTAGCAATTAATTACGTGCCGGAAGACGAGACATCAGTCGACAGTAGTCAACACCACCACCACGTCATTAGATTACGGATTTTTCGCCTTGAACAAAGCGCCACCATCTCATTGGAAATTAATTAGTTCTCGCGATGATAATAATATGAGCGAAATTATAATACAGGCAGCAAAGTAAAATCTAATCAACTTACACCAAGTCCCAGTTCGGTATTCTTTCCACCTCCAACATGACATTCTTCACTTTCAGACGAAAGAACGACTCGAAACGGATGTCATCCTCCAGGACAAGGGTGCGTTTATAACCGTGCTCAACTATCTAATTTCAGGATCATCAGTATTAATTAGCTCGGATTGTGGTTGTACTCACCTGCTTCCAGATTTGGTAGTGACTGAGAAAGCATCCGATTTCGCCTAGAGTCATCGGGCTGGAATGGGAAAAAATGTCAGGAAGTTTCTTTTATAAGATTAACGAGGTGTTACCGTTTGTGATATGGGTCTTTAAACTCGGGCAGGAACGAAATTTTTTCTAGGACACTTTCGTTCAAAGATCTGAAAGAGAAATACAACTATAGTAGCATTATTTTCAGAAGACAGCTCGTCACTCTCTACTACGCTTGAAGCGGATTACATAGATAACAAAAGAACAATGATAATAAATTATTTACTGGCTCTATTACCTACATAAAAATTAAAATTACTAATTTTTTTTACTATATACAATCTAAATATATTTTCCTTGTTTCAGACATGCTTAATGGCACCACCCTACCCGACTTCGACAACACCTCCTACTACTCGAACTACACCACCAACATCACCTCCACCTCAAACTGCAACGAATACGGATCACTTTACTTAGTATCCCTAATCATCTTCTGCATAATCGCCGTACTGATCAACATGATAGTACTAGCCAGCATCTACTGGATCCGCTCGCCCATGACACCAATCCTCAAAATGAGCCTTAGTTTAGCCGCTGCTGATCTCTTCGCCTCCACGATGTTCTGCACACCGATAACCATGGATTATCTAAGGATCACCTTTAATGTAACTGTAGAGGAAACCACTTTGAACATCATCGATCCATTAGGGCTTTGTGGTGTAGTCACCACGGTGGTACACTTGTTTGCGCTAAGCTTAAACCACTACATTGGAATTATGAAACCTTTACACTACAATTCCATAGTGACAAATCGGAAAGTCGCGGTGGTGATCGGCGTACTATGGATCTGCCCAGCGCTACTCATTCTAGCACTTTGCCTTCTGATGAAAGAAGACAATTTCGGGTTTACAGACACTTTTAAGTTCCGAATGAGCTACTCGATGATGTTTATTATCCCAGTGACTCTCATGGCGTTTTTCTACGCGCATATCTTATACATTGTCAAGAAGCAACAGCGCCGTTGGAAGAAACTCTCCAGACTTGGGAGCACTAAGTGGCGGGGGCGAGCAGTACGCAATAATAATCGTACAGTTAACAAAGATCAAAAGCAAATGGAAGGGAATATTAGAGCCATTTATACGACGTTTCTCATTATGAGCACTTGTATAGTTGGATGGACACCGGCTGTTATAACTTATACTTTGATATGTAGAAAAGATTGCTTACTTAGTGGGACAACTATGGAAGAACTGAATCATAAGTATATGTGTTGGATAATGGGGTACAGGTTTTTGGAAAATGCGTTGGTTATTATGAAAATGTTGGCCAATCCGATTATTTATAGTATACGAATGAAGGAAATAAAGGTGAGTTCAAGAATAATGATTCTAAGAAGAATATTCACTTTCTTCCGTTTCAGGACGGCCGAACTAGAATGTACCTCGCCTTAACCGGCTTATTCGGTGGATCACAAAGCCACAACAACGGAAATTATCGCCTAGCCCACCAAAGGTCACCCCTGCACCACCACCAAAACAGTGCATCCACCACCCACATACGAGTGACGTCGTGTCGACAACACAACGACAATAATGTTAGTAGGTCAGAAGGCATCACTAATACGTTTCTTTAGGCCAGGAAAAAATTGCATGGTGATGATGTTGCGCTGCGGGCTTGTGAAAAACCCGTTTTCATGTTGTAAGAGTTGTCGTAATAATTGATTTGATCTGGAAAATCTCACACGGTTCTTACGATAATGCAATCAAAGAAACAGTGTTTGATTAAAAAAAAATCGGTTGAATGTGAGGAAAATATTTATATCATGTTTCAACACAGAGAATCTTACAAAAATAATACAAAGTGTTTAAAATTTCAAACATGTCATGTTGTATTATTCATATAGTTTCTTGACTATACAGGTATATTGCTGTTATTTGTTAATCTGTTTCATAAAACTACATATAACTGTGTTTTGTATTTTTACGTACCCATGTAACTGAAGGATTTACATACTGAAACACATTCCATTAAACAATAAGAACAGAAAGTTCAACTCGTTTTTTTTTTTTAGCAAATTACCTGTCCAGTGATGGATAGAAAATTCATATTTTTCGTTTAGTTTAGTCAGCAAGCTAAATATAAAAGAACCAACTAGTCAAGGTAGGTATAGTACACTGTTTTATTATACCTACTTCAACTTCAACTTTAAAATAGCATCTAAAGTTTTAACTGAGGGCTCTTAGTCAATGTATAGTCAGCCAACCACATTTTTTTACTTTGCTCTCATAGAAAGAAAGTTGGCATGAAATGTTCGAATTAAAATTGCTCAAATATTAACAACTGAAACTTGGCGGAATAAAAACAGTAAAGCTGCCAAGAAATCAAGAATTTCTTTTTACTGAAGTAACTTTGTGTTCTTTATTACAAACAAAAATTTTATTTTTTGCTACATCAGAGAAATCAATCCTGGCAATATTATTATGTAAAGGTTTAATATTTCATAGTAATCCTCAATCCTTCAATCGTCAAAATGGCGTGGAAATTTTACTTTCTTATACGAAGTAATAATTAAATTAATTTACATTAATATTAATAAAATATCGAATGTGGACTGCCTAGGATTATTTGCTACGGCTTCAGTATTTTCCAAAGATCTACATCGTATAAGAAAGTCATGTGCTGGCCACATCAGATATTTTAAATTAACCACCCCCGAAAAACGCTATTTTGAAAAGTACCACTAGGACCTCAAATAAATACTGAAAAAATTCGTATCAGTAGCGATTTTTCCTAAAAAAATACCGTGTTTCAATTTTGAAATATGATTCTTTTAAATCCAACCAGCGATTAGAAAATTGGGATTTTGGATGTGCAACTTTGAACCCACAAAAAAAGTCTAAAATCGCCAGATAAAACTTTTTTTATAAATAATACCAACATGCAGCTTTATAATAAAGTAAATTTCGTCAAAATACGGCCAGTGGTCCCAAAATTATAACGTTTAAAACGTGAAACAATTTTTGAGTCATTAACTTGGTTTAACATAGCTCACCGGATGTTGGCGAAATTTACATATAAAAATCGCGAAATGGCTGTGTAAAAAAAATGTACATTTGTAACAGCTTTTTCTTTTAAAACAGTTTATGTAGGTTATGTCGTATAAGAAAGTCATGTGCTGGCCACATCAGATATTTTCTCTTAAAATGTGTGGACATATCAACTTTTTTATTTCTATATTTTTAATTATTAATAATAATAATTTTAAATTCTGAAAATTTGTGATTTATAATTAATTAATCCAAAAAATGCCCGTATATCCTTATCAAGAAATTTCACCCGCACTTTATTCAAACAGTTTCCATTAATAGCGTGCACTCGCTCATCGCCCTTCCTCTTTGTTTTCACATTTTTCCAACGTCATCCCCGAAATTACCACATCACATTTCCCAGCTGTACTACTATATTTCATGTAAAAGCACTGCTCCAAGCCTTCAAGCACTTAAACGATGCATAACTGCATTTTAATGCCAGAAAACACTGACTTTGTTCTATTCTATAATCAAATCCATCATCAACTATCTCGGTTTTGTTTTACACTATACAAATCAAACTAGCATCAAAGGGTTTCACGAGCTTTTAACTCAAATTAAATAAAAATATCTTACAGCAACATTTACATAATGTAAATATAGATTGATTTATGCTTGCGTGAGCGCATGAGATTTTATTGGATGTTAATATATTGTAGGTTTAGATACAATCAAAATTTAATCGTGGATGGTTTATTAAACCCTAATTAATTTACAATAAGTATTATAGTATAGTGCGCACATGTGCAACATACACGAGATTATTAAGCGAGTTATTGTGGCATGGATACATTATTACTTAGTCAAAAAGCTGACAAGAGACACACGAAAACCAGGCGGACAAGCGAAAGAGGAGAAAGATAAATAATGTTTGCATCAATTCCCTACGGGGGCGCAAACTACACAAAAGTGTCCAATGTCACAATATTATGCAAATTTTAAACTGATTTATGGTGGAAATACGTTCAATAAATACATCAACATGGTAAACGCTTTTGTGTCCTGAAATAATATTAATAACAACAGTTTCCGGGTAGAAATGAGACAATGGGAGGAATAACCGGCGCATCCACCAAAAACACGAAACGGGAAAATACAATTTCTTAGCGCAGTTTTTACATATTTGTCTAATCGAAATTGGCATAACTGATAAAAAATTAATATAACACTTTAAATTAAATGACAAAAATAGCAAAAATTTAAATTTTGGTGGATGCGCTGAGGTTAAATATAAAGACAATTTACTGCTCTAATCCAGAAATTAAAACTGAAAAATTGTGTTGAATACTAATAAAATTTCTCAAAATTAACCCAACGCAAAATATTTGCCTATAAAACAATTTTTAAAAAAGTTCAAAATTTGTTTAAAAATATTTTTTCAGTTTTCAGAGCTTCATGATTTTTTAATGAAATGAGGTACTACAAATTATCATCAGATTTCAATAGGTGTGTAATCATAAGAAACTTTATAAATCTTTTTATTAGATTCTCTTCCTGCTACTTATGCAACCAACAAATACACACTTAGTTATGCAACCAAAAATACATATTTAATTATGCAACCAGCAATACTCGTGTATTAGGCAACTAGATATACACACAACTTTCTTGATAGTTCTGAAATTTTACCTGCCGTCGACTGCATCAAATGTGGTCGCATCTATCCCCAACTCCTCAAAACACGCCATCATCCTTCGTCTCCGCTCCGGCCGCCTTACCAAATTTATCATATACACTTCATCAAACCCCAGCCGGTCTTTCTCCCTGGGCCCCTCAACAAACTTCTGCAACTTCCCCCCAACCTTCAACTGCTCATTCTCATTCAACGCCTCCAACTTCATGTTAATAACTTGCTCGAAATCCACCTCAAGTCCATCGTCTTGCTCCAAAGGAACCATCACGTAACCAAATCGTTCCTCGTTGCATAAATTCAACGTGATGCCACTGCGATTGGCCCCAATTGCAAACGTGATAATATCGTCGTTTGGGCCAGAGAAATTGTGGATTTTCTGCGGGATGTAAGTGAGATGATCGGATTGGTGGCGGCGTAGGTCGATGAGGACTGCTGAGTGGACCATTGGAACGTTAAAACAGCCGGTTTGCTCGCGATAGAGCACCGGTTTGTAGCTGTCTGTGCGATGGTAGTAGAAATCGTCGGTCATACCATGCCAAAAGTTCGAATACAAACCATCAGAACGCAACATTGGGGCGACTATTGTGAGGTTTTGTGCTATGAGATAGTTGAGCGTGTTGGGGTTGGTTAAAAACACATCACAGTCGATGGTCTACGAAGAAATACAATAATTAAGGAAAATTATTTGGGGTTGTTTTTTTACAAGGTAGTAATCCGCCCAGGTTTTTCTTGCAGAATTCAAGGCAGCTTCTCTCAAGTTTATCACATGGTTAAATCTTTGGGCACTCCAATGAGCTGGTCCATTTTCATCTGGGAATTTCGCTTCGTCAGTTATAAATTCCGTTTTAATTGAATGATAGTCATGGCGTACAGTCTCAATCCATTCTTTGATTATTTCTATACTATTATCTACATTGTGGTCGCTTTTTATCCTGGAAAATTAACAATTATTTGGAGAAATTGACAGAAGTTTTAAATTTCAAATGTTTCTATGTAAAACACAGGCTAACCAACAAGTCAACATTTAATACCCCATGAGGTGCAGTACCACCAACTGTTGCTAGGTTTGTTCGTTAACACGTCAAAAATTTTGGTTTAAATTTATTTAAATTAAAACCTGCAGTTAATTCATGATTATTCAATATTTTCAGATGTGCCTACTGTAAAAAACATTTCCAAGCGTTAAATTACTCGTACTGTACAATTTGAACTACTTCAAACTGTCAGTTCGCTCACACCGAACAAACCCAATCAATAAATAAACACCTGAGAAAATAACCTATAGATAACAGTTGAAAGCCGCTACTTACCATAAGGAAATGCGATTCTTTGGGTAGTTCAGTCTTTCAAAATGTGATAGAAAATACGGCAGAGTGTGTGCCTTGTTCCGCACTAAAATCGCCACAAAAACTGTTGGTCTTTTAAAATCATTTTGCTGGGTGTTAAACACCAACACCAGCTGAAGTAGAAACAGAAAAACGCGTCGCATTGTGCGTAATTTGGTAATTTAATCATCGAAAGTAAAAGAAACAAACAGTATGAGATTTGTTTGGGTTAGTCTAGTCAGCTGGGTGACGCCATGTGGGTTTTAAAAACAAACGCGTTGGAGCGCGCAATTCAAATAGACAATTTTATTAACGTAAAAAATCGTACAGAAATATATCATAATTTTATAGATTCAGGTAGTTGTGGTAGTTTTCTCGGATTTATCCTGCGGTTCCTCAGCAGTTTTCCGTTTCTTCTGCATAAAACTCAAACTATTCTTATCAAAGTCCAAAGCCATCACCCCTAAATCCCCACTGTAACGATTCTTAGCCACCTGAAAATATTTCATCAAAATCCTTCCAATTCCCAGCTCAAACCGCTCACCTGTAAATACTTTTTCCCCCGAATCGAAGTGAGTCTTTTATCCTGTATAATAAGTACATTATCCGCTTCTTGTGATGCTTTGGCTCCGCCAAAAATCGAGCTTGTGGTTAGATCTTCGTCGTCGCGCTCCTTTCGTGGATGTATCACTAAGCTTACATGGCAATTATTCCGAGTGGCGAACGCGCGAAATGAAGCAATAATCGAGTCTTGTTTCCAGTACCTGTCCATGTGTTTCTGCTCCTCGGACATGCCCATCATAAACTGGACATTATCGATGATTACGTGGGTTATATCGTGGACGTACGCCGCATGTTCCACTGCCTATATAAAAAAGTTTAGAAAATTACATTTTTTATGGAGTTTAATGTACAGGGTGTCCCATTTTCGACACTTTTAGGGGGTATTGGCGTTATTATCAAAGATAGAGTGTTGCGGTTTTCACCTTCCTGTCCTACTTTTTTACGAAACGAAAGATTCCGGGGTCAAATTTGTCATGGCTCTCTTAGTTTTTAATCTACAGAGTGATTCTGAAAATCTTTGTTTTTTAGACACCCCTCGTATTTCCGTTATGCGTATACTTATCAAAAAGGTGAAAACTGATCTTGATAGAGTTTTTTACGTAGAATTCAGTGGCGTAGGCAGTTTTTGTGTAAAAGGTTTAGTTTTTGAGATATTGCCCAAACTTATGTTTTTTTAAATGGGACACCCTGTATATTATCTTTTATATTGATTAAGGAAAATTTGGGCTTTCCAAAAAATATATAATACTTAATATTTATTTTGAAAACAAGCTCAAAATTCGATATTTTTACTAATTTTCTTTATTTATAACAGTAGGCCATGGCTAATTTTTTAAAAACAAATTCAAAATTTTCTCAATGCGTATTTATTTTAAAGCTAAACACTTCAAAAGATAATTTTAATGCATTGTATAAAACATACCAACAATATAATACTTCTCATAATTATCGTAAATGGCCATTGTAATAAAAAATTAAAAGTAAAATAAAAACTCCTACGTAACAAAAATATTTCATCAATAATGGAAATCTGACAAATCTGTCAAATTTTGCATTTGTTTCTAATAAACTAGCCATGGCCTACTGTTATAAATAAAGTAAATTATTAAAAATATCGAATTTTGAGCTTGTTTTTCAAAATAAATATTAAGTATTATATATTTTTGGAAAGCTCAAATTTTGCTTAATCAATATAAAAAATAATATATACGGTGTCCCATTTAAAAAAATATAAGTTTGGGCAATATCTCAAAAACTAAACCTTTTACACAAAAACTGCCTACGCCACTGATTTCTACGTAAAAAACTCTATCAAGATCAGTTTTCACTTTTTTGATAAGTAGACGCATAACGGAAATACGAGGGGTGTCTAAAAAACAAAGATTTTCAGAATCACTCTGTAGATTAAAAACTAAGAGAGCCATGACAAATTTGACCCCGGAATCTTTCGTTTCGTGAAAAAGCAGGACATCTTTGATAATAACGTCAATACCCCCTAAAAGTGTCGAAAATGGAACACCCTGTACCTCCATAACGATTTTTATAGACTGCTGTCCGTGGAATGTCATAAAATATAACGGTAATTTTTCAAATTTATTCGCGAATTTATCGAAGAGATTCAGATTGTCCTCCAAGTTAATCTGCGCCATTTGTTGTAGCATAGTCCGGGCTAACCGCGCGTTTCTTATCTCGAAGCTTCCCCATAAAGTATTCACGCCTTGCATGGCCAAATCCAGGGAGTATTCGCTGATAAAAGTCGTTTTTCCACAACCAGTTGGTCCAGTTATCACAGATAATTCCCCACGGCGGTGCCCCTTTAAAATCTTGTTTAGCGTGGGAAAGCGCTTCCAATTAACACCTTGCACCTAAGGAATAATTAAAATAGAGCCAACGTAACTTCCCGAGCTGCTTTAGTTACTTTATCTTTATTTTGCAAGTCTGATAAAATATCCGCACGTAAACTAGCGAAAGTTGTTATGGATTTATGCCAGACAGGTTGGGCTGTATTGATGATGCTCTTGAAGTCTTGAGTTGGCGCTAGGTGAGGCAGTTGTTGCTTATCTGAAGGCCTAAAAAGTACTTAGATGTTCTTTTATTATAGAGGATATTTCATATCAAATTCTACCTGATAAAAAAACACCGCTTTTCGCCCAGTTTCCTCGCAAAATGCCTGGCAGCGCTCCAAGAACTCACATCGTCCCCAAACCACAACACCAGCCTCTTATAGCGTTCCAAACTTGGCAAAAAATATTGTGATAAATTACTGGCGCCGTTAGGCAAACATACAACATTTCCATTCACATTGGAATTTACCAACACTAGAAAATCCGAAATATTAGGAACTAAAACCGCCATGTCCTTGTTTTTTGGTAGTTTAGCTGTTAGAAGCCCTCCGTACTTTTCGCTAGGCAAAACCTCGGTTCGTTCGTCCAAGTGAAGCGTGCGATAACCCACCAAGGTGTTTTCCACGTTTTCCAATGGGAAAAACAGCGTGTTTTTGTGTGGGTTTATTCGTACGTCCAAACTGTCTAAGCAGGTAGATGAAATCACCTTGAAATAAATTCGGATAAAATTCAAACAATCCGTTAAAGAAATTTTGTACCGGGAAGCGAAACTTTGTCAAAACTTCGGTGAAATCCTGTTGCGTCATCTCGCGTAACCCCCTAGTGGTTCCTTTGAGATTCTCCAAAGCCCCTCGCAGTTTTTCCAACTCAATCTCACCACTAACTTCAACCTTCGCTTTTCTTCTACAACTAACATGCATATCCAGCTTTGTCCATGGACCTGTTTCCATGCAAAACGCACACATATACATTCCAGTAGTTTTATTAATGTACACTCGAGCATTCTTCGTTTTATTATTGCAAATTGGGCACTGGCAAATAAAACTTGTGTAGCCCTCCTCGAAACCGATATTATGGCTTTTTAATGTACGCTTTATGAGAGCTGGAGACACTTCTGGAATGTCCTCGAGGGGAATATCATTGTAACTTCTTCGTAGGACTGTTGTTATTGTTAATCGTTGTTTTAGGAATATTGTGGTGGGTTTTAGAAGTTTGGTTAGGTTTGTTAAGGACATGATGGGAACATTGTTCGGAAACTTGCGTTAGAGACAATATCATAGCAAATTGTTGGGTTTTTCTTGATTTGTTCGTTTGTATATTTAAAAAATTCGAGAAAAAGCGGTTGGTGTTTAAACAATAAAAAGTTGGGTTAAAACAGTGTAACCAACATCTTTTTAAGCAACCAAAATAACTAGTTTATAGCGTTTTCAATTGGTAAAATGAGTGCGCACTGAGTGCAGTTTCGTGCAATGCTATTGGTCAAATTCAATCTGACAAATATTTTTCGCCAATCACGCTTTCAGAAATTGCACTGAGTGCGCACTCATTTTACCAATCGAAAACGCTATTAGTTATATCCCCATCGTTAGGCAACCAACAATACATTTTATTAAATAAAAAAAAAAACCAAGGACTTTAAATAACATCCACAAAAACAGCAAATTTTCTAATAAAAAAACTTTGTGGATTTCCAGTTATATTTTATATATTTTTTAACATACACCTTTCCAAATTAAGTTTAAATACTTGAATTACATCAACACAAACACATCCAAATAACTAGTTCTTATATAAATATCGAATATTTCTTGTTTACCAGCGTTTGTACTTGAATAATGGTCAAAATACCTTGAACGTTCCATACAACTAAACACAAACCAAAAAAGTAAATAAATAATAATCCTACAATACAATTAACGTACTTGCGAACCCTGATGTTAAACCTATTTTACATCAATTACCTAAAAACAACATTCCATTTATCTTGCGTCTAAACATCGTTTATATTAAATATTAAACAGAACAAAACGACAATAAATAAATTAGGTAAAAACATAATCTGACTCAACGTGTACATCCCAAGGCATCCGGAACATTTCCGGTGGTAAAGTTGTACAATGACTTGACTTATAGTCCTTCATGTACTTCCTGGCAAGGAACAAAGCCATCCTGGCTCGATCTTTTTCAGCAAAGCCCTCGCCAATATGCAAGGGATAAGATTTGGAATACTCGGAAATGTAGGATTGAAGCAACGACTGACAAACATCATCGTCAACTGCGTATCTTAGAAGAACTCGGTCTAGAAAAACAAAAAATTAAAATCCTGACGACAGATTAAATCAATATGGAAACCTTGAAGTGGAGTAGTCACTGAAAGATATTCCTTAAGTAACTCGGTGCAAGGCTCGTCGAAAATGCATGGATAACGTTTTCGCAACAATTTCAGCAGCAGATTATTTCCACGGTTCGAGGAAAGATCGTTTTCCCTAAACAAAAAATAAAGCTAGGAATTTTTCAAAGAAATCTCAGAGACCATTACCTCAAAGAAATAACTTCATCTTCAGTACGTCGGATAATCAAAACTGGTCCTGGATACTTTGAAATTTGTTCAAAAACATTCAAATCTACGTATTGTCTGATAGCGATGTTAATAATGGGCTCCCACCACCGCGGCATGTGGTTCACAGCTAACGGTAATAAATCATCGAAAGTTGCGTCTAGAATCTGGAAAAAATTTCTAAAATATTTGAGGAAATAGTGAGATTAATTAGCTTACAACTCCTTTGGATTCTGGATAGTTTGTTGCAGCCCACGAGGAGGTATATCCACCGATACTCCAGCCAAAGAACACGATGTTCTCTAGTTTGAAACCTAATTTTTCTATGGCGAAGCTGACGACTGCATTCATGGCGTTTTGTTCTTGCTTTGGATACGGTTTACCCTAGAGGAAATTTATAGCTCAGAGTCTGGCACAATTTAGCGAGTAAATGAATACAGAGCCCGTCAAAATTATGTAAATCTTCCACAACAGATTCCACATTAAATTGTAGGTGAAAAAGTGTTAAAGGTACAAAATTTTAAAAATTGAAGGTTTAAACAACGCCATATTTAAACACGCTGTATATTTATTTATATAATTTCGTGTTAAACTAACTTCTTACCGTGCTGCCTCCGAATCCCGGATGGTTCCACCCCAACACCGAATAACCAGCTTCAATGGGCGTCACCATCACCCCAATTTCATAAAATCCACTGTTTCCTTCACAACATATAGCCAAAGTACCGCCTGGATGAGGCGAACTGCGTCTGTCCACAAACATAGCATCGATATCGTTCCGGTCGATTGTCCGTAATTTAAATCGCTCGCCTCGGAAAGACTCCACTAATCTCGAGCGCCCCATTAACAAACTTTGTTCTGAGGAGAAGTATAATAAATTTTATAAGCTGAATTAATGCTTTGTTTTACTCACCTAAAATAGCTTGCAAAACTCCGATAATTCCAGGGTAAATCAATCGAATTCCAAATGAGTGTACGGCAACATACGCAATAATCCTATATGGCAAAGTTAAGCTATAATAAAGAGTGGTTCCAGTTCTACCTGATTCAGCAGCGATTTTCGGCGTGGGAATCCTATTAACAACCAAAAATAACAACTGCTGCATAATTTCAAGTAAATTCTACCTGTTTTTGCAGGTATATTCAACGGGCCATGCTCTAAATTCAAAATCATACTGCATAAGCTGCTGTTTTATGCTAGGAGTAAGTTTGGTGTGGGCGCTTTGTAAAACTGTGTGAAATCGAAGATACGTGGGGTTGTTTGCACGACTAAAACCTCGACAACAAAATGAGACCACCAGGATAACTCCAACACCAGTAACTAGTTTCGAAAGGTTTACAACACCATCGGGGTTAAAGTAGCCGCGATGGTAGAGGATTCCAACTAAAATAGGCGCTGTGTAAAAGCCGATTTTCCATATTACGTATAGCTGAAAATTAAATGGTGATGGTTTTGATTTTAATTGAGTTTTTTTGACACTTACCGAGTGAATGACTTGGTCGCCCAACTTTTCAAAAACATTAGGCTCGTAGAATCGCTACAACAAACATTTTATACTAAGCGAAAACCATGCAAACTTCTCATTACCTCCACAGGGCCATTTCCGTATATTTTATACAATCTAGGTGAAAACATACAATCCCAAATGGTTCTTAATGATGGCATTTTTCTAAACAATCGAAACAACTACCACGTCGAATGACAACTGTAATAAAGTGTACAATGTGTGAGGATGAAGTTTTAATAGTGCAATAAACACATTCCAATTGTGTGGATTTTGTAAATGAACTTAAAATTTACAAGGAGAGAAAACTTTGTTTAATTTATGATGGACTACATACACAAATGAAACGTCAACTTTTGGTTGCCCTACACGAACTGCGCATGCGGCTAACGTCATGTGTTTAGTTGGTTGCCTAATTTATTTCTTACATCTAAATGAACTTAGCAACAGACTACCAACTAGAGAGCGCCACGTGAAATCCACCCCCGCCCAGACATAAGTTTACACAGGGTAATAGTTGTGTTACGGTTGTCCTAAATTTTTAAAATTTCTGTTTATTTGACATAAAGCTGACTTATAAATTATTTATACTGGTTTTATGTCGTTGTTAAATTATACAGAGATTACAATCAACACTGGCCAAAATTTCAACAGAACAATAAAGCTGTGTAAACTTGGCTTGGTGGTGGGGATAGAAATATTTTCCAGTCAATAAGCGCTAACTTCACGTGCTTCGTCGGTACCGGTAAAAACCAGATTCAAATCAAACTTTGACACTCATAAATCACATAACCTGCAAATTTAATCCACCCATCATTTGTGTTCAGTGTCACTATTGCTTTCAACATGTTGATCTTGGAAAACGATGTAATTTTCACGCAAAAAGCCGGCGTGCGTATGATAAAACTCAACAGGCCCGGTAAGAAAAATGCCATGAACCAAAACATGTACGAGAAAATCACCAACGTCCTCAACGAAGACGCATCTAATGATAATATCGTGGTGACCGTCATCACTGGATCTGGTGAATACTTCAGCAGTGGCAACGATTTGATTGACTCAATGAAGGCGATGAGCTCAGCGGATAATATACAAAATGCCAAAACACAACGCCTGAACACCGTCGAGAAAATGATCAAAGCCTTCATTAACTACCCCAAATTATTAATTGCTGTAATCAACGGGCCGGCTATAGGAGTTGGAGTGACGCTTTTAGCCCTGTGCGATATAGTTTACGCCTCAGATCGTGCGACATTCAATACACCCTTCCTAAAACTGGGAATTTGTGCTGAGGCAGCTTCCAGTTACACTTTCACAAATATTCTAGGACGAAGCAAAGCATCGGAAGTACTTTTACTAAACCATAAGCTCAGCGCACAAGAAGCCCACCAATTTGGTTTCGTTTCCAGTGTGATTCCCCATGCGAAATTAAACGAATTTATCGAGGATTTAAGAAAATACGGACAGTTGCCACCGGAAAGTGTGCGAATCAATAAGAATTTGATTACAAGAAATTTTAAAAGCATTCTGGTGGATTGCGTCCAGCACGAAACGAAGCAGTTGAGTGAATGTTTTGATTCCGAGGCTTTTTCCAACGCAATGATGCAATTTATGGCCAGTAAAACCAAAAGCAAGTTGTAATACTTAATTGAAGTAGAAATTATTGTTATTAATATCTAAATGTATATTCTATTTTTATATGTTGTTTTACCAGATATGGTTTATCATGCTGATAATAATGTAAAACACGGTAATTAATAAACAAGTATTAAATTACACACTTGAAGTTATTTCAATATTATTAAAAGCAAAGTTTCAAGTTACTTGTATTAAATTCCTGAAGGTATGCAACCAGTAATACAGCGTGATCAAGAATGACTGAATCTGTTGGTATTGAAAAAATAACTAGTGGAATTGGTACTATTGACGCAAACAACCGCAACGGCGTTGGCGCGCACATTTAACTGTCAACTTTTGACAATCTCAACATAACAATACTTCACCATAATATAACCTTAGATTTTGTAAACTGACATTTTTAATTGTGACAATCAGGTTTGCAAATCATACCACAAAAAAATTCCTAATTTCGCAATTGTTTTAATACCAACATATTCAGTCATTCCTGATCACGCTGTACTTTTATTAAGTGCCTGAAGGTATGCAACCAGTAATACATTGTAATGTAAACATAACCTCAAACTGTCACTTGAATTCTACTAAAATGTTTTACTAATACAAAATTTTGTCTACAATCATTCGGGTGTTTATTAGAACCATGCCAAAACGCTCTCAAGCCCCACAAGACAAAACCAGTGCAAAAAAACCGAAAACCCAGCCGTGGTTTCAAGGTTTAGCACAGTCGATGAAGGACCCCAACTCCATAGTAAAATCCGACGAGCAAATCACAGTTATAAAGGACATGTACCCCAAAGCCAAATTCCACTATCTCGTACTACCAAACAAAGACATAAGCAGTTTAAAGAACGTGAGTGATTCAGATTTAGATCTGTTAAAACACATGGACAAAATTGCTAGAGATTTAGCTTCCGGTCACAATGGTCACGAGTTTAAAATAGGCTACCACGCGGAGCCCAGCATGGCCCGTTTACACCTACATGTAATTAGTGATGATTTCACTGCTGGATGTTTGAAAACCAAGAAACATTGGAATAGTTTCACTACGGATTTTTTCCTGAAATCCGAAGGTAGGTACCCTAGTAGCTTTACCTGTAAATACTAGGCCTAAAACCAAGACGATTGACGCAAAAAGTTGTTATACTAAAATGAATAACTAAAAAGTTGTAGGCGTTTGAAGATTCAGAAAAAAAAATTTTTGGTAATAACTTCTAAACTAATTGAATGAGAAGAACCAATTCTTGGTAGTTGCTAATGAATACCAAAGACCTTTAATTTGTGAAAATTTAGTTGATATTAGACTTTAAGAAGATGGTATTTTAAAGTAAGTAAAATGTTTAACCTTCTGGAACTTTTTTGTCCTTAAAATTTTAGTTATAAAAAAAATTGCAAAAATAGGCAATTTAATTTGGAAACTTTTTCATCTCTTGTAAAGTTTTGATTAAACACACCGTGAAGCTTTAAAAAATTAAAAACTAACAGCATGTTTTTACTAAGTTTTAGACCTAGTCGTATTTACAAGTAAAGCATGTCCCACTTATTGCGGCTCACCCTGTAGAATGTCGGTTTTAGATGTGATTAATAGCTTGGAGGAAACCGGTAAAGTAGAACTACCTTCGAAGGACAGTTGTAAGAAATCAATGGAAACAGCTTTAAAATGCCATAAATGTTCGTTTACTCCGAAAAATATGCCGGAATTGAAGAAACACATAGAGAGTGTGCACTAAATTCAAGGGAATAAAAATCACAATTTACTCGGTGTTTTATTACTCATCGTTTAAAGCAACAGTTATAATATGATAATTATAGCAAAAACTTATTTGTGGGCTGTTTTATCGTACAAAATATGGTAAAGTGCTTAAGAAAAAACGATATAATAAATATGATACAATAAGAGTAATTTTATTAAATTTAAACAACAAGCATTCTTAAAAAATTTATATAATATAGCAAAATTCTATTAATATTAAATAAGACAATCATAAAAAATATTTGCACATTTAATCAATAATCTCAGATTATAAAATCACAATTTGGTTATTTAACACATTTAATTAATTTAGTTATTTAGTGAAGAACAACTCGCAGTCCTGCTTCATCAAATCACCAGCAACTCAACAGCCACTGCTTTTTCAGTTTTATCTAAGATAATCATGGAAGGAAAGTTTAAAACATTTCAACAATTTTTCAGCTATATAAAAGAACTAAATGTTCACTAAAAATAGAAATAAATACTAGAAATAATAATCAATGTGATGGGAAATGCTCGATAAATAATAAAAGTATGTAGGTAGGTAATGTTAGTTTTGTTCCCAAAAATTTCATTTAGAACAGTTTGTATAGCTTTAACTTATTTTGGCATATTTTTTGAGCACTTAGACGCTTATGCTACAAAACTAACACCCACACATACTTAATAACAATTACAAAAAGTGCACGCACCTAAGTAACTTACTCCAATTTCAACAATACAAAAAACGTAACATTTTCTTTAAAGAGGTAACAAATTAAATAACCGAAAATGCTACTACTATAAATCTTATCAAACACAAAGACAGAACAAAATTGAAAAAAAAACGTAAAAATTCGCCTAACGTTGCATTCTATCCCACAAGGTGTGTCGAAGACTAGCCCTCGCTGGACTTAGTTCACATGGACTAGGCGTTGGAGGACTAAATCCTTCATCCGCCGACAATGTTAAATCATCTTCTTCAGAACTAATTAATTGTTCTAGAGCAGCTGTTCCATGAAAGCTCTACAAAAACAAAATAAAAAGCTTGAGGCTTGCGCTAAAAAATGTTTTCGGGGGTCAACCAGAATGCACTGCTGCAGCTGGTTTGTAGTGGGTTATTTTAAGCGTGATTGAAAAAGAACGCAGAAGTGGTTAGTGCGTTAGAAGAAATTCGGTGTTATCTTGGTGCTTGTAGGCTATTAAGCTAGGGAAGCGAAATTTAATTACAGCAAAAGATTTTTTTTAAATCAAGTTTAGTAAATTCGATTGAGTTATGAAAACGTAAACTTGCAAACTATTCCAATTATGTGGTTGATTGAAATAGCACAAGTTTGGCACACGTGATCAGATTTTTGTCAAATTTTTCCAAAATCTGACCCAGTGTCCTTAAAAAATCGTGTACAGGGTGTCCCATTTTCGACACTTTTAGGGGGATTGGCGTTATTATCAAAGATAGAGTGTTGCGGTTTTCACCTTCCTGTCCTACTTTTTTACGAAACGAAAGATTCCGGGGTCAAATTTGTCATGGCTCTCTTAGTTTTTAATCTACAGAGTGATTCTCAAAATCTTTGTTTTTTAGACACCCCTCGTATTTCCGTTATGCGTCTACTTATCAAAAAGGTGAAAACTGATCTTGATAGAGTTTTTGACGTAGAATTCAGTAGCGTAGGCAGTTTTTGTGTAAAAAGTTTAGGTTTTGAGATATTGCCCAAACTTATGTTTTTTTAAATGGGACACCCTATATATTATCTTTTATATTGATTAAGCAAAATTTGGGCTTTCCAAAAATATATAATACTTAATATTTATTTTGAAAACAAGCTCAAAATTCGATATTTTTACTAATTTTCTTCATTTATAACAGTAGGCCATGGCTAATTTTTTAAAAACAAATCCAAAATTTTCACAATGCGTAATTATTTTAAAGCTAAACACTTCAAAAGATAATTTTAATGCATTGTATAAAACATACCAACAATATAATACTTCTCATAATTATCGTAAATGGCCATTGTAATAAAAAATTAAAAGTAAAATAAAAACTACTACGTAACAAAAATATTTCATCAATAATGGAAATCTGACAAATCTGTCAAATTTTGCATTTGTTTCAAATAAACTAGCCATGGCCTACTGTTATAAATAAAATAAATTATTAAAAATATCGAATTTTGAGCTTGTTTTTCAAAATAAATATTAAGTATTATATATTTTTGGATAGCTCAAATTTTGCTTAATAAATATAAAAAATAATATATAGCCCATTTAAAAAAACATAAGTTTGGGCAATATCTCAAAAACTAAACCTTTTACACAAAAACTGCCTACGCCACTAAATTCTACTTAAAAAGCTCTATCAAGATCAGTTTTCACTTTTTTGATTAGTAGACGCATAACTAAAAAACAAAGATTTTCAAAATCACTCTGTAGATTAAAAACTAAGAGAACCATGACAAATTTGACCCCGGAATTTTTCGTTTCGTAAAAAAGTAGGACAGGAATGTGAAAACTGCAACCCTCTATCTTTGATAATAACGCCAATGCCCCCTAAAAGTGTCGAAAATGGGACACCCTGTACAAAAGCTTCTTCCAATAATCGCCCACCAAATTAGTAATTGTTAGTAAAAAATTAATGTGCTTGTCAAACAAACTTACGAATAAGAACAAATTTTGCTACTAGTCGAAATGTCGGCAGTCAAAGACCTCCAGCCACCATATTATTTAGCATACGATTTACCTAAATAAGCAGAAACTATATAGAACACAACATGCACTCCATTTCCTCAGTTTAAATTTATTGTCTTTTCTTTTCTACATTAGAATTAGAAAAAATGTATTTTACTTCGTGTCCATACCTGTGAACGATGTACAGAACTAGAATGTGATGGGGAACTATCCTGACTGTGATTCGATCCGGTGTAAGATTGCGTCATCACATTTTGATTTAGCCGTTTGGCCATCATCTCCTTCTTTTTGCCTTCAGCAGCTGCCTTCATCGGATCGTAACTTTTGCGCCTCTTCCAATTTTGAAATTCCACCTCTCTACTCGATAGGGATGAATTGCTACGCGGGCCTCCGGATTTTTTACCTGAATAACAAAAATAACCTCGAGGGTACTCAACCATAGAAAAACAATTTAAACAGCGTGAGGAGCTGATAACTATTCATGGCCACTGTGTGCTAACAAAGACTTGGATAATTACCGTTTATAATCTAACAGTTGGTTTAAATTAGTCGAATTTAGATTTGAATTAGAGGAAATTTTCTAACATAATTTCTATGTAATTGTTGCATTAATTACACAATTTGGCAACGGGACAAAAACTCTCTAAAACTAATTTATTCCAACAGTTCCAGTAACTAAAACTGTAATAATTATTGCTGTAGTTATAGTTTTACGCCAGTTTTTTCTCTTTGTTGACTTTCTCTCTGATGCATTGTTTTGATAAAGTTTGATTGATTTTGGCGATAATAAAGTTGACGCACTTACAAAATAAACATTGCGACAAGTTTGTTTATATAACACGAAATTAAATTACCAGCAATTTCATTTTATGGTTGCTCAAGATCTTGATTTTACGTGATATATAACACAACAGGAGCTAACAACGTTTCGAAAAAATAAGCCAGGATGTGAGCTAATTATTTTCGGGATTATTAAACAAATAGATAATTATTGTTAATGGATTTCTTTGTTGTATCTGGCGCTTAAGTGCAAGTAAAGATAAAACACTCGATGTAATTTTAAAAGGTTTCCATATTTAATATTTATCTTGCCAGTCAGCTGATTAGAAAAGGAAATTTTATGTAGTATACCTAAGTAAATAAATCCACAAAAAATGTTTGTAACATACCACCAGGATCCTTCTTCGTCAAATTCTTCGTTGCATTGGAAACCGGCGGCTTACTCGCCGCCCTCATACTAAACCGCCCACTGTCTGTCCTCGAAAAAGTCGTATTCGCTTTACTCGTCACCGCACTCGTCTTCATTGCACTATTCGCACTCAATTTTGGCACATTTTTCACCTGTTCCTTCACCTGCTGCGTTGGGACACTTCGCCTAGTCGAACCCTGCATATACCTACTTGACACCTCAATGCCACCTTTAACACCCTTCCGATCCACTGAAATCGCACGTTGTTCCACCTTGACTTCCGTCTGGTACTTCCGACGTATTTCCGGGGTGTTTGGACAGTTCGGTAGGTCATCAAGACGCGCCCTGCGTAAACCAAACGCTCGATTGGTGCGAGTGTTGGTGATGCTGGAGAGATCTTTGCGCTTCGTTAGAGTTTTGTCGAAATCTTCCTCTGAGCTGGACTCGGTGTCTCCAAACTGGCTCCTGTCGATCTTTGGATGATCGCTTGTGGTACTTCCCCGACGATTTATTAGGTAATGCGGTTTCATCGAGGCAGTCGACGAGGATCTTTGTATGGAGCTATTCCGGCTCCTACCTAAACACGGCGAATTCAGCTCTTTATGCTGCAACAAATTCGTGTTTTTCATCCCGGAATTTATCTGATTCTTCGTCGTGAAACTACTAGAGCGCTTTATTGGACTATTATTCGGTGAATTCTGGATTTTATGCGAATATTGATTGAACACATTACTGAATGTTTGATCAATACCCAGTAGGTTCTTCGTTTGGAAATGTTCAAGTTTGTTGTTCATGGTCCGGTCATCTAGTGAGTTGTGCCGCGTGTGTGAAGCCCTTTGTTTTAATAAATGTGCAGTGTTATTTAGTTGCATGCCGTATTTTGCATCGTAATCACTGTCTGGGTCACTGTCCAAAGACAGGCGCTGTTGGAGGCTGTTTATGTAGTTTTGAGTGGGCTTCAAGATGATTTCTGTGTCGGAAAAGTCGGCGGGTAGAGCCAGGCTGTTGCGACTACGGGGGCGCGCTAGCGTCGTCAGGGGCGAGGGAATCTTCGAGGGGGAGGTTTTGTCTTGAATAAAAAAAACATAATTAAATAACATCGTACAAGCTAATCGAAAAAAATCACGATACTTCCTTACTTCATATAAAGGCTGTTTTTGGGTATTTTTCAAGACTTAAAAGTGAAACTTTGAAAATGGTGCTGGATTTCAGTTTGACTATTCTAAGGTCACAGTTTTATAACCACTGGACAGATTTTAAGGAAGTTTATATTTTACAAAGCAAAATGTAGGCTTTATTATAAAATATTACTTTCTTCTTGTACAAAAAAAAAATAACATATTTCCACAAACCCAATTCTTACCTGACTGCGGTAAATTCGATGGCCCGCCACTGGAATTCACCAACTTCCCAAACACCAAACTGGCACTAACAACCCCCGTGTTATCATCCACAGCCGCATTCTGCCGCTTCACCTCAATACTCTGCACATTCACAATATTCGCCGTCAACTTCGTTGGCCCCACTGGAGTCGACGCTGCTTTCGCCAATTCCGTGGCAATAATCGTGTCCTTCTTCCCATCGATGTAAGCCTGCACTTGCACTTCGGATTTGGTCAAACTCAACTTACGCTGAAGTTGCGCCTTCTGTTCGTTTTTCGTGCGAAAGGCCCCACTGGAGGTAACTGATATAACCGAACCTTGATCCAGAACCAACTGCAAACCTTCCTGCTTGGCCCTGGTGCTTGGAAACATGATTTTGGTAACTGTGTTATTGAGAGTGTCACTGTCGGTGTCAGGTAAACTTTTGTCTTGGACTTCGTCGACTGGTGTGTGGATTGATAAGTTTTGCGTTGGTGATAAAATCGGAGATAGCTTCCGGTTTAACGGTTTAGTTTTCAAATCTATTTGCTTCGCCTGCTGGGTGATTTCCTTAACAGTTGGAAGGCTTTTCACGTATTCCTCGGCTTTTTTCTGCACGGACACTAGTTCGATTTTGAACTCACGATCTATACTCATCCTAGCTTTCTGTTCTTCGGAATAATTATCACCATCTAGCGTGTATGTTCCAGCATCACTTACAGTGTCCGATTTGTCGAAATCGAATTCAGCCCCATCGACAAATCCTCCGTTTGCTTGTTCCGATTCCGAACTGTTAACAATCTGGGGTTGTGTCGCTTCAAATGGACTAAACGGACTAATTAGGTCTAATTCCGGACTGGAAACGTCTTTTAGCTCGATTTCCGGACTGGTGATCGAAGGCAACGCACCACCAGGAAACGACTGCGTCATCCGATCCATCGTGGTGTTCTTAAGTTGAAGGGTTAAATCACGTTTTGTACGCGCACTTTTCGCACTAATTCCAGCACCAGTCCTGTCTTTTTCATCCGAGGAAAAATATCCCTCGGATTGGAAACTAGATTTGCGTGGGCTTTTCCCTGCTGCAGGTACGTCGTCTATTTTAGACAAAGATTGCCCTCGTCTGTGCTTCTTTTGGAATTTGTCCATGAGGGTTTTGTGGCGATGGGTGGCAACTGATTTGCCCTCGCCAAAGTCAATGGTAAAAGCCAAAGGTTTGGGCGATTCTGGTACTTCGGGTGTCGTGGTTTCTTGCTCCATGATTACTACGCCAATAATTTCATTCTACAACCAAAACCACAAACGTTAGTAATAAACTCCAAGATTAAATTTGATTTTTCTATAAGTACCTTTTGTAAAACTAACTGGTCCTAGTTGAGCCGTTGTATGGCGTGTACTATTGTAGAAAAATTGCACATTGTTACTAGAAAAAAAAAACGTTTCGTTGAGCAGCTACAAAAAAACTGTCGGAATATTTTGAATAGCTACATTTTTCACAAAAGCTGATGGACGAGCAAAGGCAGACGGACTAGACTAAAATCTGACAGACAAGTGCGAACGAATGGAATTTGCTGTCATCGTAGCTGCGTTTACATGGTGGTTTTCAAACGGAACAATTAGTTCGGTGTGTTCGGTGGCGTGCACTGAAGCGAATTGAATTGTTCGTTTTTTATTTTTGAAGATTACGTAATTAATAATAATAATAGACTTGATACTAGTTTCAATTTTAGTTTATATTTTCGTAAAAATGCTAAATAAGCGTTTCTAGAGGGAAAACATTCTGAATTTACAATCTTGCAGTGCAGCACAATGAACACACTGGTGCGAACAATGGACACTTCTATAAATACCTTGGCTAAATACCGCCGTTCCAATATAAAACCCACCAAACTGGCTAAAAATAACCATACATACCTCACTCAACACTTTAATTATTGTACGAATTTATCCCGTTTTCTGTGTCAAGTTGAAATAGTTTTTGGTGTAAAACCGTCCACATGTAGACGGACATTCTTTGGCGGGGATTCAAATATTTTTAAACAAAGCACTTTGAATGTTGCGCGTTAAATTATATTTAGTAATGGCAGGTGTGATTTTAATAACTTTATTAATTAAGATATTGCGGTTCACGAGTCAACACAATTTTTTGTTAAGTAGCACAGATTTATTTGTATGTGAATGTGTGCGCACATTTTAAACATCAGGTTAACGGAACATAGAAATTTAATAAAATACTAACGGTATCCTTAAAAACACAATATTTTTAAATGTGATTGAATCAAAACCGTGTACGAAAAACCTGTTGAGTAAACTTTAAACATACAGCTACGAACGATGACTAAGACTAGTTTTTAGTACATAACACACATAATAATAAAATGAAAAAAATTGTTGAAGAAACTTGTAATTTTATTGGAACACCACTCTAATAACCACTTTAATTAATTACCTAATCTTTGTTGAAAATTCACGGTTTTTGAGCAGCGCTTTCCAAGCTGGTGCGCGTGCTATTGTGAAAAAATTGCGAGTATACCGGGTGGTCGAAAGAAAGTAAAAGCAGTTACTGTATTTTTCAATAAAATTTCCCGTAAAGCAATTTTCAAATAGTTTTCGGAAGTCTCTCTTGCACTTATGGCACTACGCATAAGTCTGTCCTTGTCCCACTCATTACAGTCGAATTTTTGGACAAAAAATATTTTTCCTAAAATTTTCTTATCCCTAGCTTAGTACCGTATTTATAAAAAAAATCATTGGAATATTTAGTGGAAATAAAAATGGAAAAACAGCAACACATTTGAATTTCTCTATCACCTCAAGAAAACCTAGTTTTTAACCAAACACCAAGTTTCTCTTTCCAATTTTCTACACACCATACTGTTCATTATCCAATTGAATTTAATATGTATATATTTATTGATAATTAAACTTAACATTGTTATTTTCTTCAGTAAATATTCATTATTGTTCTTTAATTATCACAGCGCGGTTAACTCGGCTATATAATTGTTGTTATCCATTAATTACGAAAAAACCAACTTTCTCCTTGTATATTCAATAGATTCATCATCAGTAGTAAGTAATCTTTACGACTGTGATTTTTGCAAGGTTCAATGCGTGTACAAAAAAGAAATGTTATTTCTTATACAATATACAATAAATTATTATAATAGTAATCGCATTATGTGCCATATTTGTCCTTCCCAAAGTGCAATTTTCATGTTACAAAACGAGGAATTCTGAGTCATTTTATGCTAACTAAAAAATTGCTTTACCTTGAAAATTATTCAAATATTCGTCAATAAAAAATTGTGCGTCACTATAATAGAAAGTGGGATTTTTACTTAGTTTACAATTATTTACTAAAAAGTTATTGTGTGTAGTTCTCACGTTTTAAAAACAACACAAACTGTTATACTGAGCTTTATTAATATACTAGCTATAGTTTATAATATTAAATAAATATTTTTTCATAAGTATGTATTGGTGGTGTAAATAAAAACTTTTTAAATCTTACAATAAACTCACAGCCATCGAGTACAAGGATTGAGTATTCGCCTTAGGAAACTTCTGTTAGAACCAACGGTGTATAAATCTTACCAACTGGACAACTATTTTGACAGTCCTCAATAAAATCTCTGGAACAACAAACTATATTCCCTGTTAAAACACATAAATTACATAATCACACAACTACCTCATGTAATATAATAAAAAAGGATCACTGCAAATTCCAGTGTGTCCGTATTCCAACGTGTAGTTAAATTCGTGATAAATAGTCATATTTTGAGTTTCTGGCGGTCGAAATCGAGCAATTTGATAGAGCTGAAAGTTTATATTAATTAAAAAAATTTCAACATTTTGAGCGGTTTACCTGTCGTCCAAATCTATAGGGAACAATTTTGTCATCTTCGGCATGAAGAATCATAATTGGGCAACTAACATTTAGTATGTGAACAGCTGTGTTAAATACGAAACCATTATACGTTAGCGGATTTAAAATCATTACCTTGAACCAAGGCAACCAGGCAAATATCTACAATAAAAAGAAAAAATCTTTTGTCCAAAAAAATAGTATTACTTATTATTTATACAGGGTGGCTGAAATTCCGTTTCCAGCATGGGAATCTCGCTTATTATAATAGATAGACCATAGGTTTAAATTTGGCAAAGTTGCTAAATTTAGTGCTCAGTAATAATCCTAAGACAAATTTGAATTATCTTGAACCGTCTTCAGAAAAAGTGAATAAAACTGAAAATTACAATTTTTTAAAAATTTTTATTTCTGAACATTTTTCAAATCTGTAAAAACATTCTCAAAGCAACTTTTTATGCTCTATCGATCAGTGATCGTCGTTTCTTTAAACATCGATTCGTTTTTGTTTTTTAAACGCCAACTTCGGTTTTTCTTATGGACGTACTTTCTACTTTACACATCATTGGATAGTATATTTTTTCCAAATTCATAGATGTACTACAATTTTAATTGTTAAAATTTAAAAAATGTGTCCAATACAGCAATCATCTCAAATCAAGCAGCCTAAACTCGTTTAGTTTGTGTTGTTACCATGGTAATTTATAAACAATTTCAAATTTTAAAATTGGTCTTAGGATTATTACTGAGCATTAAATTTAGCAACTTTTCCAAATTTAAACCTATGGTCTATCTATTATAATAAGCGAGATCCCCATGCTGGAAACTGAATTTCAGCCACCCTGTATATAATTTATATATTTATTTATATATAAGAAAGTAAAATTGATGAAAAAAATTCACATAATTTTATCGATTGTTTTGACTAATTCACGATTAAAATCGGGGCTTAATACATTTGAAATGTAACGAGTACCTTTCCATATGGATGAACATAAATCTCATCCCGCATGCTAGTGAAAGCCGACTCCAAAACCAGCCCCTTCGGTACGATTTTCTCCATCCACAAACTCGACACCGTCCTCGTAGCTAACGCAGTGCCTAAAGAGTGCCCCCAAACATAAATATGGGAATTCGTTTGATTCAACAGCCATTTGTATAGTTGTATACAGTCATTAACCACTGCATCCTCCGACAGGATTCCACTACTGGAGTCACCGTAGCCTAGTTAAAAAAAAAACACAATAAAAATCTCTAATTAACAAAACCCACAATAAACTTACTTCGGTAGTCAAATGTTATCACATGGAAGTAATTTCGGATTAACGCGTATTTTCGCGTGTTAGAACCACGACACTCGCCGGTACCGTGAAAGTACAATAGCACGTCATACTTGCTGTTTTTCAAAGCATCTGCATAGTCGAAATGGACGTTGTGTAGTGCCTCATACGTCAGAGCTACAGGCAGTAAATGCCAGATGCCCAAAGTAATGTTACTTATCCCATCCAAGTCCTTCACTTCTACATATCGGTTTGTGAAACCAGGCTGGTAAAATTCGTAGTAAAACTGCTTTTCTCTCGGTAAATTAACTGTGAACAAAGGGAATTTTAACACAATTTAGAAATCGAGACCCTCGGTTGTGTTGTAACTTACAGTGGGTGAATATTAACATGCGTTGTAGGGCGATGCTATTCATAAAAACCAACGGTAGTAAAACGAAGACTAAAAATGCTACAATCGGACAAAAAACACACCTGAAAAATATAGAAAATTAGTAAATAACCAAAAATTCTACAGAAACTTACAGTACATAAAACAATACACGTTTTAGCTGCTCGCGTCGTCGCTTCCTCCGTAAACTTCTCATAGTTACATTTCTATTATAAACATCAGGATGCTCACTAGTCTCATCATCGTTCATTTCCTGTAAAATCTCCATGATTGTTATAACTTTAAAATACTAATAAATGTTTCTATGGTGTTGACAGCTTAATTTGGTTCATTGCAGACGTAAACAATGATAAGATTTATCACAAAATTTTATCAGATGGAAATTTGGCAATAGTTTATTTATATCAAATTACGCTTAAAATTTAACATATTTTTACATTTTTACCGGTTCAAAAGTAATGTCAGTATGTCACACTTGGCAGTTGACACAAAGGAAATAATCAAAGAAGAAGAAGCAGATTTGTTGCTAAAAGTAGTTCAAATGTATGTAATTTCTTTATAAAACTTAATAAATAAATATTATATCTAATTCAATTGTGTTTTTTTGTTATTTAATCTGATGTGGACCAATCTGTAAAATTCCTAATAAAACTCTTAGCACAATAAAACATAGTGTAAAGTAGGCAACCAGATATACAATTTCTACTAAAAATTTAAAACAGCTTGAAAGTCTTAAAATAAAATAATTTTAGAAATCAATATCTTTAGCTATTTATTAATATAATATATTTATTTTCG
This sequence comes from Pediacus dermestoides, assembly GCA_963942485.1. Taxonomy (NCBI): domain Eukaryota; kingdom Metazoa; phylum Arthropoda; class Insecta; order Coleoptera; family Cucujidae; genus Pediacus; species Pediacus dermestoides. The sequence goes on along the minus strand of OZ012630.1, from coordinate 1,781,928 downwards.
TTTGCGTATAATTTATTGACACAAGAAAAATTAATGATATTTTATACAACATAGGCAACCAAACATACATTATATGGTGTAGATTTCTGTAATTTTTTGGGAGAAATTTAAATAATTCTTTTATAAATTATATTCGTCATCTACGTATTGTGGTTTTTTAAATTTAGAACACAATTTTTTGCATGTTATTTTATTAATATTATTAATCTTGTATTTTATAAATATTTTCTAGTGGACAAATAAATTTGTTTCAGAGCGCCATCTACAAATGCGCTTATTCTATTTTTGAATTTTTTGAATAAACTTATTAATTTCTAATAACTAAAGTTGCTTTATTATTTAACATTATTGAAGTTTCAACAAAATAAAACAGTTTCAGTAAATTTTTTCCTCTTATCTATATTCGTACAAAAATAATAAATATTACAATGTTTTTATGTCCTAAGGCTTAAGTATGCTGATTCTTCTTTACTTTAACCACGACCTTTGTTATAAAATTCACAAATTGCCATAAATTCCCTAAAAAAAATACAATTATTAATATAATTTTAATATTTTTTTCCAAAATCCACTTACTCAATGTATCTATTTGATTTAGGATCATTCAAAATTCCTACATGCCGATAACCCAAAGCTGGAAACTGGTGATAAGTAACATTGCCTTGTTTACTCATATCACGTTGAGTTGCTGCGATTTGAGCCAACTAGAAAAACATTTTATAAAATTGGTTTTACCATAAGCCCAGCCAACTGTTTTTAGTTATAAATCACATGATTATATTCTAGTTACATAACAGCATAATATAACAAATATGTAACACTAGTTACATATTTGTTACAAGTTTTAGTTGTCTGGGAAGACATTTTTACCTTTCTTCCTAGTGTATACGGAATAACATTGTCATCTTCTGCGTGCATAATCATAATAGGACTGTCCACTTCAAGAATATTCTTCGTTGTCTCAAATTTAAAACCGTGTTCGTCCAGTGGATTCAAGAAGGTTTGCTCGAAATATGGTAGCCAGGTGAATATCTAAAAGATTTAAATTTAGAATTAAAAAATCGCAACTCATGATTTAGTACGCAGACCTTCCCCAACGCATTATTCACAATTTCCTCCCGCAAGGTGGTAAACGGCGACTCCAAAATCAACCCCATTGGAACTATACCACTCTCCTCCTTCAACGCTCGCACCATCCTAGTACTAAGAGCGGTACCAAGTGAGTGCCCCCAAACATAAATTTTCTGAGTCGGGTTTTGTTGTCTGACCCAGTGGAATACCTGGACATTATCGTGGAGTACTCCAGTTTCACTCAATGGAGGATCAGTGGTGGAATCTCCGAAAGCTGTTGGAACCAAAAATAAAATCCTCTTTGTTTACATTAAATTTAAGATTACCTCGATAGTCCACAGCTATAATCAAGAAGTACTTTCGGAGGACTTTATAAGCTAGTTGAGGGAGGATTCGATTACAGGCCACGCCATGAAAGTACAACAAAATCGGATAGTTTGTTTCGTGTACTATTCGCTGAGGATTAGTTTTGTTGCTTAGGATATCAGTCTTGGGTTGGATTAACCAAGCACCAATACTGCTTAGCTTTTTAAAGTTAGAGTCGTAGTCGAATGTTGTTATGTAGAAGTTCTGAACGCCGTCCATGTTGTATTTTTTGGGGTTGTCGAACTGGGGGTCCTTTGGTTCATCAACTATTAAGGAGGTGGTTACATAAATTTGTTTTAAGGGGTGTAAGGTTTGGTTTTACCGTTAAAGAACGTAAAGAAGCGTTCCATTGGAAGAGATTCCATAAAGGCGATGGGGACTGCCACGAATAATGCTAGGAATAAGAGTAGGGCTATGACGAATCTGTAAAGAAAATAAAAGTAGCTAGAAGAAATTATTATCATAATCCAATAGGTATTCGAATTAATAAATTATTTCTAAAAATTTACTAACTTGAGTAGATATTTCTTGAAATCAACACATTCTAGTAAGTGATAACGTCCTTATCACACAAATCCAAGTAATATCGTAAAAATGATTAATAAAAATTTATATAATCCCAAATCTATGGATTAATTTGTCGGGTATGCACAAAATGATTTTCCATAAATTTTCCATTCGGACTTAAATATAAATATTTCATAAATTTAGTTGAATATTTATTTATAATATTTTAAACTTGTAAAATTTATTAATATTTTTGTAATTTTTATACCAAATCATCCTCTAGATATTTCAAAAAAATTTCTCCTGTTCACATTTACAAACTTACATCGTTATGGCAATAATTAAAAGCGTCTTCTTCCAACAAGCCATCCTTTTAGGAGACCCTTCATAATAATCCCGTTCTCGTCCCGTAACAGGATCATAGTCGACGCCACTGTTTCTGCGCTACAAAACCAAGAAAAAACTATGAAAGTAGTTTGGAAAATTAGCTCACCCAAAAACTTACTAAACACTTCATGCTGGAATTATTTAACGAGTATTTCTGTCCATCACACTAATTCCTATATCGTTATCGTGTTATCAATACAAGCTGTATTTGTAAAAAAGATAAGGAATGAGGCTCGACAAATCCGGTTCACAAAAAACACTCATTGGATTTTTTAGAAATTTTCATTTCATCTAAGTTTATACATAATAATAAAGAAATTATTCTGAAAAGTTGTACTTAGTTAAATATTAAATCAATGAATCAAGGAACAAATTAGTTTGAATAATCTAAGTCCGTCTCTGTATTTGTTCTAATTTTCTATAAGAGGAACACGCAGAATTTTAACAATAATTGTGAATAATTTTGGGATAGGCAACCAAAACATCGTTTTGCACTCAGTTTGTTTGATTTATTTTCAATCTGCAAATAATAATGTTTGATTGTAACAAACTTTTCTCTGGCTTATCTGAAAAGTTAGGAAACAAAATCCTTAGAAAATATCTGATGTGTCCAACCCATGACTCCCTTATACGATGAAGATATGAATCATGTCATGATCTTTGATGTAAAATAATGAAATTCAAGTCGAAAAAATCCCGATATTTACTACTTCGTTCATATAAAGGCTATTTTTGTGTATTTTTCAGGCCTAAAATGAAACTTTAGTTTTATAACCATTGCAGATTTTACAGAAATTTGTGTATAAAAATTCACGATCACTACACTTTCTTCTTTAGTATAAGCAGCTAAAAAATACACACAAATCGAATCAACTGCACCATCCAAACCCCAACTTCCCTCCAAAAATTTCCCAAATAAGTTGGCTTTTGATTTTGAAAGCTGTCTTAAAGCTCAAAAGCAAAAGTTATTAATCAAAATTTTTGTTGCAAATGCTCCGCAAGCACACACTAAATTAGATGTTATTTACAAAGAAATTTCCGAAATATGTTAAACTGTCCGGCAAGTAGGGCAATTCTAGAATCACAAGCTGAGCTGTGTCCTGGAGAATGTTCCAAGACATTTCAAGTATCACAGGCTGATCTGTGTACTGGAGAATGTTCCAGTGGCAAACGCAGCGATGTTGTACCAAAAGTTTTCGTGGATAGCTCGAGGAATCAAAGCCAAGCATGTTCTTCAATTTTCCAAAAAGTTTTCGACAATGCCATGTCTATGTTAACTATGACTAGGGGAACTACCCCTATGGAGACACCTACTAGGGAAACTAGTGAGGCTAGATGTATTTGTGAGGAAGAGGATTATTCTTTAGATACTTATTCTGTAGACGACAGCACTTGCCAAACCGCAGGTTGCAAAATAGCACCAACTGCAATAGGTAAGAACTATCAGACATTTTCTATTTAAGATAAAGTGTTTTACCTTGAGGATTATTGAAGGAGCTCCTCCTAGATTCCATGGTGGTGCCCCTACGATACCCACAGTACCATCAGAGAAAATCAACTTTATGAAAACTATCACCGACTTGGCTGATAAGGAGAAGCAGATGAAGAACCAAATTCAAGATTTGCAAACTCGGGAAACAACTTACAAGGACCTGCTGAAGAACTTCCAACAACAAGTTAGAGGTGGTGCTGGTGAAAAACACCAAGGATCCTGCATGCCCACATGCCCATGTGCATTACCCTCATCAAACCTCGAAGATGAATTTGCGAGGATAAGCAATGAACTTAAACTAGAGAACAAGCAACTAAAAGCAGAACTAATGGAAATGAAGATTGAGTTGAAGCACTGCTTGGATAGGATTGAAGGTCCAATGCAAAATAAACTAGAAGCGGAAAAGTGCAAATGTATGCAGCTGCAAAATGACCTGCAGAAGTCCTCGCAGAACATGATGATGAATCAAGATTCACATGCGAGGGAAATGTCGGCGTTAAAGCGACAGTTATGTGATGCCTGCAACAACCTCATGGAGTTGAACACCATGAACACTAAATTAAAAGGCGAGTTAGGAAAACTAGATTGCATCTGCTCAAAACTCGAAGACGACTTGATTAAACAAAAAGTAAACGAAGCGGAAACCCTGAAGAGACTAAAACATGAAAGACCATGTTTATGCGTAGACTCACTTGCAACCTCCAAATCATCGTTTAAATGCGATGAAAACCTCCATGTAATTGCCAGAAAGCTCAGCCAAACACTTAAAGACAGTGAACCATGCAAGGAGTGCGCCAAGCTTCCTTCAGAACTAGCTGGCGCTGCTAAATGCATCAAGGACCTCACCGACATGGTAGTAAGTCGAGCATCTCCTAAAAAAGACGCAGCTGGCTCGAGAATGACACCAGTGAAAGACTGTGATTGTCAATCATTGCCGACCACTCAAGAAGAATGTTGTCAATGTAATTTATCGAAGGCGCCTCATGGAGTTGATGTAAGTTCAAAAACCGAAACGTTGTTTCAACCAGTTGATTTGTTAGATCAAGACAGTAGTCGTTTAGGCAGCAAAGTAACGCCAACAGCCAATGACATCAAGAAAAGCGGCACGTCATACAGAACTGCTGATGGTGTCTCTGTGGCATTATCTTTAGATAAAATTATCATACCCACACAGTCAAAAGCACAAAATGTAACTCAGCAAATGTGTTGTTGTGTTGCGGGGGCGAAGCCAATGCCGTGTACTTGTGGTGATTCTGAAATTGATACATCGAAGAAACCTGAGGTTAGTTCCCGCTAACAATTCCACACTCATTTCTGTAACCAAATTTTTTCTTTTACAGTCGGCTGCGGTACCAACCGAACAATCACCATTAAGTACAATATCATCAAAACCAACCGATAAAGCGTCATCTTACACAACAACACCATCAGCTCCTTTCACCTTTTCCGGTGGTTCTGCAGGTCAACCAGCTCAAGACTTGGCAACCTCAGTCCCTTGTAAGACATCTATTGGCAGTGGGGAGTGTCTCCCTTTCGAAACCATTACTACCGCTCCACCATCTGCATTTGACCAGCCATCCTCTGTGGCTCTAGGTGAAAGTGCTATAGCCACAGGTTTCGCTTCAGCACAACCAACAATAGCTGAAATAACCACACCGTTTACAACTGGTACGGTACCACCTTCGGATGTCGTATCTTCTGCTGACGCCACACACCTGCAAACTCTTCCAACACTTCAGGATTCCACTGTAGGTGTGCAACCAGCTATTAAACCTACTTTTACACAACCCCACACGCCTGGCGATGGGCAAGTACAGATGACAGAACCGGCGAAAGTTTCCGCGGGTAGTGTAAAGAAGCCAACCTCGCAGAAACAATATGACCATGGTACTTTAAGAGATGAGCCGTTTGACGTTGATACGAAAGTTGAGATTTTGGATAGGGTGCCAGATGGGGTGCACATGAGCACAACTATAACACGTTCGGGTACCATTGAAGTTTCAACTGAAGGGCCGGAAGGTTTGATTGAAACCACTGTAACTTACACGGATGAAGGAAATATTGAGGTGTTGACAGAACTGACGGAATACAAAGAAAAGGATAGTACTACTAAAACACAGAGTGCACCTCCAGGAACTCTTTCAAGTACCACGTTACCATTCCTGCATTATTCTCTTGTAACTTATTTTTGGTTTTAGGTTTGCCTGTAAGTGAGAGTGATAGATTTAAAACCAAAGCTCCTGCGAAAAGTAAAGAGGAAAAAATTGTAACTTACACCGAGCCTACGAAGACATATCCTAAGGAATCGGGTGATGATGCGATGCGTGACTCGGAAGAGGAACCATACACTATGACCACGCAACCCCAAACAAGTGGCATAGAACCCTACACAAAATTAAGCTATGTAGACGAAGTCAAAACTACTGAAGAGGAGATGTCGGAGAAGGAAACATTGGGTGAAATATCTTTACCGTTGGATACACCACAAACTGAAACTTTGGTAGACCACAAGCCAACAGCGCCACCAATTGAAGCACCTAGCATAATTAGCTATCCGAAAGAATCTGAAGAAGTGTTTGTTCAAGCTTTAAGTAGAGAGGACATTCCAGTGAAAGCTTCGAGGACTCCACCACCAGCAATTCCTGCCACACCTCCAGAGGCTCCAGTAACTAAGGTTCCATCGCCTGTTAAATATCCATCAGTTAAGTTTGCTCCACCAATTGAAGCAGCTACTAGCACAATTAGCTATCCGAAAGAATCTGAAGAAGTGTTTGTTCAAGCTTTAAGTAGAGAAGAGATTCCAGTGAAAGCTCCGCCGACTCCACCACCAGTAATTCCTGCCACACCTCCAGAGGCTCCAGTAACTAAAGTTCCATCGCCTGTTAAATATCCAACGGAAATTTCAAGAATACCATCAGCGCCAAGGGAAGAGGTTGAGATGGTGCCAGAAATACCGGTTGTTTCTGCTGCAAAAGCAGAACCACCAGTTAAGTTTGCGCCACCAATTGAAGCACCTACTAGCACAATTAGCTATCCGAAAGAATCTAAAGAAGTGTTTGTGGAAGCTTTAAGTAGAGAAGAGGTTCCAGCGAAAGCTCCGCCGACTCCACCACCAGTAATTCCTGCCACACCTCCAGAGGCTCCAGTAACTAAAGTTCCATCGCCTGTCAGATATCCAACGGAAATTTCAAGAATACCATCAGCGCCACGGGAAGAGATTAAGGTGGTGCCAGAAACGCCGGTTGTTTCTGTTGCTGAACCCGAAATAGTAGTAGTAAAACCTAAACCGCCAGTTAAATTTGCCGAAGTAGAATCAACAATGATTGAACTTCCTCAGAAAGCGGTAGTACCACAAAAAGTGCAACTAGCAGATGTTTTAGCATCAGAGGTTGAAGCCCCAGAAGTTCCATTAGTGGAAGTTGTACCACCACCAACGCAACCAATAGAGGTTGTTCCTTCTGACTTATCCAAAGCCTCCTCAGAAGAACAATTTGTGGATGCTATGCCAACTCAACCACCAGATATAGCAAGTGCTGTGGAGTCTTTCGCTAGTGTTCCCAGTTCAATAAAACCCACATCTATAGAAGTTAAATCTTCCGAAGCCATGGATATGACAACACCGCAGGCTGCTAGTGTAGCTCCATCTATTCCAAGCCTTCCACAGAGTCTTCCCTCAGTTAAAGCTCATAAAATAACAACGGAAGCTTCTGCCAGTGAACCAAGTGTTAGCTTAGTACGGGAAGCTAAGAGCGATGTCCCAATTCCAATAGCGGCTTCAGTTGTTTCACCTGAGGAAGACGAGTGTAAAGATGCCGTCTGTGCAGTTGAATCGATTGTAAGTACACCATCGCCACCTTCAGATCATGGCACATTGGAAAAATCACTTGTCAGTGTGCAAAGTGGTAAAAGTTCTGAGGATTTCTTGGGAAGGCCACTGGATAAAATATCGAAGGAATCCGAGGAAAAATCTAGACTCGCGACGATTTCTAGTGCGGATTCCACAGAACGCGCCTCTGAAGATCTATCATCTCCTGCTGTTATAACAGTTACCGCTTCATCCGGTCATAAGCCGATGATTTCAGAGGATTTAATATCACAAACTAGTTCAATGAAAGCTGATACAATAAATGTGGCAATAGATGTCAAACCTTCAGTAGGATATGGACAAGTAGTTGCTAGTAAAGTAGTGATTCACGCAGGTTCTTACAAACCGAAGTCAGACGTGGTGGATCAAGGTATGGATACTCAACAGGCTTCTAGTGATCAAATAATGCAGATGGATTTGGATGGTCAAGATGATTTGATTGTGACGGTTCCTCTGGAAGAAGTAGATCAATCGCCAATGGCTGTGGAGGTATCTACGTCTACTCCAGTGGATTCAGTGACAGCTTCGGAAAGCTTGAAGAAAGCTTCCATGGGCAGTGCTAAGGAAAGCGGTGAGGCTAAAGGCATGGAGCCTGTAAGTGAAAAATCGTCAGGAGATTTGAAGCAATCCTTAGGAAAAAGTGACGATGAGGTACCAGTGGAACGAGGTTTGGACCAAGAAAGTAAGAAATCTTCCGAAAAAGCTATATCACAACCAGATTCTGGAGAATCGCTTGGAGATTTTGAGGTAGTAGAAGAGCCCACTCAGGAAGTTCCAGAACCATTTACAGAAGTTGACAGTGTGGTTAAATCCGGGGACTTAATAACAGGAGTTGTTTCGGAAACAGTGGATGGATTCGATGACGAAAATGTGGTTAAAGACGAGGACATGGCAGGACAAGATGGCGTGATAGAAAAATCTAGTGAAACGGAAGATGCTGGAACAGAGATAGTAACAGAAGTTGTTCCGGAAAGAGTGGATGGATTTGATGACGAGACTGCAAGTGCCGATGAGTCGGCAGGAATCTCAGCTCAACCAGCTGGTATTGGTGTAATGGAACCACTGGAAGAAGAAGTGGAATCTGCGTTCGAAGATTCAACAGTACTTGAATCGCAACCTGTCTACGAATATATGCAGGATGGAAAACCTGTCGTACAAGTTTTGGATGTGGAATCCCCCGTCGGTGCCAGTGTGGAACTACTGGTAGAATCCGGTGAACCACTACCGACCACAATCTTGCAAAAAATATCCGAGAAGCAATCTATGGAACCAGAAAAACGTCACCGCTTCTGTCAATCAACACCTGTCGAAGACAAGTCATGTTCATGTTGTGTATGCGTTAGTGTGGGCATTTCAACGACACAGGACACCGAAACCACCACAGTAAATAAATTGGACGACGTGACAACAATGGCAGAATCCCAAGATGCATCCACGGAACCAGTGGGGATCACTGAGGTGCAAACCGAACGAGCAGGTGATGAAACAGGTAGGTTTACTAATAAAAAATTTGTGATAGGGTAATTATCATTTATTTTTAGGTAACACCACGGAGGAAATCACAACGTTCGTAGACGAAACTCATCCGGAGAGTATGGGGGAGAATTTCGTGTCAGCTAAAGACGAGTTGTCACGAGTCATATGTAAAGTGGAATGCCCTGGACCAGAAGGTAAAACCAGGAAACAAGGACGTGCAGAAGGTACTAAAGAATCCAAGTCGACTGTCCTACCTCAACAGAAGGCTCAAGACGACAAACGCGCGACTTCCGCACCTACTTCTCATGCCTCCCACTCTAAATTCCCGCCAAGAAAGAAACGCCCAAGCAAGCAGGATCGTTGTGAATGCGTAGGCGTTTGTCCATGTATAGTCTGCGATCCAGAAGTTTTGGCAAAACGCGCCAAATCCAAGCCATCCCCTTGCAAGTGTGGCGGAGCAGCAAGTTTGATTCCTAAGAAAACCTCCTCGTTTAGTCCAAAGAAGATCTGCTGTTGTCATCCAAAGACTTGCGACTGTGTTCAATGTGTAATCAATTCCAAAGGAGATGAAATCCTGTTAAAGACTACGAGTTTAACGAAGAAATCCCGCGTGAGCATTGAAGATGTGTTTAAGAAACCGATGGAAGACGAGTTTTGCATTTGTGACAGTGACAAGGTGGCGAAAAATATCAAAACCAGGTGCTCTTGTGGGGTGGATAATCAAGTGATGAAACCATCGGGAAGCTCGTTTTTAAATCCACCGTCATTGATTTCGCATCCTAGTAATTGCGACTGCGACCAATGCGAATGCGGTCGTAGTATAATAAGTTTAGTCATGAAGCACAAAGCTAGAGATGCAACAAAACTTCAAGGGGGGTTACGTCGATCTTCTAAAGAGCTACCAAATTATATTCCCTCGTTTCTATCGCATCCCAGCCACTGTGACTGCTCCGACTGTACTTGTGGAATTGAGGTTTTGAAACATAATGCAAATAAGGCAAAGGAAACTCATATGATTCCTCGTGGTTTAATCAAGTCGGACCATCCGGATGATTGTAAATGCGTCACATGTAAATGCATACCAAGAACCATTGAAGACATTGCACAAATGAAGGACATTCCAACTATTTCCGAGGAGAAACAAGTGTACCAGGTGCATTCAATCAAGTGCAACTGTGCTAACGCACAAAATGCAAGAAAATTCGCTGAAAAATCCAAGATACCAGTACCGATTAATAGGCCAGGGTCAACAGATCGTGATAAGTCGCGACATCCATTTAGTTGCGATTGTGAAGTGTGCACTTGTAGACGCTGTGGAGATCCAAATAAAAGACCAGGAGAAGAAGAAACAGAAACAGAACCAGATAAGTACCAGTCGGAGCCGCAGCAAAAAACTGCTGCTGTAGCCCCAACAATCGCAGAACATCCAGATGATTGTGTTTGTGATGCTTGCGTTTGTCAATTACCGAAACCACCAGAAGTCAAAAGTGTTGAGACGCATGCACCAGATTGCGTTTGTCCTACTTGCACATGTCCTAGTGGACCAAACCAACCACCGCCGGTGGAAACTGAATCAAAAAAGGCAACTCCAGTAGTTCCCCTCAGTCAAGAAAAACACGGCGAAGACTGTGTATGTATAACTTGTGTTTGTCCAAGTTCACCGAAAGCATTGGATGTAACTGAAACACCAGCTAAGATAGTTAATGATTGTGACTGTACGCCAACATGCGAATGTGGGCCTTGTGCTGATCCGAAAATTAAACCAAAAACTTTCCCGTGTGATTGCACACCGAACTGTGAGTGCTTGCATTGTGCGGATCCATCGAAACCTCCAAGGTCAACTCCGAGGTCACAACCAACAACTGAGACAGTTACTCCTGCTGCAGCAGAGGAACACGATCCGGATTGTTGTTGTCCAGTTTGCGCTTGTAACAAAGTGCTGGGTGATAAACAAGTGCCTAGTAAACCACCGGAAATTGCAGCAGCAGCAACACCACCACCACCACCAGTTACTCCCGCTTCAGCAGAGGAACACGATCCGGATTGTTGTTGTCCAGTTTGCGCTTGTAACAAAGTGCCGGATGGTAAACAGGTGCCTAGTAAACCACCGGAAATTGCAGCAACACCACTATCAGGTGCACCACCACCACCACCACCAACAGCTGGTGGTGTTCATCCTCCAGGCTGTGTATGTGCTACATGTGTTTGTGAAGCGGAGACTCCTGGCACCGAGCCTACCCCCACGACTCTTGATGTTCGAAAGTCACCAGAGGCGAAGCCGTGTAAATGTGATGTGTGCATATGCGAAGGTGATATCGCAGCCAAAATTCCAATTCCTCAAGTACGAGATATAGGTTCTCCTGAAGCAATTTCGAAAACTCCTGCTCCTGCTCCTGCAACAGCGGAACATGATCCTGATTGCACCTGCCAAATTTGTGTTTGTAACAAATCTACAGGTCAGGCACCACCAGCTGCAGCTCCAGTTCAAGGAAAAGCACCGGAGACAGCTCAACATCCGGATGACTGCATTTGTCCGCTTTGTGCTTGTGCTAAACAGATAGGAGAGCAAGCAGGAGAGCAAGTAAGAGAGCAAGCAGGAGTGCAAGCTCAACAGTCTCAAACAGATAAAAAGCATCCACCAGGTTGCAATTGTACCCAATGTTTCTGTCCTAACAAGACAATTCTAGACATTCCCCTTGCACAAGTACCAAGTTTCCAACATCCAGAAGGATGTACTTGTATAATCTGCGCTTGTATTAAAGGAGCTACAGCTCCAAAAGTAGAATGTGATTTGGAACCACATCCACCCGACTGTGTTTGTCCGGTATGCAATTGTGAAGTTGGAGTCCAAACAAGTGGTGTGGTACCAATTGCAAGTAAACAAACCCATCCTCCTAATTGTGCTTGCGATAAATGCTTGTGCGAAGATGAAGAAGTACTTGCGAATGTTAAACCGACTGTTAGTGGTAAACCAAGCGAAAAAGGAATATCCATTGCTTGTTCTTGCGACAAGTGCATCTGTGTAGATTGCGGAGCACAAACTGGTGCTGCGGTAATGGATCCGCAAGCTTTGGAATCGAAGGCAACGGTGACCAAACCTATAGGTCATCCTGCGGACTGCGTTTGTCCAGATTGCATTTGTTATTCCACTACCGTTGAGGGTATGATCAAGAGCCCTTTGGTTGTTTCAGCCGAGGTTTCAGCCAAGCCACCTGGTTGTAGTTGTGATGACTGTACTTGCGAGGTTTGTGTTTTCAAAACTGGAGGATTGAAGACAATAACGTGCAGCTGCACCGGTAATTGTATGTGTGAGAATTGCTTAAATATGAAAGCAGGCGATGTAGCACCGCCTATGAAAAGTGCGTTGAGTCGTACCGCTCCTCCACCAGGGGTTAAAGGTGACATTTGTGAACATACAGTAGAATGCATGTGTGATAAATGCATATGTGAGACTTGTAATTTAAAACCAGGTGTGAAAATTGGCTTTGCATGCGCTTGCCAAGAGTGCATATGTGTCGCGTGTCTTGGTACGAGAGGTGATGCTCAAGTGATGGCGCAACCTACAGTGAAAACCGTACAGATCCAAGGACAACCCGATGAGAAACCCAAAGGCGACATGTCGGAGTATTGTTCGTGTATCCTGTGCGTTTGCGATAAATGCGACGATGGTGTCGGTGGTGGTAGTGGAGGAGAAGGACCCCATGTTACTATAGCCCCAGATACTCCTCAGAGCCCAGTTGAAGCCCAACCAAGCAGAGCAGCGGACACTCCTCAAGCACGTCCACAAAGCGGACTAGACGCTGCGCCACCTCCGTTTGGCCTTCCAGAACTACGCATGATGTGCAAATGTGGCCCAGTATGCAATTGTTATGTTTGTACTAGGCGCGAAGGTGCTCCAACCACAAATGAAATGGCTCCAACTACCTCAGCAACTCCAGCACATATGTCTGGTATGTCCAGAAGTCACCTGCCACCAAGCCAAGAAATTCCATGTGAATGCGCAGCTTGCCAGTGTCCTCACTGTAAGAATCCAGAGTCATCTCCGATGATGAGGTCCGTTCCATCGACGATGCAACCAGCCGCTGGACCTAGTATCTCTGGAACAAAGCCAGTATCATCAGGTGATGTACCGTGCGATTGTAGCCCACCATGCGCTTGCGACGATTGTCCTGCGAAACCATCAACACCCTGCGATTGTCCAACGTGTGCTTGTGGGGATTGCCCTGATCACTCTAAAAAAGGGGGCGAAAGAGCAGTTAAAACTTTAATGCCTGCAAGTCAAGCTGCTTCTAGACCGGACACTCCAATATTGTGTGATTGTCCAGTGTGTAATTGCAAAGACTGTACTCCTGCTGATACCAGAGCGGGTACCCCATTGAAAAGCGACACTGTAGCTCCGCCAAGCCAAACGGTTACTCCAGGTAGTCCAAAGACGCCATCAGACAAAGAAAATTGTACTTGCACCAAGTGTGTATGTGAAAGCCAAGCGGGTATGCCTCCAAGTACTACCAAATCAAGTACTACCAAATCAAGCACTCCGACTTCCTGCATTTGCAAACATTGTAGTTGCGTAGATTGTGAAGCTAAGAAACACCCATCGAGTGCTCCGAATTTTATATGCACTTGCTCCCCGTGCGCTTGTGCGGCTTGTGGTGATTCCCGAGCAAAGTCACAACCACTAGAAGGAACACCGCATGCTGTGGGGGTTTCCGAGGGGGGACATCCCGACTGCACTTGTGCAACTTGTCAATGCAAGATTTGCTCCAAAGCCCAAGTAAAATCAGGAGTAGTATCGGCTAGATCGTTAGGTCAAACTGGAACTGAGATAGTCAGGGGAGTAGCGCATTCTCCCGATTGTACTTGTGCCACTTGTCAATGTAATATTTGTGAGAAAGCTCCGGGGACTCAGGTGGTTCAAGGCCAGGCGACTCCAGGACCTCCAGAGACTCAAGGACAATCGCAACCTACTGCTCGAAGTGCTCTTCCAGGACAAGCACATGCACCCGATTGTAATTGCTCTATTTGTCAATGCAAGATTTGTGAGAAAAGTCCAGGGACTCAGATAGTTCAAGGTCAAGCGACTCCAGAGCCTCAAGTGGTTCAACACCAAGCCACTCCAGTGTCTCAGGTGGTTCAAGGTCAAGCAACTCCAGGAGACACCACTGAGATCTCGAATATTCTTGCAGCACACAAGGAATGCATTTGTACAACATGCATTTGTGAAGTGTGTTCCAGAGCTCCTGGAGCACCTAAAGCAGCTACAGAGAGTGTTCCTGGTGTCCATTCACCCGAATGCACTTGTACAAATTGCGATTATAAAATTTGCGGAAAAAAATCAGCTGGTGATGCACAACTCAGTCGTTCAGTTGGATTAGTTGATAAAACCCGCAGTGTACCCACAGCCATTTCTTCAGTAGTGGTGAAAGTTACTGCTCCTGGGGGCGATGAGTGCACTTGTACAACATGCAACTGCAAAAACTGTGTGGCAAAGCGATCTGGACACATAGTTTCTGGTGATGGTACGTGCACTTGCACTGAATGCAAATGTAAAAATTGTGGAAAAGGACCAGGTCTTGCTGAAGTGGCAGGACAAACATCCCAGGCAACTTGCCTGTGTGCTACCTGTACATGCGAGGATTGCTTTGTAAAAAAATCTAAAGGAGTTCAACGTGGCGACCAAACCTCACATGTACGCTGTACATGCGCGACTTGCATTTGTAATGCTTGTACTCTGTTAGCATCTGGAGGAGCGACGGCTATTAGGGATATTTTGGATAGGCCTTCTGAAGCAAGTGGTGATCCTAAACAACCGAAATCGGTGACCATCATGGACAAGCCACCATTATCCTCGGTGCCTTCCAACAAAATGCAAAATATCTCATCCGGTCCAGTATCAGCTGGTAGTCCTTCCTTGGGAAACGCTCAGGGTAGTAGCTGTGTTTGTCGCGAATGCCAAGCGGGAAAATGTCCAAAACACAACAAATCAGCTATATCAAATATCTCATCCGGTCCAGTATCAGCAGCTGGTAGTCGTTCCTTAGGAAAAACTCAGGGTAGTACCTGTGTTTGTCAAGACTGCCAAACGGGGAAATGTCCGAAACACAACAAATCAGCCACACCGAATCTCTCATCCGTTCCAGTATCAGCTGGGAGTTCCTTCAAATCCGCTCAGGCGCCACCTAGCGAAGTATCCAGCTCAGCAGGTGGGCCTGTTTTGGGACAATCATCCGGCCAGGTCCCTATTAGTATTCTGCATACCACCCAGGAAGTTGTCACATCGGAAACAGTAGCCGATTTACCACATGTCTCCATTGCACTCTCGTCAATCCGCCAAATGCGCTCTGAGGAAGTGATGGTAAAAAAAACCAGTGTACCATCAACAGTTGTCGATATCAGAGAGTTGGACGATGCGACGTTAAAGAAGGAAATCGTGAGCGGCACCAAAGAAAACTGCCAATGTCGACAGGAGATCCATGAAATCATGCGAGCTCTCAACAAAATCAAGTGCGCGTGTACTGAAGCTGAGCTAAAAGCTCTGGATTGCAAGAAATTGTCGGCTAACCCTTCAGGTAATTTCGGGGTGACTATGTCAGGACTCAAGTTGGCGCTTAGTGGCCTTCAGGAGAAGTGCAAGGCGAAGGACAAGATGATCCAAGTGATGATCGAAGAACTAAAGTCGCGAAACGACGGAAAAAACGTGATATATGGCGATAGCCTCATAAACGATAGACCATCAATCGATATTCCGGACTACGACAAAGGCAAGGATGTCTCCACAACAACACGTCGTACCAAGTCTCAGAAACACGGATTGCCGCGGAAGAAACTAACCTCGAGGTGTGGTTGTCAAAAGAGGGAGCGGGAGTCTGGACGGTATGAAGGCACGCAGACTAAAGGCATGGATGCTACTAAGATTAATTTGAGTGGGTTTGAGATAACGGATATACGAAGGATAACCGAGGATAGTATTATTATAAAATGGAAACCACCGCCTGCCTCCAACTTGGTGATTGGTTATGATATTTTTGTAAACGGTGTAAATAAGTCTAAAGTGCTGAGCGCTGGAAGGACTAATGCTATGTTACATAATCTTGACTTGTCTGCCACTATACAAATTACCATTTATGCAGTTACGAAGATTGGCCGTTGTGAACCACCAGCGATTGCTATTTATGAAATTTAGATTACGTTGCATTTTCTCTATAATAACGGCTAACGATACATACTTTGTCTACATTAAATTGATTAACAATAAAATTGCATAAACAGGGGATTTTTTTTTATTCGATTGTTACGAAATTTATCTTAAATATTTCCAAAATTCAGGATTTACTCTGATATTATAGATCAATTTTTAATAGAGTTAGGTTAGATTAGCTAAAGTAAGGTAAGATTTTAACATAGGTACTCAAAACTCAAAAGTACCAATTTTTTTAGATAAATCAGTTGAAGTACGTTTGTAAATTTTGTGGAAAAAACTGCACTAAAAGGTTGATCATAATCTGAAATTAAATTCCATGATAAATTATTTACAGACATCACAGTGAAAATATTGGAAAAAACTGAAACTACTGAAAAAAAAAGTTACCATAATTCGGGAAATTCGGAAATAACTAAGACATTTTTTTCCGAAAAAGTAGATATTTAAAATTCCATTTTTAACTCGATTGAAGACCAAAAAATGATTCACTCATAACCTGTGAAATAATTATAATACCTACATGACACATATTTTCCCAAAATTATCAGATTTGTTGAAGCCATAACAAAAATTAAATCTTACTTTTATTCAACATATTTCAGTGAATTTATTAATTTGCATAATTCTTAGAAAAAATCCGCATGACTAGTTTGAAAAAACTGAAAAAGGTTGTAATAAATCCAATAGTTACAAGGGAATAAAAAGAAAATTTTGGAATCTTAAATCTTGGTTGATTCTTTACTTGAGTTTTAGGCAACATAGCACGCATTTTTGGACACGGTAAGTTGCCTAACCGTCTTCCAAATTACATTTTTGAAAAAATTACTGCAGGAAGATATTTTTTGTGTTAAAATTGATGCTGAGGCACTGCATGATTTGGAAATGTATCCAGTTCTTGTATCAAACTATTTGGAGATTTAGGATGCATTTTTTTTACATTTCAGCAACAAGGACCTCTGTAAATTACCCTTTTCTGAAACTAAATATAAAAAAAAACTACACACAATTTTATTCATAATTTCAAAATAAACCAGTAATATTTGGATTCAGGAAAAAATCCAGATTACGTCCAATTTGTAAGGATTTTTTCCTTCCTTCTATTCAAATATTTCGCTATTTTGGCTGTAATTTATTGGAAAATACTGCAAGAGGTATGTAGACTGCTTTTTCAAAAAGTTGTCCATATTTTGAACCAAACGATAAAGATTTGAAAATTTTATGGAAAATTTTAGGTGTAGTTTTTTACATTTCAGCCACAAGGACCTCTGTAAATTGCCCTTTTCTGAAACTAAATATTAAAAAAAAACTACACACAATTTTTTTCATATTTTCAAAATAAACCAGTAATATTTGGATGCAGGAAAAAAATCCAGATTACGTCCAATTTGTAAGGATTTTTTTCGTTCCTTCTATTCAAATATTTCGCTATTTTGACTGTAATTTATTGGAAAATACTGCAAGAGTCATGTAAACTGCTTTTTCAAAAATTTGTCCATATTTTGAAGCAAACGATAAAGATTTGAAAATTTTATTGGAAATTTTACGTGCAGTTTTTTACATTTCAGCAATAAGGACATATTTTTCTTCAAGTTACCCTTTTCGAAACTAAAATTAGTTAAATCAGCAATCTCAAATAACACGTGATTTGTTATTACAAAATAAACCAGTAACATTTTTCTGTTTGTAAGGATTTCTTTTATCTTCACTCTCTTACTCTTCTACAATATCGCTATTTTGACTGTAATTTATGAAAACGCTGCAAGAGGTGCGTGAACTTTACATTGATAAAATCACCTAAAAAAGTAGCTGCCACTGATAAGATTACCTTCCACAGCCGTCTGATTTATACAAACTAGAAAGCAACCAAAATAGATATTATTACACGTCCTAAAAAATATATTAAACTTTATTTTACGGTGCTTTTTTCAGCGTTCCTGCTCCAGTTATACGGCATGGTCATTATAGTTTTAATTACCCATTTCATTCAGTTTGGAAACTCCTGTTTAGTTAATTGGTGCCCATAAATTTCAATTTACTTTCGTCAATCTTCAACAGATATAAAACGCTTTTTATATCATCCAGTCGTTTACTAGAAAATTATTTAGAAAAAAAGCGTGTATTCTCGTGACACAAATTACACAATTTCAGGGGGGGACGATTTAATGATTAGGTTGGTTATGTAAATATTTTCCCATATTGGTATTTCAGCTCGTCTCCCCCAGTTTCAATTGATAGATCAAATGGCATGTCGCGTCGGGTCGATTATTGTCAGTATAATTAATTTAAAATAAATAACAGTTGCTGATGGTTTGGTCGGAAGTTTTTCGTTAATCACCGTTAAACAGCTGCCCTTCAGCTCAACGTTTTTCCTACATAAAAAAAACATACTGACGTTAATAAAGCTTTATTAGTGTCGAAAACATTCGATAGCATCTAGAAAATAATACCTCGTGACATAATAATGAAGGGGGTTTCGATATAATACCTATTCAATTACATTAGGTACCTACATGAAGATACTGGCTAAAAATAACTTTGATGTTTTGCAGTGGTTTTTACAGGAAATCTGAAAATAAATCCAACAGACAGAACAATTCACGCGAAAATAAATCGTGCTAAATTTGGAGTGTTGTGTAAACATTGACATTATAATATTCTGAGAGTTTTAGGTGAATGTACATCATAATTTAAACTTATCAGTTGTTCCTGAAAATTTAGGGTTTTCAACGAACTGAATAAAAGGGAAAACCCGGTTACAAAAGATTTGAAGGATGAATTCTAAAAAATCTAAAATGATTCATAAATTCATAAAAATATTTAGAAAAATAAAAGAAATTGTTCTAAAATTTTTTTTCACATACTTGTATATTTTTTTTTTCGCTTTCTCCACTTTCCTCCCAAGGCATTAAAAACAATTAACATGAAAATAAATCTTTCTAAATTTGGAGTGTTGTATAAACATTGACATTATAATATTCTGAGATTTTTAGGTGCATATCCGCCATAATTTATTTATACCGCTTGTTCATTTATTCCTGAAAATGTAACGAGGGTTTTCAAATTTGAACATTTCTAAAAAATCAAAAATAATTCATAATTAAATGCAACATTTATTTAATAAAAATACAAGAAACTGAGATTTCTAAACTGCCTTCTATAAAATAGACAAATTTCCTCTACTTTCCTCCCTAGGTCAATAAAATCAAACTTTTTGCTAATCGCAATTTTTATTTTTGAGGACTACTTATAAATTTACAACCGACATCATCAGCTGGTTGCCCACAAACAAGCAAAAGCAAATTTCATGTAACACATTTAAAACTACAAAGGTGCGGGTTCTATACAATTTTTACCTGCCCCCAGCTGAAGAAGGAAAAAACCCTTGAAATTCTTGTGAAATAGACCGCATTTCTTCCAGTGGTGTAGTAGAAGTATGGGAATACTCGAGTTAACTAATTGCCAACTAAAATCTTCTTCTACAGGTGGTAGAGTAGAATTAAATTAAATTTTTTAGCAAATGACGGAAATTTTCAAGTGATTTTTTTACAACATTCTACACCACTGTGCACCACCCATGTAAGTAACTTTTAGGTGTCTTTTGTCCGGCGCTTAGATCCTCGAATTCAGATACACATTCATGCACACAACTTCAAACAGAGCTCGTGCTGTATTAAAAATCACAATAGCCCACATTGAATTGTTCCTAAACAATGTAAATAAGAAAGAAGCAGGGACCCTGAGTCGCTCGGTGTTTGAAAGACAAAATCCCTGCCGAGAGTTTACTTTTTCTATGATGATTACAACGAATAATGTTTACATTGTGTGCAACAGGAAAAGCGCATTTTGGACGCTGTTCAAGCCAAGCAAGCGGAAGATTCTTATCTTGCACTAATAAAATAAAAATGTTTGTAAGTACAACAACGAGGTACTACTGTTTGAAATTTGAAACTTATAACATTTCAATTATGGCTTGAGGTTGTTTTTGATGATGACTTATTCAGCGCCAAAAAAAACGTGTACGTGCCATAATTTGTATAACCGCTGATGGTCCTCTTGTGAATTTTGATTAAACTGTTTGAGTTTGAAGTTTGAACCGAACCGCAAGAACTTAGTCATATTGATGGTGATTCACAAGATTAGGTGCGTTTTTTGGTATTCATTAGGTGTTTGTCAGCAAAATTCGCTGCAATGATAACAGAAAATAATCTAAGCTATAAGCTAAGCTAAGCAGTTTCATATAAATCTTGACATTTTACTGGGTATTAAATTTTATTGTAGTAATTATAATTTGTCATAATTCTGCGGTAAACAATGAGAAAAAACCGCAAAAAGATTATGAGTATGAGAAAAATAAACCCAAAGTTTTTAATGTTTATTGAATGATATTAACATTGACATTTCATTTGGTGTTATCAGTTCTAAATAAAGATATTAAATATTTAGATGTTTGGTGGTTGGAATAATTAATGAATCAGATTTTGAATTGTAAAAAAATTAGTTAATTCTAGAAACTGAATAAAATACTTACTGACTCAAATTTTGAAACAATAACACCCCAACTGTATGCCTAAAAATCTAATTTTTGGAGCAAAACCTACGAAAATATGAAAAAATAATCAAAAATTTTTTCAGTTGGATTAAAAATTCTAGATACTGAATAAAAAACAACCAGAATACCTCTGGATCTAAAGATAACTGAAATTTGAGTAAAAACATGCCAAGAAGAAAATTCGAACCCATTTTTAAAAAATGTTTAGTCCATCCCCAGACATTACTACTTTGAAACAATGACACCCCAACTGAAGGCCTAAAAATGTAATTTTTGGAGCAAAACCAACGAAAATATGAAAAAGTAACCAAAATTTTTTTCTCTTGGATTAAAAATTCTAGATACTGAGTAAAAAATAACCAGAATACCTCTGGATCTAAAGTATAAACTGAAATTTGAGTAAAAATATACCAAGGAGAAAATTCGAACTCATTTTTAAAAAAATTTTAGTCCATCCCCTGACATTTCTACTTTGAAACCCTGACACTCCAACTGGAGGCCTAAAAATCTAATTTTTGGAGCAAAACTTATGAGATATGAAAAAGTAACCAAATTTTTTTTTTCAGTTTGATTAAAAATTCTAGATAGTAAATAAAAAACAACCAGAATACCTCTGGATATAAGTATAAACTCAAATTTGAGTAAAAACAAGCCAAGGAGGAAATTCGAACCAATTTTTTAAAAATTTTTAGTCCATCCCCAGACATTACTACTTTGAAACAATGACACTCCAACTGGAGGCCTAAAAATCTAATTTTTGGAGCAAAACCTACGAAAATATGATAAAATAACCAAAAATTTTTTCGGTCGGATTAAAAATTCTAGATACTGAATAAGAAACAACCAGAATACCTCCATCCCCAGACATTTCTACTTTGAA
Source organism: Pediacus dermestoides (assembly GCA_963942485.1). Lineage (NCBI taxonomy): Eukaryota > Metazoa > Arthropoda > Insecta > Coleoptera > Cucujidae > Pediacus > Pediacus dermestoides. The sequence goes on along the minus strand of OZ012630.1, from coordinate 1,760,134 downwards.
ACAATAAAATCTCAACTGGAGGCCTAAAAATCTAATTTTTGGGTGCTAGACCTACAAAAATATAAAAAATAACTAAAATTTCTTCGGCTGAGTTAAAAAACAGCTTGATTTATCTGCTTTTTCATATAAATCTTTGTAAATCTCTCGAATAAATATTTTTAAGGTAGATACCGAAAAATAAGAAACAAGATTTTCTAAAGGTTCCTAAGTGAATACTGAATAGTTTTAGAAGTCTAGAAAAATGTTGGCAATTTGTAAAAAATATTATTTTCCAAATCTAGAATTATAATTCTGTTTCTTATAAAATTAATTATAAATATAATAAAATTACAATCTAATTCTACGAGTAACACTAAAAGATTCCACAAGAAACATTGATTAATTCCACCTGCAATAATTAATCATTTATTAATTCCACCCACAAAACAAAATTTATTCTACCATAAACCCACCCCACAAGTTAAACATCCACCGAATATTGACAAAGTTATTCATAATATCCCACAGTTCAATCCCCTCACCATACCATAAACTATTAACAAAAAAAGTTACGCCCTTCTAAATTTCGAATGATAAATTCGAGTACCATAACGTATTGATTTCCATCATATTTCATTAGGCCATCAAATTACGTCCACATTACCATAAATTATTGAACGTTTAAGTTTAAACTCGGACAAACCTCGAGGGCGTTTAAAGGAAATTGTAGGCTGGTGTCTTGCACAATAGCATCTATTAGTGGATGTGCAACAAAAAAATCACAAAAACTTTTTCTTATAAAATTATGTGATGTTATATACTTAGACAAGTTTAATTTTATTAATAATTTAACTTAACACCAAACAAACATTGATAAGGATAAGACACGAGGAGAAAAACATGTACATTTATTTCTCATTTGATCCAAGTTTCGTCCCCAAAGAGTCCGGAATTAATTCTCTACTATTGCGCACGCGTCCATTCAAAAATAATTCTTCTTGCCTGCCATAGCGCGAATGCAACAAACTCTTGGAAGTTTAGTTGTTGGTTTTACCTTCCGCAGGACACAGGCAGGATACCGTAGTGGGTTAAATAATCCGAGAGTTTCGTCGTGAGTGGAACTGAATTTTCATAAAGTGTTGGTGCCAAGTTGTGTATAGAGTGTTGTGGGAATTATTTTTTGTAATTCGAAATTATCCAGGATGAAGTGCGTTTATTTGGCGATTTTTTTCACTGCAATTTACACCGGTAAGTGGTCGTTATCCTTCGAATAATCATTATAAGTATACGAGTTATGCTCTCTGTGCTAATTGAAATAAATAACTTGGTGCTTGGACATTTATTTATGTAAATTGGTAATTAGTTTTTATTACTTACCCAAACAATTATTTCTTAGTTCAACTCCGATAGATATCAGTTGAATTTTGCGCCAAGTTATCTTAGAAGGAATTGTAATTCTTCACAAAAAATACACAGGAAAGTGCGTGGTACAATCGTGTTTAATTAAATATTTACTCTTTACGCATTTCCAACACTAATTAACTCTAGTAAATAATTTTAATATCAATATTTACTTTCCCAGCGCGTACCTACCCAAAATTTCTGGTACCTAGCATTAAAATCACTAGTTTTGGCGTTATCAACCCTTCTAAGTTACGCCACTGCGGAACACCCACCCACAAGTTTAACAAACTAATATCCTTATTTACTAAACAATTAATTATCCTTATATGCAATAAATAAACTCCACATAATTATTTTCTATAAATAACAATACAATGCAGCTATTCTACATGCACAAACAATTTAATTAATTCTCTTTCCCTATACCCGCTTTGTCCTGAAGCCTCCTGAAAAATTCAAACTCTAGGTGTGTTATTTTATCTGAACAAGTTAGCTCAATAACCATAACTATAAAATAAATCATCGCCCAATATAAAAAGTTTTTTCGCGAACGAACTGTACTGTAGAAAAATTGATATTGGGTGTGGTGGTAAGAGAACATAAAATATCCTGCTTGGGAGGACCTTGGGGGGTGCTCGGCATTAATAGTCCTGGCAACAGTCTGTGTGGAGTTGGAGTGGAAAGCCTTCACTTGTAGATTGATAATCAATGGGGCGATGGCACAATTATTGCTAGGATAGAGGGACACGGGTTGTCTTAACTCTTAATTAATGTGTAGCCAGTGTGTGCTAATTAGATTTAAAGTTGAGGAATGGGAGGGACAGATTTTGTTTAGTTTTTGAGTTAAGGAAGTTTTGTATATTTCAAAGATAAAAATTTGAGATAAATAGTAATAATTGAAGTAGGTCAATAATTTTTGGCAGCGTTTTCAGTTTTAGGTGCCATATCTTTATTTTTAAATATACATATTGTTAAGATATAATTAAAGATATATTGTAAGACAGATCAAAATCTATACCTACAAATTTTCCGACCTAGAACTTAAAAAATGAATAAAATTTTAGGTAAAAACTACTTTTAATTATTATTTTCAGGATTATATCTTAATTTTTTAGAGATATTAAAGATAAATTATAAAAATTAAATCAACTTGGGCAATTCTTGAAAATGGCTTCAATTTATTTTAAATCTAAAGATGTTAAACAAATTAAAGATCAAGTTTTTTTTATTTTCACATTTCATTTATTCATGTAGAGATATTTTCGAGATATTAGAAAATTTAGTAAAAACAGATGCAAATACATAATATGGATAATCAAGAAAGTTATGGGAAGCAAAATATTAAGATTTTGGGTAAAAACAAGTTTATCTACTTTAGAGTGTAATTTTTTTCAAACGGTTTAGAGATATAAATAGAGTAATAAGTAAATTATTGTTTTTTTTTTCAATTTGAGGTGTGATATCTATATGTTCAAAAATAAAATAGAGGTATGTAGGTAAAATGGAGAAAATTAACTCATTTTTTGGATAAAAACAAGTTTTATTCATTTTGACGCTTCATATCTTCATTTTTTAGAGATATTAAAGCGAAATAGTTATAAATTTTGGAGTGAATCTTTCAATTTGGTTTCCATTTAATTTAAATTTATTCAAATTAAACAAATTTGTAGTATTTTTATTTTAACATTTCATAAATTTAAAATATGTAGAGATATTTTCGAAATATAAGAAAATTTCCTTAAACAGACGCAAATTGAGAAAGTTATGATAACACAAAATATTGTGATTTCTGGGGTAAAAAACAGTTTATATTTTAGGGTGCAATATCTTTCAAACGAAGAGAGATATAATAGAGATATTAGAAATTTTTTGGGACACATTTTTTTTATTTTGAATTCCAATTTTTAAGATAAAATGAACCTAACCTAATTGTGGCTTTACATGTTGAAAAATTTGAAGACTTTTCCGACTTCTCAAGCAAGCTTTAACTACTTTTATTCATTTTGAGGCTTCATATCTTCAATTTTTAGAGATATTAAAGAGAAATATTTAAAAAATTTGAAGTAAATCTTTAAAATTGGTTTCCATTTAATTTAAATTTAATCAAATTAATCAAATTTGAAGCTTTTTTACTTTAACATTTCATAAATTTAAAATATGTAGAGATATTTTCGAGATGTAAGAAAATTTCGTTAAGCAGACGCAAATTGTACATAAAATGCTGGTGCGAATTAATAGTTAAGTGAAATAATATTGTGATTTCTGGGGTAAAAAACAGTTTATATTTTAGTGGGCAATATCTTCCAAACGAAGAGAGATATAATCGAGATACCAGAAATTTTAAATATCTGTAAAAAGCGAACCTCAGCAGATCTTACGTAGTTTTTTGGACTAAATTTTTTTATTTTTTATTCCAATTTTTAAGATAAAATGAACCTAACCTTTTAAAAGTTGAAAAATTTCCTTTTCCGACTTCTCAAGCAAGCTTTAACCTCCACTTCCTCAATTATAAAATAAATCACACGCCACACTGTTGCGCTAGATGCAACAGCCATCAAGCAACATGGTCCACCTAAATTATTCCCCCCAAGTTTATTTTCTTACATACACCAACCTAGATAAAACCACCTACAAGATTATATTCTAGTTTTAACGCTCGCGTTCTACGGCCAAAAGGTAAACGATCTGGCCTTATCAGCATTACAAGAGACGCTTGAGATGCATTTTTATCAGCTCTAGGAAGTTTCAATGAGTTTTATTACTGTTTATCGCGATGTTATGTGTATGTCTAAACACATGCGGTGGTACTAGTACTAGACCAGTGCACTTATTTATGTTCAAAAAGTTATTTTTAATCGTTGATAAACTTGTTTATTTGTTGCTTGAGAAACTTCACTTCCATTGATTAGTTGTATCAGTATAGCTTCAAAGAATTGAATTTTCTAGGGCAGTTAAACATAAAACTTCTGGATTGTGTAATGTTTTCGTTTTCGTCTTGCATAATGCTACATGATTTATTCTGGATGGTGTTTAACTGTTTAATAAATATATTTTTAAACTGTGCCAAAGTTTTTGCTTTGCAAGTCAAGGTTGACCTATATATTGGCAAGCAACCAAATTAATGCCAAAAGCTTTTTATCGTCCACATATTTCGTGGAGCACTCGACTAAAAACCCGTAAAAGATTTGATTGATTGACAGTTTACAGTTTTAAAGATATAAGTCATTTTTATAGCTTGGATTCAAGTGGATCGCAAGCACTTGACAATGAAACTTTGGCTTATTTGCAAAATATTTATGTAGTGAAATTTTCATTCGACCCCTTGGGGTTAGTACACGACCCATCGTGGTGTGAAATTTGTATCCTGCGAAGGGTTTTAAACGCCTTGAAAGGTTAAGTATGTGTGTGGAGAAATATGCATGACAAAGGTTTATGTGGTGATGGACGGTTCGTTTTATATTCAAATTTCATTCCTGCTCCACTTTGTTCTATCTAGTTCACACATTATTAGATATTTTATAATAGACCAAGAGGAAGTGCACAATTAATTAATATTGTGGTGTAGAATATTTTCGGCGGATATTCAGATCAATATTAAAAGGTTGGAAATTTTGATATTGGCGTATTTGATTTAGTTTGCTTAAGCTCAACCGTCAGCTGCGATAAGCTAGATTTCCATTTATGACAAACTGATTGTTCGTGCGTTCGACGGTTTTTTCTTTTGCCTTTGAGCCTGTTCCACTGGATTTTATTATTTGTCTTGCAGGAAAATTACAAAAACTTGAGCTGTTCCATTTCTTGGAAACGTTTAAGCCATAATGTAATCATCAGCTACTAATTTAAATTTTCTAGAATCGAAATTTTTAGTTATTTTTAAAATTTCAACAACAAGAAAAAGCTTGACATTAGAGACTATTCACATTGTCAGTTACCCTTAGTATCTTATTAACATTGAAGGTGTGTTAAGTTTCTGAAAAGGTGCATGTTGTCCAACACAAATATTCCTAAATCTCCATGTTAATTTTGGGAAAGAGTAGAATTTTTGTTACAAAAATAAGATTTCTAAATTGGTTAGATTTGTCCTAAATTTCTGTTGTTAACAGACATAATTATTATAGTTGTAACTTAAACTTATCAAAGATTAAACAGTGTGAGATATAAAACCAGATTAAATTCGTTTGTTGTAAACAACTACGAGCCCTAACAACTAAATGTTTGGACAAAAGTAAATTTGATTGTCTTTTTTCCATACGCGCAAAAGTTTTCTAAATTAACTTCCATCATATTGATGGTTTTTTCTGTTATAATGCCAACATTTAGTTATATAAAAACGTAAATTTCGTAAAAATCCGCTCGGCGGTTCCAAAACTGTGGCACTTTAACCCAGCAGGATGTGAAAATTGTAGAAACAGAATTATTATTTTCAAAACGTTGGATCTAGTAGTCGGATTTTGATGAAATTTACTTTATTGCAAAGCTGGATGTTGGTTTTCTTTACAAAAAAGTTACACAAGTTTTTATTTGCTGATTTTAGGCATTTATCGGAGCTTTAAAGTTGTACCTTTAAAAATGATAAAATTTTCTAGTAACTGTTTTAAAGAGTCACAGTTTTGAAACCGCTGGTTGGATTTGTGTCAAAAAACATTTAAATCAAAGCTCAATAATCGTACTATATTGAAAAAATCTTGAAATGTTAATATGATTTTTTTGCATTTTTTTCGAGTTCCACAGTTCACTTTTCGAAAAACGTATTTTTTTGAGGGTGCTACCTACATTAAGATAATCACAGTTTTGGAACCACTGGTTGGATTTTGGTAAAATTTACTTTATTGCAAAGCTGGATGTTGGTTTTATCTACAAAAAAATCCCCAAGTTTTTATTTGGTGATTTTAGACATTTATCGGAGTTTCAAAGTTGCACTTTTAAAAATGATAAAATTTTCTAGTAACTGTTTTAAAGAATCACAGTTTTGAAACCGCTGGTTGGATTTGTGTCAAAAAACATTTAAATCAAAGCTCAATACTCGTACTATAATGAAAAATGGCTGAAATGTTAATATGAATTTTTTTGCATTTTTTTCGAGATCCACAGTTTACTTTTCAAAAAACGTGTTTTTTGAGGGTGCTACCTACATTAAAATAATCACAGTTTTGGAACCACTGGTTGGATTTTGGTAAAATTTACTTTATTGCAAAGCTGAATGTTGGTTTTATGTACAAAAAAATCCCCAAGTCTTTATTTGGTGATTTTAGGCATATTTCGTAGCACTTGAAATGTGACGAGATTTTCTAATTTTAAAAAATCAGTTTTGGAACTTGGGGAAAACGACATAAAGGTGCTTTCATGACTCTCATCCAGTCCGGACTTAAATGTCTTTGAAACTTTTTGACATAAAATTAAACGTATTTTACGCAATAATCCAAGAAAGAACCATTGGGGACTTAAAAACCAAAATAGAAGAAATTTGTGACAGTTTCACGCCAGAATTTGATAAATACAATGCCTGCTAGAATACAGGCAGCTATTAAAGCAAAAGGAGACGTAACCTCTTATTAATGGTCCTAAATTAAAAATTATCCCAACATTTAGTTGCAACTTCATTTTGTAAAGTTTGCTAATTATTAAGGTTAAAATATTGTTAAATCAAATAATAATTATCTTCCATGCATAATATTGTTATTAAGGCTTTATCTTATTGTATTGTTGGTTGTTTACTAATTATTTGCGTAAAATTTCCAGTTCTCCTTTCATACTTCAAAAATTTACTTTTGTCTGAACATTTAGTTATATGTGGCCTCAACTTAATTTATCTCTGAAATTGTTAAATCAAAACCAAAATTACCCTGATCCTCCCTGGACATATATTTAACCTTGGCAACCATTTATAGTCCACACCATGCCAAGAAAAAGCAATTTTGCACGCCGGAAAGCCGCAGACACTGGGTTAGTCAGAGTCTGGCACTCTTTTTTCCCATTTTATATCCCGTGGCTGCATAAAGCTCACTTTGTAACTTGTTGGCGCGGCATAGTAAAAAGCTACACCAAACAGATAGTTTAATCTATAAGTAAAGTCTTACTGGAATGTTCTGGAAGACGAAGGAAACAGCAGCAATTAAATACCTGCCTTGTTATGCTACCGTCCATTGGAGATATAAGAGAACGTGAAGGCTAATAAATAAATCCTCTTAAAGTCGGAAGAGTCCAGTTCCAAACGAGCTGTCACGTTTCCAACTAGGAATTTTTTTTGTAGCCGCGCGTATAACCACAGGGCAAATAATAAACGGTGCGAGTGGAGAAATGCAGTATGGTTTTGATGCAACGAAGATACAAGGTCACATACTGAAAAAATCTGGTCATCAAACGGAATTTTAATTTAATCAAAATCGTACCTACGATGCAAGGTTTTTTGGTTTGGTAAAATAAAAGTCCTGAAACAAGTTTATATCTGCGTGCGCCTGGTTGATGGTTTATTCATTTCAGTGTTTTATGCAGATTATCCCCAAGACCAGCAAACTAACTTGCAGTTGCAAAACAACTTCTTCCACTGGAATAAATTCCACCACATTTTTAATAATTATTATTGCAAACTGTCTTGTGTTTTGATACTACCTAAAAATTGTTTACAGGACACGATTTTCTGATTTATGCTATAGGTGGCGACTTTCCTGCTAAACTAGTTCTTGATGGGAAAATATTTTAGTATAAAGATAATCGGTCTAAAAATAGGCGAATTGAAAGTGAATTATATGTAACAAGAACTGTATAAGGACATGCTGTGCTTGAAGGTCTTTCCATATTGCTAAAAGAAACGTTTTAGGTTTTTTTGTAGACTGACATGCATAAATATGTAGCTACTTTCAAACAATTAAATTGGGGAAAAAATTAAAATCAATGAGGAAATTTTGAAGGTCGGTTTGTTTTTTCAAAAATCGTTATGTTAATTACGATTAGATTGTCAAGATATTGAAATTTTTTTCAAACGTTCAAATTGAGACTAGAAATTTTTGTAGATTTTGTAGATACTTTCAGTAGTTTTACTCGAGAAAAGTCATGAAAGCGATATAATCTATTTTACAATTTTTATCGAGCGTTATCAACCGTTTTTGATAAATTCTGTTCCATAATTACTATTTTAAGGTACCATAGTTTTGGAACCACTGATAATATTTTGTTGAGAGTAACTTTTTAGGTAGCTTTACTTTATTTTTACTCAAGAAATAATTATGAACGCAATAATTTTACTATTTTTCGAGGGTTATCAAGCCATTTTGATAAATTTTAGTCCGTTATTACTATTTTAAAGCACCATAGTTTTGGAATCACTGATGATATTTTGTTCAAACTCACTTTTACAGGTAATTTTAGTTTATTTTTACCAGAAAATATTATGAATAATATTTTAGAATTTATACAATTTTTTTCGAGTGTTATTTTGAAAATGTTTTTGTAGCACGTCTATTTTAAAGTACCACAATTTTGGAACCTCTGATGATATTTTGTTGAAACTAAAATTTTTAGGTAGTATTACTTTATTTTTACTAAAGAATGAACCATGAGGCATATATAATCATTTTTACAATTTTTTTAGCGTTATCAAGCCATTTTGAAAAATTTTAGTCCATTTATCTATTTTCAAGTTTCACAATTTAGGAACCACTGATGATATTTAATTGAAACTTACCATTTTAGTTAGGTTTACTTAATTTTTACTCCAAAAAAATCATGACTGATATAATACCATTTTTACTTTTTTTTTGAGCATTGTCAAGTGATTTTGATACATTTTGAACCATGACTACTTTAAAGTACCACAATTTTAGAACCACTGATGATACTTTATTGAAATTAGTTAATTTTTTGAAGGTCGGTTTGTTTCTTCAAAAATCGTTATGTTAATTAGATTGTTAAGATATTGAAATTTTTTTCAAACGTTCAAATTGAGACTAGAAATTTTTGTAGATTGATAGTTTTAAGTAGGTACCACTTTTAGCGAAAAAATACAAGAAATTATGTTCAAATTTTATCGTATTGAAATATAAAATAGTACAAATGCAAAATTTATCGTGTAGCAGCAATTCTCGCTCCAACTTAATCTACAACTGAGTTTCTTCTATTTTCATTCTTCTGTTCATCAAATACTTCCTGCAACAACTTGTATTGTACATGATAATATTTGCAAAGCGCCTGCAGACTTTCCCTCAACTTCGCTCGAATCTAATTTTGTAAATCAATACAAGAGCTTGGCTTCGCCGTTTTGATTTTCCAGATGTAGCATAAAAAAAATCACAAATCACCTATACCTACTAGAGAAATGTCAAGAAGAAAAATCAATGCACCACTCGGATGCCCAGATAAATCTCTTATCATTTATCTGCCATGTTTTGCAGCTTTCAGCTTCGTCCTCATCAATCTACCAACAGCGTGTAATAACAATTCTTCACCACACGAGCAAAAGTTTAATTTACGTCAGCACTTATCTTAATTTTCCCCCATTTTATTTTCCGACACGACAAACAAAACTGTCGTTTACTTCGGAAGTAAACACTAAACAAGCGAAACAATATAACACAGTGGATCGATATGTGAAAGACAGTTATTGGTGCTTTGTGGTATTTAGTCTCTGGAAAAGATTCCCTGGTAAATGAATGCACACATTTGGATCGATTTAAGTGACCTCCATGCTAGATGGATATACAAACACGCCCTATGGTGGGTGACGTCATAGCAACTGCCCTAATTCAAAAAGTCATCGAAATGTCTTTGGCGCGCTCCCCCTTCCATACCCAAACCCAATTCAATTTAGCAGCGGAATATTATAGGGGTACACACTAAGAAATGGACTAATCAATTTTTATTAAATGAAATAATGCCCCTTTATTTCACTTGACACCACTGTGGTACTTTAGATTATTAGGAAAAGATTTTATGAAGTGGAAAAATATTGAGTTGCTGCACAATTTCGATCCAAGTACATTATTTAGAAACCAAGAGCAGACTTCAGGCCCTAAAGCGGATCCTTGGGGAGCAATTAGCGTGATGTGCCGTATCCTCCATAGACGTAGATTCAAATTAGCGTTCGGCGGATGTCTCAGTTTTTTCGGCCAAGAGAGGTTAGAGCTGTAAATATAATAAAACCAACATTTCTCTGTCTAAATTAACAAATTTTATCGAATAGCTTAAAATAAAATTTTCTAATATTCTTAAGAAACTTAAAAAGAGTTAAGTTTACCAAATTTTACAATCCACAAACTTATATATATATATTTTCGCTTTTGCATTAGGGCCCAAAACGTATCGTACTACGCCCCTGTGCACAATTTCAGGCACTTCTCCAAAAATCCCGCAGAAATCTCCATAAATATTATTTATAAACCACGTGCAGATCCTTGGGCCCTAAACCAGATCCTTGGGGAGCAATTACCGTGCTATAGCTAAATTTATCAACACCCTTATTCGCACCCAACTCCCACGCGTTCCGATCAAACTAAAATCGATCACCTCCAAAACCCCTTTGCTTCTGTTTCCTGTTTGTATCAACATGATGGCTTAATTTAAATCTGTGAGTTTGAATATTCCAGTTTTCGACTATACCATCATCCCTCATTTAATATGATTAATTATGTTGTGGGTTAAACAAACTATAACAGAAGGGGGTTTGTTTCGTACTGTTTCTTCCCCTTATTCATTAATTATGAATTAAATTTTATTTTAATTTGCGGCAAAGCTCAGTTATTAATAAAGATTAGGTCACTGTTATAATATAATATACTCCATATTATATAAGCTCAATTTATTACTAATCGAATTAATTGTGTAAACATCCTGCTGGTATGGTTCTTAAGTTTGATCATAAAACCAGCTGATAAAAGTGAAATTAATTATTGATAATGTGTGGCATGTGTGTGTGTGTGGTTTTCGCTTTGTTTTTGAACGCTATGCCGACGCTATTTCATTATTATTGTATATTTAGACACATTACTCAATATTTTCTGCGAATGGTATCGTTCAGTTTATTATAAATAAAGAAATATATAAATGGAACCGTTGAAGAAGTTGAATTGCTGTTTTAACCCAGTTCAAATGGATAAATATTTTCGTAATGTAAATAGAAAGAAGTCATGCCATGAACGTTGGAAAAATGTAGTCATGAGTCATGAATACCTTGTATGTAAAATTTTTGATATTTTTAGAATTTTTTCGAGCGGTATATGAAAATTAAAAATTTAGAATTGTGGCAGTTTTGGAACCACTGTTGAAAGTAAAATTTCAGATTGTTTTACTTTCAGTATTTTTATTCGAGAAAAGTCATGAAAGCGATATAATCAATTTTATAATTTTTGTCGAGCGTTATCAACCGTTTTTGATAAATTCTGATCCATTATTACTATTTTAACGTATCATAGTTTTGGAACCACTGATGATATTTTGTTGAGAGTAACTTTTTAGGTAGCTTTACTTTATTTTTACTCAAGAAATATTTATGAACGCAATAATTTTACAATTTTTTCGAGGGTTATCAAGCCATTTTGATAAATTTTAGTCCATTATTACTATTTTAAAGCACCGTAGTTTTGGAATCACTGACGATATTTTGTTGAAACTCACTTTTACAGGTAATTTTAGTTTATTTTTACCAGAAAATATCATGAATGATATCTTAGAATTTATACAATTTTTTTCGAGTGTTATTTTGAAAATGTTTTTGGAGCACGTCTATTTTAAAGTACCACAATTTTGGAACGTCTGATGATATTTTGTTGAAACTAAAATTTTTATGTAGTATTACTTTAATTTTACTAAAAAATGAATCATGAGGCATATATAATCATTTTACAATTTTTTTTAGCGTTATCAAGCCATTTTGAAAAATTTTAGTCCATTTATCTATTTTCAAGTTTCACAATTTTGGAACCACTGATGATATTTAATTGAAATTAACTTTTTTAGTTAGTTTTACTTCATTTTTACTCAAAAAAAAATCATGAATGATATATCACCATTTTTACATTTTTTTTTGGAGTATTGTCAAGTCATTTTGATACATTTTGAACCATGACTACTTTAAAGTTGCACAATTTTAGAACCACTGATGATATTTTATTGAAATTAACTTTTTTAGTTAGTTTTACTTCATTTTTACTTTAGAAAAAATCGTGAAGGCGATATCATAATTTTAGTAATTTTTTCGAGTGTCATCAAGTCATTTTGAAAAATTTGGGTCCAATTATTACTATTTTAAAGCTCCACAGTTTTTAAACCACTGACGATATTTGGTTAAAACTCACATTTTTAGGTAGTATTACTTTATTTTTACTGAAGAGAATGAATCATGAGGCAGATATAATCATTTTTCCAATTTTTTTAGCGTTATCAAGCTATTTTGAAAAAATTTACCCCATTTATCTATTTTAAAGTTGCACAATTTTGGAACCACAGATGATATTTTATTGAAATTAACTTTTTTAGTTAGTTTTACTTCATTTTTACTTTAGAAGAAATCATAAGGGCGATATCATAATTTTAGTAATTTTTTCGAGTGTTATCAAGCTATTTCCAAAAATTTTGGACCATGACTATTTTAACTACCACAATTTTTGGACTACTAATGATATTTTGTTGAAATTCACTTTATGCTAGTTTCATTTTTACTCCTGAAAAACCGGTAATGATACAGCATCATCTTTAAAATTTTTTCGAGTGTTTTGAAGCTATTTTGACAAATTTTTGGACTATAATTTAAAAAGTCGAGTTTTTTAGGCGTAGAAGCATTTAAATAGTAGCGATGTTGTTTTTTTGTAAACAATAATAAATTTTGCGTAAAATGAAACGAAGTTTGCATACAATTTATCAAGTTTTTCCAGACTTTTTGTTAAATTTTGTGACGATGATCGTAAAATTTCTTGTAAAACTTTTGTAGATTTTTTGCGTGGGCCACTGGCGCAACCATCTCAAACAACCCATGAAATAATTATCCACTCCCAACCCACCCATCCCATTCATCGCACACGTTATTGCATTTTGTCAAAACCGTCCATTGACCAAGACAATCCAAGTGTATTGGATGCTCCAATTACAATTAATTAACAACTGATGATGATGATGGCATACAACAGAGATATAGTGATGCAACTCATACATCACAAGATAATATAAACAACACATTGTAATAATGTCAAAACAGAATAAAAATAAACACGATTTCTACGAAGTTGAACGTCCTATGAATGAATGAAGTAAATTTCGTGTTGTTTATGCAAGAGAGAGACACGAGTCGTCATACAGTCTACAGGGTACTACTATTAATTCTACGAGCCGCAAGGTAAATTGTTTTAAACGGTTAATTCAATGCAATTGGCTTCGTTTCTGGAAAGTATTTTGGAGGGAATTGGAACGCGCGTAACGAACCAAACGAAAGTTGGAGTAATAACGGTGGTTTTTTCATGAGGTGAACGTAACAGGCAAAAATTGCTTAAATCCTGCCACAAAAAACTAACAAAGAGTTGAATTTACTTTTTGGAAAATTCCACGTTTTGGTTGATTTGGTTTCTGTGGCTGCAAAATTTTAAATAACGGTACTGTAAATTTTATAAAATTGGTCTTTTCTACCAACCAATTGTGAATTTTTAAATTTAATTCCTGATGTAACCAGGAAATTTTTCATTTCATTCATGCTTTCACTAGGAAAACCGCCTGAAAACGTATTAAGTGAATTTGGGTCATGGTGATGATGGCAAAGCTTTACTATACGCAAATACCAATAATACGAAAGTGTAAATATTTGCTCTATGATGACTTAATAACAACATCACCAACACCAACACCAATATAAAAAAAATGTGTTTATTACAAATCCCATAATTAATACAATAACCTACCAAATAGATTTTGTTGTGACACTCCACGCCTCTCTTTCTCATCAATTAAACTCAATTAACGGAGTAATGAATCACCACCTTCAGTGTTTCAATCATTCCAGCCTCATTTTCAGGGTGATTTTCTCCTGCGATATTATTTTGATAAATTTGGTCCATTTTTACTATTTTAAGGCACCACAGTTTTAGAACCACTGATGATATTTTGTTGAAACGTAGGTTTACTTTATTTTTACCCAAGAAAAAATTATGAACGCGATATCATCACTTTTACAATGTTTTTCGAGCGTTATCAAACCATTTTGATAAACTCTGATTCATTATTCCTATTCTAAAGTTCCACCATTTTGGAACCACTGATGATATTTTATTGAAACTCACTTTTTCAGGTAGTTTTACTTTATTTTTACCCAAGAACATCATGAACACGATACTATCAGTTTTACAATTTTTTTCGAGCGTTATCAAGCCATTTTGATAAATTCTGATTCATTATTCCTATTCTAAAGTTCCACCATTTTGGAACCACTGATGATATTTTATTGAAACTCACTTTTTCAGGTAGTTTTACTTTATTTTTACCCAAAAACATCATGAACACGATACCATCACTTTTACAATTTTTTTCGAGCGTTATCAAGCCATTTTGATAAATTCTGATTCATTATTCCTATTCTAAAGTTCCACCATTTTGGAACCACTGATGATATTTTATTGAAACTCACTTTTTCAGGTAGTTTTACTTTATTTTTACCCAAAAACATCATGAACACGATACCGTCACTTTTACAATTTTTTTCGAGCGTTATCAAGCCATTTTGATAAATTCTGATCCATTATTTCTATTCTAAAGTTCCACCATTTTGGAACCACTGATGATATTTTATTGAAACTCACTTTTTCAGGTAGTTTTACTTTATTTTTACCCAAAAACATCATGAACACGATACCATCACTTTTACAATTTTTTTCGAGCGTTATCAAGCCATTTTGATAAATTCTGATTCATTATAACTATATAAAATAATTTTTACAAATTTTTGAGCCTTATAAACCCTTTTTAGGGCCATGACTATTTTAAAGTTGTAAATGACATTCCACGCCCCTCTTTCTCATCAATTAAACTAAACTAACGAAGTAATGAATCACCTTTTGTCCTTCAGTATTCCAGCCTCATTTTCAGGATGCCCCCCGCCATTTTTTTATCACTTTGTTTCCTCGATGGTGTCAGTTAATGTAAAAATGAGTGTACTCGTACATGTAAATGGTTCTTCAGACGTGACAAGTATTTGAATGCACTAGAATTCCAAAACAGTGCCCAGCCTGAAATGGGCACAATGCCAACTGAAACCGAATACAAATAGAGGAAAACCATTGCGTCATCGTGGTGCGTGATGTCATCGAGTCATATTCTTTATAAACAACATAACATAACGTTAATTTTAATATTTTCAGTATTGGTTATGGAGTACATAAATATTAAGGACTCGTAAGCTTTCCATTTTTGTATCAAAGCATGAAAGTTTGGTATGTTGAAATAATATATCTACTGCGTGTGCATACGTAATTTTTGGGACATCGTAGATTTTCTTTAATTAATAATCAAGTGTTAATTGGAAGGAATTTGAGAAAGCAGTAATAATGATCGACAAGTGGAATTTGTCCTGAAATCCTGAAATGTTTTAGAAAATTCGATATGTTGCTATATTTAATCGCGATTAAATAAAACAAATTTAATATAACAATAAAATAGTGCAGCGATGCAGTTTTGATCGTGATGAAGCAACAAAAATTTATTTTGTGTTTATTATAAACTATTGAACGTTTTTGCTTAGCTACTTAAATTATGCCACATATCTGCATATGTTTAATAAATTATTTGAAATGTCAACACAAAATGCTTTGTTAAAAATTTATTGATTATGTAATAGTAGTAGGAACATTAATTTTTTTTTAAACTTTGAACCTTTATTATCTTTGTAGGAATTTTATAGGGACATTATGTTTTAATTTTATTTAAAAACCATCCGAACTATAACAAACCATCAAAACTTCCAACTATAACAGAGAAGAGTTGTAATTCCAACTAAGAAAATGAACAAATAAATGAATACTTTATTCAGTAAATTTGATATTAATATTAAAGTTCTCGAACTTATAACCTGGTAATTCTTAGGTTAGATAGCAAACAGTTAAAATTTAAATCAGCAATTAGGCAAATTGATAATTATAAAATTTGGACAATTTTTGAAATCTAGTATAAGTACTAAATTTAATAAAAAAATATTTAAAACCCGTCCGAACTATAACAAATATCAAAACCGCGAGCTATAACAGAGAAGGGTTGTAATTTCAACGAGCCAAATAAAAAATATTTTTGATGCTTCACCTGATCAATAAATTCGATATTAAAAATCGTATAAGAAACTAATGAATCACGTTTTAAATAAAAACTAAATTACATAATTTGTATATTTTATAATTCGTAATGTGATTAATTTTGTGAAATAATTATTTATAAGAAATTTGTTATCAATTATCGTTGTTTTCGTTAGTAGCGGGTCAAATTCATTCAATAAAAACCTCTTTCATCCACAAATTACTATGATATCATGTGGATGGAATGGAACGACAAAAATCCGACACAATTATTATTACAAACAATTTACATTAAAAATGGTCCATATTACTGGAAGCCATACCCAAGAAATTTACATAAATCCAACACCTGTGAGCTAAAGTACTCATAAATAATTAAAAGAAATAGTTTTAATCATAGATTATATTTTACCACACATATTGCAATTGAATATAATTAAAATAAATTGATGTATGACTCAAAGTGCCTTATTGTCTATCAAAATGTCACAGCACTAATTCCGTACACAATGATTGTTGTGGTTAATTCAATTAAAATTGTTTTGTTACGCAAACCCCCAACTAGGCGTATTAGAATAAATTTATTTTAATCTGATGGTGTTACTTAATCAAAGAAATATTTAACTCGAAAAATATGCCTTGTGTTGGAGATATCGCCTAAAAATAACTTCAAAGGATTAGGAGGTGTATTAGTTATTTTATTATATTGAATCGAATGGAATAGAAAAGCTGAAAGGAAAACTAATGTGTCCAGGCAGATGTGCTTTTCTAAACATGTTGTTATATTCGTTGATTATCTATTTTTGTGCGTGGTGAGTGAATTTACTGGTTTTTTTCTTGGTGGAGCATTAGCGCGTTCCACAAACATATTTTTTCTTAACTGGACTATTATTAGATTCATAAAGCTAACTTATTGGACTATAAGCTAATTTTATTATTCGTTAAAAACCGAAAGGAAATAAATTGTGGAGGGTTTCAAGGTTTTGCCTCAACAGGTGAAGAGAAACCTATAATTTAACCTGGAGGATTTCAACATCAATCTGTGATAAATAATTAAGGTTTTTCCAACTACTGAGTTTTTATTTTACTCGAAGTATAACAGAGCACTAAAACCGCGAACTATAACAGAGAAGTGTTGTAAGGATTTTTTCAGGACTATAAACTAATGTCAAAATTTTATTATTCGCTACAAACCGAAAGGAAATAAATTGTAGGAGGTTTCAAGGTTTTGCCTCAACAGCTGAAGAGGTAAACCTATAATTTAACCTGGAGGATTTCAAGATCAATCTGTGATAAATAATTGGTTTTTGTTTTTCCAACTACTGAGTTTTTATTTTACTCGAAGTATAACAGAGCACCAACACCGCGAACCGAGCCGCGAACTATAACAGAGAAGTGTTGTAAGGATTTTTTCAGGACTACAAGCTACTGCCAAAATGGAGGATTTCAAGATCAATTTGTGATAAATAATTGATTTTTGTTTTTCCAACTACTGAGTTTTTATTTTACTTGAACTATAACAGAGCACCAAAACCGCGAACTATAACAAAGAAGTGTTGTAAGGATTTTTTCAGGTGTCTGATAAGTAATAATTGTTAGGTTAGGGTCTTTGTTCAAGGATGTCTTGGAACTTCTTGTAATGAAAACTAATAGAAAAATTTGCAATATTTTGCATTTTAAGGCGGTTAATATATTTTTGTTTTAAACGATATTTTGCTTATCTGAAAAAAATGCCCTTTAAAATTTTTCCTCAAATATAAAACAGCTTTTTAGAGCTTGCTTTGATATCTAAGTTATTCCCAGTTATCACCAAGATATTTAATTGTTTTCACTCAGACTAAACCACACAAGCTCCATATTTTTATCGACACGTCTCCAAGATTTATCATTAACACACTCACCCCAATTTACAGGATTAATATCAAAATTTTTCTGCTTTTTATTATATATATATATTCCTAATGCATTAAGTGCATAAAGTACTTGACTTTAAACGACCACCTTGGAGCCCACATTATAAATATAAACATTTCTCTCTCGTAATCTACTAAAGCCTCAAACGAGGTTAATTTCAACTATGTACATTATATTAGAAGAAAAAACCACTTAGACACCTAAATATTTCTCCCATCGAGTTTGTTTGTTTACTATGTTTTTTTTAACCTAAATTATTGAGTGTTGATGTATATGTGCTTTATTGCAATATGCCCAAGACAAAGGTGCATAGTTCAACCCAACGAAATTTTGAACAAAGTGCATCACAAACTATTATACAAAGTTCGTACGGGTCAAATGACTTACACGTTATCACACTTCAGTCTCAAATACATTACACATTGGAACCGATAAATAGCTGCTTATAAATTATACGACTATATGATGATGGTTGTTCATACTTCGTATAACAAAATTTGATGGGCATTTTATTATTACATGCATGGTGTGTCGTAATTTATAACTGCATCATGTAACACAAATTCAATTTTCTCTATTATGTGTGTGGTTGTTTTGGTGAGTTGTTCCATGTTGTATTGTTCGTGAGCAAGGAAAAATAACAACTGTATACGGTTCTGAGGTGCAGTTGATTAATTATATGTTATAATGAATTATGAATGAAGTATGATGTGGCGAACACCCTTCGGAGTCTTGAAACTTGGAGGTCTAAACCCAAACTTAAAAAAATGAATTTATATTCTGATTTTGGAATAGTACGATTACTAAACTTTCGTATCTTCGTGTAAAGGCAGTTTCTGTGTATATTCACTGAAGAAATCAGCTCTAAGTTCTAGTTACATTTCAAATTCTAAGCTACATTCTTCTCGCAATTTGGTAGAATCTCCCCCTCCCCCATCCCAGCCTTCATAACATTTTTACAGGATACTAAAATTTTTATACTTAAAGAGGCGACGAACAGTTTTATGGTGACCATATGTGTGGAGCTTTTTATTATTTTTACACTGTTTCACTCCTTCATTAAATTTTCAGTAAGCTCCTTAGCTTACCATTTTTTCTCTTAGGTAACTATTCTGTTTTATACGTTGTAACCCATTGATTTCCAGCACATTTACTGCTTGTCTTAAATCATGAAGGTATTAAACATTATTTTATCTTTATTGTTTTCGGCGCTCTAAACTAAATCATGTAGCATATATTATTTGTTGTGGTTGAGGGAGCTTCCAGACAAGTTTATTGAACAACAGTGACAAGCCCACAAAGAAAAAAGTTGTTGCACCATCATCGTCATCACGGTGTGCATGGGAGATTTTATCATTTTGACTCATTACATGGCTGACTAGATTTCGCTATGTTAATTACTAGTGCACCCTCCATACTCATGTCAAAATATTTGAACCACTCGTTCGGTAAAACAAAAGCGTCTTTTAGTTTTATCGTGTTCACTTTATATCACTGTCAACTCTTGAGGAATCCCGCTACACACTTAAACATATAATTACTAATCCAAGTTGGAAAAAATGCACAAATCGTAATAAAAGGAAGTTTGTTCTTTGAAACCTCCGCACTCACAGCCTACTTGATACGTTTGTTTGTAATTATTTTGTTTATAGTTCTTAACGAGTGCAAACAAAAAACAAACAGCGTTCACGATTCGAGTAAGCTGTGAAAACACAGTAGTGCTACATGGGAGATGTTTCAGTTTGTCATAAATTAAGCGCGGGAAAACATCGGATGTGGCTTGTAATTAAATCCTAAAAAGTTACTCTTCTGAAATTTTGCATAGATCTTTTTTTTGTATTTTCTTATTAATAGTGGTTGCTATTATTTTATTTAGAACACAGAGGCGTGCGTACAGGTGTGTTCAAAAACATTTTATTGATTAAAACGTACGCCACTGTTTTTTTTGCAGCACCAATATGCAGAGAGTATTTTCCATTCAATTTAGAAACTTTTTTACTTTTTTACTTACAATTTCTTCGAGAGAGATAAATAGTGTGACGCACATGTCTACTGAAAATAATCCTGGTATAGAATATATTCAAGTTGAAATCACTGTGATAATTTATTGATGATGGAATTAAATCCAGAAGCTTCTACAAATGATCTTATACACCTACCAGCATAAAAACATGTAGATTACAGTCATTTTTCTTGTGATATAATCGGAACGGCCTTCGTCATCAATATCCGCGTTTAATCTACAGTACAGAATAGAAACCACTGTAATAAAAATTAATTTATAGAACTCAGCAATTAATATTCTCTTCGTGTCTCATACAAAATGATGTCATCTAAAATTTCTCATCATGCATTTTCTTTGCTGCATTAACCTTGATGATTGATAAATCACACCGGAATGGATGGAAGAAATTCCCGCAGTTAAAATTTTCCTAAAACAAATCCTTGCAGTATAAAATATAAAAGTAAAACTTTCAACTCTTCAATAAAGAGAGCGCCTTGTAATTCAAACTCTGAAGGTTTAAAGGCATCTGGGTGTAGTTTCGTATAATACGAAGAGAGGATAGTATGTGAATTGCATTCCATTAAACTCGACATGTATATAGGAGGAGGTATATAAGAATTTCTAACGTTATTGTTCTGAACAAGGGGCAATGGATGGTGGTTTGAATGGAACGAAAGCAC
Source organism: Pediacus dermestoides (assembly GCA_963942485.1). NCBI lineage: Eukaryota > Metazoa > Arthropoda > Insecta > Coleoptera > Cucujidae > Pediacus > Pediacus dermestoides. The sequence goes on along the minus strand of OZ012630.1, from coordinate 1,738,901 downwards.
GTAAAACTGACGTGATGAGTAAACAAATCCTGTATGGGTAAATTGGTTTTTGAAAGTTTTTTTGCGTATAAGATTTTTGTTTAGAAAATGTGATCAGGTTTGATGAGCCACTCACTTAATCTTATGGCATGCAATTATTATTACTAAGTATGCAAATTACTACTCAATTATTGTTTCGTGGAAAATGTTTATGCAGAGTTGAGTTTTTTGATGGCTTATCATTTTTTCGGCATGCCAGCCACTAGTTGAAATAATTTGGGAGTAAAACTTTGTCGAAATTTCTTGACTTCACATTTACAAAATTACCGTTTTTACTTTAGGAATTTCAGGTTACTGAAGACTCTTTGTCCTCAAGCTTCTAACTAGGTACAAAAATCCTATTAAAATGAAGCAATTTAATCACCGTACGTGACGTTAGTCTCCGTATAGAAAAACTAGAAAAGAAACACCTGTTCTGATGTATTATAATGAGGATGGATCACCACGAATTTTATAATACCAGCTTTCTTCTAGTACTGGTAGTCCTGTCGAGGAACTTAATAGTTAATATTCTAATTTATGACTAGTTTATGAGTTTTGTGCATTCAGACGAAATAAACTTTTTAAAAATTCTAGGAACTTTATGAATCATTAAGGAATTCCAAAAAAAACTTAGCTACAAGATAAATAGGCCAAATAACCCAGACAACAAAGCCCCTGATTGTACAACGTGGATTGATTACAATCACAAAAACGCACACAAATCTATTTTGTATTCCCGCCAGCTCCAGATCATTCTATCAAAAAATTTCTATTATACAACAAATAATAATCATCGCACACAATGCGTTGTTGTTATTGTTTGTTATTCAAAATTTCAAATACACCATCACCATCAAATCAACATAATCCAGCCACCCGGTCCACATAACCACGATTAATAGGATATGAAGTGTTGAGGAATTTTTAGGGAGAGCGCGCTAATGCCTAGTGGTCATCAGAAGAATAAAAAATTATAATAACTCGCGAGGTTTAGTTTCTTCATCAGCTGGACCCGTATGCGGTCCTATTAAATTTAGGGCTTAAAAAACTGGAAAAGCTGCAGTAATTAAAAATAATCATACATTTAAATTATGAGATTATTTCGGTGTAATAAAGCAGCTTAAGGGGCAAAATAAACGAACTTGAGCAATTTATTTAAACTTCAACAGACCACACATACAAGAAAAATCAATCATTTTGTGCCACTGCACAAAAGCAGCAGTTAAACTATTTTATTTTTAGCTGGGCAAATCGACGCAATAACCAGAATTGTTTTTGAAACTATCCAACGTAATAAAAGAATAAATTACGTTTGCTTTTAGAATAATATCAATAATGATAAAATAAAATTCAAATATTTATTTTATGGTTAAATAAATTATGCTGAAATTACGTCTACATAAATTTAATTGGAAATTTGTTGCTTGTTTTCAATTTTTGCAGGGTTTTACTCCATTATTTTGAAAATAGGTATTACAATCTTAATTGCAAGTATATGCACATCAAATTAAATTCGGAATTGAGTCTATAATAGGCCATAAAATGCAGAATTTTAGACGGATTTTCATTCTTTTTGAAATTTCTAGTAGAACTAACTTTTTTCTTTGTAATAAAGTATATCGCAAGAAAATCTGAGATTTTATGACAGTTCTAAGGACACAAAGTCTAAAATAGAACAAAATTTTTAAGTGAGTCTATAATAGGCGATAAAATTCGGAATTTTTGAGGGATTTTCATTCTGTTTGAATTTTCTAGTAAAAGTAACTAGATTCTTTGTAAAAAACCAAACAGCAAGAAAATTTGTCATTTTTTCGAAGTTTTATAACAGTTTTAAGAACACAAAATCTAAATTTGGACAATTTTTTTAAACAAGTTTATAGTAGGCTATAAAATCCGGATTTTTTGAGGGATTTTTATTCTGTTTGAAATTTCCAGTAGAACTAACTTTTTTGTTTGTAACAAAGTAAACCGCAAGAAAATCTGTCAATTTTTTGAGATTTTATGACAGATCTAAAGACACAAAGTCTAAAATACAACAAATTTTGTACGTGAGTCTATAATAGGCGATAAAATCCGGAATTCTCGACGGATTTTCACTCCGTTTGAAATTTCTCTTAGAACTAACTTTTTTCCTTATAACAAAGTAAACCGCATGAAAATCTGTCAATTTTTTGAAACTTTATGACAGTTCTAAGAACACTTCTTCCTTATTTCAAAATTTTGTAGGATATTACTCCAATTATTGTGAAAATATTTATTATTATCTCGATTTCATAATAGAAACCTACAGGATGTCTCCAAAACTTGTTGATATAGTAAGATTCATTCAAAATTAGTTCCTGCTTATACCTACTTGTATCCAGATAAAAACAGATTATCCAAGATTAAACCCAACTATTTCCTACAATCCCCAACTGCCACATTAGTTTCCCAGTGTCTTTATCTCCATCCAAACATCCCATCAGCCATACCCATAAGATCATATCGTACAAATCTTCTACATACTTTTAATTAAACAACAACAGTTGAAACCCAATCATCGCATCGATCTGCTGAAGCCTATAAGCCGAAATTAATCTTCTATTTAGGCAACGTCATTTACCTATAATCTCGAAATCAGCCGGTTTAAAGCTAACGTAATAACCCCTTTAATATCGTGATTAAATCACGTCTTGGAAAGTCATCCCCTTTCATTCACCATCGATAAGGGATAAGGGGCTAAAGTTGATGACATGAGATCGTTTGTCTGTCTGTTCGGCTCGCCTATTTTGGATTAAGTGCACCAACCACCCCGATGAAAGATTATGGAGAGAGCGCGGCAATATTTGATGTTTACGCTGTTTACACCACATATGCACCAAGAGGGAAGTCGACTGGAATGGCATGTGTGGTTGAAAAAATGGGCTTAAGGCTAAGCTAACCGAAACGGGCAGATGAATGCCTAATTTGTTTCAGATGAGTTTAATTCGGTGAATGGACAAGGGCAGATGATTATTTGTGATGGACTTGAATTCCAACCAATTTATTTCTTATTACCAAAGTAAAGTTGGTACAAGAAAATCAGCCAATTTTTTGAAATTTTATAGCAGTTTTGAAGACACGCAAAGCCTAAAATGGAATAAATTGAACTAAGAGAATTACAAATAGTTTCGGTGACTAGAGAAGTTTCACTGTTAACTTCTGTTTGGCCCCAAATTAATTAAACTAATTAAACTTTTGTATCTATCTGAACACGCGTACAAGCCGGAAGTTCTAAAAACTTAACACAACTTAAATCCAATTTAATTATCTTTCTATAAACACACGATGAGATTCCTAACATATATTCGGGAATTGTTTCCCATTTCCCTATTTCTTGGAATTTTCTGCTTATTCGGCTTAGTGATCTGAATGTAGACGGTCAACGAACCCCTCTCTGTTTCTCTAGCCTGGCAGTCTAGTGGAACGACCGATTTTTTTGGGGGTGTATATGGAATGGAATACATTCAACTTTGCTGCAACTCCAAAACTCGCAAGCCCTCCGCTCGTAGATATGACATGATTTATTTATTTTCCCCGCGCCTTTACACATATGGATGAAGTGACAACAAATTTAGGAGCATTTCTCATTTTTCAATATAATAAGTGGTGGGTGCCATGCTTGGACAAGCGAGGCGTTTAGTTTTTTCAACAAAATATGTAGGTATTTGCGTGAATGTATTTCACGGTCTTGGTGGATTTTTGTGGGGGTTTCCAGACAACAAAGTGGATTTTTGCTTGTGTCTTAGTTGCAAACTACATCAATCCTGCCTTTCACCCCGGTACCACATAAACCAATTAATTAAAACGTCCGATAGTTTGTATAATCTAGACTCCCAAAGTGCCACGGTGTCTATTTTCGTCCAAACAGATAGTTTTGTTTCCGGTACATAATAGAACCTATAAATAATTGTAATATATTTTTAGTAGGTAGTAGTTAGGGGACTGCATAACTCACATTATTCCTATATATGAAACATGGAGCTTTTGTTTCGATAAATTTAATAAAGTGCAAGGGGAATAACAATTAAAACTGTCATAACATTTTAAAACATCGATGGATTTACTTGCAGTTTGCTTTGCTATAAAGAAATAAGTTAGTTTTACTGAAAACTTCAATCAGAATGATAATCCATCGACAATTATTTAAGACTGTCAAGAATTTTTAAAAAATTGACAGATTTTCTTGGAGATTACTATACTTTCTTACAAAAAAATAAGTTCTACTAGAAATTACAAACAGAATGAAAATCCGTCGGAAATTCCGGATTTTATCGCCTATTATAGATTTGCTTAAAAAAATTGTTCTATTTTAGAATTTGTGTCTTTAGAACTGTCATAAAATCTCAAAAAATTGACAGATTTTCTTGCGGTTTATTTTGTTACAAAGAAAAAGGTAAGTTCTACTGGAAATTTCAAACAGAATGAAAATCCATCGAAAATTCCGAATTTTATCGCCTATTATAGATTCACTTAAAAATTTTGCTCTATTTTTGACTTTGTGTCCTTAGAACTGTCATAAAACCTCAAAAAATTGATAGATTTTCTTACGGTTTATTTTGTTTCAAAGAAAAAAGTTAGTTCTACTGGAAATTTAAAATAGAATGAAAATCCGTCGAAAATTCCGAATTTTATCGTCTATTATAGACTCACTTAAAATTTTTGTTCAATTTTAGACTTTGAGTCTTTAGAACTGTCATAAAATCTCAAAAAATTGATAGATTTTCTTGCGTTTTAATTTGATACAAAGAAAATGGTTAGTTTTACTGGAAATTTTAAACAGAATCAAAATCCGTCGAAAATTCCGAATTTTATCGCCTATTATAGACTCACTTAAAAATTTTGCTCTATTTTAGACTTTGTGTCCTTAGAACTGTCATAAAACCTCAAAAAATTGATAGATTTTCTTACGGTTTATTTTGTTTCAAAGAAAAAAGTTAGTTCTACTGGAAATTTAAAATAGAATGAAAATCCGTCGAAAATTCCGAATTTTATCGCCTAATATAGACACTTAAAAAATTTTTTAGACTTTGAGTCCTTAGAACTATAATAAAATCTCAAAAAATTGATAGATTTTCTTACGGTTTACTTTTTTACAAAGAAAAAGGTTAGTTCTACTGGAAATTTCAAACAGAATGAAAATCCATCGAAAATTCCGAATTTTATCGCCTATATAAACTCACTTAAAAAAAAATTTCTATTTTAGACTTTGTGTCCTTAGAATTGTCATAAAATCTCAAAAAATTGATAGATTTTCTTGCGGTTTACTTTGTTACAAAGAAAAAGGTTAGTTCTACTGGAAATTTCAAACTGAATGAAAATCCGTCGAAAATTCCGAATTTTATCTCCTTTTACAGACTCACTTAAAAAATTGTTCTATTTTAGACTTTGTATCCTTAGAACTGTCATAAAATCTCAAAAAATTGATAGATTTTTTTGCGGTGTACTTTGTTACAAAGAAAAAGCTTAGTTCTACTGGAAATTTTAAACAGAATTAACATCCGTCGAGAATTCCGGATTTTATCGCTTATATTATTGATCAACTGCCTCTCAAGGGTGCTACATTTTTACGCGTTGGATCTTAAACCCACTTTTGGTGCTAATGCCACTTAACACCCGAACGTGCAAAATCAATTACTATTATTACACTTGTGATTTAGGTTAATGAGATGTGTGCATAAGCCTTGGTGTTTGTTAGTGTATTCAGTGATGGTAATAAAGATAATAGCGCCACAAATGTAATAACAATCGTTGATTAATGCAAAAAACCGATCGTAAAATTCTTTGATGTGTCAATACAGGAAAAATCCTTGGTTGGTGACCACCGGTCAGGTAAAATTATACCTCCCCGAAATAAAAGGTGTTTCCAATGACATGTGTTCGATAAATTTTGGGAGCGCAAATCAGCTGCCACGACAAAACTTCTATAGGGGTAGAAAATTACATGTTATACAGATTTATACAAAATTAAACTAAATACCACAACAAAACTGTTTTTAATTGTATACTTTTCAGTTTGTAATGCTTTTTATATTACTGTTATTACAGCACCCCACAGAGGTTCCTAAGCTGAAATAAATTTCATGTTATCTGTGACAGTTGACCTCACGCCTTATGCTATTGTTATTTATCATGCTCATGCTGGACGAAATAATTCCTCCAGTATGATTCACTTGGGCCATGTGGCATTTGCCCAATTATTCTACCGTAATTCCGGAAAATATATAGGCTACAAAAGTTTTATTGCACCGGAAGAAGATTATTCAGGCCCTAAAAACACGCATTCAATTTATATATTTTTATAGCTGGTACGAAATTAGACACACGTGCATAAATAATTAACAGAATTGTTATTTACATTTCGAAAGTTTCTGCGCCACCCTGTATATGTACCATTACATTCTGCACAACTGTTTAGTAAAATAAAATAAAATATCATAAAATAAAATAAGTGCTTGAAATTGGTGGTTTTGAAGCTGAAAGGGATTCTAGATATAGACGAGATTATTTAACATAACCTAACTTTTGTGGGTAGGTATCACGCCACCCTGTATATGTACAACACATTCTGCACAACTGTTTACTGGAACTTGGAAATATAAAATAAACTGAGATGGGAGGTAATAGTTTGGTATTATCTACATATGTTGCTGGTGGTGGTGGTGTTATTACTGGTCCAAAACAAAGACCTTTTTAGGTACATATAACGTGAACAATGAGAGCATTGTATAATTTTCACATAAAACCGGCCCAACTGTTGTGTAAGTTCTAGATAAATCGCCTGTAAACACAACAGTAATGTTTGATAATTTTATGCAAAGTTTTCCTAATATCATGGAATAGTTGGAGGTTCTTGTTCTTATGGGGCTACTCCGCTAAATGTCAAAAAACGACGTTGCTTTGTTGTAGTTTTGTAACAATATTTTAAATTGAAATATTATAATTTAGGTAAATCTGCCACTTTTTAAAAAAAATCTGTCTAGAATTTTATTTGGTAGTATCGCACTATAACGGACAAACTATAAGTATAACAATACATTGTTCTCCTCATGTATTATGACAAAATAATTGTCAACCAAGAACGAATTATGTAGTTTTCTCTAAAATCCCAATTTGTTTTGTTCCACCAAGCATATAAAGTTTTCTCCTCAACATAAATTCTGCCAAAAATTTATTTGCTTTGCACAATAAAAAGTTTATAGTCCAAATGTTAGCTTAATTGCGTGCGTATGTAACTATTGTTTAAGCACCAAAAATCAGTAGTTATTTTAGTATATTTGGAATTATTTAATTAAAGCGGAAGTTCCAGAAATCTTTTCACTTGCAACTTGTTCTGTTTATAGATAGCTTTTCCCCAGTTTTGTTTTTCTTTAAATTCTCCGTGATTTAAGTTTCACTGTTTTGGACCAAGAACTAGAAAATTATTTTCGTCCTGCATGTTTCTGCATAAAGTAGACACATTATATTTGTGTTAGTTGGGGGGCGAAAATTTTGGATGGTTGCCAATAATTGGTCAATAACCTGATGACTTGTAAACTGTTTATGTTAATTGATTTTGCTGGACATTACCGGAAAATTTCGCTAGATTTGCGTGGGAGGATGTTATTGGAAAAGCAGAATTATGTATTGTTGTTTTCACACAAAAAAAAACTGGAACAAATAATATTTATAATAGTTATTTTCCACTGTTCAGTTTTGAATCTATAGGCTCTGCATTTTATAACTGTAGTCACGTGATCAGTAGAAGTAATTATATTAAAAAGTAAAATGTTTCAAACCATTTTCTAGCTTAATCACACTTTTACAACGAACTGCTAGAAACAAATGAGTTCAATTTTGAAAATAAGACAAAGTATTCTGAGAACTAGGTTAGCATATACTTGTCACGTGACTGCATTTATAAATTGGATGCCCTTTAGTCTTTAGTAACGAAACTTATATTTTTAAACAAATTTATTTAAAAATTCCCTATTTCGTCCCTATTTCGAGTCTTATCACAATTATTGAGGACAAAGCATTCGATCAGAACTACATTACAAATAGAAACTAACAATTTGACGTGACAGTTTATGTATGTATATCTCAATAATATCGTTATTGTGTGCACATTATCATATAGTTTTATGTAACCGTATATAATTATATTAGACCTTGTACAATACAAAAAACTATACATAGTCTGGTCCCGTCCAGACGAATGACAATCATAAAAAATCATATTACGTAGGCGTATGATAGCCAGATTTGGATCAGATCATCGTGTTGTCAACCAGTAAAGTTCTGTGGGTTTTTCTAGACTGGAAGACAATCACATGGCCCATTGAAACATCTGTTGAACTGCATAAAATATTAGGCAAGAACGCGCCCTGAACCAGATCAGTCCTATTATTTAAATCACATGTACTTATGTCATTATTTTTTATGCCAAATATAGGATTAGGATAGGTATGTGTGTCGTAGTTTTAAAGTACATGTGGACTAATCGGGGCAAGTGTGCTAAAGTCACGTACGGAGGTCAAAGTTGCCCTTGCCGGATTTTTCTTTGTAATTCAGAGAGCGCGGGAATTTTTTTTATAAACCGTGGAAATTAATCAGAAAAACAGCATTGGTCTAATATCCCTTGAATTTCCTTAAAAAATTATTATTTCCTAGTTATTAAAACATATAATGAAATAAAGCGCCACCTATTGAGCAAAATTGGACACTTAAGCATCAAGACCCACCTTAATAATCTTGTGATAAAATCGTGAATTTCTTTCTTTAAATCTTACACATTTCCTTCTTTATGCCTCCCCAGAAGCCAAAAAACCTCCACTCCAACTTGATTCTTGCCACATGAGGGGCGAACTGTCGAACAAATAACACTTATTATCCACCCATATATATAATTGTGTCTACTTCACATATCTACCATTCGAATCGATAAAAGACGGAAGAAAAGGGGTAACCTATTCTTTTGATTTGATTCTATACGCCGTCCCCTCGATTCCTGTATAACTATTAAGATATCTGAAGGGCTTCTGATGGCACTTACAGACGACCCTATGCACTCGTTGTATAAGAAATGCCGGATTATCGACGATTTTTTTCCATTCTATGGCACCCTTCCTTGTAATGTTATGCATTTGGTATCGGCGAGACAAATGTATTATTTTTTGTCTGGTGCATGATGGTTAGGGCTTTTTTGTTATAGAATATCTTCCGTTGCGCGGGTTTGTTTACATTTTATGCAGCGTATTATTGTTGGTGTAATAGGAGACACATCGTGTAGGGTTTTTGTCTCCAACAAAGATTTTTTTGAAGCGGAGAAATTCTCAAAAATGTTACTTATATGTATTTATGTCATATTTTTTTATATTACTTATATTATTACATGGTAAATTTCGAAAATTGTGAGTGTTTACCTGCCTCGCAAAGACAAAGGCAGCTGCTCTGAAAATTTCAACGCGCAGGTAAAAAAACAGTAGAATCACTGTAATAAATTAGAACAATAACTGCTTTTGTCTAAAAAGAAAAGGTGTAGAGTTTTGATAAAGTAAACACCCAGCGCCTGCTCTTCCTTAATTTCATCGTTAGATTGAATTCCTTTTCTTCTATTCATTAAATATTTTCTCCAACCTTAAAATAATAAAACGTAAAGTCGATTTTGTATTCTACCTTCAGCATAATTTTTGATTAAATTTGATAAATTTGCTAAAAAACTGTAAACGAAACAATGCGAACCTTCGCGATGTATCCTGTGACGTATACAGGGAGTGGTCACAATATATTTAACATAAGATAACATTATCATAATTTTCGCTGTATTATCACAGTTTTTTTTTTGTTTTAGGTACGTATCCAAGCCGCCTTAATCAAGTAGTAAGTTAGAATTAAACTAACGGTTCTAATTAGCATCGTAGAAATTTCGGATTCATCTCATAATGCACCTGGATATCATCAAAGAAACATGCTGGCATTAAGTTAAACTAACCAAAACCACACTACAACTGTATAGAATACAAACATGTAACCTAAAACACGTGAGCTTTGTGGTGCCAAATGGAAAACAAATTCCCTCAAGTTAAAGTTACAATAACAATTACGTATGCAAATTGTGCAAATGTGCAAAGTTGCTCGAGACACGCAAAATTACTTTATTTATAAATGTAATTATGCATGTTTTACCCGACACAACAAGTCGTGAAATCAATTCCCTACAGATTTTCGTTCTCATTGCGTAACAACCGATTTTCCTAAAAATAACTTTTTAGGTCCAAGTCACAACATAATTTGTATTAGAGAACCGGAAGTTCGGGAAAAATGACTGACGAAAAAAAACAGTTTTAATTTCAAGCTTGGTTATATTGGGTTGGACGTATCCAGCATCCAGCATATTATAACCTTATTTACGTGTGAGGTCGTTGGCCAGACATGATGTTGTTATTATTAGAATGCTGTGGTCCTTGGTATGTGCCATCAAGAGAGAACCAGCATCCCTGAAAGAGTATTACAAAATATAATTTATGATTATGGTGTGTACTAGTCAAAACAACAAGTTTTCGGTCACGTGACAGATCTGATCACAAATTGGAAATTTGAGGGGGAATTTATTGGAAAGCGAGGAGGCAGGACCGGCTTAAGTTTAACTGTTTTAGCACGCGTTAAAATTTAACATTTAGCTTTTAAAATTTAAATTTGTCTAAAATTTCGTGGCCTCTTTTCTCCTGAGCCGCCCCTGTCTAATTCCACACAAACCCATCCAGCTCATCAACTTTTCCAACAATAAAAATTTGGACGATTTTTTGCATTTTAATTGCACCAAACAAACCATAAAATACTATGATGATTAATTGCCGGAATTTTCACGGCCATTTCAATTGACACGTTAACTTATGAACTGAAAAATGTCAATTAGTTTCACACATTGTTTACACAGTTTCATCGCTATTTTTTTTTCGCTATTCCTGACCTAGTTTCAAGTTATCAATCAATAAGAGTATAATAAGCTATTCATGGTGTAGTCAACAATTTTGTTTGTTTATTACCTGATTGTTTTATGGGTTTTACAAATTAATTGCCGGGGAAAACAAACAAGTTTGAATATTTACTGTGTTATTGCTATTGTACTGCTATGTAAGTATGGTGTTATTAATTTTCTAAGAACATAAATGTATCAAGGAGAATAAATATTGAAATTAAATTTAGCGGAGTTCCGGAATTTAATTTTGTGTCCTTGCAAAGCGATTGTGGCTAGATTTCTTTACCTAACCTAATTTAATAAAAATAGAATACATTTTTAATCAAATTTACTAAATAGGTCTAATTTTATCTAATATACAGGGTGAGTGGAAATCTTAGGGAAAAAACACAGCACCTCAAAATAGTCATATAAATTTGTAGCTAAACCTGCTTATTTTTTTTACATAATTATTTTTAATTTTTTCGTAGACGTGGTTAATAAAATTCCCTTACATTACACAACAAAATTTGAATATACGTCCACCACCATACAACAGCTCGAAATTAATTTTATGTAAATGATCGATTCGGTCATGAAGTAAACGTTCGTCAGATCTGCCCGATGTGAAGTCTCTCTGACATTATTATAATGAACTTCCTTTTTGTTAGATTTATTATGCATCGGACAATTTCGTACCCCACCAAAGCGTGACATTATTTTATAATTTTATTATTCAAAGTCATAACGCATCAACTGTGAAAATTACATTTAAGATACGAGTAGGTACAACATACTGTGGATTAATATTATGTGGGCAAAATGTACCAAACGAAATTCCTTTCGAGCTGGAAAAATGTCTTAAAATAGCGTGGAGCTTTGAAATAGTTTTCGTCAAAATATTTATTTAAAGCCTTGCTTTTATGTTTATTATATTAATTGTATGGTGGTGTTTAGATTTAGCAATCAATGTGAAGTTTATATAATAAAATATTTTATACGATCCAGGAAGCGCATTTTAAAACTTAAAATAACAGCTTTTGCTATTAAAATTAGCATCATGGTATTTTACGCATTCTTATGTTGGTAATTATAATAATAAGCAAATTAATCATCTATGTATGTGAATAATGTACACACAGTTTATTACTTAAGATTTTTACGGTTCAGTTACACGAGTTATCGTACAAACTCTGGAAAAATGAATGGCAAGCCCTATTAAGTAAACGAAATTTATTACATATTGAGTTGTCAACACGGCGATTTATGTTGACACACTGGTGTTATTACGAAATATACTGTTAAATGTTAATTTGTAGAGACAAAAATACCACATGTGCGGTTTGCACACAATTTATTTTGGGGTGCTGGGTAGGGAATTAAATAATTACAAAAACGGGCGAATCCACTGTCGCACATGAAGCTTTTTATGGGCACTCCGAATCTCTAAGTTGGGCACCTTTATGGATACCTTAAATGAACTAATACATCCAAAGAAATCCAAAAACTCATAAAAATTTGTTTTAAATCTGAAAATTCGTTGTATTATAGTAACTATGATCCTTTCAGCTGAAACATTATCCTCAAACTTTGAAAAGCTTAGATTATAGTGAAATCTAAACTAGCAGTTGTGTAACTGTACCAAATTTAGTTTAGATCCCCGAAGACTTTGACAAATTTCCGATTTTACAAAAAATGCTCCGAAACCTCATGGAAATTTGCATTAAATCTGAAATTTCGTTATCTTACAGTAACTGTTATCCTTTAAGCTGAAACATCATCCTCGAACTTTGAAAAGCTTCAGTTACAGTGAAATCTAACCAGCAGTTCTATAATTATACCAAATTTCGTTTAGTTCCTCTAAAATTTTAATAAATTTCCGATTTTACAAAGAATGCTCTAAGACGTCATGGAAATTTGCATTAAATCTGAAATTTCGTTGTCTTACAGTAACTGTTATCCTTTAAGCTAAAATATCATCCTCGAACTTTGAAAAGCTTCAGTTACAGTGAAATCTAACCAGCAGCTCTATAATTATACCAAATTTCATTTAATTCCTCTAAGATTTTGATAAATTTCCGATTTTACAAAGAATGTTCCAAAACCTCATGGAAATTTGAATTAAATCTGAAAGTTCGTTATCTTATGATCCTTTTAACTGAAACATTTTTAAATGATCCCCTAGTTGAAGCTATGGGCACCTTTATAAATACCTTGAACCCTTAAATGAACTAATACATCCAAAGAAATCCAAAAACTCATAAAAATTTGCTTTATTTCTGAAAATTCGTTGCATTATAGTAACTCTGATCTTTTCAGCTGAAATATTATCCTCAAATTTTGAAAAGCTTAGATTCTAGTGAAATCTGAACTAGCAGTTGTGTAACTGTACCAAATATAGTTTAGATCCCTGAAGACTTTGACTAATTTCTGATTTTAGAAAGAATGCTCCGAAACCTCATGGAAATTTGCATTAAATCTGAAATTTCGTTATCTTACAGTAACTGTTATCCTTTAAGCTGAAACATCATCCTCGAACTTTGAAAAGCTTCAGTTACAGTGAAATCTAACCAGCAGTTCTATAATTATACCAAATTTCGTTTAGTTCCTCTAAAATTTTAATAAATTTCCGATTTTACAAAGAATGCTCTAAGACGTCATGGAAATTTGCATTAAATCTGAAATTTCGTTGTCTTACAGTAACTGTTATCCTTTAAGCTAAAATATCATCCTCGAACTTTGAAAAGCTTCAGTTACAGTGAAATCTAACCAGCAGCTCTATAATTATACCAAATTTCATTTAATTCCTCTAAGATTTTGATAAATTTCCGATTTTACAAAGAATGTTCCAAAACCTCATGGAAATTTGAATTAAATCTGAAAGTTCGTTATCTTATGATCCTTTTAACTGAAACATTTTTAAATGATCCCCTAGTTGAAGCTATGGGCACCTTTATAAATACCTTGAACCCTTAAATGAACTAATACATCCAAAGAAATCCAAAAACTCATAAAAATTTGCTTTATTTCTGAAAATTCGTTGCATTATAGTAACTCTGATCTTTTCAGCTGAAATATTATCCTCAAATTTTGAAAAGCTTAGATTCTAGTGAAATCTGAACTAGCAGTTGTGTAACTGTACCAAATATAGTTTAGATCCCTGAAGACTTTGACTAATTTCTGATTTTAGAAAGAATGCTCCAAAACCTCATGGAAATTTGCATTAAATCTGAAATTTCGTTGTCTTACAGTAACTGTTATCCTTTAAGCTAAAACATCATCCTTGTACTTTGAAAAGCTTCAGTTACAGTGAAATCTAATCAGCAGCTCTATAATTACACCAAATTTCGTTTAGTTCCTCTAAGATTTTGATAAATTTCCAATTTTACAAAGAATTTTTGGAAACCTCATGAAATTTGGATTAAATCTGAAAGTTCGTTGTCTTACAGTAACTGTGAACCTGAAACATCATCCTCGATCTTCCAAAAGCTTAAATTACAGAGAAATCCAACCAGCAGCTCTATAATTATACGAAATTTAGTTTAATTTTTAGAACATTTTGAGAAACTTCCAATTTTACAAAAAAGTTTCCAAAACCTCAAAAAAATTTGCATTAAATCTGAAAGTTTGTTGTCTTATATACTATGATCGTTTCAGCTGATACAACATCCTTAAATTCTAGTATCATAATGAAATAATCTAGATATTCCTTAAATTTTCCTTAAATTTTCCTATTTCTTGTTTTTTAGGTCACCACCTCGATCGAAACCCAACTTTACAGTTTTAATCCCAAAACTTTCAAATTGATTAGGCCGTTAATCTAACCTTACACTGACAACTCACGCTACAGGGGGTACCGAGTTAATTACCAGAAAAATTTACATTTTAATAGGCTATCCTATCGTACAATCCTTCACCTCCCCCTAAACTATTTTATACCTTTGTCAGAACAAACCCTGGTGTCATTTGCTAAAAAGAACTCGCACCATCCGGTTAGCGCTTTGATCCCCCTGAATATTACATGAACTAATTTTAGCTGAATCTACTGGACTTAATTTTATTAGCTTCCAGTGTGGGTCAATAGAAAACAAACATGCACGTGTGTTCGAATTATTCCAGGGGATCACATTCCCATTATATTTTAGGAAGTGTATAAGACCTGATTTTGCAACAGGAACAATAAACAAAACTACATGCATGTTAAAACAGAAGTCTGTCTTCGCATTCAGTCATAAAAACTTAAACGTTGTTATTAGTTGGTAGGATAAACAAATTGTCTGGTTGATATGTGCAGGATGGACGATGGAAAATTAAACAGATGATGTGGGTAAAGAAATAATCAGCATTATGGGTTTTAATTTCTGTTTATGATGGTGTGCTTTGAATTCAGGTCAAGTCGATTGTAGTTACTACCTAGATATTTGAAAGGTACAGGAAGAAATTGAGAGAAAATGAAGATATCGAGCAGGTTTGACAAAAATTTTTATTAGGACTTCAGGAGGAAATGTTGGTTCAATTTTAGAAGACATTTTTATTTTCTTCAACTTTATTACTTCTACAGTTTTGTATCTTAGCGGAAATAACGAAGAAAATTGATCAGTTGAAGATGGTCAAAGTTGTTGATTCTCAACTTGGGAAAAAATGCAAAATAGATAGAAAGACAGTCTGATAACAAACAGTGAAGAAGATAAAATATATTGAAGATGGTCAAAGTTATGGAATCTCAACTTGGGAAGAAGAAAATTTTGATACCAAGACCTCACTCAAATAGACTAGGAGGCAAAATTCGAGGACTGCAATTTGATTAATTTAAAATAATTTTTAAAGACGAAGAAAAGCAGCTTTGACTGAAAGAAAAATAAACCTGCGAAGGTACAAAGAACTAAACCCCAACTAGTTCACAAGGCCATAATACTCTAAACAAAATTATTTAGGTCGTAACAACTTGTACAAAAATCCCAAACACAATTGCTTACGTCATTAACTTCGAATCAATAATAATCCTATTCTACCTGATGCCAAGAATTTCCATTTCGCCACCATCAAATCAATTATTGCAACACAGTAGCCCCATTATTATCCTCTCGAACAATAACAACTATTTGTCACGGCCGTAAAAGCAAGTTGAGAAAATTGGATCGCGCCCATTAAATTGAGACTTCCGCATATATGCAAATTGATGGGTTTTTGTGCACTCAAATGTGAGTTTGACCAGAAAAGGGCGAGAAAGTAAAAGATAACGAGGCGGTAATTTGCACTGAAACTGGAAATGTTTTTTCAGTTTTTTTTATAACTCGCGTAGATATTGGTTCTAATGGAAAACAAACAGGGGGTTTAATTAAAACACACACGAGTGCAAATTGCCGCGACCAACAAGCCATCATCATCTGGTTGCAGCAATAATTGTTATAGTATAGCTGAGCTGAAACACTCGCCTTTATAATGTAATTATAGAACAATCATTATGGATTTTGTAATTAAGTTTTTAATTGGAGGCTATACACCAACTCACATAACACGTGTGCTTCATCAAGCTTCAGGAGACTTAATTATATTTATCTTAATTGTTGGAGCTTTGGGCTTGTCCTCAAATAATGTAGGATTCGAGCCAAAATAGTAATTAACGGTAATTTTAAAAGTAAAAGTTTAAATGCAATTTGTCTTTATGGCTTCATGACTAAAAAGGCGGGATAGGATTTTGAGCAAAGGCAATAGAATCGAGGACAACGTTGCAGGACGTTTAGTCCAGGAAATAATTTAAAAATGTACTTTTTTCTTTTGGAATCACCCACATTTTTAAACTATTTCATACTCCGATTTAAACTGTTTCCCAGATTATTGGCGCCCTTAACAACAGCCTATAAATCCGAAATTCCAGCACACAAAACATGCTAAGTGTTTCTTTGTGTACATAAAGCATGAACCCTCATCCGCACCACCAGGATCAAATTGCATCTTATAACATAGACAAATATCATTGGATGTTCTTCTCAAATATCAGCACAATCATCCCGCCATAATACCCATTGACATCCATTGCCATAGCAACCGGATTTTTGTGCTTTCTATGCAAATATCCCCCTAGACTAGAGTCGACTAGATTGCCTAGAAGACACGACAGGATTCTTAGAGGGAATTTACATAATTTTGTTTTGCCTGGTACAATTTACACAGCAGGCAAAAAAACTCGAAGGTCAATTTATTTAATAATCCTCCTGGTGCCGAGTAATATCTTCCAGTTGGTAGATTCAGGCAGCAGTGTTCTTATTCTTTTTGTGTGTATTAAATTTGCCTGACAGAAACACCAGCGCGACTAAACAAATAGTCAAATAAAACCCAAACGAACATAGTTTCAGTATATTTCAGTTGGTTGTCTCTGTTGCGCTCATTTCATAGAGTTGTACCTGATGTTTTAATATTTTCGAGTAAATAATATGGTTTAATATGTTTCTGTGTAGGGGTGCTTAGGAGGCTTATTCGTCTTCCATTATACTTTGTGCTCTTCAGCCAGATATTATATTATAATATAATGGAACTCATAATCATAAAAATGTATAATTTGAGTTTGAGAGCTTTATCAACTAATTAAAAAGCGGAAACCACCGCAGCGCAGGATCACGATGATTTAATTCCCATGGTTATAATAATTTAAGATTTTCTATGTCGACTGAAATCGTGTTTTCATTTGTAAGATTTTTGTGGCATATGGTTAGCACATTGTGCGCCTTTTACCAGTTTTATTTTACGTTTTTTCGTATGTGGTGATCCAAACATTTCATTACCATAAAGATGTTTATCGAGTACGAGTATAAGGCGGGTTTTGGTTTTGTTCACACATGAAACTTACACACTAATGGAAACGTGCTACAAAAGTGGAAAAGCTATTTTAATCTGCAGGAAATTTATCGCTTTTCTTGACACCTGAGGAGTGAGGACAAAGGGAAATTTGCCAGAGTGGTTTGAGGCCGTAAAGAGGATTTTTAAATTTTTCTGACTTTTTTCAATCTGACAGTTTTAAAATACACAATTTTAGACTCTTGGACTCAAAGAACCTCAATTCCAAATTGTACAAATTTCTTCAACGGCCATCCCAATAAAATCAAAAGTTGCCTCTATTTTGAAATGAAATCCCGAATTCTAACCATGATTACTTCGTTATTTCTCTTCTCCTCTACAACTCCCCATAAATCACTCAATTTTCTGTTTTCCCTCCACAAAGCAATGTTAAAATAGCTTGTTTGCTTTTTGTAACCCCAGTAATCCCCACAAAGCGAGTGCCGGTGTCAAACAAACACTTCAAAAATTACGAGGTGCTAGCTCGGGTATTTTTATCGAGGCTCTTTTGAAAAACTTTTTCCGCATTTTTAGTTTCGTCTAGACACCCCGGTAAAATTGGATGGTTCCCATTCATCCATCAACCAGAAACGGCTATTTACATCATCATTATGTATCTACATTATAATAATACAGGGGTTTGGAATTTTTTCCTGCGACCTCACAGTGTGATATTTATGGAAGTACTTCAGGGCTTTTTATGCCCCAAACCACTTTGCTCTGGAATTATTTTTAACCCTGTTCTTTTCCTTGTTATCGATTCCACTGTACATCAGTTTTTAATATGTACATACTGCATTGGTACAAAAAAACTTGGGCGTGGATAGTTAGGTATTCATTTAAAACATGCTGGTGGTATATAACTGTATATATAGATTGGATCAATATTGAATGGGTTTGAAAATGTAAAGCGTGTTAAGAAACCAAATGATTTTAAATTGTGTGATCCTGCTTCGCGTTGTGTTGTTGGGTTGTCTTAACAACAACCAGTAAGTAGTAAAGTTGGATGTAATGTAATAAATCTTAATAGCGCACGCTAATTATATTGAGGGGGGTTTGGGTAATTTGGTGATTAGTGTTAAAGATGCGCTGGGGGGCACGAATGAAGGGATTTTAATAATGCAGGTTGAAAATACAGGAAGGAAATTTGATATTGTCATATTTGTATCTAAAAAACTGCATACAATATTAGTTTTCTATTACCAATTATTCTACTGGTACAAAAGTTGGTGTAGCTTTGTTATAATGTAATAAAATGTAAAAGCATTTATTTCAAAAAACTAGATTTAGATACGATTTTATCATTTTCCAATTTCGAAACTAAACATAGTAAATTTATTGTTTTTTCAAAGAAACTGTGATCCTGTAATGTAGAAGGAATCTGGGCAAAGTTTGCTATCTTATCTCAAAAAAACATAGAAAAAGTGACTCTTTTTAAAGTATTAAATATTTCTTAGTTTCTGCTTCTAGTTTTAGTAGTGTCAGAGTTCCTCTTAAATAAATAAATACTGATAGTCATAACCTGATAGCTTTTTTAGTATAAATGTAAACGCAAATTTGGAATTTATATCTCAAAAAACCAGATTTAAGTGCGATTTAAGAAAGCGTATAAATATTGTGAATTATTTTCATTATTTCTTAAATTTTGAAGTAAATGTAGTAGTTTTTTATTTTCCAAGTAACTACAATCCTATATAAACGGAAACAAGACAAAATTTGCTATTATATCTCAAAAAAAAGTAAAAAAGATAATATTTTTAAAATATTAAACATTTCTTACTTTGTGCTTCTAGTTTGCAAATTACCAGTTACAAATTTAATTACTTGGGCTTGGTACCAGTCCATCTTAAATAAATAACTACTGATAGTCGTAAACTGACAGCTTTTATTGTATAAATGTAAACGCAAATTTGGAGTTTATATCTCAAAAAACTGCGATTTAAAAGAGAATAATTTTTATTATATCCAATTTTGAAGTAATATTTTTTGATTTTCAAAGTAACTTCAATCCTGTATAGAAGGAAACAAGACAAAATTTGCTATTTTATCTCAAAAAACCTCGAAAAATTATTATATTTAAAATATTAAACATTTCTTAGCTTGTTTCTATTTGATAAACTAAAAAACTAACAGATGTACAAATTTTTTTCTTTAGGCCAGAGTTCATCTAAAATAAATAGTACTAACAGAGCCATAACCTAGAAGCTTTCCAAAAAATTTGTAATTTTTATCTAAAAAAACTAGATTTAGATGCAATTTGAAAAATAGTTTAAATATTTTTATCGTTTCTCCAATTTTAAAATGAGATGCAGTAAATTTTTAGA
This sequence comes from Pediacus dermestoides, assembly GCA_963942485.1. Taxonomy (NCBI): domain Eukaryota; kingdom Metazoa; phylum Arthropoda; class Insecta; order Coleoptera; family Cucujidae; genus Pediacus; species Pediacus dermestoides. Next base: position 1,718,765 of record OZ012630.1, on the reverse strand, counting down.
CACTTTCGAAGTAACTACAATTCTATGTAGGAGGAAACTAGCCAAAGTTTGCCATTTTATCTAAAAAAAAATTAAAATTTTTAAAAATAGGTGGAACTCAAAAAAACTCAATCCCAAAGGATGATTTTTTTTAAAGCGAGTCTATAGTAGGCTATAAAATCCGGATTTTTTGAGAGATTTTCATTCTGTTTGAATTTTCTAGTAAAACTAACTTGATTCTTTGTAAAATAGCAAACCACAAGGAAATCATGAGGAAATCTGTCAATTTTCCGACGTTTTATGACAGTTTTAAGGACACAATATCTAAATTTGGACAATTTTTTAAACGAGTCTATAGTAGGCTATAAAATCCGGATTTTTTGCGGAATTTTCATTTTGTTTGAATTTTCTAGTAAAACTAACTTGATTCTTTGTAAAATAGCAAACCACAAGGAAATCTGTCAAATTTTCGACGTTTTATGACAGTTTTAAGGACACAATATCTAAATTTGGACAATTTTTTTAAACCAGTCTACAATAGGCTATAAAAGCCGGAGTTTTTGAGAGATTTTCATTCTGTTTGAATTTTCTAGTAAAACCAACTTGATTCTTTGTAAAATAGCAAACCACAAAGAAATTTGTCAAATTTTCGAAGTTTTATGACAGTTTTAAGGACACAATATCTAAATTTGGACAATTTTTTTAAACAAGTCTATAGTAGACTATACTCTCCGGATTTTTTGAGAGATTTTCATTCTGTTTGAATTTTATAGTAAAAGTAACTAGGTTCTTTGTAAAAAATCAAACTGCAAGAAAATCTGTCAATTTTTCGAAGTTTTATGACAGTTTTAACGACACAAACTCTAAATTTAGACAATTTTTTTAAGTGAGTCTATAGTAGGTTATAAAATCCGGATTTTGTGAGGGATTTTGATTGTCTTTGAATTTTTTAGGAAAAGTAACTAGGTTCTTTGTAAAAAACCAAACCGCAAGAAAATCTGTCAATTTTACGAAGTTTTATGACAGTTTTAAGGACACAATATCTAAATTTGGACAATTTTTTTAAACGAGTCTATAGTAGGCTATAAAATCAGGATTTTTTGAAGGATTTTCATTCACAGAGCCATAACCTAGAAACTTTCCAAAAAATTTGTAATTTTTATCTCAAAAACTAGATTTAGATGCAATTTGAAAAATAGTTTAAATTATTTTATCGTTTCTTCAATTTTAAAATGAGATGCAATAAATTTTTAGACACTTTCGAAGTAACTACAATTCTATGTAGAAGGAAACTAGGCAAAATTTGCCATTTTATCTCAAAAACCGTAGGAAAAGTGATAATTTTTAAAATATTAATAAATAAACTCAAATTTGAAATTTTTATCTTAAAAAACGTAAAAGTTTCTTAATGTTCACGCTTTCTTAGCTACATCATATAACAATAATTTTATCTCGAACATTTTTAAGGGTAAACATGCAAAAAGTACTAAATTGAATAATTTCCGAGTACCCCAAACCCAAACTTCAACATACCAAATAAGACACCCCTCCAATTTCAAACTCTTTCAACTACGAACTTAACACCTACAACCTTAAAGCAACATTGTGAACAACAATAGTTTATTAACTCCTGCATTCTACCAATGCAATCCCATTATTCTATTTGTCAAACTATAAGCTGAATTTCTTGGTAAAATCTATAAGTCGCGCAGCGTGGGTGGTACCAAATGCGTTACAAAGAAAAACTAATTGACCATTTTACAAAACTAATGACTCATGGTCCAAATCCCATATATTTCTTCGTTTACCCCTTCATGATTACATTTTAATAGCTGAACTGGACCATAATAAACGATACAAAAACTAGTACCATGTGCCACAACAACAATATTAACAACTAGACATTATTCTTTTTTCTCTAATTGGTTTAGGTACGTGTGCTATAGTGTGTTCATTGACATTGTGGGCGCTTCCGCTACTGAGAAAGGGTTAAAATCCCGTAATTTGGCCATACTTCCGTGCTTTAATGGGCGCGTGCATTGATTGATTGAGAGGAGGAGGAGGAGGCGCACCTTCCAATATTATAAACTTGTCACATTAACAAATCTCTTATCTGATGCTCTAGTTAGCTATTTTTAGATAGCTATTGCTAAAAAGGGCGCCACCCTGCTTAGAGTTAATTGTTATATTCAACCCCCCGCTAGGTCGTAGACACCCCTATGGATATGCAGTATTTCATGCGGGTTAATGACATGGCATTTTGTACCAAATAAATTAAGCTGCGGCAGGTATATGAAACTAACCTTTCCCAAAGTTCGCTGTGGTAAAAATACAAACCACAACGCAAATTAAAATCGCATTAACAAACTAATATAACGGAAAACCCTAAAAATATTCCCACGAAACTAAACCTTTTTCCTCTTTCCAGTTTCAGTCGCAGCGAAACCAACGGACTTAGAAGATACTTATGGAATCCTAGCAGATGAGAACAACCCTCGCGCTGACGATTACTACGATGAGCCTGAAGAAAGTCCACCAGATGAAGACAACGAGAGCACCATTGATGAAACTCCACCGGTTTTCGAGACGAAACCTCAAGAGTTCAAAACGAAAATTGGGGAGCAAATTGTTCTACCATGCAAGGTTTCCAATTTGGGTAAGTGGAAATTTTTAGAATCTTCTAGTATGACTCAAATTAAATCTGTTTCTAGGAGCTTACGTAAGAATTTGGACAAGAGAACAACATGTTCTGTTCCAAAGTGATATCCGGGTGCAAGCCAAGGAAAATCTTCACTTAACCCCCACTGGTTTCCTGCAAATGAATGTGCAATCACCGGACGATGCCGGCGAGTACGCCTGTAAAATACTGGTAACTGATGAAAAGACCATTAAGGTGATTCATAAAGTATTCGTCCATACAGCGCCAAAAATTTTGTCGATTTACACGCACGACAACAGAACAAAGGTAAGGGAATATTAAATAAAGAAAAGGGTTTCAGTTATTTTTATTTAGTACTCCGTGGATGAAAAAACCGAGATAACCTGCAAGGCCACTGGTTATCCAAAACCAAGGATCACCTGGTACAAAGGACCACAACAAACTGAAAAACTGACAGCCGAAGGCGAAACTCTCACCATTGATAAGTTAAAAAGCCACAACAGCGACTTTTATCGGTGTTTAGCTGATAATGGCGACAAGAATCCAGCACATGCTTCCATAGAAATTCAAGTAGAACGTGAGTACTATACCTTTAATTACGGACACCCTACTAACCTACTAAACCATCTTCCTCCTCACAGACATCCCTTCGGTGCACATAGAAAAATACACAGTAAACTCCGACAAAGAAATGGATGCCGAACTTAAGTGTATAGTCCACGCCTATCCAGCTGCCATAGTAAACTGGCAGAGGAATGGTCAAAATATCGTTTCGAATCCACCGCATATTGTCTTGAACAAGACGAAGAACAGGCATATTTTGACTATTAAAAACTTGGAGGAAGACGATTTTGGTACTTACAACTGCGTGGCGAAGAACTACAAAGGACAAACAGAACGAAATGCCACTTTAATCAAAACTCCAGCCATTCGAGAGTTTGTGAAGCCTAAAAATGATACTAAAGATGTAGTGTTGACTTGGAGGGTGGAGTCTAAGGCTCCGATTTCAGAGCACGAAGTGCAGTATAGGAAAAAAGGGGTAAGTGCAAACAGTTTTGCCTATGGTAGCTAATCAAAAAATTAAGACTAGATTTAAAAAAAATTTTTTTAGGAACACGAGTGGCACACTTTAAAACCGGAGGTAACTAATGGAAAAGACGACATCTACACAGTCAACTACACCCTTAAGGACTTAGACGTAGGATTGTACGAAACTAGAGTACGTTCACAAAATACTCACGGATGGTCCGACTACTCCGATGTGACTTCGTTCGAAGGTGGTGAGTAGATCTTTGAGTTTTTTCTACACAGTATTTGTTTGAGCTTTATTAAAAACTTTGCACTTTTCCCTTGTCTGTTTTAATGTTTGTTTTTGCCTTTTGTGCACAGACTTGCCTAAAAAGCACGCCGCACCGCATAAACACCACAACAAAAAACAACACAAACAAAAAGGTATTTTGATCAGAAATAAATATTTTTACATTAAAGTTCGAGTAAAAAGCATTTCTAATTTTACATGTGGGCTTGGATGAGGTTAGATTGGTTATGATGAGGTCTGGTGTAAAATTTTAAATTTTTAAAAATAGGAGGAACTCAAAAAGAATCAATCCCAAAGGATAATTTTTTTAAAGCGAGTCTGTTGTAGGCTATAAAATCCGGATTTTTTTAGGGATTTTCATTCTGTTTGAATTTTCTAGTAAAACTAATTTGATTCTCTGTAAAATAGCAAACCACAAAGAAATCTGTTAATTTTTCGAAGTTTTATGACAGGTTTAAGGACACAATATTTAAATTTGGACAATTTTTTTAAAACAGTATATAGTAGGCTATAAAATCCGGAATTTTTGAGGGATTTTCATTCTGTTTAAATTTTATAGTAAAAGTAACTTGATTCTTTGTAAAATAGCAAACCACAAGGAAATCTGTCAATTTTTCGAAGTTTTATGACAGTTTTAAGGACACAAAATCTAAATTTGTACAAATTTTTTAAACCAGTCTATAGTAGGCTATAAAGTCCGGATTTTTTGAGGAATTTTCATCCTATTTGAATTTTCTAGTAAAAGTAACTAGGTTCTTTGTAAAAAACCAAACCGCAAGAAAATCTGTCAATTTTTCGAAGTTTTATGATGGTTTTAAGGACACAATATCTAAATTTGTACAATTTTTTTAAAACAGTATATAGTAGGCTATAAAATTCGGAATTTTTGAGGGATTTTCATTCTGTTTGAAGTTTTTAGTAAAACTGATTTTATTCTCTGTAAAATAGCAAACCACAAGGAAATCTGTCAATTTTTCGAAGTTTTATGACAGTTTTAAGGACATAAAATCTAAATTTGGACAATTTTTTTAAACAAGTCTATAGTAGGCTATAAAATCCGGATTTGTTCAGGGATTTTCATTCTGTTTGAATTTTCTAGTAAAACTAACTTGATTATTTGGAAAATAGCAAACTATATGGAAATCTGTCAATTTTTCGAAGTTTTATGACAGTTTTAAAGACACAAAATCTAAATTTGGACAATTTTTTTAAACAAGTGTATAGTAGGCTATAAAATCCGGATTTTTTCAGGGATTTTCATTCTGTTTGAATTTTCTAGTAAAAGTAACTAGGTTCTTTGTTAAAAACCAAACCGCAAGAAAATCTGTCAACTTTTCCAAGTTTTATGATACTTTTAAGGAGACAAAATCTAAATTTGGACAATTTTTTTAAACCAGTTTATAGTAGGCTATAAAATCCTGAGTTTTTGAGGGATTTTCATTCTGTTTGAATTTTCTAGTAAAACTAACTTGATTCTTTGTAAAATAGCAAACCACAAGGAAATCTGACAATTTTTCCAAGTTTTATGACACTTTTAAGGAAACAAAATCTAAATTTGGAGAATTTTTTTAAACAAGTCTATAGTAGGCTATAAAATCTGGAGTTTTTGAGGGATTTTCAATCTGTTTGAATTTTCTACTAAAACCAACTTAGTTCTTTGCCGAATTTTCATTCGGTTTAAGTTTTCTAGTAAAACTAACTCTCAATTCAGTAAGTACAAGACTACAATTACATTGTTGATAGGAACGTAACTTGATTTTGCCACAATGTTATCGGTTGTTATTGACAACGGGACGTAAGGAGCTTCACTTACGTCCCTAGAGAAAATAAGCTATTAATTTTGGATATTTATGTGGTTTTTAACATGGATTATTTAAATTTAAAATTGAAAAAATGTAATCTATATTAAGAAATAAAATCCTAAAATTTCTTTAACTTTTAAGCAAAAAGTCAATTTATAAAAACCAATCGAAACCTAATTGAACTTTCATCCCGGCCTAGTTGAACAAATATTTGTTGTTATTGAGCTATTTGTTTAACTGGCAATTATCCTTGATGATAATTATGCTATAAATAAAATAAACAATCTTAAATTACAGCCCTAATTTCCACGTTAGCAACATAAAACAAATTTGTTCGACAATTTGCCTTTCCAGTCAAAACCACACAAATTACACTAACAATTTTTTGTTCGTTTTGTTTTAAACTTAAACACGTTGATATCATAATTTGTATTGAACACACAGATGTTATTCTTAGAAATGCTTTTTGATCTACGCAGATTGAAAATAATAAAGTCACGTTTCGTCATTTATTGTTTTATTTGTAATTTATATTCAACACCAGAGGGTGATACATTGGTGTGAAATTCTTTCAAAGATCACGAGCGGAGTTTATAACATTATATCTAGAGTTCGTTCCATCTGTGTTTTTGTAATAAATAAAAATTTGTATGTGGAATCCTGGAAAATAACATTTTTGTGAAACCAAAACCTCTGGTTTTGAATTGTCTTATATTCTTTTATTTCTTTGTATAGAACACTTTTTTTGTACAGAAAAACAAATGCACACTGCACATGAAGGCACACCAGCCCAACACCAAGAAAACGAGCTTAAAGACACTTCTCTAGGAGGTATTATTTTATTTATTTATTTATTTATTATTTATTACTCCTATTTATTATTATTAACACCAAGAAGACTAGAAACAGCCCCGTCAATCGCAATGTGCGCCCTGCTGTTAATTTGCTGTACTACGCATCTGTCATGTGCTTGACAGATAATGCGCAGTACAGCAATTTACGAGCAGGGCGCATAAATGGGAGTGGCCTGTTTCTAGTCTTCTGATCTAATCAGTTTGTTTAATATTTTCAATTTTTTTCAGCATCTAAAACATCAGGAGCTTCCGCAGAAGTGTCATCAATTGTCCTTATTAGTATAGCATTATTAACATTATTGGAAAATAGGCCGTGAAGTTACACAATCAAAAGTAAAATTCAATTGTGTTAATTTACAAAAGAACTTGCAAAATTATCTGGCAAAGCAAAACCAAAGTATTCATAATAGAATAAATAGGTAGCGACATATTTAAATTTAAAATTCATGAATTAAGTATACCAGGATTATTTTAACTAGGTACCTATTAGTTGATGAGAAAATAACCTGGTATAGCTTGTTTTTCTCTTAAAAACTCCCCTTTTAACTGTCGGTTTAATTAGTTTAACTTTTCCATCCCATGTAGTTATTATATTTTTTGTTTAATTTTGTACATATTTTTTTTATTTTTTTCGTACACAGAAATACCAAACGTCCTTTCTAAGTGTGTTCACAAATTGAATTTTTACGATTGAACCCTGTATAGAAAAAATTGATTTATGTAGTTTTTGTAATCAATTTCTACGAGACAATCTCTTGCAAATGCCATAAATAAGTTTAGCTGTATAAATCAAACAGAGAGGAAAATATTTTTTTATTGTGTGATAAATAATATAACAAGAAGTTGAGTATACTGACATCATTTTAGTACAATTAATACAGCTGACTATACATAACCTAGCGTAACCTCTAAATCAAAATTATCAAATCAAAAATTGTGGCAAAATTAGGAAAATGTTTGGAACTGTCTGGTTCAAACGAAAAATTGTTATAGTCTAGTAGTAATTAATAAATAGTTATGAAATGATCATTTTTCTCTAGGGACCTAGTTATACTACAAAATATATGTACATAATTTTTTGTTTATTTTTTTGTGTGATGTGAAGTATTTATATTTTATTATATAATAATAATTTTACTTATTTTTAATATACCAAAATGCCTATATAATAGCTCTAGTACGTAACAAAGTTCCCTTTGTATACCTAAGTATAAGTAAGTAGTGTATTATAATTATTTTCCATCACTGTCTTCTAATCTAATTTATCTCATTGTAATAATCGAACTGATATTATGGGAGCTAATAAATAAACAAATGCCTTATACAATAAATGATGCAGAAAAAATCTTTGTTATAACACAAATAATTATTGTAAAAATTATGTATACCTAATATTAATATTTGTTGCTTAATCTTCCAAATTTACAAAGAAATATTCGTGGGATTTACAGTACAATAGAATACTGTGACCAAATAGAAATTATTGTTAACATCAATAAATTACATATTGTATTTAAATTTCAAACGTGAATATTCACTCGAATATTTTTAAATAAATTTCCATAGGTAAATTTTACCAATTTTTCCTTGCAAATTTGTAAACTGTATGTATGTATAGAATTAAAACATATATAAAATCAGAAATGTGTTCTTTCTTTCAAAAATAATTTCCTGAAATTTGGTGTTGGACGTATGCAACCAACTTTACAAGCTCTGAAATTATTGGTGAATTTAAAAAAGCAGGGGCGGCTTCAGTTCTCCGAAATAAATGTCTTTAATAAAATATTGAAAATTATAACGAATTTCATAAATAATTAAAAAGTGAGTTCTCGTCCACAGTAAAATTAAGAATTTTCTTGTTGATTTTCTGGTAAAATTAACTTGTGTCCTTGTAATAAAGCAAACCCCAAGGAAATTGTTTATTTTTCTATGTTGCGACAGTTTTAAGGACACAAAGTCTAAAATTGAGCAAAGTGAGCCAATAAAATCCGAAATTTTCTAGTAGAACTATTTTTTTTGTAACAAAGTAAACTACAAAAAAATCTGTCAATTTCTGTAAGTATTAAGACAGTTTCAAGAATACAAAGCCTAAAATATAACGAATTTCTTAAGTGAGTCTTGAATCAGAATTAAAATTCGGAATTTTCAACGGATTTTCAGTCAATCTGTCAATTTTTGAAGTATTTGACATTAAAGTCACACTTTCTTATGTAAGTTTATTGCAGCCTCTGAAATCCGGAATTTTCGACTTATTTTCATTCTGTTTTAATTTTCTAGTAGATTTAACTTATTTCTTTGTTACAAAACAACCTGCAAGAGAATCTGTCAATTTTTTGAAGTTTTATAACAGTTTTAAGGACAAACCTGAAATTTCAATAATTTTTTTAAGCGAGATTTATAGTACGAAATAAAACACGGAATTTTCAAGAGATTTTCATTCTGTTTGAATTTTCTAGTTAAACTAACTTGATTCTTTGTAAAAAATCAAACCGCAAGAAATTCTGTCAATTTTTTGAATTTTTATGACAGTTTTAAGGACTCAAACCTGAAATTTTGACAATTTTCTTAAGTGAGTCTATATTAGGCTAAAAAATCCGGAGTTTTTGAAGGATTTTCATTCTGTTTGAATTTTCTAGTAAAATTAACTTGATTCTTTGTAAAAAATCAAACCGCAAGAATATCTGTCAATTTTTTGAAGTTTTATGACAGTCTTAAAGACACAAACCTGAAATTAGGACATTTTTTTTAAGTGAGTCTATAGTAGGCTAAAAAATCCGGGGTTTTAGAGGGATTTTCATTCTGTTTGAATTTTCTAGTAAAACTAATCTGAGTCTTTGTAAAAATCAAACCGCAAGAATATCTGTCAATTTTTTGAAGTTTTATGACAGTCTTAAAGACACAAACCTGAAATTAGGACATTTTTTTTAAGTGAGTCTATAGTAGGCTAAAAAATCCGGGGTTTTAGAGGGATTTTCATTCTGTTTGAATTTTCTAGTAAAACTAATCTGAGTCTTTGTAAAAATCAAACCGCAAGAATATCTGTCAATTTTTTGAAGTTTTATGACAGTCTTAAAGACACAAACCTGAAATTAGGACAATTTTTTTAAGTGAGTCTATAGTAGGCTAAAAAATCCGGGGTTTTTGAGGGATTTTCATTTTGTTTAAATTTTCTAGTAAAACTAACTTGATTCTTTGTAAAAAATCAAACCACAAGAAATTCTGTTAATTTTTCGAATTTTTATGACAGTCTTAAAGACACAAACCTGAAATTTGGACAATTTTTTTAAGTGAGTCTATAGTAGGCTATAAAATCCGGAGTTTTTGAGGGAATTTCATTCTGTTTAAATTTTCTAGTAAAACTAACTTGTAAAATAGCAAACCGCAAAGAAATCTGTCAATTTTCCCAAGTTTTATGACAGGTTTAAGGAAACAAACCTGAAATTTAAATAATTTTTTTAAGCGAGACTATAGTACGCAATAAAATCGGGAATTTTTGAGGGATTTTCATAAGAATAAGATTAAGAATATTTTTTTTTCACACAATTTATTTATTACTCAAAAATGACATAGAAATTCAGAACAATATACGTGTAAAAAGCGTGCCAAATAGTAAAGCAAAATATTCCTTGGACTCTTCAAAACTCCACCAAAATTTCGTCCAAAGCCTTTCGCTTCAAATCGGGTACCAAACAATCCTCGGCAGGATAACCTACTGGTAACAGTAACGTTAACTTCTCACTGTTAGGCCTACCTAATAAAGTTCTTAGAGCTGGACCACAATTTAGAGGAGTTGAAGTGAGGGACACCAAACCAGCATACTAAGGAAGAAATTGAAGAAATGCTAGTTATATTTACTTGTTTAACACTTACGTGTACAGCAGCCAGTAAAATCCCAGCAGCCAAAGAGACGCTTTGCTCATTATAATAATGCAGTTTCTTCTTTCCATCTTCCCTAACACTGTACATTTGCTTAAACACTAAAATTAAATATGGAGCCTCAGTCAAATATTCCTTAATCCAATTGGTGCGCAACGGTTTCAAATCAGTGGTCCAAACTTTCCCCATGCGTTTCTTATAGTTGATCTCCTCTTCATCCTCGATGATCTGCCGGACTTTTTCCTTAACCTCCATCGAACTCACCACGACATAAGTCCAGGGTTCCGTATGGGCGCCACTAGGCGCAGTACCTAAAATCCAAATCTCAAAGACAGATTTTTGGAAAAATTTCTCTTAATTACCAGCAGCTCGGATGATGTTGTGGATGATCTCTTTGGGGATTGGTTCGGGGCTGAAGTGGCGTACAGTGCGACGTTTGTTTAGTAACGTGTAGAATTCCTTGGAGTGGTCTAGGGATTGTTGTGTGGAGAGCTTTGTGAAATCTAGGGGGATGTGTGCTAGGTTATTGGGTAAGGCAGGGGTGATGTCGTCTTCGAAGTCTTCGATGTCATCATCGTCTTCAGCGACTATGGAAATATTAAGTAAAGTAAAGTAAGAAGTGTCATGGGGGCATGAGGGAGGAAGAGTATTTGTAAGTGATCCCGTTTAAGGGCTCGTGCGTATCTACAGGGGAGAAAATATAGATGATATACATATATAGATGAGAATTTTGAATTTGTTGAAAAAAAAAATAAGTTAAAGCGAAACATCGACAGTATTTTAATAAAGTTTATAAAGAAAATATATATTTTTAGTTTAACCATCTTCAAAGGAAATATCGTGGAACGCCACTGCTTCCTCATATTATAATACATAAAATTTGGGGCATTAATTCTGAGAGGCGACTTTTATCATGTTTGTATGAAATTATTTTACAACATGCTCTTCGTACAAGAAAAATTAAATCAATCTCTCAATTTTTATGACATTAAAGTCACAATTTCTTAAGTACGTTTATTGCAGCCTATGAAATCCGGAATTTTCGACATATTTTCATTCTGTTTTCATTTTCTAGTAGGTTTAACTTGCTTCTTTGTTACAAAACAACCTACAAGAAAATCTGTCAATTTTCTGAAGTTTTATGACAGTTTTAAGGACAGACCTGAAATTTAAATAATTTTTTTAAGTGAGGTCTATAGTACGCAATAAAACCCGGAATTTTCAAGAGATTTTAATTTTGTTTGAATTTTTTAGTAAAACTAATTTGATTCTTTGTAAAAAATTAAACCGCAAAAAAATCTGCCAATTCTTCCAATTTTTATGACAGTCTTAAGGTCACAAACCTGAAATTTGGACAATTTTTTTAAGTGAGTCTATAATAGGCTAAAAAATCCGGAGCTTTTGAGGGATTTTCATTTTGTTTGAATTTTCTAGTAAAACTAACTTGATTCTTTGTAAAAAATGAAACCGCAAAAAAATTTGACAATTTTTCCAATTTTTATGGCAGTCTTAAGAACACAAACATGAAATTTGGACAATTTTTTTAAGTGAGTCTATAGTAGGCTAAAAAATCCGGAGTTTTTGAGGGATTTTCATTCTGTTTGAATTTTCTAGTAAAACTAACTTGATTCTTTGTAAAAAATCAAACCGCAAAAAAATCTGCCAATTTTTCCAATTTTTATGACAGTCTTAAGGTCACAAACCTGAAATTTGGACAATTTTTTTAAGTGAGTCTATAGTAGGCTAAAAAATCCGGAGTTTTTGAGGGATTTTCATTCTGTTTGAATTTTCTAGTAAAACCAACTTGGTTCTTTGTAAAAAAGTAATCCACAAAAAAATCCGTCAACTTTTCGAAGTTTTATGACAGTTTTAAGGACACAATATCTAAATTTGGGCATTTTTTTAAACGAGTCTATAGTAAGCTAAAAAATCCGGATTTTTTGAGGGATTTTCATTCTGCTTGAATTTTCTAGTAAAACTAACTTGATTTTTTGTAAAATAGCAAACCACAAAAAAATCTGTCAATATTTCAAATTTTTATGACACAAACCTGAAATTTGGACAATTTTTTTAAGTGAGTCTATATTAGGCTAAAAAATCCGGACTTTTTAAAGGATTTTCATTCTGTTTGAATTTTCTAGTAAAACTAACTTGATTCTTTGTAAAAAATCAAACCGCAAAAAAATCTGCCACTTTTTCCAATTTTTATGACAGTCTTAAGGTCATAAACCGGAAATTTGGACAATTTTTTTAAGTGGCTATATTAGGCTAAAAAATCCGGAGTTTTTGAAGGACTTTCATTCTTTAATTTTGAGAGGCGCTTTTATCATATTTACCACTCATTTAATTTAACCGCTCTTTTATTATATGAACTGCTCTAAATTAAATTGTATGAAATTATTTTACAACATGCTCTTCGTGCAAGAAAAACTAAATCATGCTCTTACCCATTTTGATAAACGACAGTTAGTTAAGTTTATTTTTTTCTGCAAAATCAATAATTCAAAATTAGTTTCTATCTATAAATCTGCAATAATAATTATTATTGGAAACCCTGTCATTTTTTTTAACTTCCCAAAAATCCCAAAACAAATAAGCTAAAATACCCGCAATTAATATTCTACGCAGATTCCCAAATTAAAATGTCAGAAAGTGAAAGTTGCATTAAACTGCGATGTAAGAAAACCAACATACTAACTTTGATCAGGTGTGCGAAATTCCTCATCCTTTTTCTTCGAATTTCCCACCGTTCTCTTCCGTTTTTCCTCCAGATACACAAACACCACCCTCGCAATCACATAAATAACCAACCCGGCAACAAAATACTGCCAATACAGTTCGAAAAACATTTTCACACTAAAAAATTCTTCAAGCAACAGAACCGTCCCACCAACAGCAACAGTTGATGTGGTTGTGGATGTGGTCACAAATTTATTTTGTAAATTAAATTGACCTGAATTTAAGAGAAACAAAGACCCGCGTGACAAGTTATCAGGAAAATACAAATATTTTTATATTAACCAGTCAGATAAATACCAGATACTGATGTCGTGTGAAACAACAAGTTTAATATTAAAACTGGGAGTAAAAAATGTGTGTTCTAGGGGTGTGTTGTTGTTGTTAGCGGTAAAGAAGGGGCTGCGTAATGACATTAATCGATTCGGGTTTTATTAAGGGAATCTATATTGTAAAAATAGAACATTTATAATTCATTCATTTACTATTGTACCAATAGGATAAATTCATTTTATTATATTGTGTCTTGAAAACTGATACAATATTTGACATAAAATTTCAAAAAACAACTTTGTGTCATTTAAATTGTCATAAAACTTCAAAAAATTGTCAGATTTATTCAATTTTAGACTCTGTGTCCTTTAAACTGTCATAAAAAATCAATAAATTTTCTTGCAGTTTACTTTGTTACAAAAATAATTATTGAAGCACTAAGGGAGGTAAGTAATACTTACCAATCGAGGACGACCTGGGCGATAGCGAGGGCGAGGTCAAGCATATACCTTCCGAATTGCTTATTAATTTTTCCCTTTTCAGTCATTCACCAGCACCAAACTTCGCTAGGGACGTAAGCGGAGCTCCTTACGTCCCGTTGTCAATAACAGCCAATAATATTGTGGTAAATTCCAAAATTTGTTCAAGTTTAGACTCTTTCTTCTTAAAACGTGCAGAAAAATTAACAGACATTCTTGAAAGTCCAAAAAATTCAAACAAAGTACAAAATCGTAAAAAATTCTGGAATTAAATGCTACAAAAATTTCTGCAACTTGTACAAAACGATTATCTCTTCAATTTATCATCATTGCAGTTTGTATGAACTTTATTGAGTATTAAAAATAGACATCTAGACAATAAGATAAGAATAATAAATTTTCAAGTATTGTGTTGTGGTAAAGGACATATAGTATCTTATCTTTATCTATACAGGGTGTATCAGTTTTAATCGAGCAAACTTTAATGGTACATTGTCCTGGTCGTCCTGAATCGGAAAGGAATTCAATAGATAAAAAAATATTTCTTAAAAATTACAGTGGCATGCTTTTTTCTTTGAATAATTGAGATGCGGCCGAATTGCACGCCACTGGTGCAACCCAAAATCGAAAATGTCTTCATAAAATTGTCCTTAGGGAGGAGGGCATGCATCATGCAAAATTTTGTTTGAATTCAAGCTTTTTTATAGAAGTTACTGCAAAAAAATGATTTTTTCTTGTAAACTTCAACACCCTGTATCTTTCTTAGGAATCGAGATAGATGTATATAATATACATTTTTCCGAATCAGGACGACTATATAGGAGAATATACCATTAAAGTTTTCTCGATTAAAACTGATACACCCTGTATAAGAAATTCTGAGGAATCACGATTTTTTTCATAATTTTTTATAAACTAAATTTTGTGACATTCTGATTTAAAATTGAGTAAGTATTGAATACATATGAAAATATCAGATATAAAATATCATTTTTCAGGTGTAAGAAATTTACACAAAACCTGATAAATTCTCATATCATGCAAATTCCTAAATAATTATACACCAACTTTATCTGCTTTTAAAAGTCATAGTTCACTTTATTTAGGATTTTAAATAAATAATATTATTAAACTTATTATGTATATAAAAAAACAAACCAAAATATTGTGTAGGTTTCATTCTATATTTCCCTAAATTTTCGTAGAATCCAGATAAAACTAACGATACAAATACGAATAATATTGACAAATCATTTCGGAGTACCTAGCTAAGTATTTAATATTTTATCATAAAATACATCAAAAACTTAAGATAGGCTTCGTTTAGACGCAAGGTCAACCTCAACATACAAATAAAACATTTTTTCTTAAAAAAAAATATAAAATTTATTTAGCTCATAATGCCTCGCTTGAACTTGCGTTATCAGATTATTTATTTAGGGCACAGAACCAATTCCTGCTACATAGCAACAAGTGATATGGGGCAGGAGAAGACGCGGCGGGCCCCAACGACGGCCGGCGTCGACATCTAAACATGCGCATAGAGAAAATCCATTGACAACGAGAAAAAATGTTATTGAACAACAAACTTTGTCAAGGAAACTAGCGTTTCGAGCAGGCTAAACTAGTAGAAGTTTTCAATGTCACACCAGCCAATGATGTCTATAATTAAAACATAAAATTTAAATAGATTCCTGTTGTACTTGTATAACACACAAGTTGGATTATATCGGAGCGTTTATCTATCAGCTGTTGGAATAGGAGAAGTTTGGTTGATTTAAGCTTAAGGAATACTTCAGTTTGTTTTATATCGGATTTTTTGTCGGCAGTTTCGTAGATAATTCCTGCTATCTCGGAGAGGTGCGCGCTGAAATCCGAACAACCAGCAGGAAAATGTGCGATATATAAACAAAACAGTGTGCGCGCAGAAAGTGATTGTGTGGTATTATAGGAGCGCCATTGGGTCCCAGCTTCCTCTAAATTACGGTGCTCTCTCTCTCTGATGCCGCAACATTCAGCTCAAAAACATGGGCAAATATTGTCCGATAATCCAAGTAAAACTCGTCCGATAAAGCGCCTAATAAACCAAAACCGCGAAAATCAATAAAATTACCCAACACCCGCACAGTGTCAAGGACCAGAGCTAAGGGTTGCTACTTGGTAATTTATTCCCTCTAAAAATCAAAAACAACAGGTGGTGGACTGAAGTGTTAGTGCGACGATGATGGAGCAACCTGCAACCCAAACGGTGCTGGTGCAGCCGCCAAGTGGAGGCGATGACACGAATTTCATGAAAACTCCGGTGCCGATATCGAAATCCCCGGCAACATCACCGTCTATCCGCTCCATGACCCAAACCGTCATCGTCAGCTTGGCCGAGACGGTGAGGCACGACATCACCTACGGTAAGTGTGCAGAAATGAATTAAACCGCCGGTTAAAAGTTGAATTGAATTAATTCATGCGTGGGAGCTCGCGCTGTTCATTTTTTCTTCTAAACAAAAAACATATGTGAATGAAAGTGAAATTTTCAGGGAGAATTTTCGTGGTTTTTGTTGTTTATCCTGCGGATCTGGCATCGTTTGGACGGAATGGATTTTACCTTGGACTTTATTTTTAAACCTCACACACATTACAATAAATGCAATGTTAGAAACAAATATTTATACTCTGTAGGAGAGTTAGTTGTATGTGTGTTTCAATTTCAAAACTAGTATAGAAGCTAATAAATGCAGAAAAAACCGCAGGCTGTTTTGTGGTTTCGACACCAAGTCAGATAAGCTAGAGTTTTACTAAAAGCAAAATAATTATTACGTTATTACGTGTTAATCTCTAGGCCAAAACTGATTATAATTCAATTAATTAAATTGTTTTGCTGTGGTAAAACCTGAAGTTTAGCAACACGCTGGAGTTTGTTGTAACAACAGTTGCCTAAAAAGAGAATTTGGAAAAATTAATAAATGCTAAAAAGTGAAATTAGAGTTTTTGTGAGTGAGAGGAGAAATTTTTAGTTTATTAAAATAAGGATGTGAAAATTAATTTCGTTGACTAAAATTACGGACCAATAATTGGGCAAAACTACAAAAAAATAAGAACAGTAATTTGTCGAAATTAATTACATAATATTATGGGAAAAATTTTTGCAAAATGCAATTTTGGTGCGTCAGATGCCCCGCTAATGCGCTAAGTATCGCTTTTGAAGAAACCAGAATTTTTTTATCAAAAATAATTTTTTCTTGTAAAATGCATATAAAAAATCTTTAACCTTTACAGGGTGTATCAGTTTTAATCGAGCAAACTTTAATGGTACATTCTCCTAGTCGTCCTGATTCGGAAAAATGTATATTATATACATCTATCTGGATTCCTAAGAAAGATACAGGGTGTTGAAGTTTACAAGAAAAAATCATTTTTTTGCAGTAAGTTCCATAAAAAAGTTTGGATTCAAACAAAATTTTGCATGCCTGTCCTCCTCCCTAAAACAATTTTATGAATATTTTCGATTTTGGGGGACCACCAGTGGCGTGCAATTCGGTCACATCTCAATTATTTCAAAGAAAAAAGCATGCCACTGTAATTTTTAAGAAATATTTTTTATCTATTGAATTCCTTGTTCAATTTGGAGTAAACTTTGCTTTTACAGAACAAAAATTGAAGTTTTAGTTCCACAGATAATTAGTTTTTTCGAAAGACGTGCCAACTTGAAATTAGTAACAAATCAAATAGGAAATTTATTAAAAAACAAAAAGTAACAAAAAATAATTATAAAATTACAGCAACTGTTCAAAATGCAACCCGCCAGCCTCGATGCATTTCTGACAACGACGAACTAATGAATTAACAGCATCTGTCATCATTCCCGGATTTTTTAGTAATTTCAAGTTAGCACGTCTTTGGAAAAAAATAATTATCTCTGAAAACTTCAATTTTTGTTCTGTAAAAGCAAATTTCACTCCAAATTGAACAAGGAATTCGATAGATACAAATATTTTTTTAAAATTACAGTGGCATACTTTTTTCTTTGAAATAATTGAGATGTGACCGAATTGCACGCCACTGGTGCCCCCTCAAGATCGAAAATATCTTCATAAAATTGTCCTTAGGGAGGAGGACAGGCATGCAAAATTTTGTTTGAATCCAAACTTTTTTATGAAAGTTATTGCAAAAAAATAAATTTTTCTTGTAAACTTCAACACCCTGTATTTTTCTTAGGAATCGAGATAGAGGTATATAATATACATTTTCCGATTCAGGACGACCAGGAGAATGTACCATTAAAGTTTGCTCGATTAAAACTGATACACCCTGTATTACGTAACCCCATCCGTGGACACACTGTATATTTATACTCGTATATCTTAATGGAAATTAGACCGTTCCTATTATAGTATACCTCTTCAAATGTACTTATATCTTATATCGTGTATTAAAATTGTACCTATATCTAATCAGATCAAGAAATTTTTATGAGAACAAAATACACAATATCTAAATCAATTTTTTTCATATTTTTATAATTTGTTCCAAAGTATATTATTATTATCAGTGTGTGGACTCGTCTAATTAGATTATATTCACATTCAACTTTCTCTAAATTGAATTTCACGAAAAAGCTTGCATGTTATTTGAAGAATTTTTCAAAAATTTGGGACTTAATAAGAATAAAATCTTTAAAGGGGCGTAACTCTTTAACGAAATGTTTCCGGACATACCTCCATAGAAATGGTTTTCCTTATTTTGAGGTCCTCAATTCAGATTTTAAGTTTGTCCAGTTAATCCTGAAACACCCTGTATAATAATGATATTGACGACTATAATCGTAAAATTAGTTCTTAAGTTTGTACGGGGATTCAAAATCTCAAAAATTTCCGATTTCGTAGACTCTCTTTAGAATTAAAAAAAATCATGATGATGATGACCCTGAAGAATATTTTTTAGGAGTCGATTTGATCATCATTCTAAAATCTCCTTGGTTTAAAAGCCAGAACAACGTCGGTTTAGAATTATATATTTTTTGTACATTTTTTTGGTAATTTCTATTATTTGTGACTCATTCTGCTTTTATCTCAAAATTTC
Source organism: Pediacus dermestoides (assembly GCA_963942485.1). Lineage (NCBI taxonomy): Eukaryota > Metazoa > Arthropoda > Insecta > Coleoptera > Cucujidae > Pediacus > Pediacus dermestoides. Next base: position 1,699,714 of record OZ012630.1, on the reverse strand, counting down.
TCACGAACAGATACAATTATTATGTGATGTTTAAGTAATTCTTAAATGTTTACCAAGCAAACTATTTTAGAAGTTGTAGATATTAAATTTCCATAAAATAGTAATTAAAAATAAATTTGTCCCTAATGATATTGAACGAAACTGAAATTGGTTTCTCAAAAATACAAAATATGTCGTTACGATGACAAAACTATAAATTAAATAAAAATTTTTAAACATTAATATACAACCTACACAAAATTGATTGAAATATATGGATTTTCCATTTTCTTTATATTGAACTTAAAAATTTATTTTTCGTATAGCAAATCTATTTTTATGCGATTTTTCGCATTTTTTTATGAACTCTCTGTATATTAAAGAATATTAAGAATCTATAATTATGTTCTTAGCCATTAAAATAATTTCATACGAGAAACAATTTCAATTTATTTACTCAATTTTTATCCATTTCCGAAAATTTAAATTAACTTAAACTTTTCGCCCTTTTCAAGAATAACGTAAGTTAAACTTTTCGATAAGTTTTGTTTGTTTACTATATGTACATAGATAAATAGGTAATTATGTGTAGTAATTGTTGATTTAACTATTAACTATTTAAATATGTACATTTTCTTCTGTGCTTTTTGAAATTTGCTAATGCTAATTGCTAATGGGATTTTAAGCATTTTAAAATATTTTTTTCACGACTTTCACTAAGGATATTTTTTACCTGCACTGAAGAATAAGTACAATAATAGAATTTCGTTTTATTCACAGCTTTATTTTATTAAATAAATAAATAACTCAATTTGTATTTTTTAATTTAATTTAATCAGAATATCAAAAATATTGAAATATTTACAATAAATAGAAAATAAATTTAATCTTGAATACAAGAAACAATTTTACATTTTCCTGTACTATTAAAGTTTGTAAATAAATACATTATTGTGTAAATAATTTGTTATCTAATGATACTTAAGAACAAATCAACAAAATAAACTGAACTGACGCCAATTTCTAAACAAGATAACAATCTTTGTATTTTTTATAAAAAAGTAGACTACCAACTTTTATTAAAACTAGTTTATTTAAAGTATAATTCAATAATAATAATTATTATATATTTAATTAAATTTTGAAAAATATTTGGTGAAATTTTAAGCAACCCTATAAACACGTACGTGTTTTAATGGTTGCCTATACACCGACCGTTATTTTGAATGAAAAGAGCACACGCACGTGAAAAGTTGCCAAAGCATTATTTTGTGTATTTACACAATATGCTACTAATTTAATCCACCAACTAATTTTCCTAAACCCACTACTATTTTCTGTGTACAAAACACATTTTTTAAATCTCTGATAATTTCTAACTGTACTCAAGCAGCTGATTCCACATGGCATCCTTTTCCATCACTCGCCTTCTCGCTCTTTCAATTTCAATCGAACTTGCTGATAATTCCGCATAAAAAATATTTTTATTGTTATAGGATAATTTTATGCAAATTAGCTTTTCAACAGTTTTCCGCTGGATTATGTTTTAACGAAACAGGCTGCAATTTATCGGTAAATTTGCAGGTAAAAGTAATAAACTCTCAACGAAACTCGTGTAGTAGCGGCGCACGCAAGAGGGAATGAAGTAGATACATTGGTGGGGGCTAGGGAACTACAACACGAATGCTGGATTTCCCTAGCCAATCAGTTGTAATTTAAATGTCAGCTAGTTCGGTTATTATTATTTTCTACTTATAATAAATTAACAATACAGTTGTTGTTTATTTTTGGTTGCACGTACTTTATTTTGGAATTATTACTGTGTTTAAGCTGGTGTAAATGTGTAAAAGTGGATAACCCTACAAGGATTTATGTTTGAAAGTCTATGAAAACCTAACCTAACTTTCAACATTGACAAAACAGTGAATTTCCAACTACAATTTCAGAGTTTTTGTGTGTGAAGTGTACGCAATTTGCATTGGAAACGTACAAGCAGTTAATCCAAAACTAAAACAGAAAAAGAAAAGTGTTTTATTTTGTGTAATTTTGTGCGCTGTGTCTTGATGTAAAATTTACTGTTGGATCTCGACCTAGATTTGAAAAACTGTTATACATAACGTTTGTTATCCGTGAAAATAATTAACAAACAACTCGCGACAGTGTTTTCCATACACCAACAGGAAAAATGCTCTAATGTACGACTGTTGGACATAGATAAATTATTAGATACAATGCGTTGTCATAAAAAAACCAAGGAAAGTGGGTTCTTTGAAGGGGATTCCACGGAAAAGGACGATGCCATGGTGAAAACGATTAAAAGGACTAAAACTTATACTACATCGTGTGAATTTAAGAACTGTGGAAAAGGTGATGTTCGTCGGGATGATCCTAATAGGACACCCTCGAAAAGGACTGCCGAGAGAAAGAGAAAAGGTAGATAGATGTTACTTACAATTAGTAGATTTCGTTGAAAACCCCTGCAGGTTTTTAGGGGGGGGTAATAAATCCTAGTGCAAGCTCTTTAAAAATACTGTTAGGTTTGGCATGAGGAATTCCTTTGACTCTTTTTGTATGGATTTACCGACAAATTTGCAGGTAAATAGATGCAAAAGTCAGTAAAATTTATGGAGGGTTTTAGACAATTTTGTATTATGTTCAACTTCACTTTGGTGCCACATTTCCAAATCTTAAATTGTACTTTTATAAAGCCCAGTTTTTAAAAAAATTTAACTTTATAAATTTTCCTAGATATTTTGAAACAATGGCACCCAAGAAAATGCTTTTGGACTTAAGAGAGAACCTTGAGGCACACAAATAAATAATAAGTGCAATTTAGAGAATGGAACTTGTCCTTTAAATTTAGTTAAATTGCGCCAAAGTTAGGGCTACAATTAGAACCATGTGGAGCTCAACTAAGGAAAAAAACTGTATACCAACTAAAATATTAATGCGGAATCATAAAAAAAACTTAGGAGTACTAAATGTGTCCTTAAAACAGGACAGAGTTAAAATATATTTCCAAAATTTACTCTGTATTACTACTGCCGCCTGAAAGCAGGATTTTTGGAAAAATCAAATGGGTTAGCTATAATTTAAAGATACTCAAAAAACCTTAGAGATATGGCAAATATATAACACCTTTTTTAATACTCAAAAGCTCAAAACCTTAAAAAATTGAGAAAAACTATGCAGGTTAGTTTTGAGTTAAAAAATATTACTGCTTAATATTGGACACAAATTCAAAACTCAGGTTAAAATGACCCTCGTCAGGTAAATGATTTTACGAGCCTCCCCTCATGCAAATGGTTTTATTAGGCATTTTTCAACTACTTGACACTTTTATTAGTATGCAAAGTACATAACTGTAAAACCGAAGGTACCAAAAATATTTACAATAAGATATTTTGGCATGGTAAAATTCCTGCATCAATGCTTCACTTTCAAGGTTGACTAATTTTCGCAACAAAAAAAATTCCGACCTTTAAACTGTTTTCTTTTGATTAAACATTAGACTTTTTGGTTATAATTCAAAGGCAATAAACTCCTAAAATATCTGCAGGTAAACAATTTGAAGCCCACTAACATTCCAAATTGTTTTGTTTCGTATTTTCCAAATACCTGGCTTAGATATTGTATGTACACTCAGGTTATTAACAGCTTACTTTGTAAATAAAGGCCGGAAGGGACAAAGGTTTACAAACTCAAGTATTATTCGTCTGTCTAAGCTAAATATTTTTTTGGCATAGCCTTGATTAGAATTGTCTGAATCGAGTAAAACTGCATTCAGTTTCAAGGTTGTATATTAATTTAACATTTTCTATAGGTAGGTAGTCTATAGTGCAACATGGTCATGTAGTTTAGGTTTAGAATATTAAAGATTTTTAGCCAAGGTATTTTTTTTAAATAAACATATTGCAGAAAATACTCGTTCCGTTTACGTACAACAAAAACAAGTCTCGTGTTGCGTGTTTTTCTACAGAAAATGTTTATTTATTGACAAATGTTCCCAGGAGAATGATAATTGCGCATATTTTTTTGATTATACCGATTTCAAGGCGTATTATATTATTTTAAATAAATGGGTTCAAGGAAACGTATCATCTAAATATACAATTGGCAATTACGAGACTCGCACCATTAGATTGTATTATTTTCATAGAAGAGAATTTTTTCCAGTTAACTTTTACTTGTTTTATAATAATCATCTTGATTCTAATGTTGTAACCAACTTTTTATCACCTAGTCAGTTATGATTTTATGCCTAGAGATTTTTGCAGGCACGTGGAAGCATTAAAGAAATTGCAACAAAAAGCTATTATAAATAATTGTAATCTTAATACATCTGAAGGTTAAGAAAATGACCTCTTGGACATTCCCTTGTAAAACCATAGCAGTCTCATGGAAATTTCTTACGATTTATCAGGGAAAAATGTACAATGTTATGTTTATTTGGGTATCGGAAAAACTCACATTTATTATTCTAATTTCTTATAGAAATTATTATTTAGTCTAAGTAATATTTTCCATGTTGTAAACATTTTTGCATTGATTTTGTCAAAAGTTCTTTAATCCGTGAGAAATTTTTCTGATTTTTATTTTTGTGATGTCAAGAATTGTACTTGGCTTTTTTTAGGGCAATTTTCGGTTGACAATCATCCACGCTTCCCTAGGGACGTAAGTGAAGCTCCTTACGTCCCGTTGTCGATAACAATCAATATTGAAAATATTTTTTTAAATCTTAGCAGAAATTTTCGTATATTCTATCTGAAATTACAAAATAACGTTTCAGTGGAAATTTTCTCCCAAAGTTATCAACTCCAGTATCCATTTTTCTTACGCACCGGTACAAAACCATCACAACAATTAGGTTTGAACTAGATATTTTTAAAAAACATCCATTTGAACTAGTTAATCCAATTTAACGACCAACATATCATTGTTATGGTATGTGGCGCAACAGACAAACAATCTAAATATTGTACAAGTTTTGTAGTAGTATTTATAACATAATTTTATCGTTCAATGGTAGGAAACTTGTGCAATTATCTGGAAAGGAAAATATTGGTGGTTAAAGTCCAAAGGGCTTAAGGCTGGAATGGAGGGGCGGTACAACCGCGCGGTTTTTGAAAATTTAATAGCATGGAGGATTTTTGTTGACAATGTGCAAATCATCGGACAAAGCATACCATCATCGCCAGTTTGCTTTGTCATCTCCTTGTAATAATGTAAAATCTGGCAAACGCAACTCATTTTCATTTAAAACGTAAATATAATATCTAGTTTTTGTTTATAATCATCTGATCATTTCCAGAGATAAAACTATATCGAAGTAAATAAATAAGTAATAGCTTTTGTACAAATTTATTCTTTGTCTGCTGTTGTATCTAAATGATTTCCTTGTTTCTGCAATAAAACGTAACAACTTTATTAAAACTACAATAGCGCAGCGAGCACTATTTTACAAAAAAAAAACTTTGAGAGAAAAACCAAAACCTTGGAGTAAAACTCGTGCAAATGTGTATGTATTGTTTTACAATGTATACACGTGTAGACCTTCATTGCTAATAATAACTACTATGTATTTTAACCCGTTGATGGTTTAAATGTACACCTACTTTAAGATAATGATTTTTGATAAGTGTGTTCGTTCCCCCCTTTTGAACATGTTTAGATATGTTTATGTTGAAGCTGTAACATAATGGGGTTTCAACATGTATGTATTTGCCTGTACATGACGTATCTGTGATCGGTACATTCTAAACTATGTCAATGTTAGGTCATGTACAAGCACGGATAGAGGAGAGGCCATTTGCCATATGATTATTTGCCCCAGATATGCTGTATTTATGATGGAATCGCAACCCAAATATGACATAAGCTTTTTACTTTCAATGTTATGATGATGGTGTTTGTCTGGAGAGGTGAATTGGAGGTTGAAGGAAGTTAGAAATGTTAGGAAGCTTTATTTGTTAAATCCTGCTGAATATCGGTTTGTCTATATAATTGAATTGAGGCAATTTTCGAAAAAATACTAATATATTGTTGGACGCGCGTAATAAGAGAGCATCTGGAAATGGGCGCCAATGCGCATGCGTGTTTGATTACCATTGGATATGAGCGCACGCATGCGCACAACTAACGCTCCTCCGAGTTATGTTTGTTTCTTACTACAATTCTTTGACTACTTAAAAATCTTGATTCAGTCACTAAAACTTTAAACTTAGAGGATCTAGTACGAGAAGTACACTTAACTGCTAGTATAAGAAAATCATGTCCAGTAGACACCAAATATTTTTAGCCCACAGTTTCGATACGATATATTTGTTTTTTTTTATTGCTCATTTCCATTTCTATTTTTCTTGTCCCCTAATAGAAATTTATTTTACGTATCTCACCAAATTATTCCGAGGCAACATACGGGTGCATTCAAATATACTAACGAAGGGAATGGCGCTTTCACCTCCCCTCTGTTTTTGATTTTTATTCCACCTATAACAAGTAACATGAAGCGCGATATGCAGGAGTTGCCCTCGAGGCTCAACGATTTCATCAAGCAAAAAATCCACTTAGGTTGCATTATTGCAACATAACATTAATGTAATTATACAACATTTATGCTGGTACACTCGATTTGATAAGACAGTTTGAGCTAAACTGCATGCTCCATATTAATTATTTTTGTAATGTTCAAAGATATTAAATTTATTTGAGGTTGTGACATTTACTACAAATTGGTACATCAGAAACTTATTAGATTTTTTGCTGTACTAATAGTTTTTTACAGTGTATTTTTTGAGTAGGGAGAATTGGAACTAAAAATATGTGGCGGGAAATTTAAAATAGAACCGTAACAGGCCATCAAATTAATTTATTTTAAATTTCCCGCCAAACATTTTTAATTTCAATTCTTGCTATGGTACAACCTCTGTATAAGTATTACATGGTGCTAGTGACGTATGTACAAATTTTTTTACTTAGGCGCCAGCCCACAGAAAATCATGTAAACTCAATAACTCCTGATATGGTTAGATAACTTCAACATCCTCATATTAGAGGCGTTGCAAGTTTAGATTACAAACCACGACGGTATAATAAGAAAACCGGTAGCCCCCCATATATTAATTCTCTTTTACACTTAGAGAGGTGCACCAGTTTCTAACTTCCAATGGCACTTCCGGTAGTGCATTCACCCCATCCACTACGGGTAACCCCTCTGTCGACCCCATGCCAACAAAAACCATCCATGTAACACACACCAGTTGCGTTACAACGCCCCAAGTAAATGAAAAAAAAAACAGCTCTAACCTAAAATTAAATAATGCGGCGTTTATATTGACAGATGCAACACAGGAATCTGATATCGTATGGGTAAAGATAAATAATGTTGATGTTGGTGTCTGGAAATTAAAAGCAAGGGGCAACTACGTCACTGTAAAGAAGGAATCGACTAAATTTTCAGTTTCTTATAATTTTGTTTTTCCAAATTTGTAACTTCGTATAATAATAAAAACCTTCCCTGAAATTCATGTGTAATAAAATTGTTTTCTCATCTAGCACGTCAATAATACGTTTGTTTTGTTTGCAAAATATTCTACAATAATATTGTTGTTTATACCACTCGTTCTAGTATTTACGTGTCTGTCATCTTATCTAGTTAATTTATTTACGTTTTGTACTGCTTTCTTGTGTACAATCAACGGTAAAATCTAATTTAGCGATAATAACCAAAACACGTGCATAATTTTTGTTATGACTTGATTGACGTGACGTCACACCGTCACTTACTAATTGTTTAAATCGGCCACCTGAGAGAGTAAAACAATGTGCCGATTATACATTAAATTCGCCGCCGCCGCCACCACCACCATGATCGAGACGTCTGCGTTTTTTTCCCACCCTTGTGGGGCTTTCCATGTAGCTCAGGGCCTACTCGTCTGGGTCGTGCCGTCGGGGCGGCGAGTTTCCCACCAAGGCCATCTGCCTCCCGAATTTTCTTTAGGGTTTTTCGTTGTCCAAACTACCAAGCCACCTTATAGTATTTACTGTTCAAATTTGTATTTGGGTTGTTAAATTTAGCACACGCCGTTTATTTAAGAATTTAATTCCAACAAGGACGAGGTTTATATTTAGAACTCTCGTGTGGCATGCTGAGGTTCTCAAGTGTGTGTGTGTGTGTGTGTGTGTGTGTAGGAATTGTTTTTGTTTGTAAAAGTTTATGAGCTTGGGTTATTTGTAATTTAAGTTTTATTAGAAACATCTTTATCTTTGTATCTTTTGTTGTTTAGTGTTTGCAGTTTACATTTTTTTCGACGGTGAATTATGTAAATTGGACAATTAAGCTCCGGTTATATTAAATTGCACTTTGGCTAGTTCATGCTGAAATTGACAGGGTGTCGCTCGAGGGTTAGACAGCCAATCTTAAAATATACAGATTACTACATTTAAAACTGATGTATACAAGAAATTTCATCGGACTAGAAACTTTTCGCTCTTTGTACGCATGCGCATTAGCGCTCTGTCTCTCTTTTATTACGCATAAACCGTATAAACCCACCTTTAGTTTTTTAAGTTTAAAATTTGATAGGTTGGCGATTTTCCATGAAATTTCACTTTTTCAAGTTAAGGATTTAAATTTTAAAAATAATCATGAAGTGTTTTTTGTAAATATTCTTTTCTTGTTTTAGTTAACCTGTCCGGAGTGGGACGAGTCGACATGTCCCATTTCGACCTGCTAAAAGTCCTGGGAACAGGAGGTAAGTGCCGAAAATTGATTTATGTGTAGTCCCAATTTAAATCTCCATTATTTTTACTACTGATTTCATTCCTTCCTCGTTGTTTAGTTTGTTATACATAGTTGTTTTATATTATATGGCTTTTAAATTTACCAGTGCGTTTAAAGAAGCTATAAAAATTTTAATGGTTTTTTTTACTGTACCACAGTTTATATGTGCCACTATTTGGAATACTTTCGGTTTTTTCGTTAATGCACCCCCAGAGACTTAATTAACGTTAATTTTTTCTGGCTTCAGATAAATTATCGATGATTGTTTCTAGACAAAACAAGGTGTAAGACACGCATTTTTATGCTAATGGAAATTCCGTGTGCAATAGTTTTTTTTACATTTACTGTAATAAACGGCATATTAATTTAAATGTCAATTTAATACCTACCTGGACTTGACTGTTAATTAAATAATGCTAATCAAGTTGTTTGTTATAGTTCGTATATTCTGGGGTTAAGTAAACGTTTGTGATAAGGTGTGCCACCATAATTTGTTGGCGAAGCCGGTTTTTTCGTGCTGTATGTAAAAAAATCGTTTAAGAAATCACTTGGTAAATTTAAATTATCATATAAAAAACCCAAGAGAAATTCTGATAATTTTAAATAGTTTAAATAAATTAATAATTTAAAAAATCGTGTTTCAGATTTTCTAATAAACTACAACCAAATTAATGTAGTGTGAGAATTTGTGTATATTTTTGTACACACTAAAGGCCGATTTATACAAGATTAGGTTAGGTGCAGATTGGGTTTTGAAGAAAGTAGAAATTATTAATTTAAGTTTACCGGTAAAATATAAAGGTCGGTTTATACATGAATTAACACCTTAAATGAATCTCGAAGATTATACACTCCGTTCAAAGTAAACGAAATATTCAATGATAGATAGAAATGAGAATCAGGTTTTTGTCTTTAAAATTAGTATAATGAAATTTAGTTCGGTTAGTTTTCTGGTGTCCATAGAAGTAGAAGTTTACCGTAACTTATTTTTTTAAATTTTTATACTAGGAATAAAGCATGAATCACTTCATGGTGTTAAATTGAGCATCAACCGTAATTTAATTCCATCACGTTAAAATTTTGGCTACTTAGTTTAGATAAAATTGCCGTAAAAACGAAATTTTTTTAACCATGTAGGTCACAAATCCCCCTGGAAAAGTGTTACTTTTCCAAGAAAAACCAATTTTCCTCATTTGAAAAGCCGACTCGCAATGAAACACCAAATATCCAATATTTCTCTGTCTCTGTTTGTTTCTACAAGTACATTTGTGTTGTTTTATAAAATGTCAACGAACTCCTTTCGTACATTTATTCGTGCGTTCCACTAAACATACTCACATTTTATTGGGACATATGGACGCTATATACAATGTGTTAAGAACTCGATTAATTAGAATAAAAGAAAACAACAACACGGAAAATCTGAGGCTGGTGGCGACCAATTCCCTGCCGAGCAGACTGTACTAATCAATTAAATTTATTGTGGCTGCAGCATGCCAATCGCGGATTTAATCCCCTGTATAACTGTACAGTTGCATCTATATTTATACTAAACGATTAGTTTGCACATTCGATGGAAAATGCAAATGTCCTATACAGTCGCTGGCGACTAGATACCTGGCGCGTCCGCTTTCTGTCATCTAATTACATACAAAGAACCAAATTTGATTCGCATCCAACTTGTGTCAATGGACCTGAAAAACAAAAAAAACAAACAGCAACAAAGCAAATTGTTGTGATTTCATCCCATCTGGCGCTGATATATGCGGGACAGGTGGGCGCGCACCAGCAAATAGGAAGACCAAGCCGCCTTGGTTTGTGACCTTTGCGGTGGTCATCAAGGAAGGGCATTAACTCAGCAATTCGGAGACGACTCAGTTTTTGCCAAGGGACCGACGACCGCTAGAACGGCGCATAGACATCAACATCACCGATACAGTTCGACGATCACGATGTTAGTTGCACCAGGCTTAAAAGGCCATCGTGGTGTGCGTTGGATTTTGTATAGGCTTTAGATAGGGGACAAATGTTGGACGCGTCTTGAGTACCGTAATTTATGCCAAGCGGTTTGGTTTAACAATAACAATCAAGTGCGACTGGATGTCTTGTTGTTTTATTGTACAATGTAATAAAACGGTATGGAACTGGTGTGTGTTCCACATGGTTCCATACAGAACTGTCTTAATGGCAATACATTCAATTCAAGCTGGAATTTGCGTCAAACACCTAAATACATTGTTTGTTAAGTTACAATCAACGTTCTAAACTGTGTTTATATTTATTTGTACAGAAACACAAAGAGGACGAAGAAGAATATACAAATAAAGCGGTTTTATTAGTCAAATATTCAAATTAGCATTCTAATCTTATTCCACCAGGAACCTTACAGACCAATCTTAATAATGCAGCAAAGTTTTTTTTTCTATTTAAAAAATTGCACCAATTTAACCGTTAATGGTAAATTTCTTCATATACTCCTTGGTAACTTTTATCTAATTTTTATTGCTTGGAGAAGGGGAAGGTTAGGTTAGGTATTAGAAGTACAAATTTGTGTATTGTATAATTAGAGAATCTTTCGAATATTTGTTTTTTTTCTACTTGAAAATTTGCACCAATTTAACCGTTAATGGTAAATTTCTTCATGCTCCTTGGTAACATTATTTAATTTCTAATATTTCTATTGATTGGAGAAGTAGGCTAGGTTAGGTATTAGAAGTACAAATTAATGTATTGTAGAATTTTAGAGAATCTTTTGGATATTTGTTTTTTTTTCTATTAGAAAAATTACACCAATTTAACCGTTAATGGTAAACTGGTAAATTTCTTCATACTTTTTGATAACGTTATTTAGTTTCTTCTGATTGGAAAGAATAATTTAAGTATGAGTTTGTATATTATGCCGTTTTATGGCTTAGTGTTTTGATAAAATCGTTAATAATTCATAACGGTTAAATTTCGTCGAAAATATTGTCAAAATGAAATAATTGTGTGTCGACTTTGAAGCTGCTTAGTTCATCGTTCCTGATCTTTACATATTTCTAGCACATCAATTAACCGTTAATCTGGTAAAATCAACCAATAGTCTTTAAGAATAATTAATTTGTGTCTTTTCTTACAATATTCTAACATTTCTGGCAATACCAACTGATTATATGAATCTGCTTTCCTCGGTAAATATTTATTTTATTTTATATAGCTAGGAGATAAAAGTTTTTTCGGTGATTTCAGGTTGAGTGTTATCGTTATGATTAACCCCCAGGTGAGCAAAAAAATCACTCTTTGTTTTACAGTTTAATTTCGTTGGAAACCTTGAAAATGGTCTCGAAAATCCACCAATGAAAAAACGATAATAATAACTTGTTTCCAAGTATTGTAGATAGTAACATTTAAAAGTCCCCCAAAACTGGCAGCAGACTTTGTCCAATTTCATTTAATACGCATAAATTTCGCACGCTTGGAGTACGTTAAACTTGGCAATAAAACGATCTAGTACAAAACCTCTGTGTGACATTTGGCGTAATGTTTAAATGCCCATAATAAAAAAATTAATATTAATAGCAACAATAAATCCTTCAGCGTTATTGGAGGTGGTGGTGGCGCGTCGAGTTACTGAACCTGCTTTACACCGAATATTATTGAGACGTTGTTTTCGGAATTATTTTTGCGCACTAGCCGGTCGGTGGTTCATGTCATTGAATCGAACTTACAGCGAATTAGTGACCTACGTTGTTTCTATTTCATGTGGCAAAATAACATCATAACAAACCTTTGTTCAGTTTCACTTTTACAATTTTAATCACACAAATAAAGTTATTTTTCCTTTTGTTAAGCTAAAAATACCTTCTGGTATAAATATAGACGTTAATCAGCGTGTTTTATCAACGAAATATGGCGGTGTTTTCGAAATAGATTGATTGGGGGGGCAAGTGCGCCCACTCAAGGTTTTTCACCTTTAGAAATTAATTAGTTACCTAAACGTTTTTATTAGTATTATAATACATTTTTTGTGCTCTAACTTTTAAACATAAAAGTGAAATTTCTATCGTAATGTTAATGTTATAACTAATGTCCTCGATTTTGCCACGCGCTTTCTTTTTCACAGTTTAAAATATTAAATCAGGTAAAAGCTATTTCAATAAATCGATTGTTGGAACGAAACTTTAATCCATAACAATAAGCACTTTTTCCTAGTGTGGTGACAATAAAATTTTCTAACACTTTTCCGGTTAATTCTCACTTATTTAACTGAGGTTAAATTGTACATTACGATTGTTTTGTGTTCCTTTTATGATAAAACAATTTTCGTTTATACAATATTGCTTTAGGTAACAATTAGCAGGACATAAAAAAAATAAACGATTAATGCAGAATAACATTGACAGAACTAATTAACTTGGTGTTTTACCTTCAAATAATAATTAATATGGTGATAAAATGTCGTAGACAATGATACAAAGGTAGGGGATTGTAAACTTAATTTAATCATAATTTTGGCTACGCTGGAATGTTTAAAAGGGGGTTGCACTTGCCCCACTTTGGTTAAATTACCAGTAAATGGGTTCTAAGTTTGCAACAATAATAACGAAGGAAGCTTTATACAAGATGATTATAATTTACAAATATTCTGTATACAGGGTGTTACAATTTTGATTCTGAGATCATGGAAACGGAAGGAAGAGAGCGTTGCTGAAATTGGGGCAAAGTTGCTTATTTAAATATCAAACGATATGAGGTCTAAGGTATCTTGATTAAATGTAATTTTCCCTTTGATAAACATTTTTAACTTGATATTTTCTAATAACCCCACAAAGCTACAAAAAAGTCCGGAAATTACAGTTTTTGTTCAAATATTTCAGGAACTAGTCAAAATACATTTATTTATTTTCAAGATATAATTACGCAACTTTGCCCCACTTTTGGTGTTTCTCACATCCCTGTGTGACAAACAAATCTGTAACAGTCTGTATATACAGGGTCATTCGTAAGTAATCGGACTCTTAAGTTGAAATTTTCATTTTTTCGCGAATTTTTTTAATCAAACTTTCTCACCTTTTCTTTTTTTTTTCTTTGCAGCATACGGTAAAGTCTTCCTAGTGAGAAAACGTGGCGGTTCCGACAACAACCGCCTCTACGCCATGAAAGTATTAAAAAAGGCCACCATAGTGCAGAAGAAGAAGACGACAGAACACACAAAAACTGAACGTCAAGTGTTGGAAGCCGTCCGCGACAATCCCTTTCTAGTTACATTACATTACGCCTTCCAAACCGATGCCAAATTACACCTGATATTAGGTAAGTGGAAAGGATTTTTTTTTGGTGTGTGGCTCAAGGTTCACCTTGTGGGCTACGCATAACCACACAGTCAATAGACGATTTAATTGTGTTGTTTTTTTGTTATCGGGAAGATAATGATTTTGGGGGAAACCACAAAATGTAGAGTCGTTTGTTTTTAATAAATTAATAGGAAAATTTTATTGTTATTTCAGTTAAATTTGAGATTTAACTTGTGGTAAAACTGAATTAAATAATATCAAGCAGTAACCCATAAGTACCTTTTGTGTGTTTTATCAATTTGATGGTTGTTTAATTTAATAACAATCTGCACTTGTGCGAGTTTTATTTTGTCTCACGTTAGATTTTTGTTATTCTTTTTGAATGGCTGAAAGTTGCTGAGGTTGTTAAACATACCACAAAAAACATGGACTTTAAAAACAACATTCACTGGGGAATTAATCTTTGATAATACCTTTTAGCGTGATTTTCGCTTATTTGTTAAAGTAATCAGATAGTTGATGTAGCACTCCTGAAGAAGTGGCGTTTTGGCCAAACCCTCACTTGATTTTGCAAATTTTTGGTAATTTCTGCTAAAATACCTGGCAAATTTTCACCAGATGTACATGAACTCTCTAATTACTCGCATCCATCCAAGTGATCAAGGACCTTTTCAGGTTTCACAGTGGAATATTTGAAATATTTCTTCGGTAATTATGTATCAATTAACCATTCGGAATTCTGCGGAACAGTCTGCATTGGAATTCTTGCAAATAGTGTGGAAAACAAGAACCGTGAGTCACACGAGAACCAAGCACGAATATTAAATGCGTTGGCCACTAGGTTGCATCCGAATTATTACCACATGCTGATGCATTTTTGTAATCATAATTATGAGTCATTTGACTGAAAGAAGCAAATGTCAAAGGTGCACTTTTGTGTACCTTCAAGGATAATTGTGGTTTCCTGTTTGTAGTCGAGTCAAATCCGGTCAAAATAACTCGATACTATGGTAAAGAACTGTAATATATGCTGTTGTTTTTGTTGTTGTCATTGGTATGTCTTCGCATATGGTTTACCAGGCGGCCATAACTGTTTCGGTATTGTAAACAATTTGATTGCGGAATGGAATGAGTCGCATATATTATGTGGATTAGTGCCGTTAGTTTTCTTCAGTTGTGCCACAAGGTCCATATTCAGAGGTTTTTATGGAAAATTCGAAATATTTTTTCTCATGGTTAAATTATTGTCCCACACCGTCACCCAGCTTGCACACATTGTGGTGGTTTTGTAAACAGTGAAAGTGAATGAAATAAATAATACTTTCATATTACTTTCTCTTCACTCTTTCTAAGGTTTTGCTTCGACAATTATCTGTACGAGTACAACAATAATTAAATAAAACCATATTTCAAGTTGAATTGAAATGAAGAGTCAAATATCAAAAATATCAAAACCAAATTGTATTGTTGGATTCTTTTGTGTTATGCCATGACATTAATTTATTGGATAAGTAAAACTGCGTAGCCTTAAGGTGGTTTGATTTTTTTTCCATCGCGTTAAATGTCATTTCCTATTTATTTTAATAGAATAATTGATTATTTGTTTGATTGCTAGAAAATATGATTAAAGCTATTGTATTGTTTTGGTTCCACCGAATTTTATGAGCTGCTTACGAAAAACTATTTCGTAGAGAAAGTGCTTTTTAATTTAGTGTACATTACCCAATAGTAGTTTAAACAATAACAATTAAAGAAAGAATTATTTCTTGTACAACCCGAAAAAATTACCTAGTAATAATTGTAGCAGTTTTGCTGTTAATTAACACTTAACACAATATGTTGAGTTGTTTTAGTGTTATACTTTTTTTTTAGAATAAAAACAGCTTTTTTGAAAGTGCCATTCGTATTTGCTTGCTTGTTTTATTACCGGTTTGCATTTTGGTTTTATTAAAAGTGGGTCGGCGAGAATGTACTTGTGTCGATTGGCGATTACTGTTATTTTTTTAGTTGGTGTGGGAATGGGTGCTCAAAAGGAAACTTTCATGTTTTCAGGATGTAATTTTTAGAACACTCAAGCGAAATTTGAAAATATATTAAATTCCGATTTCGAATAGTGTGATTTTTTAGTTTCACGTGAAAAGATGCCATTTTTATGTCTAATATTGCACAATGTTGCTTGCAGTATTATTTTATTAAATTAGCTAACCTACATAATTTTTTCTGTTTTGATGGAGCTTTTGAGTACCAGAATTTTTAGATCTAAAAAAGATACCATTTTCCAATATCTCAACTTTAAATTATGGCTGACCTACAAATTTTTCCAATTTTTCTCAAGATCCTGTTTTCATAAAGGTTCTGAGTCTTCTTTCAGTAAAATAGTTAATATACTTATATAATTTTTCTGAAAAACTGTTTTTAGGAGGCAGTAGTTATAACGAGTAAGATTTTTTGAAAATTTTAAATCGGCTAAGCTACATAATTTTTTCAAGGTTCTATTTCGATGGATTGAGTACCAGAATTTTTAGATCAAGAGAAGGTACCATATTTTCTGCCATTTTCCAATATCTCAACTTTAAATTATGGCTAACCTACAAATTTTTCCAATTTTTCTCAAGATCTTATTTTCATGAAGGTTCTGAGTCTTCTTTCAGTAGAATAGTTAATATACTTATATAATTTTTCTCAAAAACTGTTTTTAGGAGGCAGTAGTTATAACGAGTAAGATTTTTTTGAAAATTTTAAATCGGCTAAGCTACATAATTTTTTCAAGGTTCTATTTCGATGGATTGAGCACCAGAATTTTTAGACCGTGAGAAGGTACCATAATTTTTCTCAAAATGCTGTTTTCAGGAGGCAGTAGAAATAAGGAGTAAGATTTTTTGAAAATATTTAAATCATAGCTAACCTCCATAATTTTTCTTAATTTTTCTCTGTACTGCGTACAATTTTACGGAAGCATTTGAGTAGGTACTCCTAAGATTTTGCTAATTTCTTCTTCTCCGTCCTTGGTACAAATAATCTGGCTACTCCCAATATTTGTGTTGTCCAAATTTCATTCGTTTGGTAATTTCGGAAACACCTACAGATGTTTTTCTTTCTATAAAAATACAACATAAAACGAGGTGTTCCATAAATAAAATATGCAGTTTGTACGACCTTCCGCTGGCTGTAATTGGATAAATATTTGTGTGGTTTAAATAGGTTTGACCCAGTTCGATTTTCGTTAGTTTGGTGTATTATTCGATATATTTTTTCAAAGGTGGAATTTTTGTTTTGAGACTAATTTTATTCAACACAATTTTGTTGTTATTGACTTCCTCGTCCATTAGGCACAAAAATATGTCTGTCTGCAATGTTGCTTATATATTACAACATGCAACATTGCTTGGTGCCTATTGAGGTCAACTTATTAATAATAATATCAAGCAGCATTAATGGTTGTTTTAAAACATACGAAATTCCTTCAATTTTTTTCGATGTGGTTTACTAGAAAGCTGCTGGTGTTGCTCAATAATAGGAAACAATTTTTTTGCTTGTATTTATCCAACATATCTTTATCTCGGAAATATTTATTTACGGTTCGATGGAATTCCGATTATAAGTGTTGGTTTGGTTGTCCATCCACAGGCTTTATCTAAGGAATTTCCATACACGTGATGCGATAATCTGAATAAATATAATATAGCCAAAGCCTCTTTAGTTCTTAGTTCTTGTTAAGTTAGTAGTAATTGTCGATAATTACAAATAAAATGAAATTAGGCGCGTTGTATTTGTGCGTAAACAAAACTAATTTTCGGTTAATTATCTTCTGGGACCAAAGTCCGATAAGGCTAAGCAGGCACTAAACGTTAAACGTATAATATTTTGGTCAATAATTCAAATAAGTGAAGGGGTCACTGGACGCGAATTTTTTTCGATACCGCACAGAAATCGTTGCGTGTATGTCCACTAGAGGGTTTTGTCCTGTGAGAATAATAAAACACAAAACTTTAAGCATTTAAATATGTATATAATAATAAAAGTTCGAGTTGGGGGCTTTGTATTATTTGGACGAGGATAACAGTTATATTATAGTCAAGGTCAATGATTCTCTTTCTGATATGATATAAAAATCTTTTTCGGTGCGGTTTTTATTACACTTGTCGGACAATGTTGGAGAATTTTATTGCAGCGTGATTTAATGGACGAGATTGCACTGAAATTTATTGATTGGGCTGAATTTGTCTTCAGATTATATCTTGTGCTTGTGCCCCACATAAGATGGAACCTTGCGGCAATAATGTAAACTGAATGAAAATTGCAGTTACATCGGTGTAAAGTGATAAACTATGAAGGTTAGGTTAGGCTTATAATAAGCAAGCAAAGTCCCAAAATGTAACCTTGTGGCGCTACCAGTTTTACGAAATTAATAAATTATCAGAGTTCTAATTGGAGACTAAGAAAAATTTCATAGAATTATTTGCAAATGTTTAAAAATTATTTTTAAAAGATCCTTAGATCCTGGAGGAATCCTGGAAAATTGAGTGTACCTCAAGGTTTTAATTGTGTTAAAAACGTTTCCCAGTAGGTTACGTCAAATATAATATTCGAAAAAAATAGGTCCTTAAACAGAACCTTGTGGCACCCCCTGAGAGTGTCCTATATGGAAATTTGTGGTACACTCAGATTTACTCCTTTCCTTTTTTAGTATATTTTTCAAATTTTCCACATTTCTTCAAAATAGAACACCCCGAGAAATCCCCATTGTTTACCTGGCTTACCCACGTTGAAACTCACTGCAATCGCGTTTTAAATAAATTCTATAAATAAATTCTGGTGCACATGCAGGCGATTTGAAATTCAAATCAAGTTTTTCTCTAAGGATTTTTTTGTTTTTTTGTTTCAGATTATGTGGCTGGCGGCGAATTGTTTACGCACTTATACCAAAGAGAACATTTTACTGAGAACGAAGTCCGAATTTATATAGGGGAAATTATCTTAGCCTTAGAACATCTGCATAAGGTAAGTTTTTGTAGCCAAACAAAATTATTTTTTTACAAACATACAAATTTCAACCTTTGCCGTGTATATCCCAGGTTAATTTTAGAACAATGTTTTTTTTTTCGATTGGCAATCAGTTTTTGCATAGTCATTTGGGGTTTCCCAATATTTTTTCGGAATGAAGTTTGACTTTGAACTTGTTTGAACTGTTTTTTTAGAAATTTCGCGTAGTTGTGAAGTTTTATTTTAATAAAAGTGGTAAAAAGAAAATTAATTTTTAAGCTATCTTAGAACTATGAGCAAAAAATATTCACACTTATTAATATTTATTTTTTTTATTGAATTTTTTCCAATGTTTTTATAATAAACTCGATAACATAATTTTTTCGCTTTGGCCGACCTTCCAGACGTTGGCCTAGACACGCTGTGGTAACTAACTAATAATAAAAAAATAATGTGCTGGAGTATAAAACTAATTACATTATTGTGTAAGTAACTATTTACTTGTGCAAAATTCTCCCTAAAAAAAACACAAGAAAACTCATTAATTGTGTGAATAAAATTGAACGATTTCTGTTTGTTTCTCTTGAACACATAACCAATGACCTTGTTTGGTTTCGGACAAAATTCTCTCGAAAAGTGTAACCGTATAAAAACATGTTTTTGTCATTTATCGTTTTCCGTTTGTGGTATTTTGTACATTTGTAAGTATGTGATAGTTTCAAAACTTGTTTGGAAGTTTTTAAAATAATTGACGATGATTAAATTCTTGGTACAGAAAAAAATATTTTTAACGTTGGAACTTTATTTAGTAACTGAAATTCTTTTGAAACCCCTCAAAGTTAATTACTGAATCAAAATTGTTTAAAATTATGAAAAAATACATACCAGTTGTAGAAATACCCCAAGGTTCTATTTTGAAGCCTGAGAACCTAAAATGTAACAATTTTTCCAAGATTTTGTTCAAAGCAAACCTCAACGGTTCAAACCTTGACCCCTTTTTCACTATTTTTGAAAAAATATTATTTAAGAAATGCCACAGGGCTCAATTTTAACCTCTCGCAGCACCATTTTGTGTAATATTAGATTTTCGATGGTTCTCATGCTGTAGTCCTAAACATTTAACTATTTTTGGAATTTTTGGACGTAGATCATAAAAAATTGTAATGGCAAACTTATTTTTTCTCTTATCTGCCACAGGGTTCAGAATTGACCCCTCGGTCCCTCGCAGTACCATTTTGAACAATTTTGTTAAAGTTTGGCTTGTTTACTTGCTAGAAACAAACATTTTTTGCAATTTATGAACGTACAAGTTTTAAAAAAATCAAAGAGAAATCTTATTCACTTTTATCTGCCGCGGGGTTCAAAATTGACCCCTCACAACTCGATTTTCCATGCATGTCATGCTATAATCTCTAATATTTAAGGACGAGTCGTTTTTAATAAAAAATAAAATTGGACAAGGATATCTTACTATATCCTGATGTCCATCACAATTTCCTGAATTCTCCACAACTTTTTATTACCACACCAAATCACCACATCACTCATAAAACAAAGCTGAATTTAATTAACAGTAACTAATTACTATTATCCCAACTTTGCTTTATACTGCATGTAATACACGTGTACAAGATCAATTAATAAATCAAATGGGAAATGCCAGTGTGCAAGAAAATATTAACCAACTTTAAATATTAATGAAATTAAATTGTGCTTATTATTATCGGACGTATGTTTTGTGCTGGTGTAGTATTTTGAGTTTGTGTTGTTTTATCACGAGCAATGATGGGTATGGGTAATAATAAACCGTGGCATTGGCATATCCCCAAGGCTCCTCGTGTGTGAAATGTTTTAACAGGATCAAAAGAAAAATTAGTTTGTCTGTATGAAATTATATTATGTCTGTCTTTAGGCAGATGTAAAGATTTATTTCAGATTTTAGGGGTCAAAGCACGAAATTGACACTATAAATTATCTACTAGACATGGAAATTCGAATAGACTGTAGAAATAAGTGTACAAAAGTAAAGATGACACAATAAAAAGTAGTAAGACACTTTTTGCTGATTTTATAGTGTTAAGTTATTTCGTTTATAGTGTAAAGATTAATTTTTTGACACTATAAATCCCCACGATTTTATATGGGTGTAACTGACACTATAATTAGCAAAAGAAAAATAGTGTTATTTGGATTATAGTGTCAAAATTGCGTTTTTGCCTAAGAAAACTAGCTAACACTATAATTGTTTTTGGTGTTTAGTGTAAATTCCAAGCTATTCCTAATAAAATTCCTCCGAGCGTTGATGCAATAAATTTGATTATGTCAATTACGTTCCTAAGTTGGAAACGTATTTTTCCTTCTGACTGCATCACGTGTGTCCCACTCGCCTTCACGTGTTTCACGCTTTTCCCATTTAGTCATCATCTTGCAAAATGTGTTCCAATCCAATCCAGACAAGAAGGGGAGTGTGGTCCATTGTGTTGAATATGCGCCAGGTGTTGAGTGTGTCTTGGGTGCAGGTCCGAAAATCCGATAGTGGATCTTATGCTGGTGCACCGTAAGATCGCAACTGTTTTGTGCATCCAGTCCGGCAGCTGGTAGCCTTCGGGTGGTTGGTTTGGTTGGTAACATCAGATATGCCACCCTGTTTGTGTTATGCACGTGCTTTTGCATCGAGACCTGAGATGGAAAATGATGTAAAACAAAATAAAAGAGTTGGCTGGTGTGGTGTTGTTCAACAGTTGTTTACCGCAGAGTTAATTTTTATGTAAATATATAATTGGGCGCCTGATAAGTATAGTTTACTGACCATAACGCTTAATTTCGTTAATTATATTTGTCGTTTAAAAAAAATACAATGTTGAATATAATGCAGTTCAACGCCTTGTAACTCATTTTTAATTATCGGATTTTAGATTCTGTACGAACGCTGATTTTTTTCAGCTGCTAATTGAAATTAGTAGACGTTTTATCGACACCAGTCTTAGTAACAGGTAAAAATTGTTTGGGTAGCTTGAAAACGGAAACGAGGTCAAAATCCTACACTTAAAAATTTCGTCTTTAGTTATCTAGACAGGAAATCTATAATATAAGTGATTGAAAGTAACAAATACATTAACATTTTTGGGACAAAAAACCTGATGGATTCCCTTGGCATTTGCAAGAAATTTATTTGTGATCAAAATCGTACTATTTCGAAAAAAAATGTCACTTGAAGAAAAATTTATTTAGAATTTTATGGAGAGAGGAGATCGTGCACTTTCCTCCCTAGTTGCACAACAAGCAGTTCTTATAACTTTCCCTAAATATCCAGTGAGGAAATTAAACTTATTTTTACGTCTCTTTGTCGTGTTTAGATTAAATGTAACACAATTTACGACTACACAAAATTTTTTCCTAAAACTTCTTTTTATTTTAAATTTAAATTTCGTGTAACGTCAATTATCTCGACGCAGTTAATTAACTTATCTAAGGAAATATTAATATTGTATCCTAATCAAATATTAATTATAACTTGTGCACTTTGTGTATAAGATAATTTTCTCCAAACTTAAATATCATATCATATCATTGGCGAAAAATTACATGTGCCAGTAGTACTAAAATATAATTTTATTATCTTATCAAAACCGATATTTTTAACGAGTAATTGTGGTTGTTATAAAAAAATTACAATCAATAGGAGTTTTGTCGAAGTAAGGGGGGAGAAGGACGAGGAGGAGGCGCACAAAGCTGTAAAAAATTATTACATATATTTTTTCAAGGTTTCCATGTGTTAAGTGTTAAGGTCTTGATGTTGTACAAAGGATAGCTAAAAATTGTAGTATTTTGAGATAACGCAATATGAAATATTAATAGATTGTTGGTTTCACTAAATTCGTATTAGAAAGTTTTATAATAATGGTGGTAAATGTATACAACATCATGGAGGAATGTTGTGATTTTTGCAATTATCAAGAAATGTTTTTTATAAAATATATTTATTAATAATATACATAAATATATAAAGAGACTTGTTACAATAATAACAAGGTCGTACACGCGATTGGATTAAACAATAAATATTAAATAAACTCATTAATAAAGTGTCTATATTTTATCAAACAATAAAAACTGATTTGTAAACTGAAATAATCCAAAACCCCTCAAATGTCCTTAATAATAAATAATTAAGTCGCTTCAAATCACTGATTTTCTAGGTCAACTAGTTCAATAATTAGAATTAATTATAATAAAATAAAAACCGCCAGCTAATTATTCTCACACTTCATTTACACTGATTCTAGATTCTAGGACGAAAGTCATTCGTTGTTGCTAACCGCGCCAAATTTGAATATTGAATTTTTGTTTTCCAGCTGGGAATTATCTACAGAGATATCAAATTGGAGAACATCTTGGTGGATGAATCAGGGCACATTGTCCTGACCGATTTCGGACTGAGCAAGGAGCTGCCCCGAGCCGATGCCGAACAGCGCGCCTATTCGTTTTGTGGTACCATCGAATACATGGCACCGGAAGTGGTTAAAGGCGGTACTCAAGGACACGATATCGTAAGTAGCGTTTAAACTAACTCAAAGTTTAGATTTTCTCACGAAAAAACTTCCGCGTTGTAACACTTTTTCTTGTAGCAAATTTTTTCACACATGCATAATAATCTCATGTACACGTCGGAACTTGAGTGCTTAATGAGTATTTGCGTAAGCATTCATCCGGACAAGTCATAAACAACACAGCCGTTGCCCAAGTAGGTTTTTAGGTTAGGATTGTTTTAGTCGTCGCAACTGTTGTGTCAGCCCTATTATCATTGTAGCACGTGGATACTCGAATATTTTGCTATAATAGTGAAAGTGATTCTGTTAGATTGGGGGAAGAAAGGCGTCAGTTATGAGTTATACTTATTATATTATAACCTAGTTTGGGTGTCCGAACGGAATATGGAAACGGGGTCAGTTGCCCCTCCGAAGGAAAAGGGGTCGGGTGGTTATGTAAGTAAGGCACGCGGTGCTGCCGCGTCGTCGGTCGAATATTGAGACAGGTAAAGGTCGTGAGGAAGCAAAGGGAATGCTAGTGGTGGGGGCACGAAATGCACAAGACAAATCCGAGTGGATGGTGATATAGATAGTTGTTATGGCGCCAATTTAGCTAAAATGTAGAGATAACAGTTTACAAATTGGCTTGATAAAACTTTCTTTATTTCGTGTATTTTGTTTGTATCCAAGGTTGCGTTTTGAAATAGGCACCGATGAAACTTGATTTACTAGAAAAATACTTTCCATTTGAATATGTAATTTATTCGAATAATTACTCAAAACTCGAAAATAAACATTGCAAACTTCCCACGAAAATCCCGTTTCTATTTTTATCTATCATCTATTCTATTTCTAGATAACAACAGTAGGTACCTACTCCCAGTGCAAACAGATAAATTAAGGATTGAAAATCGAACCCTAAGCTCCCACATCAAGCTTATCACAAAAATAATTTCATTATTTCAATAACAAAAACAAGTACGTCTTTTGACCTACGCTGTATTTTCGACCATAATCATTACGTAGAAACGAACCTGGTGACGTTATAGCAAGTTTTCTTATCGAAACGAAAAAATATCCAACTTACGTATGTGATGGCAACGGTATTATAGTTAATTTAATGATTGCTGCGCGCATATATGCATTAACTAGAGTGTGCTTGCGCTATTAAGTTGCATAACAACTTTTAGTTGGTGTTCAACCAATAACCGATCGATGCGTTATTGCCAAGGTTAGACGCTGTTATAATGTTCATAGTCCGCAACGTTTTCAATTTTTTATTTCTTTTATTTATAATATTTTGTGTGGAAAAATGTTTTGTGTTAGCCTTCTCTGCATAAACACTTCCTTGAAGTGAAACTTGCGCAAGATTTGCGGAAAAGCTGTTAGGTTGGCGCGTGGATTTCCCGAACTGTATTTTATGAGTTTTTCCCGAAGGGTATAATTGGAAAAGCGATACGCGGAAACCAGAGATAATTTTCTTTTAAATTAATTGTCTGTTTTGAGTGCTTAATATACAGCAGTAGTTCTCAAATTTTACATAAGTCGTCAAAATTTTTGTGATACTATAAAGGATTTGAATTTTGAAATTTTATCAAGGCTTAATTTTGGTAATGTCACGTGACGATTTTGACTAAATCGTTTTATTTCATTAATAATAGTCCAAATAATAAGAAAAAAATTTGAACTTTTTCGGATGGAGGACGCAGCCGTTATAGTGACTCACAAAAAAAACTATAACAGACATATTTTACATTTTACGGCGCTGTAATTCGTGATCTGTTTACTGTAGGAAAAACTGTTTTAGGCAAAAGTTGTAGGAAATTTGATTCTCTACAACTTTGTTAAGACCATATTTTAGCGTCAGATTGATAGGAGAAGCGGTACTGCGAAAAAATGGCAAAAATTTTTTTTTGAAATGTTTCGCAGTTATAACTCGTGATATATTTAGTATACAAAAAACTGTTTTAGATGAAAGTTGTAGGAAATTTTATTCTCTAGAACTTTGGTAATACCAGATTTCAACATCAGATTGATAGAAGAGGCGGTATTTTGAAAAAACTGGCAAAAAATACAATTTTCCAAATTTTACACCGCTGTAACTTGTGAACTATTGACTATAGGAAAAACTGTTTTAGACGAAAGTTGTAGGAAATTTTATTCTCTAGAACTTGGGTAATACCAGATTTCAACATCAGATTGATAGAAGACGCGGTATTTCGAAAAAACTGACAAAAAGTACAATTTTTCAAAATTTTATGCTCCTGTAACTGCTTTAGACAAAAGTTATAGAAAATTTGATTCTCTACAATTTTGTTAGTACCATATTTGATAGGAGAGGCGGTATTTCGAAAAAACTAAAACACAATTTTTTTTTCGAAATTTTACGCCGTTCTAACTCGCGATATATTTAGTATAGAAAAAAATGTTTTAGACGAAAGTTGTAGGAAATTTTATTCTCTAGAACTTTGGTAATATCAATTTTCAACATCAGATTGATAGAAGGCGCGGTATTTTGAAAAAACTGGCAAAAATACAATTTTCAAAATTTTACGGCCCAGTAAAATGTGAACCACTTACTATAGGAAAAACTGTTTCAGGCAAAAGTGGTAGGAAATTTGATTCTCTAAATATTTCATAACTTAAATTTATGTTGTAGGATCAATAGAAAATGATAATCTGGAAAAACGAACAAATTGTATAAATATTTGAACAATATTTTGGAACTGCTGGCCAGATTTCCAGTTTTAGGAAAGTTGAGATTTCATATTTATTTATATTCTATGCCACTTTTATCTATTTTTACAAAAATACCTAATTTATACAAGAAATCCTACTGGCGTCCTTTATCCTTGTAGTTTATGTAAGAAAGTTTTGGAACCACTTACCAGATTTTTAGTTTCAGGAAAATATAGATTCCATATTTATTTTGATCCATGCCACTTTTTTCTACTTTTACGTAAATAATTCTAGCGAAAAAACCTTATCCTTATTGGCATCCTTTATCCTCACCGTTTGTGTAATAGTTTTGGAACCACTGACCAGATTTCCAGTTTTAGGAAAAATAATATTCGGTATTCATGCCACTAGTATCTATTTTTAGTTAGATATCTAATTTCTGCTAGAACATCCTTATTGGCTACCTTTATCCTTGCCATTTATGTAATAAAGATCCACTGGGATTAAAATACCTACGAGATGTTTCGTTCTTTCCAGTGAATTGCAATAATAGTTTTAGTGGTTCTATGTGGGAAGTTATTTAATTAGAAAGTCCTTGATAAGAGTGTAGTGATGCAGGAAGGAACTTAATCCAAATAATCCTGCTAGTTTATAGAGAACAAAACGCTGTTCAGCTTCAGACCCAATTTGAATTTCACATAATAATAAAAATGTGAGTTGTAAATGTCACGAAAGTCATTTCAAGTACTTTTTGTGCAGATTCTTTTGAAGGTGACACAAAAACAGGTTAATATAATACGAAAACTAGATTAGTTAAATATGTCTGTGAGTATAGTATAGTAAAAAAAATTGTGTTGTAACAGAGCCGATAATCGTTGCGTACAATATGGCTTTTTAGTAGTTGTGCGATCAATTGGCGCGGTGGCACACTTTTCTGACCCAGATAAGCGCAAATGCACACACACCATTCTAGGTGCACCTCTAGATAACAATTCATTTGTGTGGTTTTTGCAACTTGTGCTTATGAAACACCAAGGTCGCTACAAAGCCCCCAAAATTTTCACCCATCAAGCTCAAAAGTTGTCCACCAAACTGTAAATAAATGTACCGGTTGGATGGAATTTTAATATAAGTTATTTCGTTTGGTTTGGTTTGGCGAAATGCTTTTTGTAAAGTGGGTCATAGACGAACGTGGCTTGTGCTTCGCCAAATGGAACGAAGAGAGTGATAGAATAGTAACATTGCGAAATGGTGGTCTATAAACAAAGACAGACAAGTTGAGTTAACAACAAACAACAACAAACAAACCACGACGCACATATTGCAGTTTAACAGTGAAAGTAGGATATGGAGTTTAATAATATTTACGTTATTACGAGGATTGTTTCCAAGTTTGCTTGCTTAGCACTAAGTAGCTGCAACCGAAAGAAAAATAAAAAATGTGTTCAGGCAAATTTCATAAAATAACAACATGCAATGTTACATGTATCTAAAAAGCGAAGCAATTCCTGTAAATTTGTAAATTTGTAGCTTAATTTTGGCATAAAAATTACTTTTAATTTGAATAATTTTTCGTTTTTGAGGGAAATTTTTATTAATAAAGCCATATTGTTTTGTCGGTTCTTCAAAAAGTTGCCTTTTAACAGCCATAAAAAATCGAAAAATAATCAAATTTTCTTCTTACAAAGAAATAAATTAGTTGTACGTACTAGAAAGTTCAACCAGATCGAAAATATCTCAAAAACTCGGGAAGTTACAGCCAACTATAGACGCCTACTTAAAATTAGTCCAAATTTTGACTTTGTTGCCTTTTAACTGTCGTAAAAAACCGAAAATAATCAGATTTTCTTCTGGTTTGTTGTCTTACAAAGAAACAAGTTAGTTCTATCAGAAAAATCAACCGGATTGAAAATATCACAAAAACTCCGGAAGTTACAGCCAACTATAGACGCCCGCTTAAAATTAGTCCAAATTTCGACTTTGTTGGTTTGTAACTGTCATAAAAAGTTGAAAAATAATCCGATTTTATTCCGGTTTGTTTTCTAACAAGGAAGCAAGTTAGTTCTACGAGAAAATTCAATCAGGTTGAAAATATCTCAAAAACACCGAAAGTTACAGCCAACTATAGACGCCCACTTAAAATTAGTCCAAATTTCGACTTTGTTGGTTTGTAACTGTCATAAAAAATTGAAAAATAATCCGATTTTATTCCGGTTTGTTTTCTAACAAGGAAGCAAGTTAGTTCTACGAGAAAATTCAATCAGGTTGAAAATATCTCAAAAACACCGAAAGTTACAGCCAACTATAGACGCCCACTTAAAATTAGTCCAAATTTCGACTTTGTTGCCTTTTAACTGTCGTAAAAAACCGAAAATAATCAGATTTTCCTCTGGTTTGTTTCCTAACAAAGAAACAAGTTAGTTCTACCAGAAAAATCAACCGGATTGAAAATATCCCAAAAACACTGGAAGTTACAGCCAACTATAGACGCCTACTTAAAATTAGTCTAAATTTCGACTTTGTTGCCTTTTAACTGTCATAAAAAATCGAAAAATAATCCGATTTTATTCCGGTTTGTTTCCTAACAAAGAAACAAGTTAGTTCTACGAGAAAATTCAACCAGATTGAAAATAACTCAAAACTCCGGAAATTACAGCCAACTATAGACGCCCACTTAAAATTAGTCCAAATTTCGACTTGGTTGCCTTTTAACTGTCATAAAAAATCGAAAAATAATCCGATTTTATTCCGGTTTGTTATCTTACAAAGAAATAAGTTAGTTCTACCAGAAAAATCAACCGGATTGAAAATATCCCAAAAACACTGGAAGTTACAGCCAACTATAGACGCCTACTTAAAATTAGTCTAAATTTCGACTTTGTTGCCTTTTAACTGTCATAAAAAATCGAAAAATAATCCGATTTTATTCCGGTTTGTTTCCTAACAAAGAAACAAGTTAGTTCTACGAGAAAATTCAACCAGATTGAAAATAACTCAAAACTCCGGAAATTACAGCCAACTATAGACGCCCACTTAAAATTAGTCCAAATTTCGACTTGGTTGCCTTTTAACTGTCATAAAAAATCGAAAAATAATCCGATTTTATTCCGGTTTGTTATCTTACAAAGAAATAAGTTAGTTCTACTAGAAAAATCAACCAGATTGAAAATATCTCAAAAACTCCGGAAGTTATAACCAACTACAAAAGCTTATGAGCTAAGAGAGACTACACTGTATACATCACGTGACATCAGAATCAATTCAATTTTGGCTGAATGCAAAAAAGTAGAAAATGTGATATTCATGCCTACTTTTATTAGAAAAAAGAGGTTCTTATACCAAAAATTACTTTGTCGGCTAGAAAATGCAATGGAAACGATAAAATATTCTTCCACATAATTTTCCAATAAATCTATTTAGTTCAGAGCAAGGAATATCTTTAACATCTCATTAGTCACTATCACCTGGTTCCAGACGCAGCTTCCCAAATAAATTGCAGCTTGGATTTGATATTTAGACATTCCTCCTGGCACGTTTTTATTTTTGTGCTGGCACACCGAGCTTCTCAAAACATTTCAAATATTTTAATGTGCACACACACAAAGTGGTTTGATTAGATTTGCATTTAACAATTATTTAATATTATCCACTTTTCGGCTTATTATTGCACTTACATAGGTCATGGTTGTAGTGTAGATAAAACAATTTGTGTAATCTGGTTCATAGACAAATAAAACGCGATCTGGTTTTTATTATTACAGAGAATTTATTTGGTACGAAATGCTTATCATTTTTACGAAGGGTGATAAGAGGATTTTGCGTTGCAGGTGCGAATACGGAAAAACAGGAAAATAATATTTTGATTAGGTGAAATTAGGATATTAGTCATGTTTTTATCAAACAAAAGTTGTGGAAATTAAAATATTCTTTTCTAACTTTGAAGAGGTTTCACCGTGAATTTGGCAATAATGCATCCCACATGAGCCTTTACTGGCCCCCATCCAAAATCCTTGTGAAACTTTTTCCTCGCCTGTACCCAAAAAATTACTTTATACTTCAATTATTTATTTGCAGGCTGTTGATTGGTGGTCAGTCGGCGTACTAACCTACGAACTCTTAACTGGTGCATCTCCATTTACAGTGGAAGGGGAGCGAAATACTCAACAAGAAATCTCTAGAAGAATTTTGCGGACATCGCCTCCAATGCCCGACTGTAAGTTCGCAAAGTGACTAAAATTGAAAATCACTTGTAAGTAAGTGACTCGTTTTTCAGCTCTCGGCCGTGATGTTGCCGATTTTATCGGTAAATTATTGGTGAAGGATCCAAGAAGTCGTTTGGGAGGTGGTGAAGAAGATGCCAAAGAACTGAAACGGCATCCGTTCTTCAAGACATTGGACTGGGAAAAACTGGCTAGGAAAGAGATTCCTGCACCTTTTAAGCCAGTCATACGGTAAGTCATTAAACTAGTAAAACAAATCGAAATTAGAAAAAGTGGTAAGCTAGAGACAACAATAAAAAGTAAAATTTCTGGCTTAATGACGATTTTTTCGAAAAATTGTTCATGAGAAGAGATGCATAGAATTTTATGGCAAATGTTTTTTATTTGAAACATTTTTTCATAAAATATTTAGTTTCCGAGATAAATGGAATTTTCCAAGTTAGCAAAACTTTAATTTTCGGCGATTATTAGAAAGTTGTTCGAGTGATCTAGTCTCAAGCTTGCAATAGTTATTTTTATAAAATGTAAATGTAATTGATTTTGGATTTTTTTCCTTCAGAAACGAGTTAGATGTCTCAAACTTTAGCGAGGAGTTCACGCAGATGCCTCCAACCGACTCTCCAGCTGTGGTGCCTCCAAACTACGATAAACTATTCAAAGGGTATTCCTACGTGGCTCCTTCGGTGCTTTTCTCCAAAAACGAAGTATCCGATGAGATTCTACACCCAAACAAACAGCACGACAATGAAACTTTAGTAGATTCCCAATTAAGTGATTCGCCGTTCTTCCAAGCGTACGAAATGGATTTGAACGAGGAAATTCTGGGTGATGGTACTTTTTCCATTTGCCGACGTTGTATTCAAAAGTCCAGCCAGAAGGAGTATGCCGTGAAGATTATTAGTAAAGTACGGGATTGTACGCAGGAAATCAATTTGTTAAGAGCTTGTCAAGGCCATCCGAATATCGTAAAGTTGCGCGAGGTGTTCCAGGATAAAAGCCACACGTACTTGGTGATGGAGTACTTGGAAGGTGGGGAATTGTTCGACAGGATTAAAATGAAATCCAAGTTTACTGAAGAGGAGGCTAGTGGGATTTTAAGAAAACTAGTGGCTGCTGTTAGTTTTATGCATTCAAGGGGCGTGGTACACCGCGATTTGAAACCAGAGAATTTAGTCTTTACTTCCAGGGAAGACAACGCCGAGATCAAGATTATAGACTTTGGTTTTGCTAGATTAAAACAGGAAAAAGAAATCTTGCATACGCCATGTTATACGTTGAATTATGCCGCTCCGGAGGTGCTGAAGGGCGATCCAGAGGGCTACGATGAAAACTGTGATCTATGGAGCTTAGGTGTGATATTATATACGATGCTCTGCGGAAAAGCGCCATTCCATGCTCGCTCACGCGACGAAAGCGTGCACTCCATAATGGAACGGATTAAACAAGGCGATTTCCATTTCGATTCCCCCGCTTGGCAAGACGTAAGCCCCGAGTCAAAGTACGTAGTACAAGGCTTATTGACTGTTAGTCCAAGTCAGCGTTTGCGCATGTCCGACTTGCAGAACAACGCCTGGGTGCAAGGCACCGAAAACTTCCCACAAACCCCGCTGATGACCCCCGACGTTCTCCTATCGGGCGCCTATGCCGAGCGAACCCTCCAAACCACCTTCAACGCGTTCCACAAAGCCCAACGCGAGGGCTTCCGCCTCCAAGACGTACTTAGTGCAAAACTAGCTCAACGTCGCCGATTGAAAAAGAGCTCATCCGACAACAACAGCTCTTCGTCTAGTTTTACAAGTGATGGCTCAACGACACGTCAAGACAAAGTCGAATCTGGTGAAACAATCCCGCAACTTCCTAGCGAGAGAAGTACGCGTGTGTCTAGTGGTGTTGTCCTGTCGGACAAAAACTCTATAGATGGGGGTGTGGAAAAGAAACGACGGTCGAGGAAGGTGTATGTACAAACGAGACAAAGTGAGCGAATTCGTAATAAGCGCTTGGAAATTGACTTTGATGCGGAGTCCAGGAAGCGTAAGCGATACCACGGGGATGATAATAGTGATGGGCCTTCGAAGGCGAAGCATAGAAAGCGCGACACAAGTGTACGAAAAGTTCCGAAGAAAAAGTGGGCGGATCTATAAAAATTTTTCGGGGCGTAGTAGCTAAACAAAGACAATTTTTTTAAATAATTAAATAAATGTGATAGAGTTGTACGAACACAAGGAGTGTGTTCTATACCGGTTTACTCTTTTATCAATGTTTTACATTCTAAGTGCACTTGCTACAGGGGACATAGCCTTAACCTATGGAAGTAACCAAAACCAAAAAACTATTTTAGCATAATTTTAGTAAGATTCTCTCTCTCCATAGACCAAGTTACAAATGTTCGAAGTACAGATGTTGTGAATAATTATTGTTTGTTGTTGGAAATGTAGGCTATGTATAGTTTTTTTAACGCAAACGAATTCTTTATTGTTACCTATTTAATATATGCTTATTTATTATTATTATTACATTACGAAAAATAAATTCATTATTCACTGTTAAAACTATTGGTTGATATGAATTTTTATTGTGAACTGTGAGTTAGTTAGAATTTATTGTTAAATAAATTGGACTGATCCTTGCAGGAGGCGCACACTACTTCCCATAAAATTATTAGTACTTCTAGTGAATTTGCCAAATATCCTCTTAGGGCGTGAATATTTGTATATTTTTATATAGTTAGGCTTAAGAACGAGACCCGAGTCGTTTACCTCAAGGATCAATCCTAGTCCTAGCCTTATTAAACGAATGGTATAGTCAAACAAATGTTTTGTATATGTTTTTGCACTCAGGTTATATAAATTGATAACTAATTTTTAGTATTGTAATATTATGTTAACAGTATAGTATTTGTTTTTTTTTTGTAACTGAACACTAGTTTCATTTTATAAATAAATTATTATTGTATCTTGTCAGGTAATGATTTCATTTGTCAAATATAGTATATTTATGTTTGTTATAAATATATAGTATATATCAGACCAAGCGGACAGTGCCTTTCTACCTCTATCGCTGTATAATTAAAAAATAATAAAGGAAGGCGCGGGTCGTACTTGTGAAATGTACGGAGGGGCGAGGGGGCTCAGGGCAGTTTCAATACAACCTCTATTGTAAACACCGCCTTAATTAAACTAGTATTAAATTAATTATTATTAAATAATATTTCTTGTTTTATTTATAAGTTTACCTAGATTTCAACAAAAATTGAAGGAATTATTAAGGAAACGAGTGTATAGTCGGCTATAAAATCCAGAATTATTGAGGGATTTTCATTCTGTTTGAAATTTCTAGTAAAACTAACTTAGTTCTTTGTAAAATAGCAAATCGCAAGAAAATCTGACAATTTTCTGAAGTTTTATGACAGTTGTAAGGAGACAAAATCTAAATTTGGACAATTTTTTTAAACCAGTCTATAAAATCCGCCGTTTTTGAGGAATTTTCATTCTGTTTGAATTTTCTAGTAAAATCAACTTAATTCTTTGTAGAATAACAAGTCACAAGGAAATCTGACAAATTTTCGAAGTTTTATGACAGTTTTAAGGACGCAAAATCTAAATTTGGACAATTTTTTTAAACCAGCCTATAAAATCCGCAGTTTTTGAAGGATTTTCATTCTGTTTGGATTTTCTAGTAAAACTAACTTAATTCTTTGTAAAAAAGCAAACCGCAAGAAAATCTGTCAATTTTCCGAAGTTTTATGACAGTTTTAAGGAGACAAACGTGACGTTTGGACAATTTTTTAAAGCGAGTTTATAGTAGGCTATAAACTCCGGAGTTTTTGAGGGATTTGGTTCTGTTTGAATTTCCTAGTAAAAACTTGGTTATTTGTAAAATAAAATAAAATTTCATGCAGCTTTGCACAATGGTAAAGCAAGTGGTGCTAATTAATACGGTGAAGACCATTTCTTTGTAAGTTGATTCGTTTTTCAGGAAAAAAATAAAAGCGGAAAATATTTTTGGAATTTTGGTGGAAGCGCCGGGGTTATAAAATTAGTTAAAATGTATAACTAGTTTCTTGTGATGCACAAAAAATAAATTAAATGAAAATGTATCCGAACGTACGTTTGATAAAAATTTTATTCCTGCCGAAAATAATGCAAATTTTACATTTTCGTAATAAGAATAGAGGAACAAACAGGAATTGAACTGGACAAAGGCGTTTGGAATAGAGTAGCAACATAGATTTGGTTTGGAAAAAGACAGTTGGAATAGAGTAGCATAACAGATTGCTTGGAAAAAGATATTTGGAATAGGGTTGATTGTATTACTGGTTGCCTGAAACTCGGCGCAATATTGATACTATTGAACTACTAATCATGCGTACCACCACACACCCCTACCTATTTTTATTTTTACTTATGACGACTGTAATTCATACATAATAAAGTCATAAAAATTACTCATCCCTTTTTCCTTCCGGTCAAACATTGGAGAGGGTCAATCGGATCTTTTACGAGCATGCACGACATAAATGAATTTCTGAAAAATTTTATATTTAAAATCAGAATTATTAGAAATAAATTTGAATTTTAAACTGTAAATTACATTTTAAATATACGGCCTCATCTATCAGACAACTGCTAAACTATACTGGTGCAGAAATCTGTAACTATTTAGTAAAAAAAAAAATCATTATCGATTTTGTGCGCCATCTAACCGTCGATGGATAAGCTATACAGTAAACTGTAATATTGAGAACTTTTGTAATACTTAATTAATCTTTGAAAGAAAAACTCCTTGTTTTAGTTTTACTCATTAGTTTATAATATTTCCCAGATTAAATCAAAATTTTCTCATAGTAATAATAAAATATTGCACAAAATCGAGGTCAGTTACAGATTTCTGTTTAACCGTCCTCACATGACACTCGCTGACTTTGACATTTCGACAAATCATATGACGGTTGGGCGAGGTGAAAAAAACAGTGTCCCGTGCCTTTTCAACCAACAATAACTCCACAATATTAATCATGAAGGGTTGTATTTTCAATATCGACTCCGGTTACTTAGAGGGTTTGTGTCGTGGTTTCAAGTGTGGAATTCTAAAGCAATCTGATTATCTCAATTTGGTCCAGTGTGAAACACTCGAAGGTATTCTACAATATTCTTTAGTTGTTCAAGGTGATAATGTTCGTTTTTAGATCTTAAACTCCACTTGCAAGGCACGGATTATGGAGCGTTTTTAGCTAATGAACCTTCCCCGTTGGCTGTATCCACAATCGATACGAAACTGCGTGAGAAATTGGTGATTGAATTCCAGCATATGCGAAATCACGCTGTGGAACCACTGTCCACTTTTTTGGATTTTATTACGTACAGTTATATGATTGACAATATTATTTTGTTGATTACTGGAACGCTGCATCAGAGACCGATTGGCGAGCTCATCCCCAAGTGTCACCCACTGGGTAGTTTCGAGCAAATGGAGGCAATTCACGTGGCCTCAACCCCAGCCGAGCTTTACAACGCTGTTTTAGTGGACACCCCGCTAGCTCCGTTCTTCGTTGATTGCATTTCCGAGCAGGATTTGGACGAAATGAACATTGAGATCATCCGCAACACTTTATACAAAGCATACTTGGAGGCATTCTACGAATTTTGCAAGGAAATCGGCGGAACTACCGCGGATTCCATGTGCGAAATTCTCGCCTTCGAAGCGGATCGCCGCGCTATCATAATCACAATCAACTCATTCGGAACGGAATTGAGCAAGGACGACAGGGCTAAGCTCTATCCACGTTGTGGCAAGCTTAATCCTGATGGTTTAGCGGCGCTAGCCAGGGCTGAAGACTACGAGCAAGTTAAAGCTGTGGCGGAGTACTACGCGGAGTACTCCAAGCTGTTTGAAGGAGCGGGAAACAATCCGGGAGACAAAACTTTGGAGGATAAGTTTTTCGAACATGAAGTACGTTTGAATATCAATGCCTTCATGCAGCAGTTCCACTTTGGCGTGTTTTATTCCTATTTGAAGCTCAAGGAGCAGGAGTGCCGTAATATTGTTTGGATTGCTGAATGTGTTGCTCAGAAACATAGGGCTAAGATCGATAATTATATACCGATATTTTAAAAAGCTTGCAATGATTACCATTCCAATTGAGTTAGGAGTTTTATCCAAATCCCGACAGCTCCTTACTTGACGGTTAGATGTTTAGGTCTATTATTTGTTAAATGAATCAAACTAGTTCCGAGTATTATAATGAAAAACATATAATGATAAATGTTTGCTCCACCATAACTAGAAAAATATGTAATTAAATATGGTATATTATAGAGATTATCGTTTAAGAATATTATGTAAAAATTGTATTATTTAATCATGTAGATAGCGCAACTGTTTTTCCTGTCTTTTAAATTAATAAACTGTATGTTATTAAAAAATTTATAAGCCTTTAGTTTATTTAAGGTCTACAATAACTTTTTTACAAGCAATTTGCAAATATAGAAATTTTTGTTCCTGACACGTTTTTCAAAAGAAAAAATCAACAACTTAAGTTCTTATTAATACAGGGTGTCCTAGGGGAAATCTGAGTACACTACATTCTTCTGTATAAATTTTTTACCACCAGCCAAGGTTAAAATTTGTTAAGAAATACCAATAATAATAAATATATAAAAATAAACGGAAACAAAGTGGAAGTAATTTGATGGTAGATTTTTTAATATGTAAAATCTGTCCCTGTAACCGGGTCTTTATCTCAGTAATGTAAGTATCGATTGGATCCTCTTGTATAGTAGAAGAGATATTTTGTGTTGCCTACAAGTCAGTGAGAGATTTTACTGTAAGTGAAAAATTTATGTAACAAAAACCTTCAAATATTTTCAGGATCTCTCTTATACTAATTCATTTTTGATTTATAAAACTATAGTGATATTTGTAATAACAAAAATAATTTTTGATTTAGTTGGCTGTAAGAAAATCTGCAAAGTTTTATAACAATTTTAAAGACGAAAAATCTAAAATGGGCAAAGTATTAATTAGTTTATAGTAGGCCATAAAATTCGGATAATGTTTTTCAGTTTGAGTTTTATAGTAGAACCCACTTATTTCACCATGAAAAAGAAAACCGCATGAAAATGAGTCATTTTTTCGAAAATTTATACTAGTTTTAAGGACACAAAATCTAAATATGTAAACATTTTTTTAAGCGAGTCTATAGTAAGCCATAAAATCCGACATTTTTGGAGGATTTTCATTCTGTTTGGATTTTCTAGTAAAACTAACTTCATTCTTTGTAAAAAATCAAACCACAAGAAAATCTGTCAATTTTTCGAATTGTTATAACAGTTTTAAAGACACAAACCTAAAATTTGGACATTTTTTTTAAACGAATTTATAGTAGGCTATAAAATCCGGAGTTTTTGAGGAATTTTTATTCTGTTTGAATTTTCTAGTAAAACTAACTAGGTTCTTTGTAAAAAAAGCAATCCACAAGAAAATCTGACAATTTTCCGAAAATTTAACAATTCTTTTAAACAAGTCTATAAAATCCGTAGTTTTTGAGCGATTTTCATTTTGTTTCAAGTTTCTAGTATCACTTATGTATTTGTAACAATGTTTTGTAAATTTCCTTTCAATTTTGCGTAATCCCCACAAATAATCCTGCACACTTTGAAACAATAATTGGATTAAATTTGAAATTTGTCCGGCTTTTAAAACTGCTTTCATAATGGAAGTAATCGTTTTGAAACAAACGGAAAGCACTAACCCAGGTGCATTAAAGAATAATTAATGATATCGGGCACGTTATTATGAAATACCTGTTTATATAAACTCATCAACTTAAGTAGTAGTAGCATCGAACTCTGGATATGATGTACCTGCCTGATGCCTAGACACCGGATATGAGAAATGGCATTTATGATCCAATTTTACATTAATCATAATTTCTACTACTTTATGCGGACTGATTATGAGACTGATTGTGAGATCATCCGTAATTAGCCGAATGAATAAACAAAACCCATGTCATCATTTTCAAATCATTATTTCAAAATGAAATGTGCGAGATAAAATTACATCATCAGTGGAAGTGGAATGTATGAAAAAAATATTCAAAGGCTCTTTTGTAACTTTTAAATTATGTTACATTACACAACAAGGCATACAGATCCAGAGAGATATAAACAAATCCACCCTCCAGGGGACAGAATTTATTAAACGCATAAAATTACTTTTAATCTGTTTTGCCTTTGTGTAAAATATGATATGGAGCAAAATTTCCCAAAGAACGCGTCCAAAACATATTTTACCCAACTAATTTAATTACGGCTGGTTAATGTTATTTTTTCCAACAAACTGTATAATACATCGATAAAATAACATATCATTTGAGATTTGATCGGTAATCAGATCACATTCCGTTGGCCAATTAAGCGCCTGCCAATTGCAGACCACCCACAATCTAATATAGGAAGAAGAAAAAGTATAAAGACGAGAAAAAGGAACCCACAGTCCAAGCAAACGGGAATCATCTCTCTTAAAATATCCGGCACGTTTTCAGCTGAAAAAATGGTATAATCCTCCTAAACGGCTTAAGGAAATTTGTACGCTTTCTTGCTTTTTAATTTCCTTAATGCCGTATAGAATACGAAATACAACAATAGAAGGAAAATATGTTGGGACGCAATCCGGGGATACAAAATACGAAATTCTAACAAAATCTATACATAAATCTATAGGGATGAGTTTCGGGATTTTTTTCTATTACTGGCATGGGTTGTTTATTTGGTTTCTTTTGGAAGCTACATGATAAAGTAAACAATGAAGAGGACACAACGAGACTTTTTGGTTTCTTTTATGAAGGAAAAGTAATTAAAATTATAGTATCGACATCTTACTTATACCACTAAGCATCCTTTCCTTATTCGCTATTAAGCATAGTTAATTTCTATCTGGAACACCCTGTATATAAATTACAATATAACCCCTACAAAAACCCTTAAAATTGCAAATTTGTTGATTATGGAAAAGCGCTGAACGAAATATAAAATGAGACAATTTTGATTAGCCAACGGAAGCATCAGGTATATAACCGTGTAGCCTGAGGGTTGAGATTGGTGGCGTCGTCGTCGTCGTCAACGTCTTCATGTCATTGTCTCTTTTGACTCTAGCACAGAGGAGAGGTGCTATTATGTCGTCAGTAACTACAATCTAAGTAGCTATGTAGCTCTATATTGTCTGTGTGTTGTCTTGGAATTGTTTTACGTGAGATGAAAAGATAACTCAGAGACATACATGTTTACAGCTATTCCAGGTACTAATGAGTTACGCGCTGGCGGAAGTAAGGGATTTATATTATAGTTCAGTTGAGTTTAGTTTAGTTTGGCGAAGGAAAGGAAGACGAGACTAGGGAGATAGGTGGATGATGATGCAGTTTCTATTACAAATTAATTTGCAACGTTGTAATTGTCGTTTGTTGCGGAAATTGAAATTTATCTGGGTTTTCAGTAACAACAACAATAATTAGTTTAAGGAAATAGTTTCATGATTTCATTATTTAGCAGTGCACGATTTTTAAAAGAGTTTATTTTTTGGTGAGGACCTTAATGGACCCGAAAAGTGCCCATAAACTTTTTTTTGATAAACCGTACTTAACATATTACAAATTGAAAAATTTCTGTAACAAAAATCTTCAACCATTTCTAGGATCTCGATTATTTTAATCTGGTAATTATTTAAAATGGCATAAGAATTTTTAATTTAAAAACAGTCTCAGTAGGCTATAAAATCGGGAATTTTTGAGGGATTTTTATTCTGTTTCAATTTTCTAGTAAAACCAACTTAGTTATTTGTAAAGTAGCAAACCGGTTGGAAATCTAAATATTTTTCGAAGTTTTATGACAGTTTTAAGGACACAAAATCTAAATTTGAACCATTTTTTAAGCGAGTTTATAGTAAGCCACAAAATTCGGAATTTTTTAGGGATTTTGATTCTGTTTGAATTTTCTAGTAAAACGAACTTCATTCTTTGTAAAAAATCAAACCACAAGAAAATCTGTCAATTTTTCGAATTTTGACGGCAGTCTTAAGGACACAAACCTGAAATTTGGATAATTTTTTTAAGCTAGTGTATAGTAATCTATAAAATTCGGAATTTATGACGGATTTTCATTTTGTTTAAATTTTCTAGTAAAACTACCTTTATTCTTTGTAAAAAATCAAACCACAAGAAAATCTGTCACTTTTTCAAATTATTATAACAGTTTTAAACACACAAACCTGAAATTTGGACATTTTTTTAAACAAATTTATAGTAGGCTATAAAATCCGGGGTTTTTGAGGGATTTTCATTCTGTTTAAATTTTCTAGTAAAACTAACTAGGTTCTTTGTAAAATAGCAAACCGCAAGAAAATCTGACAATTTTCCCATGTTTTTTGACAGTTTTAAGGAGACAAAATCTAAATTTGGACAATTTTTTTAAACCAGTCTATAAAATCCGCAGTTTTTGAGGGATTTTCATTCTGTTTGGATTTTCTAGTAAAACTAACTCTATTATTTGTAAAAAATCAAACCACAAGAAAATCTGTCAATTTTTCGAACTTTTATGACAAGTTTAAGGACACAAAATCTAAATTTGAATAATTTTTAAGAGTTTATAGTGGGCTATAAAATCCGGAATTTTTGAGGGATTTTCATTATGTGTATTTGCATTTTCGAGTAAAACTAACTAAGTTCTTTGTAAAAAAGCAAACCGTAAGAAAATCTGTCAATTTTTCGAAGTTTTATGACAGTTTTAACGACACAAACCTGAAATTTATACAATTTTTTTAAGCAAGTTTATAAAAAACTATAAAATTCGGAATTTTTGAGAGATTTTCATTCTGTTTGAATTTTCTAGTAAAACCAACTTAGTTCTTTGTAAAAAAGCAATCCACAAGAAAATCCGTCAATTTTTCGAACTTTTATGACAAATTTAAGGACACAAAATCTAAATTTGGATAATTTTTAAGAGAGTTTATAGTGGGCTATAAAATCCGGAATTTTTGAGGGATTTTCATTATATGTATTTGTATTTTCGAGTAAAACTAACTACGTTCTTTGTGTAAAGCAAACCGTAAGAAAATTTGTCAATTTTTCGAAGTTTTATGACAGTTTTAACTACACAAACCTGAAATTTGGACAATTTTTTTAAGCAAGTTTATAATAAGCTATAAAATTCGGAATTTTTGAGAGATTTTCATTCTGTTTGAATTTTCTAGTAAAACCAACTTGGTTCTTTGTAAAAAAGCAATCCACAAGAAAATCAGTCAATTTTTCGCCGTTTTGATAGTTTTAAAGACACAAACCTGAAATTTTTCCAGTTTTTTTAAGTGAGTTTATATTAAGCCATAAAATTCGAAATTTTCGAGGGATTTTCATTCTGTTTGAAGTTTTTAGTAAAACTAAATTGATTCTTTGTAAAAAATTAAACCACACAAAAATCTGTCAATTTTCCGAAGTTTTATGACAGTTTTAAGGACACAAAATTGAAATTTGTAAATTTTTTTAAGTCAGTCTATACAAATTTCATTTTTTTTTCGAAATGCCTGAAAAAGTACAGGACTTTAAAACAAACTACGTATAAAATGTATTTAACAATAAATAAGTTTCAAGCTAAAATACCATATAAACAACATTAACAAGAGCATTTAAGAGTCGTATTAATACAATAAAAACATTTTAAGCTTAAAACATATAAAATGAAATTTATGTTCAATTTTTATTATCATTTGTTTATGAATTATAATACACATATATTATTAAAGAGTTTCAGCCGTTTTTAACCTGCAGCTATTATTCCCAACAACAATTATTCCATATTTGTTGAGCTCCTAGTTAGATTTAATGTATAAATGCGAAAATTAAATTTAACATGTTTTTATTTCCATTTAAAATGTTTTTGCCATGTTAAAAACAACCCAACTAACAATGGTGTTTGTTACACAAACAAAAATAAAAATAATGCACGCCAAACAAAACGAATTTACCTAAATTCCATATCGTAACTATTTCGTCTTTTGTGTTGAAAACCCCATCAGATGTTATGACGTGAAAATTATATTTACAAAACGTCTTAAGATAAAGGACACGACAAACTCCTTGACTGAAATTAGCAAGTTGCAGGTTAACGGATGTGAAGGGGAAATAGAAACGGAAGTGGTTAGAGCCACGTGAAGATGCGGGGTGGTGCAAAGGGGATTGTTGCAGGGTGACGAGAATGGGATGTGGAAGTTGGGTTATATCCTTTATATTGCTTGCAGGAACAGAAATGTAGTTGGGGAGAGCGTATCTATTTATTTATGTTGGAAAAACGACTGTTTTTATGAAAATTTTTGTTATTGTTTTGGGAATACTGTTTTTAATGTTTAATCAAAAGTAAATAAGCTGAGGCGAGGAAGGGAGTTAGTTTCCTATAGTAAGATGAGTTTTGACGACGTGGATATTTTATTTTTGGGAAAAAATCTAAAAAATTACTGTTTGCAAGTACAGTCATCTATTAGCTTCACAAAAAACAAAATACTATCAAAATATGTTTAGTGGTTTCAAAACTATTAGAGTTACAAAATGTCAGTTTTCCAGAAATGATGATTTTTAGTGCGCTGGTTAATTTACAAAAAAAAACAATTGAAAAGCGCTGAATTATTGTTGTTAATTTTCTAAATCTAGGCAACTCTCACTTATGTAAAAATTTAAATTTGGTCAAAATCCAACTAGTAGTTTAAAAAATATGACACCTCAAACTAACGAAATGTGGAAATTTTATACAAATTCTAACCTGGGCATTTTATTTTTCGGAAAAAATCTAAAAATTGACTGTTTGCAAGTACATTCATCAATTACCTTAACCAAAAACAAAATACGAT
Organism: Pediacus dermestoides; assembly: GCA_963942485.1. Lineage (NCBI taxonomy): Eukaryota > Metazoa > Arthropoda > Insecta > Coleoptera > Cucujidae > Pediacus > Pediacus dermestoides. Next base: position 1,656,381 of record OZ012630.1, on the reverse strand, counting down.
CAAAATATGTTCAGTGGTTTCAAAACTATGCGAGTTACAAAATGTCAGTTTTCCAGAAATGATGAATCTTAGTGCGCTGGTTAATTTACAAAAGAAAAACAATTGAATGGCGCTGAGTTATTGTTGTTAATTTTATAAATCTAGACAACTCTCTGCTATGTAAAAATTCAAATTTGGTAAAAATCCGACCAGTAGTTCCAAAAATATGGCACCTCAAACTATTGAAATGTGGAAATTTTTTGCAAATCCTAAAATGGACATTTTATTTTTGGGAAAAAATCTGAAAATTGATTGTTTGCAAGTACATTCATCAATTAGTTTCACAACAAACAAAATACGATCAAAATATGTTCAGTGGTTTCAAAACTATGCGAGTTACAAAATGTTAGTTTTCCAGAAATGATAAATTTTAGTGCGCTGGTTAATTTACAAAAGAAAAACAATTGAAAAGCGCTGAATTATTGTTGTTCATTTTCTAAATCTAGGCAACTCTTTGCTATGTAAAAATTCAAATTTGGTCAAAATCCGACCAGTAGTTCCAAAAATATGGCACCTCAAACTAATGAAATGTGGAAATTGTGAACAATTCCTAACCTGGACATTTTTATTTTCGGAAAAAATCTAAAAATTGACTGTTTGCAAGTACAGTCATCAATTAGCTTCACAAAAAACAAAATACGATCAACATATGTTCAGTGGTTTCAAAACTATGCGAGTTACAAAATACCAGTTTTTAAAATGGTAAATTTTAAAGCACTGATTAATTTATAATAGAAAAACAATTGAATAGAACTGAATTACTTTGGTATAATTTTCGAAATATACACAAGCTTCTACCATATAAAAATTCTAATTTGGTGAAAATTGTACCAGTGGTTCCAAAAATATGGCACTTCAAATTAGCGAATTGTGTAAATTTTGTGCAAATCGTAAAATGCACATTTTATTTTTGGAAAAAATGACTGTTTACAAGTAGAGTCATTGATTAGCTTCTCAAAAATCAAAATATGAATAAAATACTCGTATATTCACACAAATAAGTATTTTTATTAATCATACCTTCCATTATTGTACCTACCACACAATAAAAATGTTGACCCGTCCAACAATTTGTCTTCACACACTCCTGCTGAGGCGACGATGAAGACAGTCGTTTATTTTTATTTGTTCGAAAAAATATAGCCGGTGACACTAAAAGACAGAACACTTTATAACATACAAAGCAAAGTAATTTCGTTTGAAATAAACGTGGCACGAGGTGGCGGTCTACTTGGGGCGCTAGCCTGGTAAGTCAGTGATAAATGCTAAGTGATTTTCAACAATAACGTATTGTTCTAATCTAAAGTACCTGCTTAAATATTTTTCGAGCTAATTTATAGTGTGTCCATTTCCAAAATGTATTTAGTAATAATTGGGCGACTATATCGCCGTAATTAATTATTATAAACCAACCCGACAAAGTACGCGGATTAATTTGTTTATGCCGCGGCTCCATGAGAGACGAAGTTTTGTGTTTTGTCCTGGAGGTATCACATTATACGTAATCAATTATCAAGCCGCGATGCACGCTTGCTTACGATCTGAATCTGAAATATAAACATCTCGTAGACGACATGTCAATTAATAGTATACAGGAACAGTATTTATAATAATATAATATAAACGTCTGTGTTTAAATTTAAATACATGGTATAGAAGCAAAGCCGGTTATTAAATCCCAATTAAAGAAGTAAAGAACAAAAGCACAATGATTCCATTGTACCGTTCGCGCAACTTTATCTCTTTAGAACGAAAAACCGAACTTTTTGATTGATATTATGCTTAGAGTACCCGAGGGCACTTTACGCTCTTTTAAAAATACTGTTAAGAAACTTTCATTACCCATCATCCATTTAACATAACCAATCTCCAGAGGGCTAATGAACAACACAAAGCTATTTTAATGTATTTATTATGTTATTAAATACTCATGTTTATTAGTACAAACGTCTTTAAGGCTAAAAACGATGAGAAGTTTTTTTGGTTTTGGGCGGTGGGAATGCGGGGGTATCAACAATAAATCATAATATATGTAAGTATAGATGGCAAATAGAACATAAGTATTTTGGTTCGTGTTTCGTTTTGTTTAATGATTGGGCTTTTAAATCATATGAGTGTGTGTGTCCTTTCAACAGATTTTCTTTGGGAAACTAATAATGCAGCCTAGAGGATTGATATTTTTTTAAACTAAATTTGAAGTTTCTTATTAGATAATTATATTTACTGTCTAAAAAACCAATGCGGAATCAAATCAGATCATTTCTCGCTTTTTTATGGCTGTGTTAGTGACTTTGTCATAAATTTTGAGATACTTAATGAAAGTCACGCCATTAAATCGAAAGTAATTGAAACTTTTTTGAAATAAATTTAAAGTTTCTTATTAGATAATTATATTTACTGTCTAAAAAACCAATGCGGAGTCAAATCGGATCATTTCTCGCTATTTTATGGCTGTGTTAGTGACTTTGTCATAAATTTTGAGATATTTCATGAAAGTCACGCCATTAAATCGAAAGTAATTGAAACTTTTTTGAAATAAATTTAAAGTTTCTTATTAGATAATTATATTTACTGTCTAAAAAACCAATGCGGAGTCAAATCGGATCATTTCTCGCTTTTTTATGGCTGTGTTAGTGACTTTGTCATAAATTTTGAGATACTTCATGAAAGTCACGCCATTAAATCGAAAGTAATTGAAACTTTTTTGAAATAAATTTAAAGTTTCTTATTAGATAATTATATTTACTGTCTAAAAAACCAATGCGGAGTCAAATCGGATCATTTCTCGCTTTTTTATGGCTGTGTTAGTGACTTTGTCATAAATTTTGAGATATTTCATGAAAGTCACGCCATTAAATCGAAAGTAATTGAAACTTTTTTGAAATAAATTTAAAGTTTCTTGTAAGACATTTATATTTACTGTCTAAAAAACCAATGCGGAATCAAATCGGATCATTTCTCGCTTTTTTATGGCTGTGTTAGTGACTTTGTCATAAATTTCGAGATAATTCATGAAACTCGCGCCATTAAATCGAAAGTAATTGAAACTTTTTTAAAATAAATTTAAAGTTTCTTGTTAGATAATAATATTCACTGTCTAAAAAACCAAAGCGCAATTAAATCGGATCATTTCCCGCTTTTTTATGGCTGTTTTAGTGGCTTTGTCATAAATTTCGAGATAATTCATGAAATTCGCGCCAATAAATCGATATAAATTGATGTTTTTTTAAACTAAAATGAAGTTTCTTATTAGATAATTATATTTACTATCTGAAAAACCGATGCGGAATCAAATTGAACCATTTCTCGCTTTTTTATGGCTGTATTAGTGACTTTGTCATAAATTTCGAGATAATTCATGAAATTCGCGTCATTAAATCGAAAGTAATTGAAACTTTTTTGAAATAAATTTAAAGTTTCTTGTAAGATATTTATATTTACTGTCTAAAAAACCAATGCGGAATCAAATCGGATCATTTCTCGCTTTTTTATGGCTGTGTTAGTGACTTTGTCATAAATTTCGAGATAATTCATGAAACTCGCGCCATTAAATCGAAAGTAATTGAAACTTTTTTAAAATAAATTTAAAGTTTCTTGTTAGATAATAATATTCACTGTCTAAAAAACCAAAGCGCAATTAAATCGGACCATTTCCCGCTTTTTTATGGCGGTTTTAGTGGCTTTGTCATAAATTTCGAGATACTTCATGAAAGTCACGCCATTAAATCGAAAGTAATTGAAACTCTTTTGAAATAAATTTAAAGTTTCTTGTTAGATAATTATATTTACTGTCTAAAAAACCAAAGCGCAATCAAATCGGATCATTTCCCGTTTTTTTATGGCTGTTTTAGTGGCTTTGTCATAAATTTCGAGATAATTCATGAAATTCGCGCCATTAAATCGATATAAATTGATGTTTTTTTAAACTAAAGTGAAGTTTCTTATTAGATAATTATATTTACTATCTGAAAAACCAATGCAGAATCAAATTGAACCATTTCTCGCTTTTTTATGGCTATATTAGTGACTTTGTCATAAATTTCGAGATAATTCATGAAACTCGCGCCATTAAATCGAAAGTAATTGAAACTTTTTAAAAATAAATTTAAAGTTTCTTGTTAGATAATTATATTTACTGTCTAAAAAACCAAAGTGCAATCAAATCGGATCATTTCCCGCTTTTTTATGGCTGTTTTAGTGGCTTTGTCATAAATTTCGAGATAATTCATGAAACTCGCGCCATTAAATCGAAAGTAATTGAAACTTTTTAAAAATAAATTTAAAGTTTCTTGTTAGATAATTATATTTACTGTCTAAAAAACCAAAGCGCAATCAAATCGGATCATTTCCCGCTTTTTTATGGCTGTTTTAGTGGCTTTGTCATAAATTTCGAGATAATTCATGAAAGTCGCGCCATTAAATCGAAAATAATTGAAACGCTTTTAAAATAAATTTAAAAGTTCTTGTTAGATAATTATATTTACTGTCTAAAACACCAACGCGAAATCAAATCGGATCATTTCTCGCTTTTTTATGGCTGTTTTAGTGACTTTGTCATAAATTTCGAGATAATTCATGAAACTCGCGCCATTAAATCGAAAGTAATTGAAACTTTTTAAAAATAAATTTAAAGTTTCTTGTTAGATAATTATATTTACTGTCTAAAAAACCAAAGCGCAATCAAATCGAATCATTTCCCGCTTTTTTATGGCTGTTTTAGTGGCTTTGTCATAAATTTCGAGATAATTCATGAAACTCGCGCCATTAAATCGAAAGTAATTGAAACTTTTTAAAAATAAATTTAAAGTTTCTTGTTAGATAATTATATTTACTGTCTAAAAAACCAAAGCGCAATCAAATCGGATCATTTCCCGCTTTTTTATGGCTGTTTTAGTGGCTTTGTCATAAATTTCGAGATAATTCATGAAAGTCGCGCCATTAAATCGAAAATAATTGAAACGCTTTTAAAATAAATTTAAAAGTTCTTGTTAGATAATTATATTTACTGTCTAAAACACCAACGCGAAATCAAATCGGATCATTTCTCGCTTTTTTATGGCTGTTTTAGTGACTTTGTCATAAATTTCGAGATAATTCATGAAACTCGCGCCATTAAATCAAAAGTAGTTGCTATTTTTTTAAATAAATCTACAGTTTCTTGTTAGAAAATTATTATTACTGTCTAAAAAGCAATTCGGAATCTAATCGGAGTATTTCCAACTTTTTATGGTTGTTTTAGTGACATTGACATAAATTTTGTGATAAGTCATGAAATTCACGCCATAAAACGAAAATAATTGATATTTTGAAAGTCTCAGGTTTCTTATAAAATAATTATATTTACGAATCGAGAATATGATCATTATCCGCTTTTCTATAGGCATTTTAGTGAAATTTAGAAAAATTCTCACATTGTTAATTACCCCTCCTATATTTTTGAGGGTGTTGATTCCGACCAAAAAACCATTTTCCCCTATCACAACCTCTACTATCCACATTTACAGATATTCAATCTAGATATAGTCCATAATGCATTATTATATTAAACCACATTTCCAGTTATGGCTGTTGTAATTGGTCCAAATAATACAAAAGCTAATATCGTCTATTAGTGCTTAAGCACCGAAGTGAAATAGTGTCTACTAATGGCTTTTGTCAATTTATACAATAAATTCACTTCAATAGGTGTGCCTCAAAATGATTTGTTTTGTTTCAGCTAATAATCCTACTCGTCCTGGAGACTGGAGAAAATGAAATTAAAATATTTTCCAATATAATTGGAAATTTATTAATCTGCCTATCATCGCCACCATGGAAATCATTTCCGACTGGTTGGGTTTCTATACAAATTTTTCCGATTGTGTGTATTATAAAATTTTTTCGTCTGGTCTGTTCTCTTTTATATCTTTTCAATGGAAAGAGTTCAGCCGGTTCGATTTTGTTTTATTGCTGTAAGAGCTGCAATTGTTTTCCAATTAAATGGCCGAATAAACACAATAATTTTCTAATTAAATTTCGTACATGCCTCGAATTTCCAATCACGTTTATATGTTGAGGAATTTGGAATAATATCGAATAGACTGGGGAACGAAGATGACTTTTATAAAAAATTCTATTGGCTTCCTAAATACAAACAATTATATGCTAATGATTATTTTAGTGTTATACAAATATACAGTTAATATTATTGTTGTTTTTGAAGTTTTCTGACTAAGGTAGGAAAAACATTTTTATATTTACGTTGTTTTTTAATTTACATATTTCACTTTAGTTGGCCATTAAGCTGATCAAAGGCAGCCGTGAAAGCATTACATTTTGATGTATATCACTCGCTTTACGAGTTATACATGTCGGCCCAAAAGACTTCTCTTTTTATATTATTTTATACAGCGCGCCACACATGCAATAAAAATAATGTCACTCATACTCATTCAGTACAGGCACTGTGGAAGACGAAATAAAAAACAAAATGAAACAAAGAACTATTCATTTGCAACATTCAGGTGTAAGGGTAATTACTTTATAATATTGGAGGGTCACGTATTTTTTCAACTTATACTTTTTTCTACTCAAAAACTACAATTTAACTTTCAAATTACAAATTTCCGCCAACTCAAAGTCCTCGTGCGAACCAAATAAATAATAATTTACGGATTCCATTTGCTTACATTTACTTCAACCTACAGGTGAGGAGAATGTACACAACATGTCAACAAAACTGAACTATAAACAGTATATTTAGTGCCTAACACATCGCCCTATACTTGGCATTTGCACTATAAATAAAATATGTCACCAAGCCAATCTCCATTGTGACCTTTATGCGATAACTTATTTATTACCAATGTGCACTTTCCATTCTCTTCAGCTTCCAGATTTACGTACTGTCACGTTCCTATATTTACACAAATAGTACAGATGACTCACTAAAATAAACTAAAATATTTTGTGGGAAAATTAACAGATTATAAGTAAATAAATTATAAATTATGCGGATTTGTTTGGTAATTTAAGTTTCCCGCCGTTAGTTTCCAAACGCGCATGCGCAATATAGTCAGGAAATCCTTATTTGGCGATAATTCCAAATTTTATTGCCTACTATAAAATATTTATAGAATTTGGGCCGTTTTAAATTTTGGGTAATAAAGCTGTCAAAAATTTACAGATTTTCTTGCAGTTTAGTTCGTTAGAAAGAAATAATTTAGCTCTACTAGAAATTACAATCAAAACGAAAATCCACCCAAAATTCCGGATTTTATTGCTTACTATAAACTCACATAAGAAATTTGTTCTAGTTTAGATTTTCTGTCCTAAAAATTCTCATAAAACTTCAAAAATTTGACTGACGTAGCTAAACAGCGGAAAATCCAATATATTTTTATTTTTAATTCTAGTTCTCTCTTTTAAAAACTGAACTTAGATCAATAATTATTACTTCAAATGCAACTGTAGTTAATGAACGTTTTGGTTATAACTGATTCTTCTGTGGAAACACAGTTTTGAGGAAGTGGCTTTATTACATATACTGTAAAATGTAATTAGATTGTCAATTATATGCCGGAGTAGCAGCTAAAGCATTAATCAGTTGATGGCCAGGATGATTGCTTCGAAAAACACAGAGCGCTTTAATCATTGATTTACAATTCCTTTTATAAGTACTCGCTGATGAACCAAAAATCATCATAAAAACATATAGTAACATTTTTGTCCCCTTACTAGGTGCATTCGATTCCCCTCCCCTTTGCGTCTACAGTGGAAACAAGGGGCGTTTTGAGCTGGTGTTACTTTGGAGAAATTAATTAACAATTCCTCGGTGGAATTCATGTATATCAATCAAGCTTTACCGGTATAATAGGTATCGTAAATTAATCATTGCAATTGTACCCGTACACTAATCTTCTTGGCGGATGGGTTAGATGATATCCCGTGAATAATTTAATAAAAACCTCCACCTTATGAGTTCCGTAAATTATACAGGCAACGGAATATTCACTAGGTGTCTAGGCCAAGTCTTAAATGTATTAATGGAAACGAATTAGTTGTGTTCATGGTAATTTTTTATCGATGGAACATCGGAAAGGATTGGGTTACTCAAAGGAGGAATAGGGACTCCGCGGGTGATGGTGGTTGTGATAAATTTGATATGTGTAGATATTTTTCGAAGAATACTTCCAAACTGATGACTGTACTTGCAAACAGTCAATTTTTTAAATTTTTTTCAAAAATAAAATGTCCATTTTAGGATTTGCAAAAAATTTCCACATTTCGCTAGTTTCAGGTGCCATATTTTTGGAACTACTGGTGGGATTTTGACCAAATTTGAATTTTTACATAGCCGAGAGTTGCCTAGATGTAGAAAATTAACAACAATAATTCAGCGCTTTTCAGTTGTTTTTCTTTTGTAAATTAACCAGTGCACTAAAATTTAACATTTCTGGAAAACTGACATTTTGTAACTCGCATAGTTTTGAAACCATTGAACATATTTTGATCGTATTTGGTTTTTTGTGAAGTTAATTGATGACTGTACTTGCAAACAGTCAATTTTTAAATTTTTTCTAAAAAATAAAATGTCCAGGTTAGGATTTGTACAAAATTTCCACATTTCATTAGTTTGAGGTGGTATATTTTTGGAACTACTGGTCCGATTTTGACCAAATTTAAATTTTTGCATAGGAGGGAGTTGCCTAGATTGCCTAAATTGACAACAATAATTCAGCGCATTTCAATTGTTTTTCTTTCGTAAATTAACTAGCGCACTGGATTTCTACAAAATTTCCCCATTTCAATTGACAACATTTTATTTGTTACTAGGCAAGCCAACTTGAGGAAAACTATCTTAATTATAATTTTAAAGGTGTCCAAACACTACACAGTTTCTACGTTAGTTTCCTAAAGCTTCCCAGACACCACATAAAAACCATGCAAATTATCCTTTTGATAACATTAAAACATTTTTCTTTTCCGCATGTTAGCCTGGCATGTTCCTGTCGTAAAGTGAAAAGTGCTCCATACAACACGATTATCATCTATATCCCCTCGCGATAACCGTGTGAGTTTTAAGCTTTAAAACAAGCACCATGTCGTAAATTTCCATACATAAACGCATTATAACCAATTTACAAAAAAAAAACTCTCTCGTTCTCGTTGTATACACCTATGGACATGCGATGCTATTAGGGTAATTTTCGAATATATAATTTTATAGCTTGTACAAGTTATAGTACCTAATCTATATTATAGTGAATATAATAAAAGTCCTTGCCCACTTGTGTACGTGTAAACATTGTAAAGTAATCTTTATTAATGGTACGAGGCAACAGAGCCAATCTAGTTTATCTACATAATATGCAGCTTCCAGACATATAACTTTAGCAAAACTCAACTGGAGCCACACTGAGTCAACGGAGATTTCAATCAAATAAAATATAACGTAATTTAATTAGCGCTGGAACGGAGTGGGAGGTAATTAGAACCTGTAGACTAGTTAGTTCAACTCTAAAACACGAGATTTTTGTGTTGAAACTCAAAATGTACTCGGATTGTTGTAGGGCAACGTCCTGGTTGGACATTGCACCTGCTAAGTGGATCTGCAGGATACTAGTCGGTCAACTTCCCGTGGCCTTGCACCATCACCACCACCACCACCAACCATTAACAACTGGTGCCTCCGGCAGCAGCAGTCTTTCCCCTCTGTAGTCATCTGGACCAATTCAACAAGTAGCAATGCTCAAGCTGGAGCTCGTAGCTCGATTATTTCGATATTAATGTTTCTGTATGGGATATTGATGGATAAAATTTGAATAGCTTGGAAACAATAATTAATAGTCATTGTGTTAAATGCAAAACTACTGGTGTGGTAGCGAGGGATTGAAAGGTGAAAATTAATTGATTATTTTCTGTTAGTATACAAATCTAGAAACAGTTTGAGGTTTATAATTAATTTTTTTGATTAGGAGGTAATTAGTTCTTAAAAATATTGGATAATTACTGCTTATAGCTAACAGCCAAATTGATGTCTGAGTGTTAATTATTCAAAGGATTAAATCTAATTAAATCTCAAAAAAATTCAGATTGTAATTTTTATCAGGAAAAGTTTTAAATTTTTTTTGTAACTCGCATAGTTTTGAAACCACTGAACATATTTTGATCGTATTTTGTTTTTTGTGAAGCTAATTGATGACTGTAGTTGCAAACAGTAAATTTTTAGATTTTTTCCCAAAAATAAAATGTCCGTTTTAGGATTTGCAAAAAATTTCCACATTTCGCTAGTTTGAGGTGCCATATTTTTGGAACTACTGGTAGGATTTTGACCAAATTTGAATTTTTACATAGCAGAGAGCTTACCTAGATTTAGAAAATTAACAACAATAATTCAGCGCTTTTCAATTGTTTTCCTTTTGTAAATTAACCAGCGCACTAGAATTCATCATATCTGGAAAACGAACATTTTGTAACTCGCATAGTTTTGAAACCACTGAACATATTTTGATCATATTTTGTTTTTTGTGAAGCTAATTAATGACTGTACTTGCAAACAGTCAATTTTTAGATTTTTTTCCAAAAATAAAATGTCCAGGTTAGGATTTGTACAAAATTTCCACATTTCGTTAGTTTGAGGTGCCATATTTTTGGAACTACTGGACGGATTTTGACCAAATTTAAATTTTTATATAGGAGGGAGTTGCCTAGATTTAGAAAATTAACAACAATAATTCAGGGCTTTTCAATTGATTTTCTTTGGTAAATTAACCAGCACACTAGGTAAGCTCTCTGCTATATAAAAATTCAAATTTGGTCAAAATCCGACCAGTAGTTCCAAAAATTAAGCACCTGAATGGATTGCAGATATTGTTACAATGCCCACAAACGATTTCCTTTACAATTTTAATAGAATTGTATACGAGCATTTATTTTACAAACGTCACAAATTCACCACGATTTATATATTTTTTTACATGCATTCTATTTATACGTTTTAAATTTCGCTCTTTGATATTATTCCAAATTCCCATTTCATCGTTTGCATTTATACTACACACATCACAGTTTGCTCTCAATAACACTAAAAATGCTTTGTAAATCGGCTCGAAGCGCCTAAGGATATTGAAACAGCGTTTAGGTCCTGGTATTGTCATCGAAAAAACCCACTGAAACTCAGATTTTCAAAACCGCATAAGTCAGTGAGTAAAGTGAAATATTTGAAGGATTTTACAAGAAATATTGCTTAGTATTCCAACCACGTTGCTAATTAATAAGTAATAAACTAATCCTCACCAGCAGGATTTATTAAAATGCGGAAGCGCTAAAATAATTACCTGTAAAATTATACAAGAACACTCCCCGAAAGGATAATGAGACTTTAATTCCAGTTCCCAACTATTTGCCCTGTTTTATGTATCTACCCCAAACCTAAATAAACAGTTATTGTCCTGGAATCCCTCAAATTTTTCCCTTGTTGTTTCCTTTGTTTTTTATACGAAATTACTTGTTATAGCCAACGTACCTCCAACTTGCTATTAGTGTCTTGAGACAGGGCCGTTCAACAATAGCACCCCAGCCATACCAGCTGTAATAAATAACGCACCTCTTGGGCTTCCAAACTCACGTTGGCTGATGAAATTTTAAGATGCGGTGGCAGAAACATCGACGGATGGGAAAAATTGGACTAAATTATCAACTTTCATTTTTCGAACCTCAATAAAAGATGTGATCACACAAGAAAGTTTATGATAATTCATTACTCTCTGAAAAAGTCATCGATGTTTAAGCAAGATCTAGTCGATGATTCAAAGTAGCTCTTGCAAATTCTTAATTCTCCTCCACTCCTCCCATCCCAAGTTCAATTAACAACAAACCATGGTATAGTATATAGCCTTCAATATCCAATCCAACTCACTTATACACGGCTAATTGATCACCATAAACGTTCGTTAGTTCTAATTTACACAGTGTGTGCCCGTCTGTGGCTTCGCATGAAATCCAATCCGCCCTCCCTGTGCCTCCACAGTTTTCCCAACCACCCAACTAATCCGACCAGATTAAATCCATCAGCTTGTTTGTGTTTTAATAAGTGTACACATGATGTAGAGGATGATGGAATGGAGGAGAAAGGGGAAGAGTAAGGGCGCCATGTATGTACCATGCAACAACATGATGGTTTAGAGTGTGTGAAATAAGCGCATATCGTGAGCTCCATCCACAATCAGCTGGCGACATCACCATCGCACAGGCTTGTTTGCTGGTACGTGTTTAGCATGAGGCACTACCACATGAAAGACAAAGAGAAAACGCTCCCTTTTTGCGTTATAATAACTGTGATGTCTTCTTGGATGTGTAACGTGTCTAAAATTCGCACTTTAAATGCCTGACAGGGAATCGTGGAAAAAACTACACATTGCTACATGTGTCGCCATCGTTGCCTGTCAATTTATTTCCAACGGGGGGCTATTAGATAAGACGTGCCATCAGTCTTCGATGTACCTATTAATTGCTTCATAGGCTCGATTGTGAAAATAGTGATTAGATGGGAGATTATTGATGGTAAATGGAAGGAAACAGGAAAATTATCTTTCCGAGAATATAGGAACCTTGAGGCGTACCATAAATTTTAGCGACACTGGAAATAATGATGGGAAACGTGTTATGGAACAAATTTAGACGGCTAGATGAAGCAATTTACTGAAAAGACTGTAATAAGCTTGCAGTAAATTTTCAGTTAACAACCTATCCCACCTGACGTGATTTTATGTTGAATTTTCTATTTTATGCACATAAAATATAAATTGAATAAGATTCACAATACCTAAATTAGAAGAAGAGAGTGGGATTAAGATCCTGTTATAAAGAACTATTGTCCCATTTTACAACTATGTGTCCGAGGTAGGCAACTAACAATACACTCTTAGGTAGGGAGTTAACTCATTTGATGAAATTAGGCGATTCCATTATTTTCTGATAGGAGAAAAAAGCTCCTATAATTTTTGAGTTATTTTTGGTCATGCAGGGCCCAATTTTAATAAATTAATAAACTTGTAAATTTGTCTGAGAATATAAATTCAGTCGATATGGAACTCAAATAAACCACGCGCAAATTCGTACAAAAAAAAATTCTGTTTTTATTGTTCTTGTTATGATTTGTTAATTTATTGGAGCGTAATACTGACCGGGCTTTCCATAATTCATTAAAAATTCATATTGGTCTCCGTTCCCGTTCTATACCGTTTCGTTCCAAGCTGTATACAATTTAAATTAACAGTAATGGTCAATTGGGCCCGCAGCTATATGAAAGTTACCGAAACTTCATCCATATGGAAAACAAACCCAAACCCTACGCACCACTCAATTTTATGAATTATCCATGATTTAGTAAAAAAAACTTTTAATTATATTTATTAGACGCGTTTTCTGTTTTTTTTTTGTACAATTTCCAAGCAGTTGGGTAGGAATATCGGACAAATTCCTAAGCGTTTCTGTGTCTTAGCGACTTCAGAAAAATGATTTCTGTTTTCTGCATGACGTGGCACTTTGTTCCGGGCACAACAAGTCGTCCTGGCAGTCGTAATTGCTGAAATATTCAGTAAACTATAAAAAATTTCCTGGTTTTCTTTGACAACAAGCAAACTTCCCCCCCAGAAGTTAGATGATGGTTTTATCTTTAAAACAGCCCTTACAATATAGATCTCAATCTCATACCGGTTTGAACATTTCTCAAAGGTAAAAATAGTGCGATGAAACCAGGTTAAATAAATTAGCATGGTATTAAACTGGTGCACGTATTAAATTCCTTAAATTCCTCTGGCAGTAGGGTTAGTTTGGCGTACAACAACCCCAAGACAAAGCTCCCCCACTGTCGGTCACAAAATCAACATGATATGAAATTTTTGTTCTTTCAACCGTGAAATACAAGACAAAAACCCCCGCCACCACCCAGCCGAAAGCAAGAGCCGCTTCTGTGGCGGCAGCGGATTACAGCGGGACGGTTTTAAAGCTTGATACCACCGGATATATTGTCCGGGACCCCCGCCAGTGGAAGTTAAATACTGTTTGGTGGGTGAGAACGGAGAAAAGTGCATATGGCGGAAGGTTCAATTTTGGAGGTTGGAACCGAATTTTTTTTTTATAAATTCTAAATAGTTACACAAATTTCCAAATGTTGTTTATTAATTACACTAGTTTACAAAATAATTTTTTTTTCATGTACATTTGATGTTCTTATGTATTTTCTCCCGATGAATTTGAAAATTAAGGTTACAATTTTTTTTATGGAACAGTTTTTGAGATATTGTAATTTTTGCATTTTTTCGACTTTTTTTTACTTTAAAAATCATATCTCGAGCTAGTCTTGATTAAAGCGTGTCTTTAGTAGGCGATGAAAACCGGAATTGTAGATTCATTTTTACAATGTTTTTACAATTTTTAGAAGTTTAATAAGAGTTTTAAGAGCACAAAGTCGAAAATTAGACAAAATTTTTAAGGGTGGTTTTTTAGGCGATGAAAACCGGAATTTTCGACGGATTTTTACGCGGTTTGATTTTTCCGGTAAAGCTGACTTATTTCTTGTTAACAAAGCAAACCACAAGGATATCTGTCAATTTTTAGAAGTTTAATAAGAGTTTTAAGAGCACAAAGTCGAAAATTAGACAATTTTTTTAAGCGTGGTTTTAATAGGCGATGAAAACCGGAATTTTCGACGGATTTTTACGCGGTTTGATATTTCCGGTAGAACTGACTTATTTCTTGATAACACAGCAAATCGGAAGAAAATCTGTCAATTTTTCGAAGTTTTATAACAGTTTTAAGAGCACAAAGTCGAAAATAGACAATTTTTGGAAAGCGAGTCTTTAGTAGGCGATAAAACACGGAAATTTCGCCGGATTTTTACAATGTTAGAATTTTCCAGTAGAACTAACTTATTTCTTGATAACAAAGCAAACTGCAATGAGTTCTGTCAATTTTTCGAAGTTTTATAACAGTTTTAAGAGCACAAAGTCGAAAATAGACAATTTTTGGAAAGCGAGTCTTTAGTAGGCGATAAAACACGGAATTTTCGAGGGATTTTCACAACGGTAGAATTTTCCAGTAGAAATAACTTATTTCTTGATAACACAGCAAATCGGAAGAAAATCTGTCAATTTTTCGAAGTTTTATAACAGTTTTAAGAGCACAAAGTCGAAAATAGACAAATTTTTGCATGCGAGTCTTTAGTAGGCGATAAAACACGGAATTATCGACGGATTTTCTCAATGTTAGAATTTGCCAGTAGAAATAACTTATTTCTTGGTAACAAAGCAAACCGCAATAAATTCTGTCAATTTTTGGAGATTTCTAGCTCGAGATATACTTAACTTTTAAAGTCGAAAAAATGAAAAAATTACAATATCTCAAAAACAAAAAATTTTTAACTTTGATTTTCGAATTCAGTGGAAGAAAATACATAAGAAAGGCCACCTCTCATCAAATGTATATATTTAGTGTAAACTAGTGTTATTATTATAGTCCACAAAAATCAAATTTGTTATGATGGAAAATTCAAAAAAATGTGGACTGGCATTTTCTTAATTGTATTCTTCTGATCTAACAACTTTTTATTATGAAGATTTCTAGTACGTGGTATGTCCGATTAAAAAACGGTCATAATTCCCAATGTACTCACTACATTACAATAATTACATCACACAAAGTGCCCAAACTCATTAAACCTAAAAACCCTTAATATTCTTTATGACTTTCTGACTAAACTACGGGTTAAATGATGATGATGGGCAGAAATTATTCGATAAAATATACTAATTAATTCCCAATTGAATAATACAAATTAATGTACATTTTGCAATAGAGTAATTATTGTACACATTTTAAAGTTGATATCAGATAATTAAATCAGTTTGAAAACTTTATTTAATTACTTGTCGTGACGGCCGCTCAAATGAGTTAATTCCTAAATTAAAATTACACAAGTTTGTGAGTGAAAAATAAAAATAAAAACAATATTTTATGCAAAATGCTCCGGTGTAGCGGTGGCATTATCTTGCTGGAAAAATTAGTTTTACCTGACATAAAAGTTGATTTTTTAATTTTGCTACGAATACTAACTAAAAGTTTATTGTTTTATCCGACAGTTTGTAATTAACATAAAATTGCTAAAAGCATGTGACAATATGAAAGGATAATTACTGCACATAACCGTACGAAAAGTGGGGTTATACATGACGTAACAGCCAAGTTAACAAATTTATACTATACTTACACTGCTACCCAATACTATAATTACCTGTAATTATATTTTGTCTTAAACTCCTTACAAAGTAGTTTTAGTTTGATTACTATGGACCATTATATTTTTTCTATGTAATTTCTTATGCTGGTATATCTACTCAATTAATTATATTTTATTTTAGAAGCCATGAATTTACATTATAATATCGAAAATTATAATATACTTTGCGTTCTGAATATGATAATAAAGTTTTCTAATGTTCATTTTAAATTATCTCATCATCTTGGGTGGGTATATTAAAAAAATATGTTGGACGTCGATTTGATTCCACTTGGTTAATATTACCATCACTTAGTCACGGTCAATTTGTTTAAAATAAATCATGCACCACGTAGACGTGCTATAAAATAAATTAATTTCGTCCATCAGACAATTTTCGTTTTTATGTTTATTTAAATATAACACAGCCGCTATTTAAATTAATTTAGATTTATCTCCACTTGTAGACTTCCTGCAGCTCAGGGTGTGATTGTGATTACTAATTAATCCCATCACCCTTAAGGCCTTAAATAATAGCATGTTGTGCTAGGACTAGGAAATCTTTAGATCTATAATGGAATCACACGCAAAACTACAAATTACAAAACGAAAAAACTCGCTTTACCTCCATGGAAAATTTATAACTTGAGTGGAAACTGTTTACAGAATTGTGTTGTGGATGCCACCTTTGGAAACGGTTGTTATTGGACCTACCCTAAGAAAACCAGTAGAAAATGTTTTGTGTTGTGTCGACAATTTCTCAAAATCACTGGTGCATTGTTAGAATACAATTCGCCCTACATAGCATCCCCCTGTTGAAATTACGAAGCGTTTCGCAGGAGCAGCAGCAGGAAAGAGGAAACGCGGTTTAGCGAGTACATTCAGGACTTTACTTGATTATAGTCTTATACTGGGTGGTGTTGTGCCTTTTTCGTTGGAAATAATTTACACGGCGGCATATGTAAACTGCAGAACGAGCGGACTGGGAAGAAATGAGCACCAGAAAATAAATAGGAAGATTCTTTAAATCTTAAGTGGAAAAAAAGGAATGTGAATACGAAAAACAAGTAACTTTATAATTAATTTTCTTAAATCCAGGTAACTGTCGTATTTTAATTATTAGTCGTCCTATTTCCAAAGTTAACTGTCATAAATCAACAGTTAACTATCTTATGTAATGGAATATGTCATAATTGGACACTTAACTGTCATATTTTCAAGGTTATCTGAAGGTAAATTGCCTTAACTCGATGGTTAACTGTCTTTAATTATGGTAACTCTCTTAAATAATTATTTGTATGTCTTATTTTGTCACAATTAGAAAAGAAACTGGCTTATGCGATGGTTAACTGTCTTAAATAATTATTTCTATGCCTTATTTTGACCATTAACTATCATATTTGAAAAGTTACCCGTCATACTTCGGCATTTAACTATCTCAAAGTCTAGAAACTGTCTCAATTATTCGCTTAATTGTCAGAATTTGAAGAAAAACTGCCGTATTCGATGGTTTACTGTCTGAAATCGAGGTAACTGTCTAAAATAATTATTTCTCTGTCTTATTTTGACCATTAACTATCATATTTGAAAAGTTACCCGTGATCATTCGACATTTAACTAACTTAATGTCTAGAAACTGTCTTAATTATTCGCTTAATTGTCACAATTTGAAGAGAAACTGCCTTATTCGATTGTTAACTGTCTGAAATCGAGGTAACTGTCTTAAATAATTATTTCTATGTCTTATTTTGACCATTAACTATCATATTTGAAAAGTTACCCGTCATAATTCGACATCTAACTATCTTAATGTCTAGAAACTGCCTTATTCGATGGTTAATTGTCTGAAATCGAGGTAACTGTCTTAAATAATTATTTCTAAGTCTTATTTTGACCATTAACTATCATATTTGAAAAGTTACCCGTGATAATTCAACATTTAACTATCTTAAAGTCTAGAAACTGTTTAATCATTCGCTTAATTGTCACAATTTGGAGAGAAATTGCCGCCTTATTCAATGGTTAACTGTCTGAAATCGAGGTAACTGTCTTAAATAATTATTTCTATGTCTTATTTTGACCATTAACTATCATATTTGAAAAGTTACCCGTGATAATTCGACATCTAACTATCTTAAAGTCTAGAAACTGCCTTATTCGATGGTTAATTGTCTGAAATCGAGGTAACTGTCTTAAATAATTATTTCTATGTCTTATTTTGACCATTAACTATCATATTTGAAAAGTTACCCGTCATAATTCGACATCTAACTATCTTAATGTCTAGAAACTGCCTTATTCGATGGTTAATTGTCTGAAATCGAGGTAACTGTCTTAAATAATTATTTCTATGTCTTATTTTGACCATTAACTATCATATTTGAAAAGTTACCCGTGATAATTCAACATTTAACTATCTTAAAGTCTAGAAACTGTTTAATCATTCGCTTAATTGTCACAATTTGGAGAGAAATTGCCGCCTTATTCAATGGTTAACTGTCTGAAATCGAGGTAACTGTCTTAAATAATTATTTCTATGTCTTATTTTGGCCATTAACTGTCATATTTGAAAAGTTACCTGACATAATTCGACATTATTAACTATCTTAAAATCTAGAAATTGTCTTAAACATTTGCGTAATTGTCTAAACGTTATTCTGATAAGAAAATATTATATGGCCTATTACTAGTAGATTAATTTAGAAATAATTTCCAAACGCAATTTTCAATTCAAACATCGTTTAAATTTTACTGAGTACCTACACTAAAAATAAATACGGTGTTTCTTTTCTAAAGGCGAATGGAATGGATGCTGGGGCTTTTATGACTGGTTCAAAGATAAGTCTCGTTGCAGCAAAAACAATAAGAGGGAAAGAATAAAGGCCAGCCCATGATGGTAGTATAGCAAAAATAATATCTTTCCTGTTTGTGTGCAGTCGCGCACAGGAGATGAATCAAAGTCTGGGGCGCGCAGATTCCACTCCAGCACAATAATACTTCTTACATTTCTTATGTGCTCCTTTGAAACGCACCTGCCTGATACCGGGACGATGTTAATAAACAGATTGTCGCAGTAATTGCAGGAAATTACCGGGTGAGTGTTATTAAAATCGGCACAATTATATTTCTGTTGGATTTTTCCATTTATAGCCATTTGTGAATTCTTCCAGTAATTAAAAGTGATGAATTATGGCTTTTGAGCTATGAAATAATATGTGCATCCACTGAAGGAGAAATGGCATCAAAAGCAACTTAATGAGGTACCAAATTACTAAAATCTTGACAAAGTTCCTGCATCAGCGACTTATTGTAAACCACAAAATTACTGATAATTCATCTTTCACGTGGATGAATCTGCTCCAATTTTAGACGTTGCTAAAGCTGCCACACACAAACGGAATTATTAGAAAATGTTAGCTTAATCACCAAGGGGAAACACTTCAATTGAAAATCAATTTTCCAAGATGTATAGTATAGGTACGCTAAATATTTTTGTAATTTACCAAATAATTCATTTTTAGACAGTTTCACGTCTTTTAGTTAGGAAACAGTGCATGGTGCACTTTACTTTCGGTAAAATCTGATGTAAAAGCTATTCTTAGAATGGCGTATTCTACTTCGATGACAATACTGGCAATTTCTCGAACCATTAACTAATTGATGGTAGACTCTACATGGCTCTTTCATTTATACATTATTTCATATTTCGTCAATTCATCTAACTTGAGCAAATTTACAAAGTAGTAAAAAATTTGCATATTCCATTAAAAAATTAATCAATCGCACAACAAAATTTAATTATGTTTGCATTTTTCAATAGCATCTAATTAACTTGGTTATTTAAGGTAGAAGTTATGTGAAAAACGAACTAATTCATTGTTTCCACTCAGACACCAGTAAAAAAGTTAATTAAACGCCTGGTAACTTCAGTTACAAATTTTTCGTGTTTAAATTGAAGACAAACATCTCTTTAGGTATTTGTTATCTACCAACAAAGCGTCAATATTCGGCGGAAAATCTGTGAATAATTTGCAAATATTAAAAACATAAATATTGGAACGGCAGGAATGTCTTTGGATATATTGTTTGCTTTTAATTTTCAAGCAAGTTACTACTTCTGCAAAAAAGTGCGCAAAGTTTATCTCTGTTGTCTATGATCTAGAGTCTGGACAGCCGTCAAGGCGCCTCTGGTGATGAATTGATGAATCCAAATGACGTTTAGATGGCGGCAAATTCAAATGCAATAAGTGAAACTACATTTTATAAATCTAAATGATTATTAAGATAAATATATAAATAAATATTATATAACAAAATTATAAAAGCTAAAACTTCGTTGGATTAAAAAATCCTAGGCTAATAATAATTTTAATAAATTTCGACATTTATAGGATCTCATATCATCATTTCATGAACTTCAAAAACCGCCTGTAGCACACCACACAACACACCCTTCCCCCATTTCCAAATAATAATCTAATATATTCATCTACTTGCAAATTATTTTGCAACGAGAATGTTGTTGATGTAAAACAAATAATTCCCCTCTCTTATAACCTAGAGACGTCTTGTTCTTACATGTGAAAGTGTGTGTGTAAAAGGAGCTTGAGCTTAGGCATGTTTTAGCAGGTGATAAATGAAGATAATGCTCTTGTAGATCAACATCCGACATCACGCACTTGAGACAAGGCTTACAAATTGCCTACCTACCTCGGAACCGCACACTGTTTTGCCGATATTATGACAGCAAAACGGGGAGGTTGGCACATTTATTATCACACACAAACACGAGACGCCAGTGTGTATGTGAAATTGGGATTGTAATCGTGTAATAAGTTTTATTTGTTGAAATTTGTTGACACGCCCCCGCAACTGGAGCACTGGTTTTGAAACTGTTGCTCCTCGGATTATTAAAGTTTTTGCCAACAAAGATGGAAAAGTTATTAGTTATTTAGTTTATTCGTATATTTTGTAGAAGTAGGCAACCAAACGTACATGCGTAAGTAGGGAGTCTATTTAGAAATGGGGTGAATCGCATGCGATAAAGCGATTTCCCATCTCATTTCAATTTTGTGTTGTTTAACTGCATATTGCAAAACTGCTCCAAGCTTTCATCAAACAAATCCGTAGAAATTCATTACTTTCAACTAAAAACATAGTTTTATTTAACCGTTTATTCCGGCGATTGTGCATTCTGAGTTTCCGTTTGTTCAAATTGAATTTTCCGCTGCGTAATCCACTGGGCGCTCTCAAATTATAATTAGATTATTTTAAGTACTTTCTGCTTTGATAAGTTTGACATAAGAGAGTAATCTAACAAAAACACAGAGAGAGAAGGCTCTGGGCCGTGCACGCCTTCTATAGTTGTTTAATCAACTTTGTAAAATGTAACCGTTTAAGTATTATATAAAGTTCCAGCAGCGGCGGCGGTCTTCTGAAAAGTTGCCACCACCAACAGTTTGCCCCAAAGTCGAAAAATTCACTACGGAAGTTATTTAATTAAACTATAAGGGGAAATTTGCCTCTTAAGGTTACTGGGTTTGAACATTGAAAATCGACCACAGAAACACAGAGAGAACGAAACGATGAGGGACGTCCACCTCCAAACTCCTAACCCGACATTTTCTCTGTTCGTTTGACTTTGATTATTGCTTGCTTCTACACTATATGTATGCTACTACTGGGAATTCGATGTGACTTAATATATATCTATAAGAGAGAAAATTTCCTTTGTAACTTTATGCACATGCCGAAACTATGCCACCAAAGTATTTACATAATTTTACTCTAGCTCCATGCTAATATAAATAAATATTACGGGTAGTCAGCAATTTCCTAATTGGAATTCTTCGAAACAGCGCCATCAATAAGGGGAAAAAAGTTTCCAGGTTTGGAACGTTCCAATAAAAGCGCCTTAAGCTAGGAATTTTTCTAGTGAATAAAGCTAGACGACGCATATGAATATTCATACAGTAATGATCCTTTTGTGGATAAATTTTCTTTAAAACTTAAAATCAGCATCAGTAACAAATTCAGTTTCATTTTAATGTAAATTTCGACGCTTCAGTGGGCAGGCAACTGGTGAGATCGCTAACCACTCTGTGATAAATTTTCCGAAAAATCTAGCTACGCCACTGGTTCTACATGAGAAGCAAATCTAAATCCCAAGGAAATTATCCCAGGGTTTTGTTCACGACGATAACACTCCCCAACATTTTGTTTGTTTTGTGTGGTTTCTAGAAAACATCTTGTAATTTTTTCCTGTCCAAAACGCACGCCTGTAAGCTTGGAAAAGAATGTAGTTGTTTACATTCCACACAGAGAATGACAAGTACATCACGCACGTTTCATTTGCCACAAATGGGTGGAGAAACTCTCCATGGCTCCATTTTAGACTTTGGTTTCGGTGATTTTTTTGTTTGGATTTCTAGCACAGCGCACATCTATATGGTAAATATGCAAGAATATGTGTTTTTGTCATTATTGCCGTCTTTTCATTTGAGGTAAATCCCCTAGCTGTAGGTAATATCGGCTTTGGCAGCAAGCAAACCGAGAGTCGCTTATAAGCTGAAAGAAGGAAGTGAAAGATATGGATTGCTGTTACTTAGTTAAAAGAAAAATATAAAAAGCCAGAAGCATTCGCGCGTGTACTCACACACATACAGTGGATTTTACGATTTACAAGCGGATTTTCTCTTCAACAGTTAATGTTATGTATGTGGAAGAGAAAACGACCAAATAAAACATGCTGCATGGTGGCAAATACAAATAATACAGCAAAGTGTGTACATATACCCCATACAATTTTTCATTCATTGAGTGTAGATGGAAGTAAACATTTCAATATAGCTACCACTAAAATTAATGAACGCAGTTATTGTGTGCTATAAACAGTTTTCTTTCATTTGAATCGGCGGAATATATAAAACGTCTATTGAAAATAACCGAGAGGAATGATGCGATTTACTTTGGGAAAACACGAATTCACAAAGAAATTATCAAATGATTTTCGTTTGATGATGACTAAAGTACCTTCAAGTTACCCCTGGAACAACGTCATTAATCCTCACGTGTCAAAGATTAGCCTGAGCCTGGTAGCCGAAAAAACTGTTCAATTCCTAGTTCCAGACTAGAAGCAGCCCGTCCATAATTCATCAAATTATTACAAGATGTCAGTCAGTAGCAATTTGAAATGTTATTATCAAGTTCGTGACCTTTTTCTCTTTCTCTCCCAGTTAGAAATGTTGGCAGGTATATTCTTGACGTGAATAATTACCGACAAACTCATCGTATTGATCATTGGAGACGATGGCAACGCCAGAGGGGGGAAAGGACGTGAGCCAACAGCCAAAGTGATTTATTAAAACTAGTCTTGTGGATGGTCTCCTATAGCAAACTGGCCACGACCATCCCTGATACATATTAATTGACCCAGACAGGAGGCTGTGCATCATCGTCATGCACTACTGATTTTACTTACTTACCAAGGCGACGTTGATTGATATTTACATATCATAAAATGTAAATGTGCACTCGATATGTTTATATATAGGAATGGGGGATGACGAGGTAATCAGTTTGAATGACAATAGCAAGAATTTTTAGTACACAAGTTATCTATCTCTACCTCACGTTCGCCTTTTTGGAGAGCAAGTGAGACGGTGAGAGTCTGCTGAAAATAATTTTGTCATAATCCATCCAAACATAAGTTGCCAATTTTTACTAGATTATTTTTTCTTTGATCCATTTAGAAGAATTTTCCAGTAATTTCTCGCTTGTGCAACTACTTATTATGTGGTGCCACCTGTGGAGAATCAGATTAGTATTCTAGATAAGAAAATGAGGAATAGGGGTCTCTGTTGGCGACTTAAGGAAGTACATGAGTGTGGAAATCAGCGTAATTAATTAGAAAAGTAGCCTTATTATTTCTTGAACCTTTTCCAACTACTTACATACTAAATAATGTCATTATTTGGTTTTATTTCAAAACATAAATTTGAAATTCCCAACTACATTGTCAGATTAATCCAATAAAAGTAAAATGGAGCCATCAATAGTAATAACGATGGGGCAGCTAACGTTCAATGGATAACACACACAGCAGAGAGAGTGTGTCTAAACCCAACCCTTCGGTGGTATGAGAGTTGGAATCAATCATCAGTTCTCACTTTGTCAACCGCTGTTTCGACACAAAGCACATAGTAATTTAGTTTCCACCATGAGTTGGGGTTTTTCACCTGCCCTCTAGGCTCCAGATTAAAATTCCTCCTAAAGCTGCTGATACGAACCATGAATTTTGGATGTGAAGCAAAATTCTCCAGGACTAATTGCTCCACTGGAGCAGATTGAGATATCAGTTGAACAAATCTTGAGAAAGTATTGGTGGTATATGTGTGTGTGGTGGACAATCCGAGTCCGCTGCCGCCGCCACCGGGGTCAGGCCCGATATAAGATTAGACACAAAATCAATACAGATAATCGGTGATTCCTTTAATGGTTTTCTAGGTTTAACTTGTTTTATAGCCCGGATTATTGCCACCGACTTTTGTGGCAGCTTGCTGCTTTTATATAGAAAATGTTCAATGGCAAATAGAAAACGATTTATTTAAGCTTTTTCGAAATTAAATTACCACTAACACACTTTCAATACATTTAATTTTTTTGTTTGGGTGTCCCTTTTGGTGATTTGCTGAAATTGGACAAGGGTAAATGGGGCACAGGCACCATTTTTTAAAAGTGATACCAGCAGATGAATAGTAACAATATTTTATATACGTATTTTTCATGTTGCACATTCAAGAACCAATTTAAAATTCGCGCCCTCTCAACATAAATTATGTTGGTAGTACAGAATTTTCAGGTTAAGTTATTGCCAACATAAACTGACTGCTGATAATTTCTTGAGGTTGGTTGAAATGAGATTATGGCGCGTTCAACCAGCGTTTGAATTTGTATAAAAAAATTATTATTATGTTTTAATCGAATATTTTAGCAGTAATTTCCAATTTCTTTTCAACATTATATCGTACATGTGTTCAATTTTTTTACTCTGGAACAAAAATATAATAAATTCTACTATTTTCAGTTACACAATGTCCATAAATTGTTATACAGAATATCCTAAAAATATTTAATCTTTTACTGACATCTTCCAAAGATAATACAAGAAATGTTAATTTATCTCAACTATAACTTTTTTATTACACACATATTTTTTTCTGCTAGCTAAACTCTTAACAATTTGTTGCGAATGTAAAATCCGAAATCACCTACATCTTGCGGGAGTTGAAACTAAAATAACTGGAAAGTTTAAGAAGGCACTTAAAGAGAATTCATTTAAATTCATTTAAAATGGTAATGAGGAAGATCCGCTATGAATAAAAATTATTTCAGTTGTATTTTCTTGTTTTTTTTTCGTTGGTTTTGTACCTCGCTCATCGTCTTTCCGGAAATTTAACCCTTTTCCTACCGCCCACCGCCACTCGCTAAAACTTACTTATATTTAAATATTTTAAATTTAATGATCCTAATTCAGGATGCGGTGCTACATTTCGCATTGCACAAAACGCGAATAAATTTATTTATTGTGAATAATATACTGCAGAAAGCAGAAATTATTATAATTAGAATGTGCAATCGATTTTCCGGTTTACAACAAATGGAACAAAACGTGGAATGTAATAACAATTATTATTGTTGTGTGCAGTTGAAGGATGTGTTTTATTTCTTAAATACTTGTAATGACGGCATAAATAGATTGCTACAGGAGCATTTGCGATTAATATTCAACCCTCTAGTGCATGTGTAAGATTACAAACACAGTATAATAATGCAGCAATATTAATTTAGAAAATTAACATAAATCTTACCTCGAGCTATAAGCGCTCGGGAATTAATAATGCACAGATTTCGAAAAACAGTTTATTTTATTACACACGTAATTAAAAATTATCTCCCATGGAATATAAATATGAACAAGCACCAAGCAGATTTATTTATTTTACTTCCCACTTAGCAAAAACTTGTATACTATCAACACGATAGAATCTCGATGACACCACCCAAAAGAAAAAGAACCACCTGTGGTAGCGCAAGCTAAATCTCCACGTACCTTTCGAAGGAAAATACACAAGAAATACCATTCCCATTCCCATATTAATATAGCTAAATGATAAAATCAACAATCTTATAAATCGTCTATGCAAATGAGTTTTAATGAGTGTCAGGACTAGACACTAGTTTGAACTGGTGTGGAGAAAAAACAACCCACAACCGCATTTAACTGATTGAATAAAATCTACAGGACGTTGGTCATTTCGTAATAAAATACAGAAAGTGCCTCAATAAATTATTTTTCTCACTCCCGATTCACTAAGCAGACTATAACATTGTTGATTTTACCAAAATGTTATCGGGACGTAAGAAGCTTTACTTACGTCCCTAGGGATTTTTTTTTGATATTTGGATATCAACCGGTTTCCGCCTCCTCGCCCTCTGCACAAATCAAGCAAGCAAATCGTCTTAAACCCGCCGCGTTTCCTCCCCACATCCTGTATATAACATTCAATGTATAAATTTGCATCTAATTCCCGCCCCTCCACCACCAACCCGAATATTAGTGTGGGCAAATTTATTATTTACTAATAGGTTTTTGCACTTAACCCTTACAACACCTTGCGAATTATATTCCGCCGTCAATTTGTTCTAATCTATCCGCCACACGAACCACCCCCACGTAATCTCAGTTGTTGTCCTTGTTGTCCTCGTAGGTTTGGTGGATGATGGTGGTGAGAATTGAATTGGGAGCAACTGTTTGTTGGACAATGTGGCGGCGGTGAGAACGACTATTTTGCATATGAACAACCCCGGCAAACTATAATGAAGTTGCGCCTGCCGCTACCACAGTCGCCTTTATATTGGACACACTGATTTTAATGTGTTTTTGGGTGGTGGTGTTTGGATGATTGTTTTTTAAATGGCTCTGTGCGTGAAAGGTTAATGTAGCTAGAGACAAATTTGCGGAAATTGGAACGGATATATTAGGTTTATTTGGATGGGATGTTAGCTTGTTAAAAAAAACTCATCGGATGTCATTTGATGATGTGTAGGGGAGATTTCGACAGAGTTCGTTGATAATCAATGTTGCTGTTTAATATGCGATGTGTCAAGTTTTAGGGATGATTTTCAGAATATGAAAGGATCTTACTCTAGACTCTAGACAAGTCATAATCTCTTAGACCTTAAAAAGCTTAAGAAGCTTAAAGAATTTAGTATCAACTTTAAGTAATGTAATTTTTTGAAAATCCAATCTAGAAACAGGAGAGCGAACTCACTTGGAAAGCGAAAGCAGATATACGGTGACAGCCTCAATCGCCACTCGCCATGTGCGCTGTGCTCTTAAATTGTTGTGCTGCGCATATGTCAAGCGGTGGGTAGATGCGCAGTACAGTAAGGCGCACATGGTGAGAGGCGATTGGGAGCTAACGCCGCGCCGTTTACATGGCGACGTGGGAAGTTGGCTCTCCCGTTTCTAATCTTCTTAGTTACCTAAATTAAATAATAATTATGTATTATTACAACGTAACCTCGTATTTTGTGCTCACTAAAGAGTTCAAGGTTGCTATTTTTCGAATTAGAGGAACTATGTGAAACTAAGATAATTATTAGATACAAAATCCCCTTTGGAAAAATCTGGTTTAAATTCTTCAAGGGACAAATTAAACTTCATGAAGCTATTTAACATTCATCATGAACTAGTATACAAAATAGTTGTAGTATAAACAAGTTCCGCTTGTACAAAGTTGTCTTATAATTAGTTCCAATTTAAAATTAAGAGATTTGTACAGTTTCTGCATTTAAATTACAGTTAATTAGGTTGTGTTGTGGAAAAAATCCCAATCAAAACTAATTTCAGGTTTTCATTCTTTAGCCGTATAAAGTATACCTAATGGAAAGTTGGGTTTGCTTGGAAAAACTTGATTCAATTATTATTAATCGATGTACTATAAAGTAATATGTTTAGTCATTGCAGACGTATTAGTGTGTGTCCTGGAAAAAACCATATCAAATATGTGATGTGATGGATTATTGACGAATATAATAATTTGCGGCAAAATATCTAAACTTTCTACAAAAAGCCCAAGGCACGCTTCACAACTTTTTCGTGTTCCATATAATGATAATAAATAGAATCTAACACACACACACATTCACCTCTGGTGATTATATTCCTTTGTTCCCAACAAATCTGAAACAAGCAAAATAAACTGTATTTTGCGGTTGTGGTACACAAAAACTTTTTTAATATTCATATACATAAGTTGTAATTATTAAGAAAATCCATTCTAATTTCCAACTTTTTCTGATGGTTGTATTATTGTTCTCCCCCAACCAGCAAAACTAACAATTGAGAAAATAAAAACGTCACTAGAAATAATACCGAAGACGAAAACGCTTTGGCTCAAAAAAAATTCCAAACAGAAGTTGGGTTTTTACTTATAAAAGGGACTTTGCATGATTTTCAAAATATTTTTTTTTGAAAAGCTGATACCAAATTATCACTATCAATATTTTTGAAAAAATTTTTTGGTCCGTACTTTCCGAGTAAATAAATAAAAAGTATTGTAAAATTTCAAATTTCCACGCATTTCCCGGAAACGCCCGAATCGGCCCAAAAGACTGCTGACGTCACGAATCTAGTTTCACAGTGCAGCACGCAGCATTTTGACTATTTTGAAAAATGTCAAACGAGTAAAAAATATTTAGACATGGCAATGTCAACTAGATTCGTGACGTCACACAGGACTCTCCGATCGCAAAGCGTTTTCGGGCGGCAATAATATATTTGAATTACGGTCAATTTATAATCGTTTTTTTATGTACAAATATTGAGTAAAAAAAATTATTTTTGCTGTAGAGTATTATTAATATAGTCGTTTTACATTTCTAACAGAAAAAAACGGGATTTAAAAAAAATGCAACATCCCTATTAGCACTATACGAGTAGTAGCTACTGGCTAGGACGCTTGCATGGGGCTAGTCCAGTCCTGCAAAGTTGTTTTAAGTTTTAATTGCGAATTATATCTCTACTGCACTCTCCGTTTTGCTCCATCATCATAGATAAACCACACAATTTTTCCCGGTGCTTTGGTCTTGTTTTTATTTTTCCAGTTGGTTGTTTTTAACTAATTATACCCGCAAATACAAATACCAGGTGGTTTTTAATTAATTTTTAGCTACACAAGCTCAACATAATGGAAAAATATGGCACGATATGCTTCAGTATATTGAACCACAGGAGCTGTTTTAAAATTATTTTTGTTGAGGAGGGCAAGGTCACGCGATGTCATTGTCAATGTGAATCTTCAAGAGGCTAGAGAAATTGTAATAAACCGAAGAATTAAAAACAGTAACGTTATAAAATGCTTTGTTGGGGGGTAAATTTGGGGGAGTTTCTGAAGATTCAAAATTATTTTTTTGCAGTTTCTGTTTTAACTCGAAAAATATTAATGGTACGTTAAAAATACTTTAATATTGAATTATTACCGTTTAATTTATGAATCGATTAAAAAAATAATTAGCTTTCTGCTACAAATACTTTCGTAGATATGGCGCTGTAAAGAGGCTCCCAGATTTTCGCGATTTTACATTTCGCTTAATAACTCGATTTCTACTGCTTAGATAGACAAAATATATGACTTAGTTTAAAATATTGAGATGAATTTGAAGTCTATAGGACCAATAGATTCGAAAATTTTAAGTCACATTTTTAGATTTCGAATTTTCTAGTCTATAAATTGCACAAACCTAAAATTTCTAAAAAAATTGCTTCAAAATGGATAGAAGTTAATTCGGTGATTGAAGAAACGGCTTTAGATAAATTTTTATTAGTGACTCTAATGGATCCTAGAAACTCTTAACAGAATTAAAATTTTATTAAATTTCCTGAAAAATTCCTAGAACATAATTTGCTTTCTCTAAAAATTCTCGAAAAATTCAACATTTTAGGTTTCACTAGTTTGAGTTGAATATTTGAACAAATTTCTTAGTCCGGCCCATATCATCCTGCGATATTCATCAAAAATAAGATTTAATGATGCTACACATTTAAATGTATATAATCACAATAAGACATTGACGTTGGATGGAGGTAAAAAACGTAACAAATGTGTCGGCACCTTCATTTCTTAATGCACCTTAATTATTACTACATCGCGTAGATTTATTGCTTTTAAATCCAATTAATATTAAATGAAACTTGCGGGTTTGGTCTATAAATTATCTCCCAGTCGCTCACTTCTTCATTGCGGTCAGATTCATTAAGCAAGTTCAGCCAAAAATTATTTTAATTTTATCAACTAACGTGTACATACAACGAATTTGTAACTAATTTGTTGATATAGTTTTCCGTTTCCTGTTTTTTTTAAACATAATTACATCATCATCACGGGGGCTAAAGAAAAAATTATCAACCGCGCGCAAAAGTAAATAATATTTCCATTAAAACCAAATCAAACTGTTTGCTTATCACTGTAACAAAGCACAAACAATAATTTGTCTTAATTAACGTCAAGTTTATTACAGCTGTAGTTTGTTTTATTATTCCATATGTACACGAATGGAAATTGAAAAAATACCATCTGGGGATCTAATCTGAAAAGAAAAAACCACGGAAATCACAGACAACTCCGATATGGGATTGTTGTGTTATCAATTTAGGAGATCACTTTATCGAGGACAAAAAGCCGATCGGGACGACTTTGAAATGCAGATTGATTAATGTTTTGGTCAGTCTTCATCATATATGAGGTTTGGAAGTTCACTCAAGCATGCAGACTGAAAATACAAGGTTTCATGTTAAATATTTCATATTTCTTGATCTGTTGGTATGCAAATTAAATAAACTAAATAAACCACACCGAAACCGAATTTATATCTATCCCTTGACACAATTTTGTGCTTCAAGTCTTCAATATTTAAAATGAAGCATGGAAACACCATTATGAGAATGACGTCATTAATTATTGGCAGATTTACCCACACAAAGAAATTTACATATTTCCCTAGAAAAGTAGAATAAACACGTTACGTTACGTAGTTCTGATACTCGTGTCTTAATAGCTATCATTAAATCCCTATTGCATAATGTACTATTATTAAACAGAAAAAATATTTCTAAAATTTTGTTGTTTTTGCCTCATTTTTATTGTATTTATGTGATGAAATAAATTTTATTTTGTAGAATAGACTTTCTCCTGTAGTTTCTCGTTCTTACCTAGTCCGGTCCTGCCACATCTGCTACCACAACTATCCCACAATATGTAATAACTAGCCATCTAAAATAATTATCCTGAAATTACCACGAATTTTTCCCCTAAAAACAGCCCCTATCCCCTTTAATTAACCCAGCAATGTCATCAACATCATCATCACCATCACCATCCAAAGGTTTATAGACTGTGCCATCGCACCCCTTCTCATAGTTACCAAGTATAATAAACTATCTCTCTAGGACCTTTTGGAAAATGTCCACATAATAAACTTGGCGCTTATAAAGCATGCTATTGGTCGTGGGGTCCATGAATGGATGACTTAAAGTCATTATACACCTGTATAAACCCTACGATGTCGTCCTGCTGGGCTTTGGGGAGTGCAGGATCACCTTTGCCGGCAAATTCAAACCAATTACACCGCTATTTATAACATAATACGGCCTATATTTGGGGTTATTGTGTGTCTTTGGTCAGGTTAGGAACTTTACTTTGGACTTTGGGTGCAAGGTTATACCTGTTAATAGTTTTAGGACGGGCGGGGGTAATTATTTATGAGGTTGTCGGTAAACGCCCCTGCTTTACTTGTATCCTGCAACCGGAATTTATTACTGGAATTGATATAAATCAAATATGTATAAATGTAGAAATTAATAAATTGGTTTAATTAACGTTGTTGTGTGGAAATTTGTGATAGGATCTAAAAAAATTATAGATTTTATCTGGAACGGAAATTTTAAACAATTCCAATCTGGTAGTGAGGTTAGATTCTTTGGTTGGACTTTTAATAAAATTAGGCTCCAAATAATAAAAAATTAGAAATATATTATGCAATGGGCATTTAATGATAGCTATTAAGACACGAGTATGAGAAATGAGAATTATGACACGAGTGTCGTAATGAGTATGAGTGAATTTTGGTTATATACTTGTATCGTAATAAAAAATCTGTATCGTAATGAATCTCATTACAGCACAGGTAGTAAATATTTAATAAATCAATTAAAGTATGGGAATCAATTCAAAACAGACAAGGGACAACTTTTAGTTCGGATCTTTAAAAAAAATAAACTGGGGAAAAACAGTGGCGTACTATTTCCTCTTTAATATTATAACTTTTATTTAAAGGGGTTTTAGACAATTCTCATCTACGTAGTAGATACATTAACTCATGCTTACTGTCCTCATTTGCAATTTTAGTTTTGCGTCGAAAATAAAATAATGTACAAGTTTTTATATTTATTTTATAACAATTTTTAAGTGAGTTCATTGATGAGAAGAAGAAAATTTTCAATTCTACAGAGTTCCCCATTTAAATATCAAAGTTGCTTTGCGTCTACTGAACTTGAAAAAATTTAAGCACAAATTTTTCTGTTTTTCTACCTGGACTAAGTACGAAAAAGCTAACCTGCAGTTAACCTTTCCTCTAGTATTAACCTACATAAAATTCGCGTGAACATACCCCGATAAATTCGAATACCCACTAAAAAATCTGTTAACAAATTTCGGAAGTTGCTCCACATAAACCCGGCGATCATCATCCATTTCAGGCGCCAGCCAGCCAACACTTTTTTATGTGAGTTTTTCCTAATATTAACTGTGTGACAAAAATGTATCTGACCTTCCACGAGATGATATGGTGAGAGAGGCAAGTCGTTTTTTAATCCTTTAATAGTCGTCGATAATGTGTTTTTTCCACGAACAACTCTCAAAGAGGATTTATGTCTTTTTTACGGTTTCGGTGTAACGTTTTAAGAGACGGGGCAACATGAAATGTAATTAGGGAATTACCTGAAGTGCTACAACAAAACACTCGAGTGTGTGTTGTTGTTGTTGTTGGGGAGGATTTTCAATTTAAAACAGTGTGTTGTAGTGGTTTTTTTGTTTGTGTTCTAGGCAAAAGCGCGCGGGTTTCATAATATGCACAAACGCATCTGCAAAGTATAATTAGATGGAAATTCCATTGTCACAACAGATTTTAGTTTTCAATTGCCATCACCATCAGCCAGATTTAGCTAATTATACAAAACTATATTAACAATACATTTATTATTATTAAAATTTTCATTTACCTCGCTGATTTAATCCTGTGAAAATTAATACAGCGACAACGCGCATTTTCCACTATCATAAACTACAAATAATAACTATTATATAATCACAACTGATGCATCAACTTTTCCCCAAATAATTTAAGCTAAAACGAACCGTTTTGTAAACAGTTTCATCACCTAATTCATCCTGACTGAGTTTCAGATCCTTTAGGTAGGTTTCCTTGTCAAAACAATGATTGATTTGGTGGAATTGCATTGTAGGCCAAACGCTTTTTCATCGTGCTTTGTTTTTCACTTGATGAAAACAAATATTAAATGATGGTGTTGGTGTTGTACCCAGAATAAAATAACTCTCTTCCATCACTCTTCTAATATAAAACCAAATTGAATCTATCAATGCAAACATCTGAATTACATGGATGAGTTCATTGCTTTTAAAATCTTTTATCAGTTTATTGTCAAAGGAAATAATAAAAGTTTTTCAGGATTATTGCTTCACGTGCGTTATTATAAAGCCATTTTAGTAGCAGTGGTAGTTGAAAAATGTCTGGTTATTACTACAGACCACCTGTATGTTTAATAGTTGCATTTACGGAATTAGAACACGCAGATTTAATGGACTGCTTGCACTAAATTGCAGAAATATCATTGCAAGTTAAATTACATTGCTGCGGATGCATGGGGGTCCGTATGGTAAATTAAAAAAATTTTCAGTTCTAGCCTTCAGAATGATATAAAAATAGAAATCGGACATTTTTCGTTGTTTTCTTACGTAGAGGACTCCATGCAAATGATCATCATGGAACCTAACTATAGATGGCAAAAAAGAAATTATTAAGATTTAATTAAATTAATTAAATTTTGGCTAATAATTATCTCAGCTTTATCTAGAAGAAGCTCCTTGATTTTCAGTAAGTAGGGTACAACGACATTCTTGATTTTACCAAAATGTTATAGGTTGATTGACAACGGGACGTAAGGAGCTTCACTTACGTCCCTATGGAACTTTGGGGCTTCTGAATTAATTGAAGACTATTAATAAATATTTCAATAAATTATATTTAAAGAAATATTACAATACAAAAATTCCTAGAATATTTGTAGATAATTTTTTGTTATTCCCACTATATCACATTTCGAATTACTTTTTTAACATGCAAATTCCATGAACTCCTTGCACACAACATCAACATTAATTACACACATCCATTGTGTATCGCATAATAATAATTGCTTATACTTATATTGTATACATTATCGCGATTAAACAATAACACAACAGTACAAGGAAGAAATCCATCATTGGTTTATAACAGAAATTACAGCATCCAGTAAGGAACTTTAGGGTAAAATGGAATGCTTGCTTGGACACATGCGGTTAAATTTATGAAGTTGACTTTCTAGATGGTTATAAACTTGTGTGTAAAGTTTCACCTGCCACTTGTTTGTTGTTTGTTGGCCTATCCGATGTATTCATAACGTCAATGGCTTTTACTGTGCCCACACGGATGGGAAAAAATTATTATTGATAACAGTCGTAAATTTTTTATGTTGCTTTTTGTACCTACGTGAGATGGGATGCATTTCAGTATGGGATAATGATTAAGATTAAAGTGTTGGAAATAGATCTTTCAGATAGCACGAAAATTCTATCGGTATCAAAAGTGAATAGCAGAAAAACTCGTTCAGTA
This sequence comes from Pediacus dermestoides, assembly GCA_963942485.1. NCBI lineage: Eukaryota > Metazoa > Arthropoda > Insecta > Coleoptera > Cucujidae > Pediacus > Pediacus dermestoides. The sequence goes on along the minus strand of OZ012630.1, from coordinate 1,621,070 downwards.
AAGTAGTACTTTCCGCCCCCGTATTTGTACACATTACAAATTCCCAAATTAGGAAAGCTTCCGTACTTCTTCCAAAGCATAATTTTTACGACTAATTTCCAAGTTTCGTACATTCATTTAGAAAAACTCGTTCGGTAAAGTAGTACTTTCCGATCCCCCCCCCCTGGTATTTATACACAATGTATACAATATACAAATTCCCAAATTAGCAAAGTTTCCGTACTTCTTCCAAAGCATAATTTTTATGACTAATTTCCAACTTTTCGTACATTAGTTTAGAAAACTCGTTCGGTAAAGTAGTACTTTCCGCCCCCGTATTTGTACACATTGTATACACTATAGAAATTCCTAAATTAGCAAAGCTTCCGTACTTCTTCCAAAGCATAATTTTAACGACTAATTTCCAACTTTTCGTACATTAGTTTAGAAAAACTCGTTCGGTAAAGTAGTACTTTCCGCCCCCGTATTTGTACACATATAATATACAAATTCCCAAATTAGCAAAGCTTCCGTACTTCGTCCAAAAAATACTTTTACGACTAATTTCCAACTTTTCGTACATTACATTCACACACAGACAACATTTCGTGGAAACAATATCATTTTTATACCGTCTACTTCCTCTTCCCTTCACGTCTGCTTCTCATGCACCAAATACCAAATGAATCGATTTCTCATTATATTGTTAAACTACATCCACATGACAGCTATATTAAAAGGCATTGAATTAAAGCTCCTCTATGTTTTATTATCCTGGGAAAAGGTCAATAAAGTCCAATAATTTAAAACTGTAGTCTATAGATTAATTAACAGACTATCAAGTCCATGTCGATATATTATATATAATAAAAAACAACAGATAATATAGCTACCGTATACTCACTAGCGAAAACGTTAATTAATTATAGTATATAGATTTTTATATAACCCGTACATAAAGTACTATCCATTTAACAAAGTTGTTTGATGATCCCATTATATTTATTACTTCAGTTATAATTAACTGGATGGCATTTTATTCATCAGGTAAAAATAACGCATCCCAGTTAATCAGAAATTGTTGATGGGATTGTATTTTATTCCAATAAAATGATACTACGTTAGCAGTTAGATTATTAATATGTAGGAAGGTCTGAAGGCAAATTAGGTACTCCTTTCGAATAACAACGCAACAGGTTTGCAAAACTAGAAGTACAAGTTGTTTTATTGTTTCATGACAGGTTCTAGGAAACTGAAATCAAAATTTCAACATGATCCAAACCCTAGCCATTCAATTATTTTCTTATGGTACTATCGACCCTCCGGTTAAACTTTTACCTTTACCACACCCTTGTGGTACTGATTCTTCGATCATCATCAATCCCAGCCGTCTTCCGTTCCTCGCGTGGCAGTTCGCGTGCCCGATTCCAACCGAACTAATCCGAGGACAAGTGTGGCCCCTGAAGGATCATCCACCTTAAGGTCGATTCCTGCAGTACCGGTTTCCATCCAACTGGTTGCGAAAAAGAAACTACACCTATATATGTAAAAATATTTTATTGGCGTCTAAGCTTAAAGTTCACTTCGATTAAATTTCGGATTTTTTTTTAAACTAGAAGAGTGCCATAGCTTGTATGGTTAATATTTTAGTAAACTGGTTGATGTGCAGCTGCGTTCGCTTTGTGTGTTTTTTTTTCGTATAGAGGGCTTTTATTTAGGTCGAATCAGACCATGCACTGAATATTAAACAGGTGAATTAGGGCGAAGTTTCTCAATGAAACTCGGCACGATTGCTGCTACTGCTGTTTGTAATCAAACAAGCCAAACCAGAGAACGGAATAGAGAGGACTTAAATTAATTACTCTAGCAAAAAATACAACAGAAAAACTGGATATATTTCATAATTTAATCTTAATAGAGGAATTGAAGTGGAAAATCTAGATTTTAGTCTACATTATAAATTTATATTTACAAGAGCGGTAGTTGGATACATTTTTAAAGTGATTGGGTTATTTATACGTTTAGTATTGACGTATTTTCCTTCCGTTGAAAATTTTTCAAAAGACTGTTTTAGTTCTCTGAAAAATATTAAACAAAATATGTAGATCGATTTGGATTTTTTTTCTATTAATCGTTCTTATTTCCTTAGGTAACTAGGGCGGAAAGTGCTACTTTACTGCACGAGCTTTTCTAAACTCGAAACTTAATTACAAAAATCATTCAATGTTAGAATTTTATGTACTTATGAACATAATCACTAAGAAAAAAGTTCACCAGCCTAAAAATCTGCATACATGCTTCCTTTTATGACGTACTAAACCAGTTAATTACAGTGCAGAGGTATAGAATTTTTTGTGAAACCCTCAAATATAATAATTCCAACCCATTTTAACCGTTTCTTTTATTTTACTCCACATCACTAGAATTACTGTATGAGTTACAGCTTTCATAACCAGTTTCCGCAAATGAATTATTAAATTTATTATATTTTTCCAGCTTTACCTAAACCATAATTTAAAGAAATAGTTGCAACCAATTAAATTTACAAATAAAATAAAGAAATCAATGAAAAAGTACAGATGCGTGCATATAGAGAATATGTTGTATTTCAAGTACAATAATTATATTATTAGCAAATGTAGTAGATTTTTTTGCTTTAATATATTTAATTGGATGACATTGTTAGTGAGTTTTGCGAACAGCTTGCCGTAACTGGATGTAAATTATTTTGAAATACTTAGCTGATTTATAAAAGTGAATTTAATTTGAGTTGAAATTGTCACTATATCTACAGACAAAAACTTCTTGGTCTTCATTAAATAAATTATTTGGCAACTTCCTCAACACTAACTTAATTAATACTTAATAGACCTTTCTAATAGTAAGAGAACGACAATCTGCGCAAGGGTTTCACGCATATCTTTTTATTCCGATTTTAAACAACATTGTATCCCTCAATTTAATAACCGCCGATTATTTTCGCGCGGCATGCAATTTTCTGGTGTCCATTTTTTCCTTACAAATATTATACACCACACCATAATTACAATCCGTCTGCAATACTCTTCTGGCCTTGGTACTCCAACTGCAACTAATTGATAACACCCGTCCGGATTTACTTCCATTAAGGATTAATAATAATTATGCTCATCACATATAATCAATACAATAAGTGTTAAATGTTATATTATTACGAGCAATTAAACTGGAGTATCTTAAGGATTATCTTCAACTCCACCTGTTTTATTCCTGAGTGTTTTATCAAATTTCAGCGTATATTATATTATATCACCACCGTAAAATTACTTGTTAGGTAAATCAAGCAAAATGGTGGTGATGGCAACCAATAAAAAGGACAATATATTTAATTTCGAGGGCGCTGTCGCATGGGAATGCTAAGCAACGGAAAATTAACTTTTTATTTGACGTAAAATTGAAATTGTTTTGACGCGGAGACTTAATTAAATATTGAAAAAAAAACGGATGCACAAATACACATTTTAAGAAAACACACATTAGATTCTCTAATTATCAATTATGTTAGGATTAAGCATCTACGAGCCGGACTGGATGAGGGCCATGGACTCACCTTTATGTCGTTTTCTCCGAGTTCAAACACTGTGATTTTTTTAAAAACAGTCGTTAGAAAATTACGTCACATTTTTCAAGTGCAATTTTAAAGCTACGAAAATTGTCTAAAATTATCAAATAAAGACTTGGGGATTTTTTTGTACATAAAACCAACATCCAGCTTTGCAATAAAGTAAATTTTACCGAAATCCAACCAGCGGTTCCAAAACTGTGATTATTTAAATGTAGGTAGCACCCTCAAAAAACGCCTTTTTTGAAAAGTGAACTGTGGAACTCGAAAAAAATGCAAAAAAATCATATTAACATTTCAGGACTTTTTCAGTGTAGTACGATTATTAAGCTTTGATTTAAAAGTTTTTTGACACAAATCCAAACAGCGGTTTCAAAACTGTGATTTTTTAAAACAGTTACTAGAAAATTCTAACATTTTTAAAGGTGCAATTTTAAAGCTCCGATAAATGCCTAAAATCACCAAATAAAAACTTGTGAAATTTTTGTAAAGAAAACCAACATCCAGCTTTGCAATAAAGTAAATTTTACCGAAATCTAACCAGCGGTTCCAAAACTGTGATTATTTAAATGTAGATAGCACCCTCAAAAAACACCTTTTTTGAAGAGTGAACTGTGGAACTCGAAAAAAATGCAAAAAAAATCATATTAACATTTCAGGACTTTTTCAATATAGTACGATTATTGAGCTTTGATTTAAAGGTTTTTTGACACAAATCCAACCAGCGGTTTCAAAACTGTGATTTTTTAAAACAGTTACTAGAAAATTCTAACATTTTTAAAGGTGCAATTTTAAAGCTCCGATAAATGCCTAAAATCACCAAATAAAAGCTTGTGAAATTTTCGTAAAGAAAACCAACATCCAGCTTTGCAAAAAAGTAAATTTTACGGAAATCCAACCAGCGGTTCCAAAACTGTGATTATTTAAATGTAGGTAGCACCCTCAAAAAACACCTTTTTTGAAAAGTGAACTGTGGAACTCGAAAAAAATGCAAAAAAAATCATATTAACATTTCAGGACTTTTTTAATATAGTACGATTATTGAGCTTTGATTTAAAGGTTTTTTGACACAAATCCAACCAGCGGTTTCAAAACTGTGATTTTTTAAAACAGTTACTAGAAAATTCTATCATTTTTAAAGGTGCAACTTTGAAGCTCCGATAAATCCCTAAAATCACCAAATAACAACTTGTGTAACTTTTTTGTAAAGAAAACCAACATCCAGCTTTACAATAAAGTAAATTTCATCAAAATCCGACTACTAGATCCATCGTTTTGAAAATAATAATTCTTTGTTTCTACAATTTTCCCATCCTGCTGGGTTAAAGTGCCACAGTTTTAGAACCGCCGAGCGGATTTTTACGAAATTTACGTTTTTATATAACCAAATGTTGGCATTATAACAAAAAAAAACATCAATATTATGGAAGTTAATTTAGATAACTTTTGCGCTTATGGAAAAAAGACAATCAAATTTATTTTTGTCCGAACATTTAGTTGTTATAGCTCGTATAATAGTGTTTTATGTTTACTGAGCTAAATTCATCATAATTTAGGAGAGTTTATTGACCTGAAATCATTACAATTTAAGACAGTTTACTTAGCTGAATTCATAATAATTTAAGATAGTTTACTGGGCTGAAATCATCATAAATTAAGACAGTTTACTGAGCTGAATTCCTCATAATTTAAGACAGTTTATTGAGCTGAAATCATCATAAATTAAGACAGTTTACTGAACTGAATTCCTCATAATTTAAGACAGTTTATTGAGCTGAAATCATTATAAATTAAGACAGTTTACTGAGCTGAATTCATCATAAATTAAGACATTTTCCTGAGCTGAATTCATCATAATTTAAGACAGTTTTCTGAGCTAAATTCGTCATAATTTAAGACAGTTTACTGAGCAGAAATTATCATAAATTAAGACAGTTTACTAAGCTGAATTCCTCATAATTTAAGACAGTCTACTGAGCTGAAATCATCATAAATTAAGACAGTTTACTGAGCTGAATTCCTCACAATTTAAGACAGTTTACTGAGCTGAATTCATCATAATTTAAAATAGTTTACTGAGCTGAATTCCTCATAATTTAAGACAGTTTCCTAATATCTTTTGAGGAATTCCTGAAAACTTGAAATTTTTTAAAACAAAATATAAATTTGGAAATTAAACACAAATTTATTATCCGTGAAAAATTACAAAATACACCCATGTGGCAACGAAGCTCATAAGTAGATTAGGGTTAATTACCCTAATTAAGCAAAAATAGATACTTGAGAAAGCCAGTACATCACAAATAATAATCTATTATCGTAATAAGCTTTTCGTGGGCAAAAACAACCAATACTCGCTGGTATACTTTCTCATTTCTTATCCCAAAGACCGCAAAGATTTATGGGCAAGTTGGTCAATTGTGACAGGTTTAATCTTATATTCATATCATAATTGATAAATGAATAGCTCCTCGGTAAATAACATTGTTTTTTGTGCAATACCACAGAAAATTGCTACTTAGCTTAGGACAAAGAGTATAATAGTAAAATATAAACTACTTTCAATTCATCAAGCTGGTTAATAGTGGGCATCAGACATCCATCTTTCTCTTCTTCGCCAGGCTTTAATTCAATTTGCACTTACAATGTAATATGTTTTGTTTCAAAGATGAGTTATTGTTGGAATAAGTAAGTGAACTGTAATGATGTATAATCAATTTTTTCTTTGCCGCCACTTACCTTACTGGATAATTTTCTGCTGCAAAGGTGGAATGTCCTGAACTTTGATATTTTCCTTGGTTAGCTATGGATAATTATGCATGAAAAAAAATAACCAGCTCGGATAAGTTTCCCGTCTCTTCTAACATATAAACGAAAATATATTGAGAAAATTTAAAATTCAAGTTGCGCTTTATCACTGTTATCATCTAGTTTATGTGCAATTAAAGCAAAATGGTTAAATGCAAATTTCTACTATGGTAAGTCAGCGTACAAAGATATTTCGAATTGAATTAATTTGACTCGTTTTAAACCTCCCCACTATAAGACATTTGACCTAAAAGGAATTCTGTGTTTAATTTCGGGTGTTTACTGCCAAATGTGTGATGTAATTTTTGACATCCAAACAATATAAGGGATTTGATGCTCGTTAAAAGCTGCGCCGCCCCCCAGTTTGTACCCGAAGAAATTCGGATAAAAACTTTATGACCTTTGCCTCGCTAGCGCGGGGTCTATTGGAACAATTAAGTGGACCAAGTTGCCTTCAACTGCACCAGTTTCAATATAAATTGAAACGGATTTCGTGCCAATATATTTCAGGGAAAATATACGGTTATGATCTATATGTCCGGTCTAAATGATCCAACTTTACCCCACTCCTATATATACAGCCAACTCCAGAAGTTTTCATGTGGAACAAGAAAAATTATCGGCAATTTACTTTTTGAATTTTCCACTGCATCTGCACCTCTGAAGAATTTGTTTTCCGCACTAATTATTATAGGAACTATATAATAGATTAACTACTCAACACAAACCGCGATATTACATTATTATTGACTGGTACTGTACCAGTAGCGCTGTTTCAACAAGGATTTAATGCTCGAGGGACTGCTGAAAGTTCGCATATTGTAGTGTAAATTAATTATATGTCATTATGTATAGGACTTTGGGGCTGAATAGTGAAAAGTGACAAGAAAATAAATGCATAGAGTATGTACTAAAATACTGAAAGAAATATTGTGAAAAATTTTGTATGCATGTATATTTCGAAAAACCCTGGAAAACTCCATTTCCCCGCAAATTTATGCTACAATATTGAATATTCAACTACCTCTGATTATAATTAATTTACAAGCTGTCAATAGCGTCGACAAAAACCCCGATGGTAATTATTTCATCAAAAATGGAACAAAACTGCTGACTACTCGATGGCATCCACATCGCAGTGTTTACTAATCATCATTCAATAAGTAATATCCAGGTAGATAAATGCACTAGGGGGGAGAAAAAAACGAGTCTCAGTGCGCCCGTCCCCAACAGTCTCAATCAGCTAATTAAAATCGTTGCATTGGAAATGTACTTTAATTATAATCGCAATACTTAGGAGGAATGCCACATGTAAATGTTGTGTGGCGCCATTAATCAAGGCTTGTTTATTTCTGAATTTTTCAATATACTGTCATAATATTAATTTATTGTATATAAATAAATGCGTTGGGGAGATTTTTCCACGCAATATGTTAATTTGGCGTTTTTGTGTCCTACAAAATTTTACTAGCAGCCTGAATTTTATTTAAATAATTGCACTCGTAAACTCCCAGAAAACTTGTCGTTAAAACTAACCACATTTTTTCTACATCCCCCTGAAAAAATCTAATGCACCCAGGGATTGCTCGTATAATTTTGCGAGTGCATTAATTCGGCTAATCTGTGTCGTAAGTAGACATCATCTGGTCGTTTGGTTCCCGAGGGAAAAGCACCGTTCCGACATCGTCCCTCCTACAAGGATCCACCAGCGCGTCACAGGCTTTTCTATGTTCGGGGTCTATCTCACTTGCCATCGAAAGCACTGTGTATAACACACTTGTTAGGCAATACCCCCGGCACTTGGTTACATTGTAACCATCACCGTTTCTAACTGCTCTATTTGTACAAATCCCAACTAAGCCATCGGTTGGATGTTTGCTCTGCTCGCAGATCGCTCACAACGACTCCAACTTAAATCAATATAACTACATACTGATATATAAACTTGGAGCAAACTAGATTAGATTGTTACATGTGACAACGGAAAGATGTAAGATCCATCGTTAAAAAACGGTCACTACGTTTACAACTTCCTTTTAATAGAATCTCATCCGGATATCGCTGCTAAGGCTCAAGCAAGCAGGATGAAATTAATTGACGGTCCTGACACTATCAAGGGATTCAACTGTGGATTAACTAGATTTAGTTTTTTTCTTCGCTCACAGAGTTACATTGAAACTAACAGCCAACACCGCAATGTTATTTTTTGTTAATTACCCAGCCAGCGCCATTGATTTTTATTTTACGTTTCTTCCAGTTTAAACTGTTTTACAACATCTTATTTTAATATGTTTATTTATGTACGCTACACAGTTCAGCTCACTTATAGCTTATATATGCATATTTGTTGTAATGTGCAGCCTCAGGGTACTCATTTTCTAGAACAAACAATAAACTCAACTGATGCAATATATCTTAAAACTAACCATATATACTATTATTATTATTTCCTCGTACTACCAGTCTAATAAAACCAAGCTAGCAAAGTCGAAAAATCATCAAAAATCCACATTGTAACAATTATTTATCTCTCCACACAAATGTTTGTATATAAAAGCAAAAGTTTGACAGGGTTCGCAGGGGAGATAACACATTCTGTGTTTGTTCTGCATCATGAAACGACCTGTGCCCCCAACAAATTGAGATTAGTTGTCATTACACAAACTACAAGTTAAATAACATGGCGTGGACAAACAAAACACGTTGGTACACAAACACACAAAGTACAAATACAATTTCAGATGCTTTGTTTCGTCGTATATAAATGTGTGGGCTATTTCGGTGTTATTGATTTGTGGTGTAAATAGGAATATGCGTTGGGCAAAGTGAGGTTAGCTAGTCAAGCTCAGCACGCCTGACTGTCTTTTGCGGGTTGCGCATGGCTTATATAGTCAGGTGCGCCCCTCCACATAGAAGTGGGAGTGGCTAGTATATGTATACGAGCCATAACAACTAAATGTTCGGACAAAAGTAAAATTTTGAAGTATGAAAGGAGAACTGGAAATTTTACGCAAATAATTAGTAAACACCTAACAATACAATAAGATAAAGCCTTAATAACAATATTATGCAATTATTTATTGGATTTAACAATATTTTAACTGTAATAATTAGCAAACTTTACAAAATGAATTTGCAACTAAATGCTGGATTAATTTTTAATTTAGGACCATTAATAAGAGGTTACGTCTCCTTTTGTTTAATAGCTGCCTGTATTCTAGCAGGCATTGTATTTATCAAATTTTGGTACAATTCTGACGTGAAACTTTCCCAAATTTCTTCTATTTTGGTCTTTAAGTCCCCAATGGTTCTTGGTGGATTATTGCGTAAAATACGTTTAATTTTATGCCAAAGAGTTTCAATGACATTTAAGTCCGGACTGGATGAGGGCCATTTATGTCGTTTTCCCCAAATTCCAAAACTGTGATTTATTAAAAACAGTCGTTAGAAAATTACGTCACATTTTTCAAGTGCAATTTTAAAGCTACGAATTATGCCTAAAATCACCAAATAAAGACTTGGGGATTTTTTTGTACATAAAACCAACATCCAGCTTTGCAATAAAGTAAATTTTACCAAAATCCAACCAGTGGTTCCAAAACTGTGATTATTTTAATGTAGGTAGCACCCTCAAAAAAACACGTTTTTCGAAAAGTGAACTGTGGAACTCGAAAAAAATGCAAAAAAAATCATATTAACATTTCAGGACTTTTTCAATATATTACGATTATTGAGCTTTGATTTAAATGTTTTTTGACACAAATCCAACCAGCGGTTTCAAAACTGTGATTCTTTAAAACAGTTACTAGAAAATTCTAACATTTTTAAAGATGCAACTTTGAAGCTCCGATAAATGCCTAAAATCACCAAATAAAAACTTGTGTAACTTTTTTGTAAAGAAAACCAACATCCAGCTTTGCAATAAAGTAAATTTCATCAAAATCCGACTACTAGATCCAACGTTTTGAAAATAATAATTCTTTGTTTCTACAATTTTCCCATCCTGCTGGGTTAAAGTGCCACAGTTTTGGAACCGCCGAGCGGATTTTTACGAAATTTACGTTTTTATATAACCAAATGTTGGCATTATAACAGAAAAAACCATCAATATTATGGAAGTTAATTTAGAAAACTTTTGCACGTATGGAAAAAAGACAAACAAATTTACTTTTGTCCGAACATTTAGTTGTTAGGGCTCGTAGTTGGCGTGGATATCGTAAAAATCGTAAGAAAATATTATTCGGACATAAAATGTATCAAAATGTAACTTTATAGCAAGAATTTACAAATATTCGTTTTTAAAGTTTAACGATTAATATTTTATAATTTTATGCTTTTACCCCAAAATCCAATAATAATAATTTGGTAAATTAAAATTGTATGGAATATATACAATACTTTAAATTTTAATTTTAGTGTAAAATTGAGTACAATAGAAATTCGTATAAAAACATATAAATAATTATTACATTTTCAATAACTTTTACATATTAAATTAAAAAAAACACTTTACTTTGACAAAATATTAAATTGCATATAAATTACAAACATTCATTTAATAATTTCCGCGATGCAAACCAATTACACACCTAAAAAAATATTTTTATATGTAAATCAGTCCTTAACCACGCAGTCTATGGAAACAAATTTTAGCATAAATTATACAATTTTAAAAGTAAATTGTATATATTATGCAGAAGTATTGATACAGGTGAACAAAGAGAATATCTTCATTAATTAATTATAACACAATTTTTAAACTAGTCGGAACCAATCAAATTGCGAGAAAACAGCTTACAATTTGATAAGCTTAACTAGTTTGAGGGAGATAGAATTTTAACACTCAGAAAAGAGGGTCGAACATCATTGTACTAAATACTAAATTTTACAAATAATCTTGCAAGACAAAATAATAAGACTATTAAGAATATAAATTTGATAAATCTTGTCTAATAAATATTCTATTTACATACCTAACCTCAAAGTAAGGTTAGCTAGTCAAGCTCAGCACGCCTGCTGTCTCTTGAGGGTTGCGTATTGCTTTATATGTGGCGCCCCTCCACTTTCTAAGCGACGGGCGTGGCTAACCTAAGAATAGGTCGTATAACTAAACGAATATAAACATGATTGCATTTTATGTGCATGTGTATGTTTAGATGAATTTTTCTATATATCATACTTAAATTACATAATTTATGTCTAAGTAATAGTGCAACCATCTGTTGTATTTTATTAAATCCATCTATGGATTTTTTCAAAATGAAATTGGATACTCAACCAAGACAAACTTAATTCTATTAACCTCAAAGTTAATCGATTACATACAAATTTAACAAGAATTACTTTTTCAATTAAGTTTTAGTTATGACGAATTTCATATCGTAAATCCCTGCAACTTCGTATTATGTATTTGTTTATCGTGTTCCTTCTTCTGCTGCTGTTGATGAGGTTTCCACAAAGAAAAATCCTCGAATGTAGCGGAGCCACACAAAGTAAATTACAAAGTGCACGACAATTTATATTATTTATAACGCTGTTTTGATTTATAGATGTAACATTAGCGTGAAGCTATGCAAATATACATTTTAGATATTAAATCATCTCTCCGTGGTGGCATTCTGGCCTAGTTACTTGTTTATTGTACACACGAGAAAACTGTTTTGAAATTTAAATAATTGTTGGGGTGGAGTAAACTCCAGGTGGTTTCTTGGGCTTTTGGGGAAGACGCGATGGAATCAATGCGAACGAAAACGAGTTCATTAAACTGGCTTGCGTGTAAATTCCCATTATGTTGTCCAAGTGTTTGATTTGACAAATCAATATTATCTCCTTTGTGACTCCACTTTGAAGGGGGTACCTACCACCACGCGTATCAATGCTCCTACTGTAACTAATCTCTTGTTCTATGGGACGCTTCGGTAATTTCCGAATCGCAGATATGTGATTTAATCAGGTCAGTTGAATAATCTACGATATCAATGGGGTCCTTGGACTCCTTGGTTGTCCTGTCCAGTATAAAGCTAGACGTGGTGTGGGTGAGCCTTGGACAAGCTCCTTGCGCTTTGTTCCTAAGATCTTCTTGCCAAGCGAATTACTCGAGTTTAATTTATAGCTGCAGCCCTTCTGTGTGTTGTGTGTTGTGGTTACCAACTTCCTGTGTGTACGAAAGGAGAACGACGACTATTGTCTTCTATATGAATTACAAACAACAAATTAAATTTACATGTACACCATTTCCAACCACCCCAAAATCCATGTTTGCAATAATTGCGATAATGTGATAAAAACCTGGACTCAGGTGGCGTTGAAGCAATTAAATCTGTATAATACAAAGTTTTATCGAACAAACAAATGGTGGAAGAGTGAGACGGAGGACAAGCAAAATAATCCGTAAAATTAAATTAGAAAAAGTAGATTTTCCATTACAACTGTTTACGAAGTCGGTTTACAATTAAAAACAATTATTTTTAGATTCTTTGTGACGGAGAGCGCCGTGGCGTAGAACACAACAGAGTTATCCTCACTTCAGGATTGTGATATAAAAACCAGCTTCAATTTACATAAAACTGTAGGAGAGGCGGCGAGAATTTCTAATTTAGATTAAAACTTTATGCAACAACAATATAACGGATAAAGAAAACAAATAAAAGTTACAGCAATTAGTCAGCGAGAACCTGGTGTGTATACTGACTGTGTTAGATAAAAGTCACAAAAGCAAGACGGACAAGGAGTTTTGTATAACTAACAGAACAGACGACAGTCATGCCGATTTTCATAAACGACTTGTTTTTAAGTGTGCGCTTTACGATTTTATTGTCAGACAGTTTAATTTAATTAAAATTAAATTTATGTTTTAACGCTTTGTCTCAACACCTCGGAACAATCTCCCAACCAATTGCCCATTGCAAAGTAAACTACAAGTTACATGTGAATTAAAACAACAAAAATTTACAAAGAATTTTTAGCTAAAATTGCGCTTTTTTATTCGACACGAACTAAATGTAGTTGAACCGAAAGTTAGGTTATCTCAAGCCAGGCTCAGCACGCCTGACTGACTTTAAGGCTCGTGCGCTGCTTTATATCATAGCGCGCCCCTCCGCTGTTCTAGTGGGAGGGGCCAAGTACAGTTGCTCAGCTAATGCGTGCAACCAAACAAATACTATACTGGTTCCTGTGTGGAATTCGTGGTTAGTTGAGAAAATTTATCGAATTTTATAATCATGTCTCTTCGCCGATATAATCCTTTGACTGGTCCTTGCACTTAACGAAATTAATAATGACTATAATAATACACCGATTAAAATTAGACAATCAGATAAGCAAATTGTATTTTGCATAAGTATATAAAGTTGTGTGAGGGAAAAGACGATGGAAACCAACTCATAAATATGTAAAGAAACATTGTTGTACTTGATAAAATGATGATAAAATTAATGTATGCGCCCCCATGATTATACACACCAAAGAAAAAGCTTAGTAAATCAACAACGGAAAAATTTACCTAAGTTTCGACTAATCTCATCATGTGCTGACATTTTTGTTATATTCGTGTGGGTAAAATAATCATAACTCACCAACTTGTTGTTGTTGTTAGTGACCACCCCCAGAAAAAAATATTATGACTATTAATTATTATTATTATAAGGTGTGGCAAGTTTAAATATTTTTATTTCGTCTCCTTAGTTTTCTACCATAATTTACTGAAAATAAATCTTCATTTATTGAGGGCAAAGAGGTGTTTAAAGTGTATAAAATTTAATAGCTGCCCTTTTAAAAGGGTTACCAGGGGGAAGTAATTTTCCATTTACCTTCATTAGAACACACGCAACTTTTTCAATGTTGTATATATGTGGTTTTATATTACTCTATACACTATATTCTTTGAATTCTTTAAGTAAAACGTTTCAACATTCCTTTAAAATAAAAACAGTAAATTCCAGTTTCTTTTTTAATATTAAATAAGGGCAAGGTTCCATCATCAAGTTTTAACGCCACATTCATCCTGCAATCATTAAATGAATCCGACAGGTAACGAGTGACATATAGTAAATTTTATATGATATATTTAAAGAGGATAGAGGATAAAAAGTGGCGACGATGGCGTGCGTAATAAAAGAAACAGGCGGTAATGCGCACGCGCACAACGACCACTCTCTTGAGCGCCATTAATCTTAGCAAATTTCAACGCCCTCTATCTCTATCTAAGCATTTTTGGCCATAACTGTAGACTCTAAGTTTCTCGATTAAAATTTGGTCCACTCTGTATATTAGTCCTTGTGGCACTTCTCTTTAAACCTCCACTCGATTTCTCCACAAACAATATCCCACCACGTACAAAAAAAAACCGCAATTTGTGGCGGCGCCACTGTTGATCTTAAAATAAAACTAAAAACAAGTCCACTGTAATAATAAATGTGCTTCTCTCACTGTTTTACTCCTCGCTATGGACCAGTGAAACTGCATTCCCATGGAGCAGGTGTGATCAAGCTGGGCCCTGGAAAAAACACTCGACTGTCTGTGGGGCCTTGGCCTGCTTGATCAGCGGACATAGAGTAGCCACCAGCTACTTCGCATGTATCTCGTACTGTTCACAATATACTTATTAATTTTTCCCTTGTTATCTCTGCAACAACTTGGTTTTATTGTTTTGTTATAGTTGTGCGATATACTTCTTGATGTGATTTTATTTGGGCTTCCGGCGTGTTAGAGGCTATAAATTTTCATTATAAGATACCTATACAGAAACGAATCATTAATGTAACGTCCAGTAATTAACTGTGTTACTGAAAAACCTTCTGCAATACCCTAATATTAATTACTAAGCACACTATTGAATGTGTACTATATCATAGACTACAAAGTAAGTTGTGCAGGTTATGAATGCTCTTGTTGCTTGATTGACTGGGTCCTTTGTGAAGTATTAATAGCTCAAAAGGACCTTAATTACCACCTCCAATTAATCCAGCAAGTCATTTCTGATGACTAGGATTATGTTCGGACATCGATTAACCATCAAAGTTCCAACGTCACATTCGAAACTGTGTTTGGATGATGTCGGGGCTGGTCCCCACAGTAGAATTACAAATCTGTCATCGATTTAATGAACTTGATGGGATGTGATTATATTAGGAAATGTCTGCGTTAACAATGATGGAGTTTCTGTAATTATTGGGATTGTGTGAAATTGGTCAAATAATTCTTGAGATGAAGTCGAAGGAAAAGGAAATTTTACATAAGTGGGGAGTAGAGGAAGTTGGGGGGTTTTGGGACAATGTGCAGGTGCAATCTTGACTGCAACTGCTTGCAGTTCTAGAAAAACAGCTAAATGAACTGGTTTAACTGGTTGCAGTTCCAAGAAATCGCTAAAAGAACGGGTTTAACTGGTTGCACATGCATATTGGCCCAGAACTTCCTCTACTGTGGGGTTAGATGGAATATTAAATTTTGTGGCATAATTTCCGCACACAAATTTATAGTCTATTGTATAAACTCAACTCAGAACATCTCAATTGAAAAATTTGGATAGTGGTCATCCCTTAGTAGAAATAATTTGTTTATCTAGAGAGGAAAGTGTACCTCCTTACAGTGATCACGTGTTTTTCCTAAAAAGTCAAATACAATTTCAAAAACTTATTGTATTCATCACTCAATCACTTGTAATGTGTGTAAGCGTTTTTCTTCAGCATAATTTGAACGTTAATAACTGTTCTGTAATTGCTTGTAGCTTGTCCAAATTTGACACCTCTCGTCCCCAGTGCAATAAAACTCCCATTAAACTTTTTTCTATAATTGCCCCCTTACCTCTCCCAACCGTCCTTCTTCTCAAAATCTTAATGCGTCTTTTTTACCACCACCCGAAACTCGTACCCAGGTTTGCATTGTTCACAACATGACGACGATAAGTTTTAAAATGACTGTTATTAAAGTGTCAAAGCGGCTTTAATAAGATACACAAAGCATGGCAACATGCGAAGGGCTTACGACTTCCTACCACGCAACTAGGAGGAGGTGTATTAGACTTTTAACCATGCGGGTGTTCTCTCTTCTGGTAAAAACACCAACTCCACCACAATATCATCATATTATTTCATCTTTGTCGCGAGTTTTCTGTCAAGTGCAGTGCGACAAAACGCATCGAAAATAGGTTTAGTCACGGAATGGAGTTTCGCAGGATTATGAATTGTTTGGATTTTCAGTCAACTTAGTCAATAAATCCAATTGCAACAGCAACAGAAAGTTTTATATCTTATATTTTAAATTAGTTTTCTTATACAATTGTGGTCCAGGTAGGAAAAGCGGGGAAACTAACAAAGAAAACTTGTGCAGGTTTAGGCAACTTTAGAACTCTTGCGGTTTATCACTTGATCAATTGATTCTTACTCCTACAAATTCGCGTGAATTGTCTATAGAAAATGTTGATTCTCCCTCGTATATTTCCACAATATGTCATTGTGGATCTCCACCGACAATATTTTATTATTATAAT
The DNA here is from genome assembly GCA_963942485.1 of Pediacus dermestoides. Taxonomy (NCBI): domain Eukaryota; kingdom Metazoa; phylum Arthropoda; class Insecta; order Coleoptera; family Cucujidae; genus Pediacus; species Pediacus dermestoides. Next base: position 1,604,196 of record OZ012630.1, on the reverse strand, counting down.
CATCTACAAGCAAAAAGCTCTATTGAGAAATCGTCGCCAACGCCATCGCAAACAGATAAAAAGCACTTCACAGATTAAAATAATAATTCCAACCACCGCCTCTCGGTGTGCATACAATTTTCTTCTAAATGAAGCCCAAAGCGCCACACTTTTATTTGAGGTGTGTGACAAATGGAAGCGTACACACCAGACCGCACGGCGGGTGTTGAAAAACAAATTTCTTATCAGCAAGAGAGTTGATTTTAATCAAAAGATATGACACAAACGCTCAAAGAAACATTTCAAATGAAATTGAGTGGGAAATTGCGAAATTTTTTTCTTGTGTGTTGGGTTTTTACCTGGTTTTGTTGTTTCTAGGCTGTATTGTGGGGGAATAAATGGGATTTGAAGGAATTGCTTCTTGGGCGGGATAAAGAGGTTTAATTAAGGGGTGAGATAATAATGAAATATACAAAATAATAGCTATTTATGCAACAAGTACATAATTTATTAACGAGTCGGTTTTACGGCCGAGCGAGCGTGCGAGCGAGAGAATTTTTTTTCGTACATACAAGAATCAATCAGATATAATCTAAGATTTATCCCGAAGTTACCTTTTCTTATGCAGCAGAACTCAAACTTTTCAACAATTTTAACTTTGCGGAATTCTTCCAGATTTAAATGCAATTAGATCTGCCTGTGGCCAGCCAGTGCATGAAATGCAACAATTCGCAAAAAAGCATTTTTCCAATGTGCCCCGAATAGAAATCAAATGCTAAAAACTACATAATCAGATTGGCGTGTTAAATGAAGTGCATGTGCAGCATCGACTACAAAACTCCAATTCTAGTGCTTACTTAAAACCGCCGGGGATCGAGAATTCAATTCTTCGATGTCAAGAGATATATCGGAGGCGCACCCCAAGCAACCCCATTCACCTCATCGTCCACTCTACTAGTATCCCCAATTGATATTGAACGCTTCATCAGATAACCAACTCGATCCTGGAATTAAATTTGTTGCATGGTTTATTTAGTTGTATTTTATTTCGTTTTCTACCATATTTTATAAATATAACATCAGTTCATTGGAAGTTGAGTGATACTTCCGGAAATCGCACTGAACTACAAAACAAAACCAGCGAAATAAGAATTTAATCACAAATACTAATCTCGCGATGAAATGTTTAGCTTGTAGCTTAGGCTTCATAGTGTTTTACATTTTTTCTGTAGCGCCTTTGTCTTGATCCTTGATGAATGCCTGACGGGCGTAAAAGCAATACTCTCTTAATTGACAGTAAAAATCTTGTTAAGAATTAATAAAATGGTTTAAAATGGAAACAATTTTAATGATGCCGCGTCAGATTTAACATAATCCTCACACACAACACCGTATTATTATAATGTGTTTTTTCCTCAATCTCAATCTATCATTAGACGATTTAAAGCATATTACTTCATTAAAACAGTTTGACTAGTTTGACTTTGGGCTTAACCAACATCTCGCCTGATGGTGGAATCTTGTGTCAATAATTGAATTCATCAAGCATGAAGTTAAGCTTAAACAACAGTCAACAGTCGTTTAATTGGATATCATTTACCAGTATCTTTTTTTGTGTGTGAATTTAGTTTTGTTTCGCATCGCAGTAGGTATTGAACTGTAATTAACTAAAACTATTTAATAATGGATAAATGCAATAATTGCAGTTTTAATTGCAGATAAATTATGTATTTTTTGTAGTTTAAGTAAGAAAATGCTTTATAATTTAACCGCATTCTTGGAAGCGAATTAGTGAAAATCATTAATATTCAGTGTGTCCCAGTTTATATCGTCAGGATTTCACCAGTCGATAGTTTAGCGAAAATTAAAGGTGGTTTGTCTAATAAACTATGGTCGAATGTTGCTTCCTTTTTGATGTACAGGGCATTAAAGAAAATAAATTATTTTAAATAATTTGCTATAAATCAATAACAAAAATAGTTTTGAAATTTTGCATAGATTTTTTTTTTGTATTCTCTTATTAATAGTGGTTGCAATTATTTTATTTAGAACACAGAGGCGTGCGTACGGGTTTCTTCAAAAACATTTTATTGAATAAAACGTACGCCACTGGTTTTTTTGCAGCACCAATATGCAGAGAGTATTTTCCATTCAATTTAGAAACATTTTTGTATTTTACAATTTCTTGATAACTTAACTTTTTATTCTTATTTATTCAAGAGGTTCTTCCCTATTAGATTTCCGAAAAAAGCATCAGTACAAAGTTGTAGAGAAAAATATTTCCTACAACTTTCCGTTTAATATTTTTTTGATATTGTCAATATTTAAAAAATAAGTTGCAAATTTTAGGGAAATTTTTCTCTAGTTAGATACTACTTACTACTACTATTTACTACTCTTTCCCCAAAATTTTCAAATTATTTGTTGAATAACTTTTTAAATATCGACAATATCAAAAAAAGTTTAAAAGATAAGTTGTAGGAAATATTTTTCTTTACAACTTTGTACTGACTATTTTTTTCGAAAATTTAATAGGAAAATAGTTATTCAATAAACAAAAATATCCAACCTTTAATTGAGGGCTGGTGAAGGAAGAACGGGGTCTACAAATACACAAACTCAGTTTTAAACTTTCAGTGTGACCCTCTACAAGATTCTACAAAAATTGGCTGTAGGGTAAAAAAAATCTATTTGAAGCCTTTTTTTCTCCCTTATTTACTGTACTATTAGGTTATTTTGAGTTAAGTTATCAAAAAATTATAAGATACGAAAAAGTTTCTAAATTAAATAGAAAATACTCTCTGCATATTGGTGCTGCAAAAAAACCAGTGGCGTACGTTTTATTCAATAAAATGTTTTTTAATACACCCGTACGCACGCCTCTGTGTTCTAAATAAAATAATTGCAACCACTATTAATAAGAGAATACAAAAAAAAAGATCTATGCAAAATTTCAGAAGACTAACTTTTTTTGTTATTGATTTATAGCAAATTATTTAAAATAATTTATTTTCTTTAATGCCCCCTGTACATCAAAAAGGAAGCACATTCGACCATAGTTTATTAGACAAACCACCTTTAATTTTCGCTAAACTATCGACTGGAGAAATCCTGACGATATAAACTGGGACACCCTGCATATATCAGAAGTGGGATATAAGTGCGATAATGCGTGTACTACTAAAAAAAAAAAATAAAATTTCTTTACAGATTGACGAACCATTTGTGGTTTTTAAACTTTTGACCCACCGCATCATTTATTTTTCAATAACATAAACTGTGTTCCGTTATATTTAAAACAATCTGATGGGAATTCTTCTGTAATAAAAACTATAAACCAACACAATTTTAACAGTTCTGTTGAGACCGGAATAAAATATGAATATGAATATTCATAATGATATCTCCAGCTGTACGTCTTTTTTTGTTATTCCCCGTCCGATTTTATTGCACATGAATTACAAAATTAATTTCAGTCGCAATGGCCTTAATTAGAAAAAAAATCTGTACCAATAAATGTCTGGAACTGAAACTTTTACGATATTAATTATCATATAATGAAATATGGGGGAATTTTGAGAAAAATATTATCCCTCGTAAATACGAGATTTATTTTATGATGTGATATAAAATCATTATGTTAGAGTGAGAGACATAAGATATTTCTGTTACTTACAGCGTAGCATAATAAAATAAAATATAGTAAACATAATAAAATTGAGCTGTAAAATATATGATTATCTAGTTGATAAATTTCCGTATTAAATTTATTTGCAGCTTAACTCAGCCAGATAAATCAAACAATAAACCCCGAAAAAACAGTTTGGTTTATAAAATAAAATTTTCATATTCTCCAGAAGAACACACAACACATTTCCAACCCAACGTTAATTGTTTTTATTCCAGCATCTGAGAATAAATAAGCACACGCCACCCGGAAAAGTTCGCAAAATACACCTAAAGAAATATATATGTATTTTCTTAGAATACAAAGCTTATTAAGCAGTTTCGTCAGATATGAAGCGTTATCTTGAAGCCACAGAGTTGCCCCCGTCCCGTGCTATATTGCAAGTAAACCCGTTTCATTTTCCAAATTAAAAGGATTCATCCGTGGAAGAGACGCGAGATGAAGGGATGGTATGTTGGCTTTGAAGATTAGATGGTTTTTGTCTGGTATTATTATTTTAACATTATACTACGTATATACCCCGAAATTCAGACACACACAAACAGGTAGGTAGAGCGAGCTTCAATAGCCGTTTTACAGGAGTTATTTATTTTAATGCGTTATCCTTAAAGGACTTGATGTAATCTTAAAGCAAGTGGGGATTAAATTACTAATTATTTCACAGAAATCCGCGAGGTTATTTGCGTTGGGTTGCGGAAAGTTTCAGGGGGCTAGGCATAAAATTGAAAGAAAAGACTGTATTCATTAAGTATCAAGAACAGTATCACTGAAAAAATTACCGTACATCATAAATCTACAACCGCTTTATTACATAACGAAAAAAATACAATCAGCTAAGAGAATAAATTAACAACTTTTCTTCTATTTATTTCCGAAGTAATTAATGTACCTGGCATTCTTCATCTTTCCGTTAAATATTTAACACCATCAACACTTTTTTGTGATACCTTCAAGATCATTTAAATTACCAATAACAAACTAAATAAAATCCAACACATCCTTTGTTTTTTTTTCCAACAAAGAAAAACGTATATTATACCAAGAACTGACATGACGATGCATAAAACCATTAAATCTAACCAATTTAATTTTAATAAAGTTGTAAAATTAATCGACAGTCCCTCATCCGTTATGTTTCCCAACTCAACTATACGAGTACGAGCAGAAGGAAACCAAGAGCATTAGATGAAAATAAAACTAAAGCAATGTTACAGAACCTGAAAAACTGGAGCCACAAGAAGTTATAACAGATGAGATTTTAATAACATTGCGCTTCGCGCCTACCTACTACTGCTTGGTCAAGAGGCTAAATTTGATGGCACTAATTTACATGGTGCTAAAAATTTGCTCCGGTGGCACTTGGTGTGTTGGATATATTTATAGAAGCATATTTATAATAATTATTATAATACCTATGCAAGGATTAATCGAAAGTTTTCAAAATAAATAAACAAAATCAAATAATGTGGTGGCAATAAAGCTGCATATAAACGTCGTGTTTATGAAGGTTCAATCCATCAAACTATTATTATAATTTCCCAATGTTCAGACGCTTATTTATTGCAAGGATTACTACAACTATATTATTATTACAGCAAAAAACCATTATTGCTACCTCAAGGACTGTTAGTTACTGCATGTAATTGTACCATATTCAAATTAATTGCAATCATAAACATTTGAGTTCATGTGTGGTCAGGACATATAATACGCCTATAAAAACTGAAAAACTAAGATATCAAACTCATCATACAGAGCTATCAGTTATTAAATTTAGCGAATCGATGTGAGAAGAAGAAACAACAGCAGAAATGCTCCATAACCTATTTTATTACATACCAACATTTTACGAGTCATTAACATACAAAAATTTTTCGACATTCTGTAAATTTTTCAACACAAATTCTCCGAAAGTTACATTCCTGACTTTATGTGTCGTCCCAGCTTTTATGTGTGAATAACCATCTTTGAAATACAGAAAAAATCGTGAAAATGGCGTCACAAACACTGCTACATATGTATACAGGGTGGGGAAATTTTAATCGAGAAACGCCAACACTGCTTAGTTTTCGAGATAGAGACAATGGCTCTAAAAGTTTCGTTACTATAGATTCAAATGTCAATTGTCTTTCATAGCCAACTATATATTTTTTTAAGCATTTTTAATTAACTAATTGATCTGTGTGGATGAATGATTTTGAAATAAATTTAATTCTTTTCGCATCTCTATATATTATTTATTATTTCTGTCCAATCCCTAACTTTCCGGATTAATTTGGCCCACCCTGTATAAATTACAATAACTTAATACGTGTTTATGTATGGCTAGCAACATACGCGCTCCTGTAAACCGAGTTAAAACTTTATTCTATAAATTAACTGAGAATTATAAAACATTACATTTATCATGTAAACTCCAATACCGCAAGCTTTGTTTGCTTCTCTGTGTTCGCTTCATAATAATTAACAGTGTGTTGTTCCCTTATATTTTGCATGAGAGAGCGAGCAGGAGAAAGAGTTGAATAATTAATGGCTGGTTGATTTATTTTAAAACACACTGTTTTATAATTACTGAAGTCTATTAGTTGGACTAAAGTTGGGTAAAAGTTTTCCGAAGGAAAAACAAAACTATATATACTACATCGGATTATGGGATATTTCTCAACAGGAGCAAATCGAGCCTAGAAGTTAGATTTACTTAAGCAAAAGGTTTTGTACTTCAACTAAAAACACACAAGAATCATTTAAAATCCCAAATGTAAAAGAATATTCAATCTTTAATAAGTTAAAATAAGTTTTATAAATTAAAGCATGAAATTTGGAACTTGGACTAAGGTAGGTATGCTTCAGTGGGCAGGCTGAAAAAATAGTTTATTCACTTTGTCGAAAGTACTAAATGGAGGTGATTCTACTTCAAAAATTAATGTGACAAGTTCCTATAACATTTTTCCGAAAGCTCATTAATCTTGGAGCTACAGGGCCTTAAAGTTTGTTTTTTTTAAATCAAAATTTTCCAGTAACTTTTTTTGTAGTATAACGATTCGTTTCAAATTTGGTACACTTATCACTAATGTTTATTTGTATTCTTGCACAAAAATTGAGGTAAATCCCCCAGGGTCAAAGAGTCGAAACTGACGTTGACCTTCGGATAAAGACCCAGAACTTTTTTGTTAGGCACTTTTTCTAAATTTTGATGACGCCCTATTGAAGAGCATCGAAAAATCTTCAAAAAAGATCCTCTTGCTGCATCACGATAAAACGAGTCGTTTTCAAAAAAACGGCTTAAATGAATACCAACTATAACGACAGCTCATTTTCAAGAATAACAAAGCAAGCATTAAACAGAAGCGTGTTTTTCTCGAAAACTACTCGTTTTATCGATATTCAACAAGAGGATATTTTTTGAAGATTTTTCGATGCTCTTCAATCGGGCATCATCAAAATTTAGAAAAATTTATTGGAAAAAATTGATTTAAAAAAAACTTTGGGGCCTTGTAACCCCAAGCTTTCGGAAAAATATTATAGGAACTTGTCACATTAACTTCTCGAGTAGAATCACTCCTCGAGTTTCTTGCTCATAATTTCCGGACACCCTGCATATAGTTAAACTACAGCAGAATGCTTCAGTGGGCATGCATGAACAACTCTCTCTATTTAAAAGAACATTTGATTTGATCATTTAAACTGGCCTAACTAACCACATTTTCGACTTTCTGTTCACACAAACAAAACGTAAAATTAATCGAGTCTAGGAAACTTCCACTTTGCTTGAACTAGTTTAAGTACTTGACTATAAAGTACTAAATAAACATTTTTTAATAGTAAAATTAATGTACAACTCGTGTTTGTATTTTAGCAAAGTGGTGTTTTCTATTTAGCTTGTTCCTAGACAAAAACCGAGCAGCTCATCGCTTTAAATTAGTAATGAAAATGTTTCCAGAACAATACATCCCCACAAAACTTTGGTGCGAATCGAATTAGTATCGAACATATGTACCATTGTTTGCCTAATGCATGTTTTATTTGGTGACACAAGAGCAAAAACTTGTAAAACTATTCCACATAGTATACCACAACGCCATCACATAGATGATGGTGGTTTGTCTCTTTGTCTCCAGTGGCATGCTAGTCCAACTCCCAACTACAAACTCCTTTGTTAGTTTATCGCACTAATTGTTATTGTTATTGGCGTAAATTGCAATATAGACTGCATGCACCACATACCAGTTACAATTACAAAATTTGACACTGTCTACGTTTCCACAGTGTTATTACGGATTTCGACAGATATTAGTTTGTGGCAAAATGCAGCGTAATTGTATGAATTCCAGCTTGATTTGTATATTGGGGTAAATGACAAATTGGTTTAAGTGTAAGAGGATGGGGAATTATTCCCTCTTAACGAGATATAAATGAGAAAATAGTGAGATGGAGTTTTCCATTTAGATAGTCATGATGAGGAGTGGGGGTTGAAGGGATGACGCTGGTGATAATCTTATGCGACCTAAATCACATTTCTCACGTTTACTTCGGGGCGCTGAACAAGCTGCAGAGAGACCCAACTAATCTGGGTCCCCTGCTTTTAAGCCATCGTTGGTTGGTGTGGCGTGGCCAGCACCTTAGCCCCCCATGCTCCATTAGCCACTCAGATTTGCACTGGACCAGCCTCTAAGCTGTTTATATTGCCAAACTCTTGCTTTACAAACACTTGGAAATGTTTACTAAATCAGCCAATATAACCAGCATGCACTTTGACCCTCATCGCTAATTTCCTTCCTAATTTACCAGATAATCCAACATTAATCGGGTGCATACTCATCAAATGTTGTGCGAAGGTTGCCCTGTTAATGTTCGGGTAATATTACGACAGAAATGTGAAAACAAGGGGATAAAGCGTGGGATAAATCTACTACAATTAAGTTTTAAGACCCGACGATCTACTTTTAAAACCTCTTCTTAATAACAATTTTTAGGAAAATTTTCATAGAAACTAATCTTCCTCCAATGATTCATAACTTTTGAAGGCTTCATCTTCAATTTTGAGTCTTTCTGAAAAAAACACTGTTTGCAACATTATAAAAATCTATGATTTACAGAACTATAACATGTTTTCGAAGTATTTTTTTTCGAGTTCCTTTTTTTTAGGTAATTTCTTACTGCAGATAAACAGTGCATAAGTTAAAATTAAATGTATTTTGTGCATGCGACACAAATCACCGGAATAAGATAAAACATTTATATTTCCAAGTGGCACTTTCTGCAGGAGTTTAACTTTGTGACACAAATATTATTAATCATATTTAGTTGGGCGTACTTTAATCAAACTTGAACACTATAGTAATGTGCATTATGTATATGGAAAAAGATAAATGATCTCCTCCTTCAACCGCATGATTTATATTTAAAACATTTTAATATCCGCATGCTGAACTGACAGTAATTTGACGAAGATCACCCTTCGAATTCCTATTTATGCTCGAGGCAAAACCGGACAATATTTCTCATAATTTCATTTTTTCCTCAAAGATACGCAAAGCACGAGGATGGTGGTAGTGGGGGGCTTGTACATAAAATTTCCGTGACATAAATCCGCTTTTATAGTAAAATGCGACTGACTAACCAATAAGTACTCGTCGTCGTCCGTAAAAAGTACAAAGCCAGTGGCACCGTGTGGAGCTTTATACTTTATCGATGCAAAAGCTCTTGAAGCTGTGTGACAAAAAAACAACACCATTCCCAGTAGAGTAGTAAGAAGAGAGGCTCGAGAAAGGACGGTGTCGACCTGAAGGACCCCTCCAAGTGTCGTCTTGGGAGGAGAGGACCCTCGGGACGTCACGGCCGCCCCTCGCGCGCACTGCTTTGCCATCCAACACCTCACCCGCCGCCTCCTCAGCGCGCTTTACACAAAAGTATTATACAACATATACATAAATGTGTGTCTGTTTAAAAAACAGTCCTGGAAAGTAGACGCTTCTCTATTCATATTTAACTGGTCGGAGGAAGTATTGCTCTGGAAAATTGCTCAAGTGTTGTACTTGGAATGTGGAGCTTTTACGGTGGGATGTAAAATGTACATAGGCAGCAGAAAAACAAAGGAAAATTCGTGCGGTTGGAATGTCGGCGGGTATTTAATGATGATAAATGTAATTCATCTTGTGCACTAAATATGATGTATGTTGGAGGGGGCGAGGTTTGTTACAGATTTTATTTTGCGCCCAGATTTGTTGTTGTTTCTTTGTTTTTGTTTTGATAATTGAGCGTTTAATTGGGGTGCTTTGGTTGTGTTTAAACAATCAGGAAATAATTTTTGGTCATTAAACTGAATTAAATAGTAAAAAAAAAATTTATGTAACTTTGTTATTGCATGATTACAATTTTTTCTTGTCAAGTCTCAGACTTATTGTGATGAAGGCAGCTGTATGACTGACGAAACGTTAGGTTAGGCTAGGCAATTTTCGAAAAAAAAGCATTAGTTACTTAGTTTCTTTTATAATACAAAAAAAATAAACTCTCGCGCAGGCGATTTAAAAAACTTCCTTGAAGATCTATAATTTTTTATCAAAAATCCTTCCAGGCCGATTTCCTTCCATTTTATATGACTCTTTAACTTAATCTATAAAATTTTTGGTCAATTCTCAAAAAACTTCTCCAGATCCCCCTCAAAGACTCCTACCTTAAATCAACCCAATTTTTCCTCCACCTAACCACCACATCCCCATAAAATAAACTTCCAGAACTTTTTCCTTTTTCCCGTTGCCCCTGGCGCAGTCGACTTTGTACATAAACCACCATGTCCAACTTCTTTAGCTAAGGGAGAGACACCGTAACAAGGCTCGTCACGGTATGGTAAATGCAACCGCTGGGGCTCAAGAATTCACCAGTAAAGTCTGTGTGTACATTCGTCTGTGTTGGTGTTGTTGGGGGTGAGTGCACACGTCACATCCGCTGTCGCAGGGCGCCACCTACGTCAGCTCTCTAACAATCCTTCGCTAAACTCATGCCATATCCCAGGAAATGATGGGGAATAGGGACGGATGCAATTCCTGCTTGCAGGATTTCTACTTGTCAAAGAGGTAGTGGGTGATTAAATCCCACATGATTATGTGTGTGTAGTTGCAAGTTCGTCAATTATTTTCTATTGTAATAAAATTTTATTAGGATGAGGATGAGACACTGCAGCAAGAAATGAAATGATGCAGCAGGTACTGCAATGCGATATTGCTTTCCAATAATATGATAAACGCTGTCCAATTGCATAAGACGAGACAGAAGGGATCGAATTAAATCTCGTTTTGTATCTATCTGGCACAAACAGGTATTATCAAAGTTGGCATGAGTTCTGTCAGGATAAGTTTAGTTTTATATTTATATAAAGCGAGTCCATATACGAGTTTACATCAAATGTAGTTTGCGGTTCTTTGACAGATATTCCAAGGAAATTGTAGAAGGCACACAATTTTATGAAAGGAAATTTTTAATTATTTGGTATACAAGTTTATACTAGATACTAAGAATTTTTTAGCGAAAGCTCCTGATAAAAAATTAAATTCAGAGGAACTACGCAGAAATTTCTGCAACAATTTTGATTCATTTTTAGATTTGATAGCATTTTTCTTGCAGGTTTCACTATTTTGAGTTTTATAGAAAAATCACAATAAAAAATCGGAGTTTATCCACTTTGTCTAAAAGTAATTAAGTAAAAGTGAGGTTAGATTAAATAAATGATCTTAAAAATGTTAAAATCTACTTCATTGGTTTTGGTCCATTTTTAAAATGGACGATGTGTTTTTTGGGGAGTCCCGTCTGAAAGTTTGCTGTTTATTCTAAAGAGTGTCATTATTATCTGAAAGTATTTTTTTTATTTGTATATAAATATTTTTACAGAAAGATAACATCAAGTAATTATAGAGGTTTACTAAAAAAACTCTCGTTTTCTCGCGGTTTGTCATAAATTTTCGCTTCTTGAACACCCAAACTTTGCGTGGATAAATTTGATAAGCTCTTGCAAAAAACAAACCAAACCACAACGTGGGCGATTTTTATTTAACCTTTTAAGCAAATTATTTCCTAATTACTAAAAAAATCACTATAGAGCTCAAAGCAATTTATCATTTTTTTTCTACTGCATTAAAGCCCATAAATTCCAGTTCGTCATAAAGTTCACAGAAAAAAAAAGGAGTCTGGGCGCCGTGCAATCAATTGGAAGGGTTATTAGTAAACGAATTTGGGCAAAAGCTCGCGTCCAAATTACGTAATATCCTCCCCGATAATCAAGGGTGCGGGGCGCGCGTACACGAGAAAAAAAAAACGCAATCATCTCAAAACTCGCACAATTATCAGTATAATGAACGGCATGCCAATATTTGGCATTTGTGCGCTGGCGCTAGAGCTTTTGCCTGGCTTCCCTGGATAAATCCAGCTCCAGTTTACCGTTGTCGAAGTGCCGTATCGGTGATTTCCGCGCGGTTTTCCGGAAAAAACACGAGTTTCACGTGTGCATGACGCGACGCGAGACTCCACAGTTTTCCCCTGAAATAAAACCGTAATTTCTAGTTTAATACAATTTCAACCAAAAGCTCTATGCTAGGCGATAAACTGAGAAAAAATTCGTTAGTGTTTAAAAAGTTGTTAATATTTCTACTTAGTGTTGCTTAAAAAATTAAATTAAAACTCTGTCGCTGTTGTGATTTTAACAAGCCGAGCTTTTCCTGAAATCCACCAAAACTTCTGTAAGTTCTAACTTAAGATCTAATAGACCATTTACAATCAAATCGATCTTTATTAGAGCAATTTGTCGCCAATTAAATTATATTGTTTCAACAACCCCATCAATTTCCCTCACTCGGTTATTGCGGAAAACACCATAGGAAACAATGGTAAATTTTTTCGTTCTGCTATAAGGAAAAGTAGTTGTGGGTTATTTAAATTTATTTACCCACAGTTTTTTGCTTTTAGATGGTCGAGTGTAGCGTGGAAAAAAAGAGTAAATATTTGCTCATTAGTTGTTTGACAGACAGGAAGAAAAAGCTCTCCGTATGTAACTAGGATAAAAGTTTGATGGGGCACCGGAGAATAAACTGTACCGGGAAGTTTGTGACGTGAAAAAATTGCTGTTTTGGAATGGCTGCTTTTTCGGGAAAAATCTGATTTTATAAGCGGGAAAAATGAGATTGAAACCTGTTGAATGGAAGTTTAAAAAACATAAGCCGGATTTTTAATGTTTAAAATTAAGTTTTCGAAAATTATTGTTAGAATTTTTAAAACCATTCTTAGTCAAACAAAAACTACCACAATTAATTTTGAAATTATATAAAAGCACAATCAAAACAACGTTTCGGAAGACATAATTACTACCATCTTTAGGATCATTTTGGTTTGATGCAAATTGCAAATTTACTAAAAAATTCTTAGAAAATGCAAGTTTTGTTCAGTTTTAATAAATTATGAAGACAGTTATTACTTATTATATAGAACTAATGACGTCATATAGACTGTTGTTAGTTTTACGTTTCTAGTCTTCTTAGTTTTACATGGCATAATTTATTTTGGAATATGTAAATTGTCACCGCATAAGCATACAAAATTAGTTTATGTAAATCTCAAGTAAAATTCATCTTATAAACTGCTTCATTTAAAAAGTATCATGACGTCATGCACTAACCTTACCTGTAGAGTTATTTATTTCAGAAATTTATTTTAATTAAATATTTTCATCATTTTCTGTAATTTTCTTAGTGTTAAAATTAATTAGTTCATTAAGAAATTTTTTTGTGTAAATAATAATTACAATTTACGACGTATTCAGTTATTCTAATGACCTAATAACCTTGCCTTTGATTATAGACCTCAAATACAACGTTCCAGGGTACGTACAATATTGACTAATTGCCATTTGATTAAACCCAATGCTTTTATAGTCTTCCCCCCAAATCCATACACATGCGAAAAATAATGAAATAAGGACTCCATTTGTGTGTTTTAATAAAGCTCGACACAGAGACCAGAGAGTCCTTGATGTAAACGACTCGCCGTATGGTTGGGCTTAGAATAAAAACGTTATTTTATAAATTAGTGTTAGCTTGACATTTTTGCGAACAGTCATTAATTACATGGACTGTCGCATTAAGCAAAATCCCTTGCTCATTTAGCCTGAACCAATCAAACTCGAGTGTTTTTAAATGGCTATACGTCTAAAAAGTTGGAACTTTTCAGACGTTTATATATGTTTTATGATGATTTTTTCCCCTCTAACACACCAACACACACATACACTTCAACACGAATCTAATCAACATGTTAATGCTGCTAATTAGTTCCGCTTCGTAAATGTGCTACTGCTGCTTTATGTCATAATATAACATTTAAGTGTACAATAATAAAATTGACGAAGGCACGTGAAAATGGAGCAAAATTTAAATAAATGCGAAACTATGAGTCATGAGTTACGTATAGGTAAATTGTCGGGAAAATTTACAGGTGTTTTTGGACCAAGTTTACATTTTCCGATATTTTTGAACAAATTTTATTTGACTTTTTTCGATGTTAGAAACTGAAAATAAATTATTGTTATTATCTTATGCCACACCCGGTATATCCAACAAAATTATGTTTTTAATCGCCTTCAAAATCTCCTAATAAATTGCTCAATAAATTCCCCGTACAAAAAAGCGCATTTTTTACGATATGTTTTATCTAACAACTTGAACATTTCTTTTATCGCCTACACACATGGTGGCTGATGAAGAAATTAGCATATTATACGGATGGATTATAATAGCACAGAACACAGATAAAAACAATTTCCTCACTCCGTTCTGTGTGTCCCGGGGAATTTTTATTAGGGTAACACAAGCCAAGCAAACATCTCGCTAGTATTATTATTACAATGTACGTACCTGTAATGTTATTTCAAAATGATTATGCGCTCAGATGTTTGAGGCATATCGTCAGTGAAATAATTTATGTAAACATTGCTAATGCTATCCACTACATATCTATTCCAATTCTCTCTGTTGAAACATTAATATTACTTGATACTAATTAACAAATGTGTTAATGGGTTTATTAAATATTTGATTCAATATTATAAATGCCTACTGTGCGAGGTTGGGGGAGGTTATGAAGCCTTCTATGGGAATTTTATTTGATTAGCACAGGCAATGGGACGTGATAAACGGTGAGGGGAGTTTAAATTTACCGCGCGAACCACGGGGAATCCCCGGGGAGGAATTATACAGAAAACTTGGATACAGTTCACTTTTATTTTATTATACAAAATCATAAGCAATATAGCGATTTTTTGGACAATTTGATGGGGATAGGAAGATTTCATATTCGTTAACATTTGTCTAGGACGAAATTTTAAAAATATTTTTTTTTTGAAATTATTAAATTGGATTTTTTAGCAATCGTCCAAAATTATATCATTTTATGCGACTTTGAAGCCACGAAACTAAATGATTTTTTAAATAAATAAATCAACAAGCGGCTTCGTAATAAAGTAATTTTTTTCAAAATTCGACCAGTGGCCCCGAAATTATAACATTTAAAACAATATAGCACAAATTTTTACGTCATTTGCATTGTTTGCGCCATAGTTTTGGAACCACTAAACAGATTTTTACCAAATTTGACTTTTTATGTAGCGAAACATTGGTACTATTACGAAAAAATACATTTGCCATAACCTCGTTTTTATAAATTTTTTTTTTACTCCAACCTCCCCAGACAAATTTATACAGTGATTGTTTCAAGACGTTACAGTTTGAGAACCTTTGATCTGGTTTGAGAAAATGCGGTTTTACATAGAGTAATGTTGACATTATTACAGAAAAAACAAGAAAAAAAATAAAAGTTTTAGGTTAGGTTGGACAATTGGTAATTTCCAAGCGAAATAGCTGGAAAAATCGCGAAGAGGCTGTTTTAAAAAATGTAAAATTGCCAGATATCAACTTAATGATTTTTTAAGTAAATAAATGAACATGCAGCTTTGTAATAAAGTAATTTTTTTCAAAATCCGACCAGTGGTCCCAAAATTATAACATTTAAAACAATATACCAAAATTTTTTATGTCATTTGCATTGTTTGCACCATAGTTTTGGAACCACTGAACAGATTTTAACCAAACTTGAGTTTTTATGTAGCGAAACATTGGAACTATTACGAAAAAATACATTTGCCATAACCTCGTTTTTATTCATTTTTTTTTCTGCAACATTCCCAGACAAATTTATACAGTGAGTGTTTCAAGACGTTATAGTTTGAGAACCTTTGATCCGGCTTAAGAAAATTCGGTTTTACATAGAGTACCTAATGTTGACATTATTACAAAAAAAAAGAACCAAAATTAAAATTTTAGGTTAGGTTGGACAATTGGTAATTTCCAAGCGAAATAGCTGCAAGAATCGCGAGGAGGCTCTTTTAAAAAATGTTAATTTGGAACCGCTTAGCTAATTTGTACAAAGTTTGTGTTTTTACATAGCCCACTATTGCCTATATTAAGGAAAAAAATTCGCCATCATTAATTTTTGCGCGCTAAAAAATTTTTCCCACAGTCAACATTAATAATTCGTTATTCTACACCGGATTTCCGGATTTTCATTTAGATTACAGCTTTGCAAAACTGAAACTTGACTATTAAAAAAAAATCAACACCGGGAAAGTTACTTTGGAATTTTTGCGATTAAATTGAATAAAAACCAAACTTGAAATTTTTTAGTTGATCGCTTTTAGAAATTTGAAAAATGTTCCGAAATTACGCTATAGAAAATGAATATAAACTCGTTTTTCACTCTCAAATTTGCGTTTTTCATTTAAAATATTTCATGTAGGTTATGTCGTATAAGAATATCATGTGCTGGGCACACCAGATATATTAAGTATAAATTAATGTGGTAAAGCTTAGGCAGAAAATTTAAATTAACGTGTCGAAGTACTCTAACCTAACTTATCCTAAGCACCTTAGAAATTTTTCGATACTTAAAATTTGCATTTATTTCTAGACACAATGTTGAATTCGCGTGGCATCTGAAACTTGAAATTACTTTTAAAATATATTCGCCAAGTTTGTACAAATTGATACTATTATAGTTGGAGCTAATTTCGTACACTTGATGAGTGCAATAAGGGCGGTGTTATACACAATGAAATAGGGGTAATTTTAACCCTTGTATTCGAACTTTAAACGATGTAAATGCTTACGGCTATTGGAGCGATGAAATTAAATGTCTTAGACGTGGCTGAACGTTGAAATATTTCGCAAATGCGCCCCAGTAAAAACTAAACTAATATTAAAGGACATTATTATTATAGCTTTGTTTTGTTCTGCGTTGTGCATTTTTTATAATTTGTAATTTATGTATTGCAGTGTTACGTGACTATAAACATTTTCTTGGTGGCGCGCGCGCGAAAGCTCATTTCGTTTTCCAGATAAATACCCTTCCCAATTCCGTTGAGTACATTTCCTAATTTGCTAAAAATTGCGTTGACAGAAATATAAATGAGCAAGGAGGATGACTATTTGTCGTAAAGACTTAACTGCCTTATACTTTGTACTGCTGTGAGATACCCACTTTTACGATATACCGTAAAATATTAAAAAAAAAAAATTCCAACACACATTTACAAAAAAAGGCGGAAAAATACAGACGTATTTTTGTACAATATTTTTTTACAGCATTGTGGTATAATGCCCCTTAAATAAAGGAATATAATAAACAGACCCTTTCTTTTGTATATAACTTTTTTTAAGTCTTTTCAGCGCAGCTTATTTTCAGTTTATGTTAAACAACTTCATCACGTTAGAATGGAAGGGATCATTTCTATATTTTGCTTTGTTAGATATTAAATTAGCCACTGCAGGGGAGATTTATCTTGGGCGGTTTTTATAGCGCACGTCACAAATTCGGGAATTTAGACCTCTTTCGCCACAAGATAATTTAATACACTGGACTGAATGAGAACACTTTTAAATCAACGCTCATCGTTTATTTTGTAGCATTAAAAGTCAAATCTAAAGGTAATGCTCACCTGCAGTAGGAGAAAACTAAACAAAATATTTTAAAAGAAATTCACGACTACACCCCGGCCAAATTTGGGGGACAAAAAATAATAATCCAAGAAAAACAAAAATAAGTCCTCGAGACTTTTGTTGATTGTTTGATTGGAATGCGAATATACCCGCCCCCTACAGAACTGGCGCTTCTGCTTCTGCAACCCCCAATTCAACCTAGGACACATTTTTCTAGATCAATCTTCTCTTGATTTCGAAACCTAATCTAATAGTTCATTTTTTCTTGAAGTCACCAAAATAAAACAAATTCTTAGAACCTCATACCTTTCTCAGAATTTTATACCTATCAAAAGTTGGACAATAAAATGATAGACATTAACTTCTGTTCTAATCAATATTAATCGGCTTGCCTATATTCTTGTGTGGCCAGTCTTGCCACAAATGCGTACCTCGTATAGTCGGCGTAAAACTCTTCACATACACATCCTCGCCAAGTTCCGATGTTTTCGGCATCGGATCATTCTTCAACTTCTCAACAACTTTCTCCAATTCCGCCTTTACATCATTATCAATCTTCTTCATCTCCTCATCCGTCATCAGCTTATTGTCAAGTACTCTCTTCTTAAACAAAGCTATAGGATCTCTAGTATCTCGCACTTGTTTGATTTCATCTCTGCTACGATAACTTATACCTGGATCTGACATGGAATGCCCTCTGTATCTGTAGGTTAGCAATTCTAGAATCAAAGGCCCTTTGTCTTCTTTTCCTACGTAGTTGATGCCGAATTTAGCAGCCTCGCGGACTGCTAACACGTCCATTCCATCGAGTTGGATGCCGGGGACAAAAGTCGAAGAGGTGAAGTATCGTGGGTTCGCTGCTGCGCGTTTGTGGGCCGTTCCCAGGGCGTATTGGTTGTTTTCTACTATGTACAAAACTGGAAGGTGCCAAAGTTTGGCTATGTTGAAAGCCTCGTAGGTTTGTCCTTGATTTGCAGCGCCATCTCCATAACAAGTCACCGAGATGAAGCCGGTTTTCTTGTACTTGTGCATAAGAGCGTTACCAGTACCTAATGGTACTTGAGAGCCAACTATTCCATTGCCTCCGTAGAAATTAAGGCCGTAAGTGTGCATGGAACCACCTTTTCCTCGAGATACCCCACTGCCTCTTTGCATCAGCTCCCCCACGACACCTTCGATGGTGCCGTTCATTAAATATGTCCAAGCGTGACAGCGATAACTAGTGATGACAGTATCACCAGGACGAAGCACTGCTTTGATTCCAACAGCACATGCTTCTTGCCCAGTATATAAATGACAGAAACCCCGGATTAGTTTGGCAGTGTATAATTCAGCGCATTTTTCTTCCATCCGACGGCATTCCAGCAATTGCTTCAGTATTGTTGCGGCATCGCCTTTGGTTAGGGTTGTGAAGTTTGGTGGGCAATCTGTTATTAAGTGCAATTCGTAGGGTTTACTGTCGAATTGTACCTTGGAGCATATTGAACGGTTCAATTTGGGTAGTCCAATTCGGAGTTTCGTGAAAATTTTGACCATTGCTAAATTTTGACAAACATCGTGCGTCACGACTGATAGAAAGTAACTAAAATAAATGCTGTGTTTGGGAAAGGAACAGTTACTAGATCATTATATTAATGAAATTTTGCGATAAGTTTTTCTAGAAATGTTTTTTTGGCTTTTGTGTGAGATATTTATAGGCAAATTTGGATTTGTTCAAAAATATTGCTAGGGGGAGAGAATTTTGCACCGACTTAATGAACATAAAGATTTTTTGGGAATAGTTATAACTGCAGGTCTTATTTGAGGAGAAGGAAATTCTGATATATATCTCGTGGCCTTGAAATCTCACCATTTCAAAAAAAATCCACAATTTCGACCCAGCGCCTGGGCCAAAGCTCTGCTATAAAATAATTTTAGGTCTGGTTACTTATAGAAATTTACAGATTTCCTTATAGGATGTGGTCAGTTGACGAATAAGTCTTACTACAATATTTTTTGCATCTTTCCAGGAAAGCCATTTGAAAATGTTTACAAAATTTCATTCATCCACTTCAAATAATCTGCATGTGGAAAAGATTTTTTCCACAAACTCTGTGTGAGTAACTAAACAAATATCAGAAAAACAATCCCGCCCACAAAACCAAACAGACCGGACCCAAAGTAAAGAAACAATAAAACTCCCCTGCAACTTTGTATCAATTTTTTCCTGCAACACCAAAACCCATACACATTTGATTAAGTTCTTTTGCTAAATAAATTTAGGGTAATAAGTGTCGAAACATGCTCTAGTTTACGACTAGCGTGCTGCAGCTTAAAGGTAAAGCCAGCAGCGACCAGTTGGTGTATATGTGTGTGTAAATGTGACCCTTATCTGTGGCCACTTTACCAACTTCGCATGTGCACCACATTTATACCCAATCCTGCTAGGGCGCGTTTATAGCTCCATAATAATTTTAACCACAATATCGATAAACTTTCTTAATGAACATCGTAAGGTTTTTCGGGCAATGCAACAGCGGAACGTTGGAGGAGGATAGTTTAGTCATTCCTGCAGGACACGCACTCAGAAATTTGCAATTAGCGGTGCCGCAGGACGAGAAAAATTTAATATAACTTGATTTAGGGCTGCGTTACAAATATTAGCGTTTTACAACGACCTGGGGGGATAATAGTTGAAATTTAAACAGTTCCTGCTGAACAACCGGCAGGATCGATTCAAAACGACACATACCTGCTACTACTAGCTACTACTCCTTATACACCGTAATTCATCTGTTCTCTCTGCGTTTGGCAAGCAAACGTGCGTTGTAATTTTCGTTTAGAGCAGACCGCGCGCGGCAATTCCAGCAGTAATTTGTGTGGAGGAGAGGTGAGAGTATAAGTTTTCTCTCGGAGTTGTTCTAGATTATTTTCCATCGATCCAGCGGGGGTACCAAAGAGCCTCGAGTAACTTAGACACATACACACACTTACACACACACACACATTTTTTCATTTTCCAGGGGCGAAAATTACGATCAAGCGGATGGAATGGAGGGGGCAGGCGAGATAGGTCCACAGGACTAACGCTGCAGGAATGTGCAAGTTCCAAATGGAAACTTTCTAACACGCTTCTCAATAAGACTAAATGGAAAACTTCCAAAGGAATTATTACAAAGTTTTTAAATGAAGTAATTTTTCTTATTTTTTTATTTTCTATAGAATCTAATTCCTGCTTTTACTTCTCTCCTGCTGTCGGCATTAAGGAGATTGTTAGGCAACTTATTACATCAATTCTCACTAGCTTACTTCTCGATTCTTTTTCGCACAGCGCCCAGACGCTATTAATCATTATACAATTACAGTATTTGCACTAAAATCACAACTTTATTCATGGAATAATTTCATTCAATTTCAACATGGTAAAAAAACACATTTAATCTTGTCGAATTTTATTTCGTGTCTTTTATAGCCCGAGTTTATTGCTCAAAACAAAGGAAGCAAACAATTTGAAACTTATTATTTAAGAACAGGAGCGAAAACTCAGAGAATTTTTAAGATTTTTTGTGTCTGGATTAGTTAAATTTACTAGCTGGAAATTGAACTTTGTATTAATAATAATAACAAAATCATTATTGATTAATTTCCAGTTGTAATTATGACATACTTTATCGATTTAGAAGCCATTTCACATACATTTAACATTAATAACCCCACAGTAAAACAACGTAACATACTTTTAGTTGCCGATAATTTTACGATAAATATCCGTAGCACATTTATTCGTTTGCCAGACAAGCAAAACGTGTATCCTCTGTATATCACTGTGGTGTTTTTGCTTTTGTTTTAGATAAATTGACTCTAATAGCCAGTTATTAAACCTTTACAAAGCTGGAACGACCTCATAAATAGTGAATATAACTCATAAAAAGTATCGGAGGCAAAACATAAATACACTCACTGGAGAATGTTATTGATTCTCGAAGCATTTTATTGTTACTAAAATTTTTATCTCACATTGTTTTGCATTGAAAAGCTAATTGAATCTTAAAAGATGAAAATGTTGGTGAGTATTAATTTTTTCCTGTAAAATAATCTAATATTAATTTGTAGTAATACACAGGGCCGGATTTTGCAAGTTTTCCTTATTAGCCAGATGGAAATTTGCGCCCTCCTTTACATGACTTTCTTGTATGTATAAAGATATTTGATATCTTAGAAAGATCCAATAATTTTAGAAAATTTCCTGAGCCATAGCATCCCATCATTGTGTACATGGCAACATGGGAAGTTCGCTCTCCTGCTTCTAGTCTTCTTGGTCTTATCTAAAAAGTCGTCTAATAACAGACATAACATTAAAAAAATTTTATTATGATAAAAGCTACAATTTAGCTCGAAAATATTGAATGTGTAGCACATGCCTCATTTGGCGTGCTAATTAATTTTTTTCTTCATTGCCTACTGGTAAATCCGTCCCTGATTATACAGAGAGGCACCTACACGCTAAACTTTTGGTAATTTGAAATTAATTTAAAAACTTTTGTGATGGTAGTGATTCATTTGAGAAAATTAGATTTGACGCAGTGTAGCTACAGATAAAATATGAAATATATATTTAATTTTCTTGTGATATAATAGCAAAGCTCTCTCGCTCATAAGCTTTGGAAAAAACGATGAGGGAAACAAAATGAAATATTTTCCAACTCTCCGTGAGAGGCGAGGCGGTCGGTGGGATCATTAAAATAAAATAATTAAATGGGAAATTCAATTTCATTAGCCATTTTGTAAAGGTTAAATATACTTTAATGAACAGGCTGTGTTAAACATATTCATCAGTGCCTGAACGATGAATATAAAATAAAATAGAATATACCTTGTGATGTAGGACGAGGGGGAGGAAATAAAAACAGCAAGCTAAAGCATATATTTATACAAACATCGATTTTCCGTCACCAAATGTGTATTTATTTTTACAATTTCCCTTAAGCTGGAAAATCCTATAAACATACCTTTATAAATACTGTTATTGAGGTGAGGGGGCCGGAAGGTAAAAGCTAAAGCTAAGTTGAAGGGACTGCGCACCTTTTCATCATCAATAAACATTTTCCCTTCTACCATAAAAATAATATTATACCTAAACATGTATTTATTTTTCTGTTCTTTTACAGATTCCGGCAGTTCGCATTTTAATAAACCAAAAGAAATTTTCAATGTAAGTTTGAAATTATGTTTCCTTTAACTTTTAACTTCAAAGCGTACCTGTATAATTTAATATTTCTATACGTACCTATATTATAAATATAAATACTGACAGCGGGCGTGCGGAAACGGGGTGCCGGGGGAGATAGGCAGTTCACTGAAAAGGATCAAAAACAGATCCGGTTTCGCGTGGTTTTTCTTTTCGGGGGGTTTGTGTGTGTTTAACGAGTGCTGTCTGAGGAAAACTCTACAATAATTGAATTATACAGTCAACTAAAAATAATATTTTTTTGCTGGGTTTTAATTAAGAACCGCCGCGAGATGATTTAATGGAGATACACATTTTCTGGGTGAAAGTTATCAAAATAGATTTAGTTTGACTATAGACGCTAAAATTATTAAATATCTCCATTATTTCTAGAATTTTCCATAAATTAGAAGTTTTAGACTAATGGAAAATAATTCCACTTTCATTAGTTGTAATTTTCTAGGTCTAGTTGATGTGTATTTTTATTGTTCATTTATTATTCCATTATCGAAAATTACCAACAATCCAACATCTTCATTAAAGTTAGTATTAAAAGGACTATAATGTTTTTGACACTATTATAAACATATACAGTGTGTCCATGAAAAGTAGGCTTCCTATTAGGAAAACCACTAAAATTAACTGAAAATTAATTTCTTTTCCTACGACATCTTCCGATAAAAATAAAGGAAAAATTTTTAGATAAAACTTGTAGGGGATTTGATTCTCTATAAGTTTGGTAATATTTCATTTCTGGGTAAGATCCATGGGTATTTCGAAAAAAGTATTAAAAAACCAAAATTTTACGCTGTTGTCATAATTTATTTGTTATAGAAAAAAATATTTTAAATAAAATTTGTAGGAAATTTAATTCTCTATAACTTTAGTTATATATTATTTCAACGTAAAATCCATAAAACTGACAGTATTTCGAAAAAATCGGAAGAAACTGACAAAAAGACAATTTCAAAAACTTTCAGCTGCTGTATTTCATAATCTATTTGCTATAGAAAAATATATTTTTAATAAAATTTGTAGGAAATTTAATTCTCTATAACTTTAGTTATATATTATTTCAGCGTCAAATCCATAAAAGTGACTGTATTTCGAAAAAAGCGGAAGAAACTGACAAAAAGGTAATTTTCAAAATTTTAAGCTGCTGTGATTCATATTCTATTTGCTACAGAAAAAAATATTTTTAATAAAATTTCTAGGAAATTTAATTCTCTACAACTTTAGTTATATATTATTTCAGCGTAAAATTAATAAAAGTGACAGTATTTGGAAAAAAATCGGATGAAACTGACAAAACAAAATTTTTCAAAATTTTACCCTGCTGTAATTCATAATCTGTTCGCTATAGAAAAAATATTTTTAATAAAATTTGTAGCAAATTTAATTCTCTATAACTTTAGTACTATATTATTTCAACGTAAAATCCATAAAAGTGACTGTATTTCGAAAAAATCGGAAGAAAATGACAAAAAGACAATTTTCAAAATTTTAACCTGCTGTATTTCATAATCTATTTGCTATAGAAAAAAAATATTTTTAATAAAATTTGTAGGAAATTTAATTCTCTATAACTTTAGTAATAACTTAACTTATTTTAGCATAAGATCAATAGGAGAGGCGCTATTTCGAAAAAACTGTAAAAATAACAATTTTGAAAACTTTTACGCCGCTGTAATTTTTGACCTAGTTACTGTAGTAAAAACTGTTTTAGACTAAAGTTGTAGCAAATTTGATTATCCACAACTTTGATAACTTGTATTTATCCCACATAATAAAGAGAAAAGAAGATATTCTTGGAAAACTAGTTTTGATTTATTTTCAATATGGTAGCGAGTCAGCAGTGCCCCCAAAGTCGTAAACAAAATTACAATAGCTATATCAACTATGAACTATTATATTATATCTACGTAAGACTAACATCCAATAAATTTAATAATGCAGTTTTGTACCTATAGCATATTTTTTTCCAAAATTCTGTGGACTTTAATTATTATTATTAAAAATTAAATGAAACCAAACTTCTACCTATAAGGAAAATTACCTGTACAACAACTGAAAACATAGTTTACTTTACCCAATACCCCCGAGCCTGTTCATATTTGTACATATTTCTAGATTCAATAACCAATTTATTATTAAACTTCATGAATATACAGCTGAATTGCATTTCGAAATTTTTATTCTTATTATTTTTAATGCAGCTTCTGAGTGTGTTTTGATATATTCCATATACATATTAATAATAAATATAATAAATTCGTTAACGTGGCGCACAGCAGCGGTATGTATTTCATAAATCACTTTTCATTATAACTAATATAACTGGCCCGAAACTCGAAAACTAATTTAAATTGATCTATACATATATTTTGCATATATCATAATTACACACACATCACCGGTATTTATTATTTATTTTTCATTTTAAGCAAAAACAAAATGAAAAGATTGTAGTTAGTATCGGTGTATCATTTTTAAAAGGAGGCACAACATTATTAAATTTCACAGCCAACTATATGATTATATTACGTATTAGGTTTTTTTATAACGACTCTGTATATCGTGACAAGAATATTGCATGTTTCAGCATCTACGATAAAATCGCGTATATTATACACTAAACAATCCAACAGTTCTATCTGTGCAATAGTTGCAACTGTAAATCTTTTGTTTTATTAAAACAGATGTATAATTTTGAAGCAGGATTTATTGGAAGCTTTGCCTGTGCTTTTGTTTGAAATGGCTGTAGGAAAAGGAAGCGATACAGTAAATATTTATTTTATTTCCACTGGATACTTTATTTAATTAAAACTACACTATTTTCTGAAATCCGGCAAATACAATAAAATAATTTTAATTTTTTTTTGTACGAATAAACGCTCCCACACAGGATTTAGCCACTCTTGCATTTTGTAGCTTTGGTAAAAATTACTAGCTACAAGTAAGTGGCAGGTCTGGTTTTAATATAATAATATTCTATGGGAATAATCCCAAAAGCCAACAGACTGTGTTTTCCTAATATTAAATAGAATATTAAGCATTACTGTGAAGAGGGGAGATTAAAAATAAACCCGACAGAAAACTAATTAACCCAAGCAAAATATTGTTTGGTCTAATGAAATTCTCATTTTCTGTACACTGGACTGAGCTTTTCTATTAAAAACAGAATCTAGAATATATTAAATAGGTGACAGTTTTATTAAAATTGAATAAGCTTTTTCAGGATTTGCTTAATCTCTTGTAAACTTCAGAAAACTAATGCCATTTTTAGTAACGTAATTTTAGTTAAGAGAAATAAACATATTTAGTTCTATAATATTTTCTAGTAATCCTTAATATTTTTCTGCAACTTCTATACAGGCAATCACATGACCAAACTCAGTTAATAAACTGCAGACACTATAGTATCAGCACAGTCTGGAGTTAATTTTTGGTAGTGAAGATGACAGTTTCTTCAAACGCCGCCATAGTTTTGGTTGAAAGATTTTACTACGATTCTTATCCAGCGTCAGCATCCCTCGATCAGAGCACCTCTGGTGGCGTTTAAGCAAACCAATGCAACTCTCTTTCAAGACGCCATTTTTGTCTTTAGTTGTATGTTACTACATAGAAAAGTATC
Organism: Pediacus dermestoides; assembly: GCA_963942485.1. Lineage (NCBI taxonomy): Eukaryota > Metazoa > Arthropoda > Insecta > Coleoptera > Cucujidae > Pediacus > Pediacus dermestoides. Next base: position 1,577,659 of record OZ012630.1, on the reverse strand, counting down.
AACTAATAAAATTTTTCAGTTTAATTTTCCAATATTTTCCTAATTATTTCATGTAATGGATTTCCTTGAAACAGTCAGAAATTCCAGTTGGCTCCCCATATAATCTTAAGCATTCCTGCAGAGTCATTTGGGCAAACCCATGAAACAACATCCTTGTAATGTTGATGTTTTCTGAGGTTAGTTCCTCTTCCACATTATAAAATCCACGCAGTTTAATCGCATATAAAACGAAAATAAACAGTTAAGACAGTGCTTGGCCCTGCACCGCCATAATCTGCACCCCCAAAGACCCAGCGCGTGTATATGGCAACTCCCTTTATGGCTTCCAAAGTAATTCACAGTTAAGTTGAAATGGGCATATTGCACCATAATATTGTTTATTGCTCAACATAGGTTTCATTAAGACAGTTGGTGTTTAGAGAGGACAAGTTCCGCATATATTGTGTAAACTCCAATACCTAATTTAAGTGTTTCAGGATCGTGCGCGGCCGCAGGAGTTGTCTTTGTCGTCCCCAAGGACCAGCAGGACAAGGACGCCGTGTACTCCAAGCACTGTGGATGTTAAGTGTATATTGTCACTGATGCAGTTGTTAACTGGCAGTTGTAACGGCGGTTTGTGTGCTTGGGATGGCTTCCTTGATTAATTTTACCAACACATACACACATTCGTTCGTTGGCTCTGCCTGGCTATATTGTTGCATTAATTTAGCACAGTTTAATGTTGGGCATTTGAATATGCGCTCATGCAATGGGAAAAGAGTAACAAACAGTGTACAATTTGCTTCAATCCCAGGCGTTACCGCAATTTCGAATAATGACTCTGCCACCGCCTCCCCCATTTCACATCATCTATTTTCACATTCAGTCTGTTTTCACCTAAAACGACAATAGCATGTGCTATTTGTTTCCTTTGGGGTTTCATTTAACACCTAACGGAGGGCTTAAAACAGAATCTTGAGGCACAGTATACAAAACTTCCTCCAATATAGATAATGATCAATTGATTATGACAATCATCCGTAAACAAGCACCCACTTGACAAGTTCGTCATAAGACTCAATAATAAATTGGAGCATAATGCCGACAGAAGTGATTTGAACAAGAACAAGGGGGACGAAAAAACAACTCAAATGAATTTTAAATTACACCATCATCAACTCCATCAGGATGAAAAAAAAACGCAGATTGTACAGATCCTGCTAAAGACAATAATACAGACAACAATCGGCATAATTATCCTTCGTCCCCTTCCCTTGTCTTTCCCCCAAACATCAGGGGCACGCGACCAATTATACAAAAACAAAACAATGCCAAGAGGATTGTTCGAGGATTTTTATAAGGATCTTAGATGTACAATGAGACGGGTAGAGTGGCGTGGGTGGGGGCGGCGAACATTTGAATTTGACAAGGATCGACATTGGACTGTGAAACTAATTGGCCGATTAATTGGAGGTTCACGCTATATGGTATAGAGCCCCGGCTCAATTATGTAGTGAAAGAAGTAACAATTGTTAAGAAGTGGAATGGGAAAAGTAGGCGCGCGATTGTTTGATGATGGCTTTAAGAGGACAGGGACGGACTGGAGCTTGAAGGATGAAAAAAATTTGATACAGGATATTCAAAACGATAAACTCCACTAAATTTTAAATTTTCCAGACAAGTACAAAGAGAATAACTAGTGTACATGGTTAAACTTTGTTAGCAGGATCGACATAGAAACACACAAGCACAAATTGCATTTCTCGAAAATACGCTAAAAACTATTGTTAGCATGCACAATAAATTGCACATACACACAAAGCGATTACATTAATAGTTGGAAAATGTGGAATTTTTTATAAAATGAAAACACGCTGTACCCTTGCAGCTATTTCATTATTGAAAAATAATGGTGATTTAATTATGTGTTGGAAAATTAATACTAGGCACAAATCTGATCCACGGCGATGCGATGGAATTCAATTATAAAATAATTCGCACCTTTTTGGTGGGCTAAACACCGAAGCAGATGAAACATGTGAGTGCATTGGAATTTCATTTTATACCCACAAGGAATATTATGAAAAATTTAATTTAATAAATTCGTTTACATGAAAAATGGGGACTTTAACAACCACTAGTTTAATCTTGTGTTAAAAATTTCCACTCTACAGAACTAACGCTAAGTTAATAACACTGTGCCGCCTTGTAAAAATTATAGACCGATTCTGACTATAAGTTACGAGGAATTTCACAGATATCTGCGATGTTTTTATAAATTGACGGTTAATTTAAGTATTTATTATTATAATTAAATAAAGCGGTGTGTCGTTGATATAAAACTTGGCGCCCCATATCAGATCCCTGAGGAACAATGGAAAAATTCTGATAAACAGTATAACCCCCAAATTTTTTCCGCTCAAATTTCCACACTACAATTTCGTTGATGTAATAATTCGCACTATTTTTAAGGAGCGGCAAGTCCTTAATATATTTAGAAATCCACAGCCACCTGCGATGATAATTGTATAAGTTCACATGCTTCGCTATTTTTTTCAAATTGGCGATTAACTTAAACTCTTTATTATGAAAATAATGATAAACTTGACGCCCTGAGGAACATATGAAAATTTTCGCTATAATCAAAAAAAATTCTTCTCAAACTTTCACATTGATGCAATAATTTAGCTCTGAAATTACAAAAGGTTTTCATAGCTACAACAGTGCGAAAACTATTTGTCGGAAATCGTCTAGGTTTCTCTGTACACTATATGCATGCATATTATTAACGCTCCGAACAAAACTGAGCAATTTCCACCAAACACAATGCGTATAATTGGTTCAGCGATGTTTACTACAATTTTCCAAAGGTAGGTGTAGCTGGATTTTAATCTACAGGGCGGGGTTTTGCAAAAGGTAATTGTGTTTTAAAGCGCAGTTTTTACACAAATAAATTATGCAGTAAGCATCTTCCCCGCCGCGCCGCGTGGAAAAACCAACAGTAGTTTTCCCCCCTAATTTATTTATCACCGCACAAGACTCTACATATTCTCTTGAAACTTGTATCAACTAACTAAGTAGAAGATATACAAAGTGGAATCTACGATACCTATTGGTGTAGCTCTGTTTTCACTCCGCCTCGCAACTTTCTTTGCTCCAAACGTGCCTAGCATTACCTGCATATATCCGCTCAAGCCGCGTGAAAATATTTCATCTTGCTTCATGTTAATAATGTAGTGGAGTAGTAGTATGCGCTAGATGTGTTTGGTGTTTGTGCCCCCAGTTTTTGTTTTTACCCCACTGACAAATTGCTCAGTTCATATGTGTGGCATACGTCTGGAACTTTATCTACCTAGTAAAATCTTACCACGAGAAAACTTCGGTATTAGAGTGCAACTAACTTCCCAACTTTTTGTAGAATTCGGACAAAAGATAACAAAGCCACTCTCTCCAAGACTTCAAGCCTAGAAAACAATTATCTAATTGGGTTTTTCGTCCAAATTTCAAAGTGAAAAAATTGATTTTCCGTACCTATCCTAATGTCGGTCACGTGAGCTATATGTGCTCGATTTGTAACATGTGAACAATGCATTTGCAGCCCTCTCCGGCATTTGTTTGCTTTAGGTTTCATAGCCGTGGCCACAGTTGACTCAGTCGAGGGAATAGGGGCCCCCACATCGACTGATTGTTTGGTCATATAATTAATTATGTATAGCTGTGGGACTTTTGCAAGTGCCCAAAATTAATTTATTAACTTTACCTGTGTATGTGTAACAGTGTAACAGTGTAACTGTCCAACCAACCAAAATGCATTTTATTTTAGTTATTATTACAAAATGGTGCAGTGTTATATGTATATATGCATTGCGGAGGTTTCGTTGAAAGAATTTAATTAAATAAATTTATTTTGGATTTATATTACTATGCGTATAATTGGCGTGTAATTGGTTTTGTAATTTTATTACATAATTAAAGCATTATTGACTTTTGTTCGTCTAACTGCCACGTTTTATAAATTTAATATGACAATTTTTCGACATTCAATGCAACTTTTTAATAAAAAAAATACAGTTCCCCCTAAAGACAAAATTAGGTGCGCCACTGGTTCATACAATAACTTTACTGAGTTGAACAAGTGGGCTATTTTTTAAATTATGTAAATTTTCAGAGAAAGAGAGATGCCATTTTCGCGACACCTTGCTACTTTTTTGTGAAACGAAAGATGTTTTTTCATAGCCCCCTTCATTTTTGAGATACAAGACGAAATTGAAAATTTGCACTTTTAGGGCATACCTCGATCTCGGGAACGGCTGAAGATATTGGAAAGGTAAAAACTGCAACTTATACAGATTTCTACGTAGAATCCAGTGGCATACTCAGTTTTTCTTAGAAGCGATAATTTTCGAGTTATTCACTAAACTTATGTTATTTTAAATGGAAGCTTTACAAAAATATAAAACACTCTGTAATTATTTTCGATATTAAGCTAGAAAATGACAATTTTCAAAAATTCAACCAAAAAATTTTTAAGTAGGCTATGAAAAATTTACATCGAAATCTGGACACCCTGTATTATTAAAATCTCTGAATAGTAGTAGTAAAACTAAAATAGAATAGTGTAAGAACTTTTCAATAAGTTAAGTTAGATTAGTCAACAATTAAGGTGCATTTACACTATTATTGCTCATTTACATTTGATAAAATGGTTCCTTATTTTGGGGATTAACTGCCATCGCATCTAAGAATAAACTACAATCTTTTTAGTCCGATTGGACTACAAGGATCTAACTTTAATCCGGCGATTTATGATTTTGTACAAATATCCAAATAATATTATTATAAAAATTATACCTTTATGCGCCACTGATTGAAACAAATCCTGCAAACTCTGTGATGATCATTTGCCTTTTGTATGTAATATTGATGTAAAACTGTTGACAAATATTTAGCTAATATAGTATCAATATTTACTTGTATATTTGTGTTAATATTCAATGCGGAAAATTTGCATTCAACATTTGCAAACTATATAATGCGGTGGTTTGGAAACAAAGTAATTTCTATGCATAAATACCCACATTCCCATACAGCAATTGAGCAAACAAGAAAAGAAGGTGCAGAAAAACAAATACAAACGCGATAATTCCAAAGAATGAGTACTCTCGAAACGAAAGGCCATAACGTGGTATTTACATCGAGTTTATAGTTTTCATTGATACATCCACACACTGAAACGCTACTACAATCCTGCACAGATCCACCAAGTTCGGGCACATTCGTAATGCTGAAAAATCAAACGTACACTCCTGAAAGTTGGTGTAGTCTTGCCAAGGTATAGCAAACCGTACCGCATTGCGCCAAGCTTTGCAAAAGCTCTCTATATTTAACAGAAATAAGGACGGGAATTGTTCGGGACCTTTCATTGCTTTAATATTGCCATCAAGTACATTTGCTCAAAGGAATTTAAAGCTCCATTGTGTGAATATTCGGCGGCGGGTGTCTTAGAATGCATGTTGGAAAGTGGTGGCAACTTGGTGATAATTGTACATCACATATATGGGGATGCACAAGACGATTATCCTCGTATGTATGCTGAGATATTGTGGTTTTGTTACGGTGGTGTTTTGAATGTTATGCAATTGCATTGGAGCGGGACAACCACCGCCGAAATGCAGGCACAGGGACGGATTAAGATTCTGTCTGAGTGTGTCTAGACGACATTTGGAATTAGTTTTATTTGAATATCTGAACCACTCCGAAGTTATTTGAGGACATTCATTGCTTTGAGTGAAATAAAATTTATTTAATTAATGAGTGGACTTTTCTGTGTATGTAATCATACTAGAACTATTAGTAGAGTATTTTGGACAGTTCTGGCCCAGAGGTTGAGGTTAACTTTGAACTTGACCTAAGTTCTAGGAAAACAGGTAAATGAACTGGTTTAACTGCTTGCAGTTCCAGGAAAACAGTCAAATGAACTGGTTTAACTGCTTGCCGTTCCGGGAAAACGGCTAAATGAACTGGTTTAACTGGTTTTGCTACTTGAGTTTAGATCAAGTTCAAAGTTAACCTCAACCTCTGGGCCAGAACTGTCCAAAATACTCTAGTACTATTTTCTGTAGGTAGCTCGTCGTCTTTCTCGCTCTCAAGAGAGGTTAATGCGAGGTAGAGACAGAGACATGTTTTTGGTTCGATTTTTAATTCAATTTAACAAATAAAGATAAAATTGTCCTGAGGAAACTAGATATTTAACCCCGACGAAATCTGTAATATATTTTTCGTCAAAAAACTGCCATGTCTTGTTTACTACATTTCCAAAACAATTATGTGAACCCCTAGTTCATAATCCGCTTTTTTACGCGCATTTATCTTTTTCCCCCGCTCAAACATTAAACTGACGTTTGACGGATATAAATCCTGTGCAAACTGCTGCATTATTTACAGTTCTCTCTCCACCGCCAGTTTGTTGTTATTACCAAAGAACTAACTTCGACTTACCCCCACAAAAGACATTTCATCATAACACGTTTTATACCGAACATTTCAATCAACTTGTGGTGGAGCTTTGTCCCATAAAACACTTTAATGTGTTGGATTAACAGTCGAAATAAGGAATAATTACAGAAATACGTTAAAGAGGTTCATTATCTATGTAATTTTAAACCATTTTGTACCCTTATTTTGCATTAAGTTGCTCGTAACGTTTCAAGGACTGTTCCAAACAATAAACACATAATGATTTAAATTCTCGCACAGCGCTCTGTCCTTGTTTAACTTCAACTTCAACCCTCATTCAAAACTTTATGTCATACTATCTGAAATACAATTATTTGTTTGAGTGTGCTATATACATATAGTTAGTCTTTGACTAATAAACGACAAGCCGACACAAAAATATGAAACCGAACGAATAAAAGCTTAAGATGACACATTTGCGATTTGCGACCATCAAACTTTTCCTGCCATTAAATTCCTGCAGAGTCTCCTGCAATGCGCTTGGTCCTGCGGTGGAAATCTTCCCGTGTATGTCCCTAGGCTCGCTCTGATTTATCAAACCGATAGACTACTTCGACTTGCCAGTAGTAGCTGGTTATATGTAGCGTGTAGCGTGTAATGCTCAACTCACAACTTGACATCTGCTTACCAGAGCCAAGGAAATCGGGGGTAATACTGAGGGGATTCCGGCTGGAAATTTATGTATGAGCCCCGATAAAATGGATAAAGTATTTCCAGTTGTCGCGGGTGCGGGTGCTGTGCACTTTTTGTTTGATAAATAATTCAAACGGATGGATTTTCTCTGTGTACAGAGCGGAAGTAATGGATTACCGGAATTATTAGATATGCTAATTTGGGGGTTAATTATAAAAGGGACAAAAATGGAATTTACAAAATGAATAACTAATAAATGCAAGTCGTAATGTTTTAGTTTTATTTCTACTAACACATTTCTGGGATGTTAAGAAAATTTTGAGGGGATGAGAATTAGTTTTTGCTAAGTTATTCATATGAACTTAGCAAAGCATAACAAATTCAAAATCCGTGAAAAATTCCGAATTTTATTGTCCACGATAGACACACTTAAGGAATTTGCTCTATTTTAGACTTCATGTCCTTAAAACTGTTATACTTCTTCCAAAAATGAACAGATTTTCTTGAAATTTACTTTGTTACAAAAAAATAAGTTAGTTCTACTAGAAAATTCAAACAGACTCGAAATCCGTGGAAAATTCCGAATTTTATTATCCACGATAGACACACTTAAGGAATTTGTTCTATTTTAGACTTCATGTCCTTAAAACTGTTATACTTTTTCAAAAAATGAACAGATTTTCTTGAAATTTACTTTGTTACAAAAAAATAAGTTAGTTCTACTAGAAAATGCAAACAGATTCAAAATATGTGGAAAATTACGAATTTTATTGTCCACGATAGACACACTTAAGGAATTTGTTCTATTTTAGACTTCATCTCCTTAAAACTGTTATACTTCTTCGAAAAATGAACAAATTTAATTGAAATTTACTTTGTTACAAAAAAATAAATTAGTTCTACTAGAAAATTCAAACAGATTCAAAATCCGTCGAAAATTCCGAATTTTATTGTCCTGGATAGTAACACTTTGTTCCATTTTATAACTGTATAACTTTAAGCATAACTTACAAACAATAAATCTGTTAAAATATTTCCAGAAAATACCAATTTCTACCAAGTAACAATTCTCGATTTTAAAGTTCTAACAACGCCTTTGTAAAAAGTAATAGCGAGTGTTTATAGAGCCTGGCAACTGAGTTTAGTTTGTTAAAGAGCGAAACTAAGAAAAAACCTAAACCCGTCGTCATCATTGAAAACTCGACGACGTTGGCGGCGCGCGCGGTGTATTGGTCATGACATGTGAAAGGATTGTTTCATTTCTCTTATTTCGTTATAAACCCTGTCCCGTACCCACCGCTCCTCGTCCCCAAACCACCATCACCACCGCCAGAAGTTGCGCTAAATGATTTCGGAAACAATAAAGTGGAGTTTAGCAAACTTAAATTACACTGCAGGAAATGCCACACTAAACAATAATAGATCTAACTGGTAACTAGATTGTGGAATTTAACACCATTTTCTCAGCAAGCAGTTTAACCAATCGTGATATATAATTAGGAAAATTAATTTCAATTATTGCTTAGATATAGGTACACTCACACGGTTTGGTGATGCGGACGACTGTAAATTAAAAGTGGAGGGTTGGCTCTAAAATGGTATATAAGATGACATATGTCAGTAAGATAAATTGCGAAACCGTGACCTGAATTTTAATATAATTTAAAGCTGTGTGTTTGGTATTTTATGTCGTTTAGATTTTAGCCACAGGTTGTAAAGATAGGCCGATTTATTCAGTAAATATTTATGAAATGGACGATTTATTGCCATAAGGAAAAAAGTGGAAAATATTAGTTTGAAGAGGAGCAGAAGGTTTCAGGATTTAGAGCAGAATGTTTGTGAAACATTTTTCTTATATAAAGATATAATGATATCTAGTGTATGCTTGTATTTATTTTTGGACTTTTTAGTAGGTAACATTGGGGGTTTCTGGGACAATGTGCATGTGCAATTTTAGAGTGGGGGTCAACTGCTTACAGTTCTAGAAAAACGGCTAAAAGAACGGGTTTAACTGCTTGCAGTTTCGGGAAAACTGCTGAAAGAACGGGTCCAACTGCAAGCAGTTGGACCCGTTCGTTTAATAGAACAAAGTATGCGAAGATTCTCTTGCAAGTTTGCATCCTCACTTTCATGCCTTGAGATATTAGGCCAAGTTAACAATGAAAAGAACTGCGGCTCTTCTGTTAGTATCTTTCTAACTGAAGAAGTAAGTGCAGATTCTTCCTCGTAAGGAGCATAAGCTCCAAAATTACTCAACATCCATCATTTGAACATTTGATTACCTGAAATAAATTTGGATATTAATTTTATACCAACTAATGACTTAACTATTTGTATATTTAACAGATTTAACAGAAAAACTGAAATTACTGAGGGTTGGTTTGATCCTCAATATTCCCACTTGGTCTCGTTTAACCGAGATAATAATATAGTAATGTAAACTTTACATAGCACTCTCTCTATGTATGTAACTATCAGTTATTCCATATTACTAAAACTAATATCCCGAAGGAACGAAACGCCATTACTATACCTGTTAATGAACATAACAGGCCGAGTTCACCGGGTATCAAAGCTTCGGATAATACCCACAATTAACTTACTACAACCTAGTCCTGCACCATGTCAAACATCATTTAGCCATAATAGTGCATAAAACATCATTTTCCCACAACGCAACGAAGTTAATTAAAATTTACGCAACGTTGGTAAAAAAAATCGTTATATTAATAAAACAAAGTTTGATGGGTTGAAACTTTCCACGAAAGAATGGGGGGCTAGAAAGAGTCGACTGATGGAATTTGAAAGATTATTAGCATCTGTGTTAATTTTTCTGACAAATTATTCAACAAGCAATATGCAAATAGCTAGTAATTGTGCTCTGGTAGCCCCTTGCCGCCCCGACGCGCTTCTATAACTTCATTTACAGGCATTTTGGTGGCAGTTTCGTGAGTTTCGTTTGGCGAAAGTTTTGTCCTCTCTGTCTGGCTAATGGAGCGCAGTCGAATCTAACACCACAGCGAATTTCCAGTTCTCGGAGTTTTTAGCCCCCTTATAGACATTTGAGTCGAAATAAAAGAAATTTCTTTCAAACAATTAAAGGAGAAAATTAAGTGCGAGTAAATTAAATTTCTTTTTTTTCTGTTTTAATATAATTGTTCGTATTGTTTCAAGGATGGGGGATCGTTTTACAAATATTAATTGGGGAATAAGATGAAACTTTGTTAGAATGGGGTAATGTTGTAAAACCAAGCATTAATTGGAAATTTGGACGTTATGGTAAAATTATTTCTCTAGTGTATTAAGAAAAATATTAGAATCTTTTTCAGTGAATGAAAAAGATTAACAATTTTCTACATGATCCACTTTAAGAATTTATAGCTCTGTGTCGGATTTTCAGATTTTCACTTCGAATACAGTTTTATAATGCTTAAAATTGCCTTTAATAAGATAAAAATCATCAATGCTGTAGAAGTTAGTTTAGAATATTTTTGCGCTAATGAAATAAAAATTTGAATTTTTCATGCATCCATTTTGAAAATTCGTAGCTTTACACCGAATTTTCCAATTTTCACTTGAAATACAGTTTTGCAAAGTTCAGGGTTCTTTTTATTAAGAAAAAAAAATAAAGATTGTGGAAGTTAGTTTAGAATATTTTTGGACTAACGGAATAAAAACTAGAATTTTCCACCCATCCATTTTGAAAATTCGTATCTTTACACAGAATTTCCCAATTTTCAGTTGGAATACTGGTTTGCAAAGCTTGATGTTCTTTTTATTAAGGAAAAAATCATCAAGATTGTGGAAGTTAGTTTAGAATATTTTTGGGCTAATAAAATAAAAATTTTAATTTTTCATGCATCCATTTGGAAAATTTGTAGTTTTACACCGGATTTCCGAATTTTCACTTGGAATACAGTTTCGGAAAACTTATTGTTGTTTTTATTAAGGAAAAAATCGTTAAGATTGTGGAAGTTAGTTTAGAATATTTTTGCGCAAACGGAATAAAAATTAGAATTATCCACCCATCCATTTTGAAAATTCGTAGCTTCACACAAAATTTCCCAATTTTCACTAGAAATACAGTTTTGCAAAGCTCGATGTTCTTTTTATTAAGAAAAAAATCATCAAGATTGCGGAAGTTAGTTTAGAATATTTTTGAGCTAATGGAATAAAAACTAGAATTTTTCGTCCATCCACTTTGAAAATTCGTAACTTTACACCGAATTTCCAAAATTTCAGTTGGAATACTGGTTTGCAAAGTTCAATGGTGTCTTTATTAAGGAAAAAATCGTCAGAATTGTGGAAGTTAGTTTAGAATATTTTTGTACCAATGGAAGAAAGCTGAAATTTCTCATCCGCCTTCTACATGGTCCAATTTGAATATTTATATCTCTACAACGGATATCCGGATTTTCATTTGGAATACAGTTTCGCAAAGCATAATATTGCCTTTATTAAGAAAAAAATCTACAATATTATGAAAGTTAGTTTAGAATATTTTTGAGTAAATGCAAAAAAAAACTAAATTTTCTGTTTAATTTTCTACATGGTCCTTTTAAAAATATGTAACTCTTGACCGGATTTCCGGATTTTCATTTGCAATACAGATTTGCAAAGCTCGATTTTGTGTGTATTAAGAAAAAAATCATCAACATCATGGAATTATTGTAGAATTTTTTGGCACGAATCCAAAAAACAATGAAAATTGAGGGAGATTTTACCTCTCCTCGAAAGTTTTGAGGTCAGATAGTTAAATTGCTAAAAAATCTTTGTACTAAGTTCTAAATTAACGTTACTTCTTTTTTCCAATTTTCGGATTTTCCCCTCGCGATTTTGCCGGCATTTTATGAGAAACCACAAAAAAAATTTGTAACAATTGGTTAGGACTCGAATGCCAACTAAGGATTAATTCTGGAGATGTATACAGGTTTATCTTAAGCTCTTTATATTTACGATTGTGCGCGCGGATTCGACTGCAATTTCCTCCACCGCGTTGTGCTTTTTTCCTCCACCGTATCATCGATTACATGCAATTTTAATTCCTTGGAATCTCGCATACACACCAACTGTATCGATTTTCCAAAGGTAATAAACAACCACATGCGGATTATGATCTATTTGTTCAGCTGTTTGAAAAGTTTTTATTTTAGGTTTATTGCGCCCACAAACAAAAAAGTCAATTGAGTTTTAATTGACAGAGGGGCAGTCAGTAATTAAAAGCGTTAAAATGAAGACGATGAAAAATTTTTTGCTTACCTAATGAAATTATCGTCAGAAAGGGGTTAACTTTTTGCTTTTGGGTATTATTTGTTAATTTTCGCGCCTTCCAAGCGATGTGCGATTAAGCGTGAACAACTAAAATCGATTATATATAAGCACAAATAAACTTTGAAAAATACCCAAAATTCCACTTTAAAACCTGCTACCCTAGAACTAAACACGAAACTTCCAACTTAACCTTTACCCCCAAACTTGAACTTTGAACTTGTAGTTTTTCCACCACAAACAAAACTGTTAAACTTACCAAACCCTCACTGAATCCCCCCCCCCTTCTACCAACACTTTCCTCAGCGTTTTCTAATAGCAATTTGAGAACGCTTCTGGGGCCCTTCCACCAGCAAGATTCGCGCCTCCAGGGCTGAATTAGATGTTGGTTTCCCTTGTGCGCCAGGACTAAGACGAGTGCCGCATTCTTATCAGTCAATTAGGCACACACTGCAACTTCAGACCCGATAATAACTTGTCTGAAAATAAGATCGACCCTGGCTGGTGTGTGCGAAACTAAATTTAATTCGTGTGTGTGTGGGGAAGTCTGTCTTTGTCTAGCGGAAAGCACAGGAAAGAGTTGACCTGGACAGGATGAAAGGTGTCAGCTTTTTGGGGTTTTGGTTTGGGAAAATTGGAGGGTTTGTGTGGTAGTGGCGGGAATTTACTGTAGATCCTTCAAGTATATTGTCTATAATTTGTCATCATTTATCTAGTGTGCGGACTAACCCATGTTATATTTTGTTAAAGCTAAGGCAAATTTGTGTTCTGTGTGTGTGTAGATTAATCTGGTTGCTACTGGTTGTCAAGGGAAATTATGTTAGATAGTATGTTGGAAATGGATTAAAGGATTCAAATATTGCGTAGGACTGGAATTGAAACTGGGTTTAACGAGGAAAGGACAGGCTTGTTTATAATAATATATTATGCAATGAGCAATTAATGATAGCTATTAAGACACGAGCCGTAGGTGATATTGTTATAATGTTGCATTTCTTTTGGTTATAAGTTTGTATCGTAATGAAAAATTTGTATCATAATGAATCTCAATACAGTACAGGCAGTGAATGTCTAATAAATCAATAAAAGTATGGGAGTGGAAAAAAGTATATATTATATAATCATCATTAAAATTCTTGGTCTAAGAAGTTAAAAAAATGTTGCTTCAATGAAATTTTCCTGGAATCCAGACACAAAACGCAGAGCTCCATTCTATTTATCCCATTCCACCTCCAAATCGTAGCAAATATATAAATTTTAATTACCCACGAATTTCCATTAAATTAAATATTCATTATCTTCCAAGTCTGATTTTATATTTCGCATTCAATTTGTGTCATCATCCAAATTCAAAAGACAAAAAACAATACTCGCATACCTTATACACTTCCATGTTTCGAGTTTTCCCTCTTCATCCAATTTAGTCGGGGTGTTTCATTTTGACGCTTCTATATTTATAAAATCGGCGCTTTCTCCTCCTCGCCATAGACACTAAAATATTCGTTTTTGCGGCTTGAAAGACTTAACTGTTGAATAAGCTTGGTTCAACGCGTGTTTGAAAAGCTTGTAAACGACATCAGCGACAGCTGATGAGGGTCGTCTTGTGTGGACACCATCTACTTCAAGATACAACCAAAAGTTCTTGAACAATTTCACAATATGGCGAGTGAGTGCATTTTTTTGTTTGTATGATAAGGTATTACGGGAAGAATCTCTGGGAAACAAATTTATTAAGGTAATAACAATTTCCAAGTTTGTATGAATCATAATTTAACTTGATGTAGCTAATGCGGTGTTTCCTTTTGTGTTCTTCGCCCCCCAGGTGAGGTTGTCCCCCAACCCCATCTCACGCTTTAACAACATGTATTTTTGTGAAATCTCCAAAGTCAAAGTCAAAGTATAACTGTCTGTTTCGAGAGTGTTTTGAGTATATAGTATTGTCCTCCCCAAGGACCACACCATTTATCCTACGTAAATCCTGACGTGCTCTCAAAGGACACAAGTGTGTATATATGTGCGGCGATACAATGAAAAACACTTTTACCAACAACATTGTTTTGACAACTCCAATTATCTTTTACTGTTACAATATTGTCGTTTATTAATGGCTTTTCTGCGTTTTGTGCCAGATAGGACAAGGGGATGTTTTGTTGAGGAAAGTTGCAAAAGTGAAAAAATAAATTGATTAAAATGTTTTCCGGAGATGTTCTTTTGTGGTTGAAAGGTCAGACGGCGGCAACAGTTTTACCAACAAATTAAGTATAATTGATGATGTTTCCAAAAATATTCTTTAATGTGGAGAGGTCGAGTAAAAGCAAAGGAATGTCTGCAGTTTCTGTAAGGGTTTATTTTCATTTTGCTGTGCTGTACTAAAAAAATTCAGAAACTTTATTAAGACTACTTAAGTTAGGTTACATTAATTTCTATAAAGGAATCACAATAGAGTCAAAAATTTGACAAAATTATCGAAATTTTGCTGCTTAATTCTAACAGAGGCGTCGGCTAGGAATTTGTTCCTCTCTTGAAGGAAACTGTTGGAATTTTCGTGGATACTTTCCAGAAAATATTCGGGAATTTTTTTGGAACCTTTTCGAGAAATTTTATAGGAAATTTGTTTGATCGTACAAAGTTTTTGCATCAAAATTGGGGCATAATTCTAGCATTATGCTAGAATTAAATTGCTAGATAGTTTTAAGAACTAGTTGCAATGTATGCGCCCAGTGCGTAATTAATATATAAAAAAAAATTGGGACATTTAGGGTGACATTGGAGACATTTTTGAGTTGACTTTAGCCGTTTCGAAATTTTAAAGCAATTTTTGTGGTATTTTAGGTATTTTGGAGAATTTGGTTGTATCTGAGAAGATATAAATAATTTTTGGCCGTGACTAACATTGATATATCCAAATATGCTAAATTAATAGCTTTTGTTTCCCTAGGGACGTAAGTGAAACTCAACAAAAATTCTCAGCAACTTTATTAAGATTACTCAAGTTAGGTTAGATTAATTTCTATAAAGGAATCACACTACAGTCGAAAATTTGACAGAATTATCGAAATTTTACTGCTTAATTCTAACAGAGGCGTCGGCTAGGAATTTGTTCCTCTCTTGAAGGAAACTGTTGGAATTTTCGTGGATACTTTCCAGAAAATATTCGGGAATTTTTTTGGAACCTTTTCGAGAAATTTTATAGGAAATTTGTTTGATCGTACAAAGTTTTTGCATCAAAATTGGGGCATAATTCTAGCATTATGCTAGAATTAAATTGCTAGATAGTTTTAAGAACTAGTTGCAATGTATGCGCCCAGTGCGTAATTAATATATAAAAAAAAATTGGGACATTTAGGGTGACATTGGAGACATTTTTGAGTTGACTTTAGCCGTTTCGAAATTTTAAAGCAATTTTTGTGGTATTTTAGGTATTTTGGAGAATTTGGTTGTATCTGAGAAGATATAAATAATTTTTGGCCGTGACTAACATTGATATATCCAAATATGCTAAATTAATAGCTTTTGTTTCCCTAGGGACGTAAGTGAAACTCAACAAAAATTCTCAGCAACTTTATTAAGATTACTCAAGTTAGGTTAGATTAATTTCTATAAAGGAATCACACTACAGTCGAAAATTTGACAGAATTATCGAAATTTTACTGCTTAATTCTAACAGAGGCGTCGGCTAGGAATTTGTTCCTCTCTTGAAGGAAACTGTTGGAATTTTCGTGGATACTTTCCAGAAAATATTCGGGAATTTTTTTGGAACCTTTTCGAGAAATTTTATAGGAAATTTGTTTGATCGTACAAATTTTTTGCATCAAAATTGGGGCATTTACGGCGACATTTTTGAGTTAACTTTAGCCATTTTGAAATTTTAAGGCAATTTTTGGGGTATTTTAGGTATTTTGGAGAATTTGGTGATATCTGAGAAGATATAAATAATTTTTGGCCGTGACAACATTGATATAATATCCAAATATCCCAAATTTATAGTTTTTGTTTCCCTAGGGACGTAAGTGAAGCTCCTTACGTGCCGTTGTCAATAACATTTTGGTAAAATCATGTCACGTGTCTATCAAAAATGTCATTATAGTCTACTTATTGCATCAGGAGTGGGAAAAATGTGACTTGAAAAAAAATTATTAGTAACTATGTTTATGTACATTCGATATTTTTTTCTCGCAATTGTACCTACAACAAAAATCGTAAATTGTCGAATTACTCAAATGACATTTCAACCCTTTCACCCGATTTTTACGTACCAAACGCAATTTGTTTGGCTGTGATGGTGAAATAAAATATTCCTTTTGTCGTATTTTCCATTGATCACCCAAAAACCTTTTCCCCTCTCCCAGTAAATATTCCCTTTGTTTCGCTCCCTTTATGCACCAATATTTTTTTCTGTTTTACCATATAAATACTGCATATCAATTTGAATTTTCTGCAGCTCCACCAACATATCATTTCACTTTTCCTCGTTATATAGTATAAAAATTTCACGAATTTACTACCATGGCAGGCTGTAAAAATGTTAAAATTTCCAAACCCTACCCGTTTCTTGTGTGCTACTATTTATACTGAATGTTCAAAATGTACTTTTCTCTTTTATATAACATGCAAAGCGTTACGGTTATGATCGCCGTTGTGTTCCAAAGCGTAAAATTGCCCAGATTAATTTTTATGCCTTAAATGAAATTAAGGTTTTCAGGGTCTGTTTTTTTATATAATATAAAAAACGCGTGGTAGCGTCTGGTTTTTCCAGCTTGAGGGGTTACGTAGGTAAACATTTCCTGCAAACATCCTTGAATTGATTTGCTAGGTTAAGTACTTAGAGATAAAAGAAATTAGGTTAAGTCTTTTTAAACTTTGTGTGCGGGGACTAATGAATTATTCAGAACATTAATCTAAAAATCAATAGTCAAATATAATCAATCATAAGACGATGGTTTGTGGTGTATATAGAACAAGAAGTAAATTTCCTAGTGTCTGCTATTTATCATGACAATGAAATAGGCTTATTATTAACCGAAGCATATGCTAAAACCCCAGGCCTGAGCAAACATAGTTTACTAAGATCCCAGTATCAAGCTATATGGGAGTAGCAACAGTAACCCTCTCCCTCCTCCCATTGTACATTGTAACAGACTGTATCATTTCTCTCTGGGCAATAATTCTCATTATTTCCTACCTAAATCCAAACACACAGAACTAAATGCTACAAGCTCTATCTCCATTCCCATAAATTATTTCATTAAGTTCGATAAACTATACCTCGTGCTTTTGGTTAAATACACATTCTCCAAAACAGGGAAATAAATTGGCGTGATTTCATTAGGAAGGTGGGGGTGCCAATTTTGTTTTGTTTTATTGGAGGATGGCCCAAAGAGCAAAACACACTACACAATGTAGGCGGGTTAACAACTAACAAACTTGTACTACAACTAGCCTGCTATGCTATGCTAACTGATATCCAATTAGTTGAGCAGGAAACTCAAAGAAAGCTAGGTACTCATTTCCTACCATGCCATAAGCTTTACTTTTTATCACCCGCCGCGTGCATAAAATATTAAGAGAGGGGGGGGGGACAAAACGTCAAAAGCTTTTAAGTTTTTCTTCCTGCTTTATTCCCATTTCATCTCTCTGTTGGTGGTGTGCTTTTTGCCTTTGATTGTCGCTAGCTGTTGCACATACACCATACAAGAGAGCGCCCTCCACGTTGGAACTTGTATAAAAGAATTTGATGAAAGTTCAAACGCATTTAAATGTCAAATTACAATAGTCGTCGAATGAAATGTTCTTTAAATTAAAGTCTCCGGCGCGCCTTTAGATTCCCGAAAATTGCTGCTCCACTATACTGAGACTGACTGTGCAAGCTACTACATACTACACTGTTGTTTTCTAATTTTCTTTTTTAAATTGTAAAGAAATTACTTTCTGTGTGTATGTGTGGAAAGATGCTAAAGCTAGAATTGAATTTTTAGCATGTTAGCAAGTTGGTTTTATGTGCAGGTGTGCGAGTTTATGCGGAATATCAGAAAGCCTACCAAACAGAAGCACCTATTTGAGCGTAGTTTCTCATTGGCTAGCTCACTTGAATTCCTGAAAAAGGATAATGAAGTTGTGCGTACGAAAAATTTTTAGTGACCCTAAATTCTAAATGAATTTATAAGCAATATTTAATAATATAACTTTCGTTTACTACATTGTTAGGTTATGTTAGTCCATCAACTTTACTAAAATTAAAATTGAGCTTTTCTGATAGTTAAACTAACCACTCGCTGCACGTCATTTTTTTATTTAAAACACGTAAACTCAATTGATTGTTCTGTTCATCCAATCAAATTTGTGTATGTACGCCACTGTCTTAAGGAGTAGAGTAGAGTATTTTGGACAGTTCTGCGACAGAGGCTGAGGTTAACCTTGAACTTGACCTAAACTCAAGTAGCAAAACCAGTTAAACCAGTTCATTTAGCCGTTTTCCTGGAATGGCAAGCTGTTAAACCCGTTCATTTAGCAGTTTTCCTGGAACTGTAACCAGTTAAACCAGTTCATTTACCTGTTTTCCTAGAACTTAGGTCAAGTTCAAGGTTAACCTCAGCCTCTGTCGCAGAACTGTCCAAAATACTCTACTTAATTGTGCGCAGTTAATATTTTTAATAATAAGAATTTTGTATAATATTCCAGTTATAACCAAACATATCTTTTGAGACAACTTATATTTATCGTTCCATATCTCTCTATGTTTTACGTTTATTTCCTCCTTCCCCAATAAAAGCTTTAAGTATTTTGCACAAATTAAACTCGCATAAAACTGTAAAAATGTCTGCAGAGCGTTTTTCCTCCTTTTTTCGTCTACAATAACTCAAACTTTAACTCGTAAAACGAAACTTACAAAGTACTATCTTGGCGCAAATGAAATACAAAGTATCTGGAAGCATAATATGATAACACACACACACACACATACAAATAAGTCGTCGTCGTGTTGGATGATGATATTTGAAGTAACTGTGTCTAATCCGAACATATCATAAGCATTTTACGAGTTGTTATGTGACAGAATATGATAGCGGTTAAAACTATGTAACAATCCACTGGTATTATTCTAAAGATCTAAAGGGTATGGCAACATATCTGCGACTTCTGTGTATACAGATTAGGGTAATCCTTAATAAATCCCTTCATAAAATCTCTATCTTCCATACTCACACAGCCCAAGCGAATATCAAAACTAAGTGAGATGAGACCGCAAAAATCCAGATCATCCAGAAATCGTAACTGTGGAGTGGAGAGTGGAGTGGCGGCGCGATGCAATGCAAACACCGCCCCCCACCTCTTTCAGGCACCACTAAAACTGGATAAAAGTTTATTATGCGACATTAAATTTAAATATGCAGGAAGCACTTATTTTAATCTTGTAGAAAAATGTTATTAGAAGGGGTAGCAGGGAATTTCAGTTGACAGCAGATAATAATTTTGTGGAAGTTCTAATTATGTCGTATTAGTGCCAGTTTTTCAAGCGATAGTTAACCTAAAATTTTTTTGGTTATCATTCTATTAACAAAAGAAGTCTGAGAAAACTTTTGAATCTTAAACCTAGACATGATGGAGTTGAAGAAAATGGAAGAGTTTTTTTGATGTCCCAAATTAGATATTCTTATCTAACCTCAAATTCACAGACAATTTACTACTTAGTAGTTAGTTAATTAAAACTAAGTCACTAGTTTGCTATTTGAATCTTAAACTCAAAAATTTGATGAAAGTTTTCTTTTGATATCTCAAATTGGAAAAGTAAAGTTAGATAACGCGAACTGTAATTTTATCTAACCTCAAATTCACAGACAAGTGAGCTATTTTTCAGTAGCTAGCTAATAGGAACTATGTCTCTAGAGGACTGTTTGAATCGCCTCAATATTTGCTCAAACCTCTCCGATATAATCCTAAGTAAACACTATTATATGAAAATCTTGTCCCAGACTGACCATAATATTTTTTTGGTTGTCCCTCTAGCGCCAAGCCCCCCAAATGAGATTAAATTTTTTCATACACTCCGCTCTGGCTCCCTAGATATTCGGGCTTAATCATATAAATGACTGTCGCTGTCTCTCTGGGGGAAATAAACTGTTGTGGTTTTGTGCACGGGACAAATTAACCTATACACTTTTAGTAGATAATATAGCACATCACGTGTCGTCTTCCACATTCCAAGCAAAGGAGCCTGGTATAGTCTAATATTCAAACCAAATCTATCAAACTTAAATTCCATTAGTTGAGCAAAGGTAATTAGCTTAGTGGAGTTGTGTTAGGTAGATCAATTCCTAACCAGATCCACTATAACCAAAATAACACAATTACAAGTTTGAAAATTCATTACGTGATTAAGAACAAGGTTTTAAGTTTGGGGTAGCAAGAACAAAGGCGGGAGAGTTCTAGGTCCTGTGGAATTTTGTCTTCAACAATTCCATTAGACTATAAGTGATGGAAATGCCTCAACTATATCGTGCATATATATATAATTCTTCATTAGATATTCGCGGCGGATACGATTTTGCAACGCAGAATGAAACTGGTCGGGTATGCATTTGGAATACAACAAAACACAAGAAGCTCAACAGTCTTATTCCAACAGGAATACTAATAAGTGAGTGCATGACGCATAATGAATGGGCTCAATTGCCATTGATGATAATTTGCATATTAAAAGCAGCGAGTCTGATAAGAAATATATATAAAACACCCAAAAGATTTTTCGACTTAATAAGTTAAACCGCGAAACCCTAACCAATACTTATAACAAACATAAAATGTTTGCAGTGAGTATAATGATAATAAATTTGATCCATTAACAGTTTCCGGTCTACAAACTTCAGGAAACAAACTAATGTAGTCCCATCCATCTCTATTAATTCCACATCTTAGTTTCCGCGCTATCGACTCTCACCGACTTCGAGTGACATAAGTTCCACTGACTTTTATAGCATTGTAAAACATATCTGGAAAATTCATTATCCGAAGAGCTCTCTCTGTATCTACTGGCACATAAATTACCAAATGGTTCTTGGTAATATAATGGTTATATGTTTATACAGTGTAGCAGACAAAGATGCTATATAATAGAGGAATTTATACACACATACTGTCTTTAAATGGTTAAGTGTCTCTTAAAAATATTAACTCTCGGGGTATTGATGTGGTGATATTGTATATGTGACGGTTTATTGCCACATAAAATATTTATTGTTTTTTTTTTGGTTGTGATGGGCTGGAAAAGTGCGGAAAAAATGCTGAGGAGCGGTTTTTATATTTATTTGTCTTCACTCTACCTCAATATCTGCACGTAATCTTTTAAGTTATAAGGAATATAGGACAAACAGGAAACAGATTTGGGACAATTGTTTGATTTGACTTTAAGAGCCAGTTTTTCAGTGATGAGCATTATTATTGCACTTTTAAATAGAAATTTGTTCCGGTGTGGTCTATCTAAATTTTCAAACTTCATTGCGATATCTCTATGCGTTTTCAAGATATGACGTTTTGAATCGAAAAAAAAGTTGAAGATTGACATTTTTTCAAAGTACTATAACTATTGAACTAGACTAGCTATTGGTGAACTGTTTTCACATTTTTTATCACCTCTCAACTGTCTTTCATAATTATTATTAATATACTAAATTTGAAGCATTTTGGATTTTTATCATAAAATAGTTCCTACCCAAAGTACCCCCAAAAATCGCGTTCTTTTATTTCTCATGTCAATCTCAAGTACAATTAAAATTAAAACTATACTGACTTATATAGATTTCGATGCGATCTATCCAAATTTCCAAACTTCATTGCGATATTTCTACGCGTTTTAGAGATATGACGTTTTGAATCGAAAAAAAAGTTGAAAATTGACATTTTTTCCAAAGTGCTATAACTTTTGAACTAGACTAGCTATTGGTGAACTGTTTTCACATTTATTGTCACCTCTCAACCGTCTTTCATTATTATTATTAATATACCAAATTTGAAGTTTTTGGATTTTTATCAAAAAAAAGTTCCTACCCAAAGTACCCCCAAAAATCGCGTTCTTTTATTTCTCCTGTCAATCTCAAGTACAATTAATATAAAAATTATACTAATTCCTATAGATTTCGATGCGTTCTATCCAAATTTCCAAACTTTATTGCGATATCTCTACGCGTTTTCAAGATATGAGGTTTTGAATCGAAAAAAAAGTTGAAAAATGACATTTTTTTAAGGTGCTATAACTTTTGAACTAGACTAGCTATTGGGGAACTGTTTTCACATTTGTTATCACCTCTCAACTGTCTTTCATAATTATTATTAATATACCAAATTTGAAGCATTTTGTATTTTTATCATAAAATAATTTCTACCCAAAGTACCCTCAAAAATCGCGTTCTTTTGTTTCTGCTGTTAATCTCAAATACAATTAAAATTAAAACTGTTATGATTTATATAGATTTCGATGCGTTCTATCCAAATTTTCAAATTTCATTGCAATATCTCTATGCGTTTTCAAAATATGACGTTTCGAATCGAGAAAAAAGTTGAAAAATGACATTTTTTTAAGGTGCTATAACTTTTGAACTAGACTAGCTATTGGGGAACTGTTTTCACATTTGTTATCACCTCTCAACTGTCTTTCATAATTATTATTAATATACCAAATTTGAAGCATTTTGGATTTTTATCATAAAATAATTTCTACCCAAAGAACCCCCAAAAATCGCGTTCTTTTATTTCTCATATTAATCTCAAGTACAATTAGAATTAAAACTGTTATGATTCCTATAGATTTTGATGCGTTCTATCCAAATTTCCAAACTTCATTGTGATATCTCTACGCGTTTTCAAGATATTATGACATTTTGAACCTAAAAAATAGTTGAAATTTTTTTAAAAATCAGTTTATATCTAGTCACGTGACCTTGCTTGCAGAATTTCGCATTTTAAAAATTAGTAAAGTAATTCTGAATAATGCCCAGTTTCTCAATAGATGATTATTTTGAACTATACAGGGTGCTTCAGAACTTATCGCAAAAGATTTTCAAGACGACTTGTCCAAAAGTGAGAAATTTA
The DNA here is from genome assembly GCA_963942485.1 of Pediacus dermestoides. Lineage (NCBI taxonomy): Eukaryota > Metazoa > Arthropoda > Insecta > Coleoptera > Cucujidae > Pediacus > Pediacus dermestoides. The sequence goes on along the minus strand of OZ012630.1, from coordinate 1,554,181 downwards.
TTTTGTACCTACATTAGAATAATAATAATTAGTTACAATAACTGTGATGCAATTATCCTTGATATTTCTGTAGAGTCCAATTTAAAAATAATTACAGTTATTTTTATTCATTATTAACTATTAATCCTTAATGGAAAAATAAATCTGGTAGAATCAATTACAATATATTTAGAATAACATTCATTATCTAGCTACATATTATTTAAAACAAAATAACATAAATGTAAATTAATAATTTAACAAAACATTCATACACAGTTGACTTAACACTAAAACAATATTTTACAACAAAAATGTAAATAGATGTTTTATCTATTAGTTTATAATTATTAAATATTATAAATTATTCAACCGTTATTTAGTTAAACTCTTTTGAAGTACATTTATATTAAATTTAAACAATCGGATTACATCGTTTATTGTATGGATTGCACTTTTTGTACAAGTATATAAATTTACATGAAATATTCAAGAATGTGTCTGGAAATTTATTAGTTAATTAGTTACTTAGTTATTACATTAGTCATTACTTTTTAATATACATTTCGCATTTATGTGAACTTAAATAAATTACATAAGGTTTGTTCTTCTGAAGTCACTAATTTAAATTGTGAACAATTTGACCTTAATTATATTCTATACCCAGCAATAACCATCGATGCTTTTAAACTATCACAGACATAAATATGTAATATAGTCGTATATTATGAATGCACCAGAAAAAGTCATGCAATAACAATTTTCATTAAAAACGAACGATTCGTCGTAGCTATTAAGGTAAATAACTCATAAAGATTCATTTGTTATGAGTATATGAGAGAAAACTGTTTGTTACTATATTTATCTATAGAAGACATTCTGTCATTTTATCGAGCTATAACAATCAAATATTTAACAAATAAAATTGGGTGGAAACTGACACCGCGGGGGACAGTTTTAAATAATAAATACCCACTCCTTTTTCGCCATTTAATAATGAATGTAATAAGTTAAAAGCGTCCCTTCCGATAATTGGATAAAATCCTTGTATACAGACCCACCGAGAGCACAGTTCCTTGAAAAGAGTGTTGTGCACTTTTCTATGACAAAAACATACCTAAAACAAGTTAGCTACAATCCTTTCCATTATTGTGACAGTAATTTCGTTAGGACTCTCGGGAGGTATATATCATATTCAAGGCAGAACCACAACCCACCAGTCGAGTTGTGAGCGCATCCAAAAAGGAAAATCACTGTAGCAGGACTGCCAACGAAAACGAAAATGGAAAGCTTGAGCACGTAATTTATGTTTTATTATTAACACGACGAGCTGGGTAGTGTAGATTTGGCTGATGGCTGAAATGTTTTATTGTCGTTGATTCTATTAGTTGCAACTGGATAATTGGAAAAATTCGATGCTTTTTACAGTTTTTAAGACAGCTCTTATAGAATAAGTACTATTATTAAACACATTTTTAAAATGAGTTTATATGTTTAGATATAAAATCCGAAATAATTGAGGGATTTTCATTCCGTTTGAAATTTTCTGTAAAACCAACCTGTTTCCCTGCAAAATATCAGACAGAATCAAAATCGGATGATTTTTACGGTTTTTAAGACAGTTCTTATAGAATAAGTACTATTATTAAACACATTTTTAAAATGAGCTTATATGTTTGGACATAAAATCCGAAATTATTAAGGGATTTTCATTCCGTTTGAAATTTTCTGTAAAACCAACCTGTTTCTCTGCAAAATATCAAACAGAATCAAAATCGAATGGTTTTTACAGTTTTTAAGACAGTTCTCATAGAACTAGAGCTATTATTAAATACATTTTTAAAATGAGCTTATATGTTTAGACATAAAATCCGAAATAATTGAGGGATTTTCATTCCGTTTGAAATTTTCTGTAAAACCCACCTGTTTCTCTGCAAAATATCAAACAGAATCAAAATCGGATGATTTTTACAGTTTTTAAGACAGTTCTTATGGAATAAATACTATTATTAAACACATTTTTAAAATGAGCTTATATATTTAGACATAAAATCCGAAATAATTAAGGGATTTTCATTTCGTTTGAAATTTTCTGTAAAACCAACCTGTTTCTCTGCAAAATATCAAACAGAATCAAAATCGGATGATTTTTACAGTTTTTAAGACAGTTCTTATAGAATAAATACTATTATTAAACACATTTTTAAAATGAGCTTATATATTTAGACATAAAATCCGAAATAATTAAGGGATTTTCATTCCGTTTGAAATTTTCTGTAAAACCAACCTGTTTCTCTGCAAAATATCAAACAGAATCAAAATCGGATGATTTTTACGGTTTTTAAGACAGTTCTTATAGAATAAGTACTATTATTAAACACATTTTTAAAATGAGCTTATATGTTTGGACATAAAATCCGAAATTATTAAGGGATTTTCATTCCGTTTGAAATTTTCTGTAAAACCAACCTGTTTCTCTGCAAAATATCAAACAGAATCAAAATTGGATGATTTTTACATTTTTTAAGACAGTTCTTATAGAATAAGTACTATTATTAAACACATTTTTAAAATGAGCTTATATGTTTGGACATAAAATCCGAAATTATTAAGGGATTTTCATTCCGTTTGAAATTTTCTGTAAAACCAACCTGTTTCTCTGCAAAATATCAAACAGAATCAAAATTGGATGATTTTTACATTTTTTAAGACAGTTCTTATAGAATAAGTACTATTATTAAACACATTTTTAAAATGAGCTTATATGTTTGGACATAAAATCCGAAATTATTGACGGATTTTCATTCCGTTTGAAATTTTCTATAAAACCAACCTGTTTCTCTGCAAAATATCAAACAGAATCAAAATTGGATGGTTTTTACATTTTTTAAGACAGTTCTTATAGAATAAGTACTATTATTAAACACATTTTTAAAATGAGCTTATATGTTTGGACATAAAATCCGAAATTATTGACGGATTTTCATTCCGTTTGAAATTTTCTATAAAACCAACCTGTTTCTCTGCAAAATATCAAACAGAATCAAAATTGGATGATTTTTACATTTTTTAAGACAGTTCTTATAGAATAAGTACTATTATTAAACACATTTTTAAAATGAGCTTATATGTTTGGACATAAAATCCGAAATTATTAAGGGATTTTCATTCCGTTTGAAATTTTCTATAAAACCAACCTGTTTCTCTGCAAAATATCAAACAGAATCAAAATTGGATGATTTTTACATTTTTTAAGACAGTTCTTATAGAATAAGTACTATTATTAAACACATTTTTAAAATGAGCTTATATGTTTGGACATAAAATCCGAAATTATTGAGAGATTTTCATTCCGTTTGAAATTTTCTGTAAAACCAACCTGTTTCTCTGCAAAATATCGAACAGAATCAAAATTGGATGATTTTTGCAGATTTTAAGACAGTTCTTATAGAATAAGTACGATTATTAAACACCATATTTAAAGTGCACATAAAATAAACAGAGTGAATTATATATTAACAAATATTAACAAATTTCATTATTAATATAAGTAAAACTTATCAAATTTTATTTTGTTCCAGGTAGCTACAAAAACTATAACAGCAAAAATTTTTGGTAAGTAAATAAGTTTTAATTAAATTATACAAATGATTCAATAAATAGTTTACATAACATTACTGCGTGTTGTGATATCACAATCTGGCGTTTTACCCCCAGCCCTAAGACATTTTCCTCTTACACTGTGTAAATGCAAACCAAATGCAGTATAAATTAATATATGAATGTGCTTGATTAGTCGAATATGCCATCATGTAGTTCAAATTCTAATTCCTAAGGGAATAATAGACAACATATGGTGGTACTTCTGCCACTGCTAAAGCCAGGGACAAGCTCAGTCAGATTGTCGCTTAATTGCTGGAGCTGTTTTAAGTGGTCTACAATGCCTAAGTTACCCCCTCACCAATTAGTGTGTAATTAATTTACATTTGACTACGTGATCTGTCGTATAATAAGGGTTTATCCTTACAAGGATAATATAATACACGCAATTATATTGACGTAGATCAACGACGCCGACGATGATGATCCTGCCGTCGCGCGTGTTATACAAGAGTCGTAAAGCTGCAATTGAAGCACAATTTTCCCTCGACTAGACAAAGAATCATCCGATAGCACCAATCAAAGCTAACGACTATTTACTCCTCTGTGATTGTGAACATATCACACCCGACTTTCGGCGTGTTGTCCTTATCTTACATGCATGTGCAAGAAGGATCAAGTTCTAGTGGAACGTGCACACGCTGGCTGACAAGTGAAAGAGCGCGCGCGGCAAAATTGCCTAATATTTATCGATGTTAGCGATGAGGATCAAAGACAAGTTTGTGAATCACAGACGTAGTAACTCCAATTACCGTTTTGGAGAAGAGCGTCGTCGTGTCGTATGATGTTCAAGTGCAGCAGGGTTGGCGGCGCGGTGGCAGTGCACGTCAATAAAAATAATGAAAGTCTATAATCTTGTTGGCAACTGCTCTTGCAGCTTATCGAACATAGAGACTTGAAAATCTGTTTTATGGATGTGTCTTCGTATGGAGTAATAAGTAATCGGGTTTTTTCGGCTTAGAGATTTTGATGAATTTATACGTTTTGTGGGCATTTGATCCATTTTGACTATTTTCGTCATGTCTGTCTGTCTGTGATCATTAGGCTGGGTTTGAATAAGAAAGTCAGATATTTCTTTCGGCATCAATTTTTGGAACTTGGGATTATCGAAGATGTGATATGGTAATTTTTCGTTGAACATTCCAACTGATGGATAGAGTCGTAGAGATAAGAATTAAAGAATTAAAACAGGACTGTAATTTTTCTATTGTGCATGTTGCAGTTTCAGCACCCACCACGCGCACCATTTATTTCACGTGTTCTTGATCCTGATGTGCGGAAAACACACCAGCAATGTATGAGTTAAGCCAAAGTATATAAGACAGTGGGAAATGAGCAGGGTTGAAAGTATCTCGTTACGTTGGTGTAATTTAATTTTGAACAAGGCTTTTATATTTTAATCAATGCAGAAAAGGATCTTCTTCGTACAGCGACTATACCTTTTGGTTACATTTCCCTTAGTTTATTAGATGGAAAAACTTTTTCCACCATCGCAGGATCATCATTGCATATTGATTTAAATATTGTCTGCGCCCTCCTCAATGTAATTTGTTCCTTTCATGCTACACACATTGTTAAAATATATACAGTGGAATTTTCAGTACAGTACAACTCCTCCTCTCCTCTATTGTATATTATTTTGAAATGCTGAAACACGTTCGGGGTATACTTGTAAAATTAGCCGCGTATATGACATCAAAAGCATCTTGCCAATCTAATTTAAAAGGGTATATATACAAGAACAACAACAACACCGGAACGTTTGTCTCTCGTTGAAATCATTTAATAATTGGCCCGCTGCTATTGTCATCCAACAATGAGGCACATACAAGAGGTCTAGAAATGTCCTCTCTAAAACTCCACAGTTGTCTGGCCCAACAAACAAACCCAAATTGTTAATGAGGAAATGACGATTATATATTTGGTAGTTTTGAATTGCTCATTTGATTAATTACCGCCCGCTATTATTAAATTCATCTATCTCGACCAATTACTCCCACTATAGAACAAATGTTTAGCCATTTGCTGCGTTTATGTCGACTATTATTATGCGAGTTTTAGTGGTGCGAAAAAATCTGAATTAAATCCGGAATTCATGGACGTCTGGACAGAAATGTGGATGTGCAATATGGAGTAAGTTTTGAGTTTGAGTCATCAAATTGAAAGTTTGGTTCGGTTTTCGTTTTCATTTTTAAAAGTGAATATTTGGTTCAGAAATCTTGCATTCATTGCAAAATTTAATTGAAAAACTGGGCTTTACATTTTTTGCAGGACAAACATCACGAAAATCCAATGAAATTCCAAAAAAACTTTTTTCACTATACACGAACTATAACAGAGTGAATAGATAAAATTTCACAAACTATAACGACGAAACTAAAATTTTACGATGTTATTTTTTGAAAAATACACTGGAACACTTATATTTTGTTGATCCAGTTCAATTCTAAAAGAATACTAAATTTTACTGGCCATTTTCACTACACACGAACTATAACAGATAAAATGGCATCCAAACTATAAAAAAGCTAAAATATTAAATTCATGAATATGTTATTTCCTGAAAAATAAAGCTGCCTGGATCACTTACACAACTTTATTACACGCGAACTATAACAAAGCAAATATATAAAATGCTACACAAACTATAACAAGTAAACTACAATATTAGAGTCATTAAGATGTTATTTCTCGAAAAATGACCTGCTGTACCCAAGTGGCAGAAAAATCCAGTTAAATTCTAAGGGAATAAAAAGCTGTACTGATTTTTGTAGCCTATTTCGCTATACGCGGACTATAACAGAGCGAACATGCCACACAAACTGTAACAGAGAAGCTAAAATTTTGAACCAATTAATTCTAGTTTTTTGAAAAATGGATCACGATTTGGTCAGTGGTGAACCTCTTGACAAATTTTGACTTTATACATAGACAAACTTTTAAAATTTTGTTTGCGATTTGAATGACCTTAGGTAGGGAAACAGCCAATCAAATTGAACGATTTTAAAGTAGCCCTAAAATATTTTTAATTCTAATTGACTGTAATTTAAGAAATAAACTGTATTTTATGTAAATAATTAATATCTCTCCTTCATTACGTAAAATAATGATATCGTAGCATAATGCTAAAATTATTTAATGGATTAATACACAGATTACGTTTTATGATACTGGCTGTTAATAAAATATTCTATAACCCATCAAACTCTAATTGATATTGAAACATTAAATACTCACGACTTTATTATGTAATAACCATATTGTACATATTTTAAAATTATATCATTGTGTCTTAAAAAATTGTTGCTTGTGTAACTAGTGTTAGAAGTGATACTTTTATAACATAACAACTTTTTTAAATTCTAAATGGTTCTAATGCTAAATTGCTAAAATTGGTCATTCAGCTGATGTTTCGCACACAAATTGGGTGTCTTCAGAGCATCTACATGGCGTGGGAGAAATATCCGTTAACTGTTATCCTAATTTGAATTTGAAGGACTCGAATGTCGATAAGAAATGTACATATTAATCGAAGGAAGATAAGGGTAGATAATAAATGCTACTCTAACTTGAGTGTTTACAATAATAATTTAAATTGTTTCGGTACAGTTTCACCAATATTGATGTGATATTTTGGCAACCCCCACATCCTCATCACAACGTAATTCCACGTGTTATACTAACCTAGGCAAGTGTAGTTAATCGTTCTCTTAATAAGACAGTCATTATTGGAGTGTATAACTACTAACTCCCGTAGTTATAAATTTCCTGTCTTGGCAACTGTGCAGAGCATCCAACATTGTAAAATATCCTTGGGGACGTGCAAACGCATTGCTTCCAACTTTGCAGATGCAAATCTGCCGTAAAACCACTAATACCTCCTTTCAGGCCTCCGCATAAGGGATGTGTACAAACTTGTTTGACAGATTTATGATAGTCTTCAATAGCGGGTGGATCTAATGCCAACGGCGATGGTGGCGGCGTCTCAACGCGTCGAGTTTCCCCCGGAAAAAACCTACCTCATTGTTTCATATGGAACGAGTTTCTTAGGTAGGTAATTGTACAGTGCGAGGAATCCACCCTATATACACTAATTTAAATATCCAGGCGCGGGATTTTCGGGTTGTAACTTAAATTAAGCTATAAATATTTTGCCTGTCGAAACTCTGGTCAATAAATCTACAGATAACTGAATTTAAAGATCGTTATTTTCAACTTTCCAGTGTATTTACGCCTGCTGGAAGTGTTGCAGGAGATAATTGTATTGATTTTTAATAACATCCAACAGTGAAGATACTCGCGAACTCACACCACCTGGTTTTCGGAACAAACATTCGATCAGATTACGCTGTTATATTTTATTTCGCCCCCAGTTCAAGTATTTTGTTGAAAATTACTGTGTTATATTATCCTCCAACTTTTGGCATTGTTCAATAGATACCTATAGTTACATAGCTCTGGTTAATAAATATTTTACATGTAGCGAAAAGTTTGGGCGTAATGAAGTCGCCCAAGGTAGTAAATTGGCATGACGGCTAAATTATACACTGAAAATTGATTTAATTTTGACCGCTCCAGCTCATTGAAAGCACTTACTAATAATTTAGACCCAGAAATGGGCGAAATGTAAAGTTAGTCAACCAACGTTCTGCACCAGAATTATACATTCAAATGGACTCTAACTCTTCCAATTATATAATATTAGCCAGAATAACTGTCTCTCTGCTTGTGTTTGTAGCCCTCTCTTATAATATTCGACTGGGCAGCCAATCATTACATCAAACACTTTGTGAATGGTTATAACTAATTATTATCAATCAGTCGCCAAAGACATATTATCGTCATTTAATTAATTGCTTCTATTCATTCAACACTCCACACGATGTTCTGTGATAGTCTGATAATAGCTGGAGGTGATTTGGCGCCCCACGTATTTTCATGATCAGATCATCGGTTCAAGGTGGAGAGTCGCATTTTCCATCAGACTTTTGAAAATGAACGAATTTCCTCGTGCCAAAAACTGTCACAAAATATTAAAAAATACGCAGATATCCATGATGTTGGTTTTATTTTGAAACTGTAATTTTCAATTTTTTTCGATTGAAAACGTCATATTTTGAAAACGCGTAGAGATATTGGAATGAGGTTGGGAAATTTGGATAGAAGACATCGAAATCTATATAAATCAGAATATTTTTAATTCTAATTGTACTTGAGATTGACATAAGAAATAAAAGAACGCGATTTTTGGGGGTACTTTGGTTAGGAAATATTTTATGATAAAAATCCAAAATGCTTCAAATTTAGTACATTAATAATAATTATGAAAGACAGTTGAGAGGTAATAATAAATGTGAAAACAGTTCACCAATAGCTAGTCTAGTTCAAAAGTTATAGCACTTTGAAAAAATGTCAATTTTCAACTTTTTTTTCGATTCAAAATGTCATATTTTGAAAACGCGTAGAGATATCGCAATGAAGTTTGGAAATTTGGATAGAACACATCGAAATCTATGTGAATCATAACAGTTTTAATTCTAATTGTATTTGAGATTGACATGAGAAATAAAAGAACGCGATTTTTGGGGGTACTTTGGGTAGGAACTATTTTATGATAAATATCCAAAATGCTTCAAATTTGGTATATTAATAACAATTATGAAAGACAGTTGAGAGGTGATAATAAATGTGAAAACAGTTCACCAATAGCTAGTCTAGTTCAAAAGTTATAGCACTTTGAAAAAATGTTAATTTTCAACTTTTTTTTCGATTCAAAACGTCATATCTTGAAAACGCGTAGAGATATCGCAATGAAGTTTGAAAATTTGGATAGAATGCATCGAAATCTATATAAATCAGTATAGTTTTTATTTTAATTGTACTTGAGATTAACAGGAGAAATAAAAAAACGCGATTTTTGGGGGTACTTTGGGTAGGAACTATTTTATGATAAAAATTCAAAATGCTTCAAATTTGATATATTAATAACAATTATGAAAGACAGTTGAGAGGTGATAATAAATGTGAAAACAGTTCACCAATAGCTAGTCTAGTTCAAAAGTTATAGCACTTTGAAAAAATGTCAATTTTCAACTTTTTTTTCGATTCAAAATGTCATATTTTGAAAACGCGTAGAGATATAGCAATAAAGTTTGAAAATTTGGATAGAACGCATCGAAATCTATAAGAATCAGTATAGTTTTAATTTTAATTGTACTTGAGATTGACACGAGAAACAAAAGAACGCGATTTTTGGGGGTACTTTGGGAAGGAATTATTTTATGATAAAAATCCAAAATGCTTCAAATTTGATATATTAATAATAATTATGAAAGACAGTTGAGAGATGATAATAAATGTGAAATCAGTTCACCAATAGCTAGTCTAGTTCAAAAGTTATAGCACTTTGAAAAAATTTAAATTTTCAACTTTTTTTTCCATTCAAAACGCCATATCTTGAAAACGCGTAGAGATATGCCAATAAAGTTTGGAAATTTGGATAGAACACATCGAAATCTATAAGAATCAGTATAGTTTTAATTTTAATTGTACTTGAGATTGGCAGGAGAAATAAAAGAACGCGTTTTACTTTGGGTAGGAACTATTTTATGATAAAAATCCAAAATGGTTAAAATTTGGTATATTAATAAAAATTAAGAAAGACAGTCGGAAGGTGATAATAAATGTGAAAACAGTTTACCAATAACTAGTCTAGTTAAAAAGTTATAGCACTTTGAAAAAATGTCAATTTTCAACTTTCTTTTTCGATTCAAAACGTCATATCTTGAAAACGCGTAGAGATATCGCAATGAAGTTTGGAAATTTGGATAGAACGTATCGAAATCTATAGGAATCAGTATAATTTTTATTTTAATTGTACTTGAGATTGAAAGAAAAAAAAACATTTTCCAAAATTGGTACGAGAAAGTTCCCTTTTTTGGACCGAATTTTCCTAAGTTGCTCTTAAATTATTAATACCATGCTTTGCTATTTAATAATGATGGGGTTTTTCTTTCGCAATATTAGCAATATCGCAATCCACTAGATTTATAAGCAAAAATACAACATTCTTTGAAAGGCTTCCCCACATTACTTCTTCATGACTAAATCCAAACACTTAATTATAATAAACTATGGCTTCCAGAGTCAACAGTATAAATTGCACCCCATCTTGCATTCTATAGGTGCGAATCACTCTATGTATATGCATCCCCAGTAACATATAATGGTTCATCTGCAACGTCCACTAATGGGGCTGATATAATTCCCACGTTGGCGGTTGACTGCCCCCAAAGCCCATTCTCTACGCCAGGTGAATATAATACGCTAAGAGGTCAATCCTATTCTACGTATGGCGTAGCACCCAGTGGACAATACGTTTGCGTTGGTTTCCAAAGGGTGGTAATGGGTTTTTTTCTTGGTTCAGAAACCATTAAATCAAATCCAACGCGACTATCATTTACCAAGTGAATTAAGTCTGAAATATATTCGTGGAACTGTGTGGAAGGTAGAATTTGATATATCGACAGGGAATTTGTCAATTTCAGGAGAAATTTGCATGAAGTAACCCTAATGACGACTGACAGCAGCCATATAACACCTGATCAAGCAGAACAATTGGATTACTTTTGTTACTGTATTACTCGAATGGAACAATGCAATAAAATCATTAAGTTGAACTAAAAAACAGGACTAATTACGGTAAAATAAGGCAAGTGGTAAAGCCAACGCCAGGCAAATATTTGATTTTCCACCGCTTGCATGGAATTAAATATTCCCAGATGTTGACAAAATAACGCTAAAAAATTAAAAAAGCGGCACTGGCTGTTAGTTGAACTCTGAAAAGCAAACAGTACAAAGTGCGAAAGCCCACCAAAAGCCCACCCCTCGCGCAAAACAATTAAAAAAGAAAACGTGACAGTATTTCCAATTATCTATTATGTCGTTTCCACGATATAGCTACCCCAACACTTTTATATCTACAGCTAACTAAATATATATTTACACCTTCATTTGCTTGTTGAAATGGTGTGACTTTTCAAGAGCATTTCCACCTAGCTAACTGTATCCATGTAGATTGAAGCCGCTCTTGTCGTTACCAATGGTTACAACACGTCCGACTCCTCGAGGACTCCACATACGAAATGGCGTTCCAGAAGGAATACAGAGAAGGCACTTGGGGGCGCACTGCGTCGCATCATAGTATGTAGGATGAAAGAATTTGGATTTACTTGGTTTGGTGTGAAGGTAATAACAATTGGACAAGTCATTTGGAAATCGGAATTGGGGTCTGAGGATACATCGTTTGATTTATTTAGACAGGATACGGGGATGAGTGGGAAAGGAAAAGGGAAAGTTGTGATGAAAAAGTTTTGCGTTTACTTTAAGTGGAACAATGAGGGGATTCAGTAAGAAGTCAGTCAATAGTTTCAATAGTTAGTTATGTAGATATTCCTACAAAATTGACAATTTTCTACCATGGGTGGACCTGGTTTTATTACCTTCCGATAAGTTTCTAAAACTAATGGAATGAAAATTTTTCCCTGGAATTGTAACCAGTTGAACCCGTTCATTTTGCTGTTTTTCTAGAACTGCAAGCAGTTGAACCCGTTCATTTATCTGTTTTCCTGGAACTGTAACCAGTTGAAGCAGTTTAAGGTCAACCTCGACATCTGGCCCAGAACTCTCCAACCTACTCTCCTGACCTTAATTGTTTGCATTGTTGGGGGGAAAATGACTACCCCAGGAGGAAGTGTCCATTTGTTATAAAATTCTTCTCGCAGTCGAATCAATGTTAAAGGACAATATCTAAGTAAATATTTCAAAAACCAAAACAAATTCTGTCGTCCAGATTTAAGGCTGCTCCAGGGCACTATCTAAACCAACTATCTTTCCGATATAAATATTTGTGAACATTCTCGCAACTTTTAAAAAAATGTAGGTATTTATTTCCAATAATAATCACTACACTAAACTTCCTCTTCGGAAAACTGCCAAACATAAATTTGTTTAATAAGCACGTAATCATACTGATATATTGATCCATGTCCACCATGAAATAATCATATAGACCTTTGACATTCTCCACTATTAAAATCTGATAATATCATATTATTATAATAATAGATAATAATTATTTGTCTACTATAAGCTAATTTTATTTTATCAAAACTGACTCGCCTCAATAAACTACGGATGGAGTACATGGCAGAAAATTTAATTAGCTTAAATGAAATGTTTAAATCATACATCATACACATTGTTAAAAGCGTGCATAGTTAATAGTGGGGGTTAAAAGTGTTAACTCAAAAACAAGCTATAGGTATTCTAGCTCTAGATGACTACCTACCTCCATTAAACTTACATACATATAAAAGATCTTTTGTTTGTTTCAATTCGCATATATCTACCCTCTTTGATCTATGCAAAAGTTTATTTGTTTTTTCTCTGATTCTCTTAAGCTCCTCCGAGCAGAAGGGCAACCCAAGCCAACCCAACCCAAGAAAAAACTTTTCCTCAAAACAACAACAAACAAGCATTGATATATCAGAGAGAGACTAGAGACTATGCATTTATATTTTTATGAAATAAGTTTGTATACTTTAGATATATAACAGGGGAATTCCTTATCTAAGATATAAACTTCCCTTATAGTATGCAGGTCGCCGCATGATTTTATTCAAAGACAAAGGGGCCTTTCTCCGTTTTCAGTCTTCGGTCAATATGAAATTCACGTACGGAAATAAGTTTTCAAATTGGATGATGCTGTGTCCGCATACACCGTCGTCATATATAGGCATATATACATAGTTACCGGATTCCTAACCATCAGTGGAACCATAACCCCGAAGCGCGCCTGGAATCGATGGCGCGGGGCGGGTGCGTAAGCGCTACCATCCTAAACTTTGTTTTAGGCTAGGGGAAAAAAGGGTGAGCCACTTGTGAGAGGCAACCAAAGCGGCTACTTTACCTTCAATTTTATCCGATATAACAATTTTTAACACACATTGGGCTGATGGGAAAGCGATTTTATCGTTGCAGGTCTTCTGGTTAGGGGATAGTAAAATGCAGTTGAGGGACAGGAGGGACCATAATATCCTAGTTCTCATGACGGTATTAATTTGTATTGACAAGTATGTATTTTCATTATAATCCGCTGTCTTAGATAAATAGTTATTTAAGCATTAAGGGAGGTAAGTAATATTTACCAGTCGAGGGCGAATTTTTAGTTGTTCATCTTTCATTAATTCATCTTCGACATACCACAAGCTGTCAAAAGAAAACTGGAACTTCCCTAGGGACGTAAGTGAAGCTCCTTACGTCCCGTTGTCAATAACAACCAATAAAATTTTGGTCAAGTCAACTACACCGCTATTTGATTAATTATACAAATTGTACAAGGTAGTCATCCACAAGTACCACACTTCCCTAGGGACGTAAGTGAAGCTCTTTACGTCCCGTTATTGTCAATAACATTTTATTAAAATTAACTAAGCTCCTATCAACAATTATAATTGATTAATTATAATTATACAAATTGTATTAGGAAATTTTTGGCAATCGCAAATTCAACATGTTGATGCTTTTCAGTTACAATAAATTCGAGTGACGCTGAATAAATTCCGCACGAAAAATGTTGGAAATAATGGATATGCTCACAGCAGAATAAATATGATGCAAATATATAAATAGTGTAGGCGATACACCTTATCGGGACAAAAGGAATATAATAAAAGCACCTCCTGGCTGTGCCTTGCTTGGCGTGTGACTCGAAGGACATTATTTGAATTTCCCTGACAAAACTTTATAGACAATTCTTCCGCTTATGCCCTTTTGACTGTGCTTACAAGATTCATTTAAAATATTGCTCCTGCTATACAACATTTTACTGCTGGCTGTATATTTTACCTTAGACGTGATAAAAATAATAAAAAATGTGAAATGGTTTTGGAAAGGAGTTTATAATGTATACACAAACGGCGATAAATCATTGGCGTTGTTTGTATTGTTTTACCGACAATAAAATCTAATGGTTTGTTTATTTGTGAAATTGCAAAAATTACTAAGGGATTATTTGGGTGTTTGCGCTGATGTGAGCGCTTTTTCTAAAAATAAAAAACTGGAATTTTTAATTGCCTATTATTGCTTTGGTTTGTTGATTGGTTTTAACGCTTGACTACGCTTTATTTTCATTTTCCACTGTTGTTTCAACTATTTATGTAAAAAAAACTATAACAACACAACTGCCAGGTATAGTCCTTGCTAATTGATTCCATTATTCCTGCAACATTTTTATTCCCTCGGTAGTATTTTTTACACAACTTATTCAATTACAAAACATTTTTATGGAAAATGGCTCATATCCAACGACAAGTAGATACATCGAAAACAGGGAAAAATAAAAAGCTTTAATGTTACCATTTGTATACGGTGTAGAAATTAAATATTTACGAACGCTCTTACAATGTGCGGATTTACTTCCTTTGTTTTCTTGACAGGAAATAGGTGCTTAAATATTCACTCTAAGACATTTTTACTTGTTTTATTTTATGTAACCTACGGAATAAAAACATTTTCCCCTATTTAGTACAACAAAAGATAAGACAAATAACAAAAAAATTAATGGATAGTTGATATATTTACGTTAATTAATTATGACAATAATTAAACAACAACATCAGCTTGATGTTTAGTTTGTATATTGAATAAAAACACATTGTTCGTTAATGTAGATTATAGAAAATTTGTACAGTTAAATAAATTACTTGATCTGGTTCTGGTTTATACAAGCCAGTAGTTTTGGTTGTTTATTGATAAAATAAAGCATTGAACTTTGAATAATGGCTGGTAGTGTGTGTAGGTATTAAATGTAATTTCCGGCCCCTTTCAACTTGCTTAGGCAACATAACAGAACATAGATAAGCTAGTCAAGGTTTTCCGGTCAGGACTAAATACTAAATATTATTAGAATTGACTTTGGGAAAATATATTGGGTTATTCTACCTGGACAAGATAAAATAGCAGTAAATCTTAGGATATTTTTTTTAAATACATAACAATAAGAGAACTCGCGAAACCAAATTAAAGAGGTTGTTAAATTTGAGCAAATATGTCCGAATATATCCGAAGATTCGCGTGACGTCACACCGTTGTAAACACAGCCCTTTTTATATTATTTTATACTCAACTTAGTGCAATAAAATATCATTTCTTAACTGGTTAAGTAGGATGTAACTTTAACAGCGATAAGACTTGGTAATAACTCTTAATCAAGTTTATTTAGGTCATTTCCCTAGCCTCTAATACAAGAAACTAAGTGATATAATTCAAGAAAAATCATTACAAAAAAATTTATTGTTTTCTTTTGAAATCTTTCGGCCCATCCACGCTTTCTGTTTGGAATCCCGCACGTGCTAAACAGTGTCCCAAATCCATTAATCGATTTTCTGCAATATGCACGAAACTTACCGAGGGTTCATAAATAATTTGTGCGTGATTATATCTGATGTACTTTTGTGATGGCTAATACAATAACTTCTTTACTTTTCAGTTTTTTACATGGATGAAAAGGAAAATTGTTTTATTCGTTCTCATGCAAGTTTCAAATTCAATCCATTCGTTTCAAGTCACCATCTGTAATTTATTTATTCAAATAGCTGGTGTAATTGAAGCTTATCGTAAGAAGGCGTATGCTATCACATGTAATATAGGAGCGTTTAAGCGGGGTATTATACATTTTTCATATACATTACCCATTAATAATTCATAAAATAATACCAAAATGGATATATGCGGCGGGACGTAATTGAAATATTGTCATTGAATGCCGGAAAACTAGTTAAACTTGTTATAGTGTCTCTTTTTTCCCTTGTCACGATGCACAAACCAACAAAACGAAAATGTTTTCTTCATCATCAAACTATCAAACACTGGAAATACTAATTACCTAGTTGGCATTAGCTAGATTGGTTTATTACCAAGTCAGATGACTTCCTTTGGGCTTTTGAGAAAATAGTTGCGTTTGCCGTATAGCTTAATAAAGCCTCTAATTTCTCTAACTGGTTATTATATTGACATAGAGTTCATTGATATGCTATTAATTGTCCTCTATCACAAAACATTTGCATACTGGATGGGTGTAATTTAACTCCACAACCTTCATGATGCTTGAATCTAACCTCATGCATGTCTGGTTTTGGTTTGGGTTTTTTTAATAAAAACTAGTTGGTGTAATCTTGTGTAATTGCGCACTAGTACTAACTACTATCGGATGCTTCTTTTCGAATATTAAATAGGAGAGGTTATGACATTACAAAAAACCAGGGGGAAAATGTGCACGGGATACCAAGCGAGTTTATGCAGTTGCTCAAATTAAATTACAAGTTGCTGACAAGCTGGGTGTTGGGAATAGTTTAATAATTTAAACGTTTCGTAATTTTTATCATAGATTAATTTAGTTTTAAAATAAGAGGACTAAAAAATGTGGCTACTTCCTCCAGGAGGAAATAATATAAAATATTTTGAAGATGATCGCCAGTTAGTCCATTTGTCCGAAACTACTAGAAAGAAATATTTAGGTTAGGTTAGGTTATGTTAGGTTATTATTATCATTGGGTAGTTTTAGCTTACAGAAGATCGATACATTTTTTAATGTATTAAAGTTTGGATTCCTAAAAGTTCTCGACTTTAGGCACCTTGAAAAATCGAAGCCGGGTTTTCTTAATATCTTGTCACCAATAGATCCTAGAATAAAAATCGGTATTACCAATCTTCGATCTGTTATGATTTTATTATATTTTTTTTGATATTTGCTATCAAATTTTTTGCGATAAGTTCCGAACCACCC
This sequence comes from Pediacus dermestoides, assembly GCA_963942485.1. Classification (NCBI taxonomy): domain Eukaryota; kingdom Metazoa; phylum Arthropoda; class Insecta; order Coleoptera; family Cucujidae; genus Pediacus; species Pediacus dermestoides. The sequence goes on along the minus strand of OZ012630.1, from coordinate 1,536,696 downwards.
TGTATAATACACCAAAATAAATTACCTAAAAGTATATTTATAATTTCCCTCACACTTTTTCTCCTGTAATATAATGCAAACATTTACATGATGCGCTGTTCCTTTTTTGTTGCAGTCCCATTTTGCCTCCTCCAGCGAGTTGTACATTCCGGTAGTTTTTCGATATAAATTTTTGAGTATAAGTACAGTCATAAATTTCCCAGAGCAATGTTTAATAAAGTAGGTAAGAGTGAGTAACATACATAAAACACCAATATCAAACGGATGGATAACAAAAATATATTGCCTGGTCACAACTCGCCCCCCATACTCCTCCCCCAGACAAGAAATATACTCTCTACATATACGATATTTATAAGTTGCAGTTTGACTGCATGCAACCACTAAGATTTTTCGAAGCTGTCAACTGCGCCGCCAGTATTTGATTTGTTTTTTTGTATGCATCGATTTCGCGTTCGCAGGTGCCAAAACGTATGTGCAAAAAGTTTTTTTCTGTTAACGCACAGGGTGGAATTTATTAAGTTTAAAGTACCCTGCCAAAGTTGAAGGATGTCTTTTTAATTCCCCGGGATTTGCTTTGCAGAAGTTTGATCAATATTTAGATTGAAATGTGCTTGTGTATCGGTGGTGGGAGGGCACTTAGGAGAGCCTGATGTCAAACTGTTGCTCAATGAAATAAACATGGATGTTCATGCACGGTTTATGATTGGGAATTGATTGATTGGTACAGTTGGATGTTAATTATTGTGATGGGTGGAGGAGTTTGCAGCATTACCTTGCAACACCATCGGAAGGATAGAAAAATTTTAGAATTATTCACAAATATATAAAATAGATTTACTACAATAACAAATTTGTTGTAGGATTTTTTTTCAAATTGTACTTTAATGAGATTCATTACGACACAAGTATTATAAAATATAGAAAATACCTAGCACTTTTATACTACTAGGAATTTGTGCTACTCCTCAGTATCAATTCCCAGTGAAAAATCTCCAGCGATTTTTCCTGCCTTAACAATATATGTTTGTCCAGACCACAAAATATCAATAACAACGTAATGGATACCTAAACTGCAATAAAAGTAGCGATTACCAACTGCAATGAAGCATACAATTGCACATATTTCTTAAGAAAAATGATGCTGGATGATAAGTCGTCGTCGTAAGCAGACCAATAATGCTGGGAATTATTGCCCGCCGGGGACACTCTTTCTCTTCCATCCTCTCTTGTACATTGGTGATGAAAGAAACCAAAACGAAATATGGCCCTGCAATATAAACCATCAAAACCATCCAATACCAAAACCAGACGCACGCGTGTGTGCGGTGTGGTTTTTTTCTTCTAATATACGATTATTGCCCAACGCATTAACACACAATTGGCACCATTTGTATTACTAGTGTAGCTTTTATTTTTGGGTCCCATTGCCGCACGTTATTTATCGAAGATGATTAATACGTCCGATAAATTGTGTTTTAACTGCCCATCGAAAGTGGTTTTTTGTGGTTGGGTTTTATATAAATTTTAGGGGCATGTAGCAATAACAATAATATCCTTCCAACCCTTGATTTAATTTTATCCTAGAATAAAGAATATATTAAGCGGTATTAATTAATATTCAACGTTTCATGTTTGCTCTAAAAACAAACAAGTACTTATGTAGTAAATAAATCCCGTTAAGCCGTATTTTTCCCCTTTTCAGTTTTTTCTACAAGCCCTACAAAACGGGTAACTACAAAATTGATTAGTGGAATCCATTTTTAATGGCTGTAATTTGCATGACAGAGCATGGAATAACAAATTGTATTGTAGAACATGTAACGTTTACATTATAATTATAACATTATGCAGTTTTCATTTTTACAACTAAACTAAAATATAAAAGGGAAAAACAAAAAAATAAATGTTTTGTTGTTGAGGTTAGTAATTTTTATGGTGAGGGAAAAATATGAATTATTACAAATTTATGCGCTGTGAAACATATGAGAAAAAACAACGTATTTACATATTTTGTACTGTATTTCTCTTGACTGAACCAGGAAAATTTTATTATATTTTTCCGCTTAAGAAAATATTTTCCAAGCTTATGTTAATTGAAATGATTTAGGAGTAATTATTTTCAACTAGGTAAGTATAATTACATAGAATCCAGAAACAAAACGGGTTTAAAGTGAGGTTAAGTAGACCTAACCTAACTTCTAGGATTCTACGAGATCTAACGCAAAAACGCGAATTTGGGGTTCTTTGTATTCATTCCATAGTCTATTTTTTTAGCAGGAGAATAGGAATTAAAAATATTTGGGTTAAATAGTGAATCAAATTAATATATTTCAAATTTCCCGCCAAATATTTTCACTTCTAATTCTCTTTACTAGAACTTTATTTGTCCTCGTTCGAAGTCTTTATTCTTTAAACTGAAATCCTTCGCATTACCTAATATTTACTATAACAATCGAAATAATCGAGGGAAGAACAAATTTAATATTTCCAATGAATAAAGTGAGGTTAGGTTCGACTTTTCTGTATTCCAACTAAAATTTTTTTAAATTTTATATCAAAATTATTATTAGGTAATCCAAGTTCTTCCAAACTTATGGAAAACTTTTAAATCTCATTAAAAATTACTAGCTAGGTAAGTTATTAAACGGAATTTCATCTGCTATGAAAATATTTTATATAATGTAACTACATCTAAGTACCTGCTGCTTGCAGGATTAATAACATAAATTTTTTATGCATATAAAATATATATAAGTATAGCTAAAACTGGGTAGTTTTTAATAATATTACAATAAACTGAAGTTAGCGAATTATTTATACGTAAATACTTTTTGTTTTCTCGTATTTCCAATGAAAATTCTAGAGAAACTTGTTTAGTCAATAAATTTTGCTGCACTTAGGTATGGAACAGGTTTTTTAATATAGCCAACTAGAACTAGATTATTTTATTTAAAACTTTGTTAATTCTAATATGACCAGCGCAGGAATATTTAATAAAGTGACTTGTAAATTATTCCTGAAGATCCATAGAAATTCTGTATTTGTGTATTTTCCAATAATATAAATTTACAATGCATTAGTTATAGAAATAACACGGAGGTTAGCCTTAGATATTAGAGTCACTACCTAAAATTAAGCTACATGAAGAAAATATTTTGAGCTATACTTAAAATTATTTTTCGAAATTTTACGATAGTTCTAAGGACACTAAATCTAGAATTAAAAAATTTCTTAGTGAGTCTATGGTAGACAGTAAATTTGGACATATCTGCATTCTATGTGAATAATCTAGATCTAGAAGAATCAACTTGTTCATTTTTCTAACTAATTTTAAAAACAGTCTGCTAGCAGGAATAACGAAGGACACTAAATCTAGAATTAAAATATTTCTTAGTGAGTCTATGGTAGACAGTAAATTATAACAATTTTAGAAACAGTCTGCTAGCAAGTATAACGAAGGTGACAAATCGCTTGTGCTTCGGTTCAAACATCCTCCTACTAGTTAAATAAAATCATCTCCGGACTCAACCGTTGATGTTGATATTCACTTGCACTCTCACAACTCTCGCTCCATCATCACAAATTCGTTTCTATTTATTTTCCAAATAAACCTCAAGTCACACTACCCACCACCCCACAAAAATCCTTATATCTAAAGCTTAATCCTTGAATCCGGTGGAGTTGTTTGGACTCGACGGCGACGCGTCGTCTCTCACCTACTGTCCTAAATCTACACATAAAGCGGGACGGGGAAGCCCTTAGCCCGTGCCGGCGGCCGATTGAGTGGGTATTGATCGAAGAAGGCCATGCTTATCGCACACTTGGATCTAAACTCGCAGCTTACTGCCGCTGGAATGGATTTACGGCTGTCGGGGGATCGTCGTCGTCGACGACGACGACACCATCACCAAACGTATATGGTGCTACAAGGAGTTTTGTACAGCAGCAAAAGTAGCGTCGGCGTGATTCGTTCTCATTTCATTTATAAGAAAGTAAATCTGGTCGAAAAAGGGAGCATAAATTCAATTTGGTTTGTTTGTGTTTGGAAACGAAGGGGCTGCAAGTGGAGCTGGACGGTAGGACGACGACGAAGGAGATTTGTTTTATTGTCTGTTAAGACGCAAAGGCTTCATGTGGGGGCAAGTGTAAGCTATAAAAATACAGTCATGACTTTAACATGGGATTTATTGGAAAAGAGACAAAATGCTTTAGTAGAACCTAAATAAACTAAACTCCCTGAAACTGATTAAAATTTTTACAAAGTAAAATTTTGCTGGATGTATAAACTTGTAACGCCCCCACCACGTTATTTATGGTAAAAGCTCTGGGTTTATTTATACAAAAATATTTGACAAATGTCGCAAAGAGTTTGCCCCTTGGGTGGCATCAAAGTTGCAACCGGCTCGGCTGGCCGTAGAATGTTCTACAATATGAACGAACGTTTGGTTTGGATGTACGAGTAGTCATGTGAAATCCCCCGGTTGACTTCTCAGGGGATTTCTAGATAAGTTGACAGTTGACCGCTGTCTTGTCTCGTATACTTAACGCCTTGCAAGTTAAAACTGCACTTTATCCATCATGGAAAGTTAGAAAACAACAACACTTTGATAAATTTGGTATGTATTGTATACAGGGTATTTCACGAGTAATAATGAGCCTGATGGAATTGAAAATGCAACCCACAATACACTTGCATTACAAATACCATACAAATGTATTGTGGGTTGCATTTTCAATTCCATCAAGCTCATTATTACTCGTGAATTACCCTGTATACATTTGTATATACAATATTCAATTATAGTTGCAGCTTCTGGAAATGAACTTACTTTGTATGGAAATTTTTACTTTGTGCCGAGTGTACGCTTTTTATTTTTGCTGACGCCCGCTACTAAACGGAAGTACATTTTACACCAATAATTGTGGATGCTGTTGTAGCTCGCTTCTACCTATTGCAAAGTTTCTCCCTGGTTTTTTATTAGTTCCTGTTTTCGCTGCCCTCTACTTTAACAATTATACCCACCGAACTGAAACAGCATAAAATATAATATGAAATCTCCGCACAATTGTGTTTTCAAGATAAATCTTCGCCGACCAACAAGAATTAAACCGTTTACGCGCGAAATTATAGACGGGGCAAGTGCAAACCACACAATATATAACACAATCCTCCGCCCAACTCTTTTTAATTTCGGACAGTTGTTAGACCCAACCACTTAACTTTGTGCACCGAAATATAAATCTTTGTGTGTGTGGTTTGCACGGAAAATAATTCCAGTTGAACTAGAGGGCAGACACAACGAGTAAAGACGGTTTTATATCTGTTTAAAACCGAAAACAACTTGCTAACTAAAATGTATTACTTTGAAATCGAATAGTTGTGTATACTAGACCACCTCTATCTTACCAGTTAAAACTACGGGTTGAATTTATGCTTCGCACCAACAACTTTGCTTGTAACTTTACTGTGTGAAATAAACGACCAACTCCCCTAAATACTCTAAAGTTTGCCAAGTTTTCCAAGGCTGGCTTCAAGAAAAATTCAGATGGTATAATAGTAATTTGTTGAGTGAGCTCATATTTTTATCCAACATAAATTTTAATTATTACGATAATATAAAAATTCTACTACCTAGAACTAATTTCATTTTTTACAGCGGATTTCAGAATTAGCCTAATAGTATACAGAGTACTAGTGCCAACTAGCTTAACAATTGTGTGAGACGGGGAGCAACGTCCTTGTCTTAGCAGTCGGCTATATGTATAGAACAAAAACGCGCAATTTTCCCTCTAATTTACTATAAATATTAATTAGCAATTTTATTTAGTCTATAAATTACCACCCCGCGCAAACTGACAAGAAATATCGGTGTAGCCTCCTGTCACAAAAAGCTTGTAAAATGTCCAGGCTAATACCATTTTTTATGGCTGATATGTGTGCCATCTCCTCCTCTTCTTCACTTTTATTATTATGAAGGGTCCTGGTAATAATAACAGCGCTAAAGTGAGACATGAAAAGAGCTGACGAAGGTGTAAAAATATACAGTGGGGCAAGTGTGACGGCGATATATTTGATGTACCATAAAATACAGCAATACATATTCAAGATGCCATACATCGCAGTTTAACAAAAAAGACGAAAGAAAAAGCCACTAAAGCTTATCTTAACGACATCGGTGTGGGGGTGTGCGTGAATAAAGTAGTGTGTGTGGTGCTTTATACGCCACCAGCTGCCACCCCCATCAGAATTATAAGAAAAAAATTGTTAGGGGTTAGTTTTAAATTTTCGTCGAGGATATTGTCGAAATTGCATGCGAAGTTTTGATTTAATAAAGAGAAAATAATGACGAATGACAAACTGCTTTTCCGATAATATATTACAAATTGCTTCGAAATATAATTTTATTGTAGCATATTTACCTTTAGTCTTCGTACCAAGCGTTTTATAAATAAGTACATGATTTATGGCTTTTAGTTTTAGTTAACTAGAGTCACTTGGATTTTAACTAACGATAACAATTTGAAAATCTGAAACAATATATTCCAATATCGAATTGTTTTATTGACGCTCTTCAACTTAGTGGGGGATGAAATGGCCCTATTTAAAAGAGCGACACAGACATCACATGTCGAAATATTTATGGGGCAATCGCATGTCGCCAGGGAGGAACCGGAACCCACTCCAAGTTCCTAACATTTCCTGAATTTACTAAATCAATGATGAAAATGCAAAGGGTTTGGTGAATAAATTAACAAAAACAACGTAAATGTGTGTATTTTACTCTAACTAATATGCATGAGTATCAAGTACAAGTTTATTCCAGTAACCAACCTAAATTTCATCCACCCTGTAAATATTTCTGCGAAAACCCTCAGCAAAATTTCACGTAAGGTTAAGACATATTAACATATGTTTATAGATCCTTTTGTTGCGGCTTGAGGTGTACAACTATTAATATTCCTTTGTTAGTTAATTTTGCTGCTTGCTTGACGTTTTTAGGTGAATAATTTATTATAAGGAGCACAGGATATATGGGGAAATTTTGCCACGTCGACCTTGATGATGATGATGGCGGGAAAATCGATTGGAAATGCGAAACAAAGCATGAAAATGTGTGTTCGAAGGATGGATAACTGGGGAAGGTGCACCGAACCAAATATTGCAACAACACGAGCCCGGGGTTTCAGTTAGTAAATAAACAAATACATTACACAGTTTCTGTTAGGAAAATATTCAACCATCTTCTAAACTTAACAATATTTGCTAAATAATCATATAAACTTAAACCTACTTTAGCTAAAATTCACTTAGACTGTGAAGGTGTTTATGCATTCCTGATTAAGTAAGTCACAGTCTAAGTGTATTTTTAATTTAAAATTGGTGTTAAGTTTTTATCGATGAAAAAAAGCTAATACAATTTATATATCGAATAAATTCTTTCATTGATTTACAGTTTTTAGTAGTTAAGTCTGAAATATAAATTACAATTACCTTTGCTCCAAAATTGTACAACCACTGTTTGCAAAGGCAATAAAAACCTAATTCAAATAGATAATTTATTACCATCTTTTATACAGTTCCAAGTACTTAAGGTCCTCTCGCATTCTCTTTAAATTTAAACCAGAAGAGGCGCAGAGGGGCATCGCAGTTAAAACAGCAATTCACGCCCGCGTGGTAATTTAAATAGCAAACTAAAACCCCAACATTGTAATAAACATGCAGCGCCAGCAAAGAAATCGCAACACAAACGAGCGCATCAGCAAACCATAAACTAAATTTGAAGGAAATGGAAATCGTCGATTTTACTACACTACTATTATAAGGAAAAAAGTTTCGTTTTCCTTCCTGTTTTGTTTTCCGGGTCCTTGTGTTTCCCCTCCAAAAGTATCACGTTTCAGCCCGTAAAATCCCATCCATCGATATGCGAAATAGTCTTTAATTCAATAGGTTTATGCCTGTTTCGGATGTAGCCCATTGTCTTTTACGACAGCCGAATGACACTGCTTAGGAATCCAAATGGTTTATATAACGAAAAAATAAAAAGTGTTTCAAAGGGATTTTTCAGAGGGGGTTTAAACCCTATCAGTTTCCACCCGGTTGTCCTCGACTTGTGTTTTTGGAATTTATGCCACTGTTAATCGAATCCCCTTCTGTGGGAAGTAAGGGAAGTTTCAAGAGGTCTTAGTTGTACTCTAATACTATAGTTTGTTGAGATTGTACAATTTATTTACAAAGAAACGATTTGTAGTTTCAGTTTCAATGAACTATGCACGAAACAAACAAACCAAACAATTTATTTGCAGACGGTTTTAATATGTAAAGCACGTGCACCCATTATTCAATTTATTAAGCGATTTAATAATTTCGTTCATTGTTGCACCACTAGCAGACATTTCAGTACAATCGAAAAACTTTCCTTGCAACAAAATAGCTTTCGTTATTCACTTGATCACTTGACCTTTCTTTTAATAATTCACTTATCCATCCAGTGAGCGCCGTCATTAATAAATTTAATTAAAAGGTCTACGTTCCAAAAAATGTACAGAATATTAAGGATTCTCTTTTTTTTTCAAGTAAAAATAACACGAACAAGGAAAAATGGATAATTAAATTTTTTATATGAAATTCAAAAGGAATTTCTTAAATTCGTCAGGTTATCTGTGGGGTGGGGATCAATATTGTATGCTAAAGGAAGAAGGAAAGTCAGAGTAACAGCAGTGGGTGTTCAACTGTTCAGGATAATTAGGGAAAACCTAATATAACTGATTCTATTACAGTTTAAAGTCTGTTGGATATTTCATGTTAGTTTTCTTGTAAATTTCTCTATAATAGTAGAGTAGGTTGGACATGGACAATTCTGGGCCAGAGGTTGAGGTTGACCTTGAACTTGACCCTGGAAAACTGCTAAATGAACGGCTTCAACTGGTTACAGTTCCAGAAAAACGGCTAAATGAACGGGTCCAACTGCTTGCGTTGCGGGAAAACTGTTGGACCCGTTCATTTAGTCGTTTTTCTGGAACATAAGTAGAGTAGGTTGGACAGTTCTGGGCCAGAGGTTGAGGTTGACCTTGAACTTGACCCTGGAAAACTGCTTCAACTGGTTACAGTTCCAGAAAAACGGCTAAATGAACGGGTTTAACAGTTTTCCCAGAACTGCAAGCAGTTGGACCCGTTCATTTAGCCGTTTTCCTGGAACTGTAACCAGTTGAAGCAGTTTTCCAGGGTCAAGTTCGAGGTCAACCTCAACCTCTGGCCCAGAACTGTCCAATCTACTCTACTTATGATATTAACTTGTGACCTTTAGACTCGTCTCAATAAAACTTCAACTACTGACCCCTTAACTCTTCCACTTGTTCTTCCTTAGAGTCCTTCCCAAGAACTTAGGATATTTTTGGATCATAACAGGAACGGTTTTAAATGAGCAAGCCTTAAAAGCTTTCAGTGTGAGGTTTGATAAAAAAAATCGAAGCGTAGTTTACTCCGTCTACGAAGACATTTTTAAGGTTTACTTGAGTTAATTTCAAAAAAGTTATCGTCGGGAAAATTGCAGACTTGCTTGGAAACAAGTGGAGCAACTTCATAATTATTTATTGGATAATTTCAAGAAAATTGAGGTGATTAGTAGGGAAAAATTGAAGTATTATTTTATTGGGACCAAATGAAGATGGGACGAGTTTTTCACAGAGGAAATTGAGGAGCAAATGATTAAGGAATAATTACAGGAAGATGCTATTTCCAATCCAATATAATAAAACGATTTTTATAACTACTAATCCTAAATTATAATTCTAGCTTGAAGCAAAGTTTTTCTAAACTATCCGCTTACTAACTGGATAATTGTCTTCAAGTTATCATGCAGAATGCTTATTAACTTCTAATTAGAAAACGCTTTATTTTATTACCTTATACAGATAATAACTGCAAAAGAAAAAAGTAAAATCCATTAGTACAGCGGTATCTTACACATAGGCAGTTTTATGTAAATAAATAACCTATAAATACATTTTCTTGTAATTTACAACGTTTTATTAATCATTTTGTCCATACATAGTGTGTGATATTTCAGCTACCTGATTAACAGTTCAATTACCAATAAATTAGATTTTATAATATCTATTTACATTCAAGTCGTGTCCGAACAATTAATAATAAATTCAAGAAAAATCGCACAATATGGTTAAACTACCACACAATTTATTGTTGTATCCTTGTACGTATCTCTTACATCACCCTTCTCTCTACTTACATGCGAGAGTAAAAAAAACCGGCACCTCGCTAGGTGTTCACTTTTCTTTAGCTGTGTGTGCAACGCCATTAATTTAATCTTGTTTGGGAAGATTAATTGGTGCAAACAAAAGCATAGAGCCAAGAAAGATGTGTAAAGCCTGGAAATTTATTTCACTTCATTTCCACTCTTTAAATTTGAAGTAGAATAGAGAGAAGGGGTGGGAAGGAGAGTGGATGGCAGGGCAAGCAGCCTCAAAGGGATTACACACAATGAAACAATAGAAGTTACAATTATTAACCTTTGGGATTGTTCACATTTTGCAAATTTGCATTTCAATTCGTCGACGACCTGAGACACGATACTACGCTCTCGGAATACATTTTGTAAATGTGTGTGTGGGTATGAAATTGCATTTAATACTACGGGTATTGTGCTTTGTGTACAGGACAGACATGATAGGGAAATACTTTCAATATTGGTATAACTTCAGAAGGCTTCAACCGTAGCTATTAAATACACATATTGAATGCATATTTCCTTAGCATGATACTAAATGCACAATTTCCGAATTTTTAAGAATATATTTTAAGGAATTTAGGAATTAAAAGCTTGAGAAGCTACTACAAGCTTCATTTTTTGTAAGTCTAGATAAGCAGTAGAAGTAGATGCTACTTCGAATAGGAGTAACTCTATCTTCTTCCTCTTCTTTCTCGCTCAATATAAGCTTTAAAATCTGTTTCCCAAAATCATTACTTCTTTAGAATTCTCTCTCCATGAATTTTTTCTGAATCTTTTTGAGAACCTGATGATCTAGATATTTTCAATAATGAGCTTGTTGTTTTTTGCTTTCTCTACTAACCTTTAATGATGTGTTTCATCCACGTATTTGAGCCATTTGAGCCTATATTGAGTATTATATTGTGCTTAAATTTTTTGACTCTTTTCCAGATTTTCCATAAATATTTCTAGTGGGTTTTTGATGTTGTCTTCAGGGCTTAATTATTAGCTGTTGAAGAATGATAAAGTCTACTTTCTTCCTCTTTGTTCTCGCTACTCGCTCAATATGAGCTTTAAAATCTGTTTCCTAGTATCATTACTTCTTTAGAAGACTCTCTCCATGAATTTTTTCTGAATCTTTTTTGAGAACCTGATGATCTATTTCCAATAATGAGCTTGTTGTTTTTTGTTTTCTCTACTAACCTCATCCACTTATTTGAGCCATTTGAGCATCTATTGAGTATTATATTGTGCTCAAATTTTTGGACTATCAAATCGAGATTTTCCATAAATAGTTCTAGTTCGATTTTGATATTCTTTTTTACGCTTTATTATTGGCTGTTGTGAAAAATGATAAAGTCTACTTTCTTCCTCTTCATTCTCGCTCACTACGAGCTTTAAAATCTGTTTCTCAAAATCATTACTTTTTTCCATGAATTTTCTGCGAATCTTTTGGACATCCTTATGATCTCTTTTCGCATTAAATTTTATATGATGACTTCTTCGAGCCATTTGAGCACGTCTGAATATAAAATTGTTCACTTCTTGATGTCACATTTAAATTTTTTGTTACTTTTCCGATTCCTTTCATTGGAATTGATTCAATGAAAATTCCTGTTAAAATTCGTGATAGTTCTGTCAAATTATCATCACAAAACTTGTTGTATTTTATTCTATTCTTCTGCCCTGCGTCCTTAACGACATTTTGATTTACCAGTCAAACAAAACCCAATTTTTTTCTTCTCTACAACCGTGATTTTAATCAGATTTATTGTACCACACGATTCTTTTGTGGTATTATAGTTTGACAAGGCAACAAAATTATGCGTACTTTTACATAACATACGTAGCTATAACAGTAATTGTCCTCGATAATTACTATACCTACCTATAGATATTTTTGGGTCGTTATCTTTTAATCACCGTGTAGTAGGGGTAAAAAAGGGTAAAAACGCTACCCTTTTTAGTAGTTTAGGTTGTTTGGGGGAATAATTCAATTTAACTTTGAGGGGGCCGCACCTTAAAGACAAGACAGTAAAACCTACTTACGCCTTCTAAAGGGCAACAGATAAAGAATACTTCCAACCCTCTTGTGCGCACCCCCGGTAATTTTATTACTTTATTATCGTTCAAGTCTTATCAAGTATAATTTGTTGGCAATTACATTTACTTTTCATTAATTACAAAATAGAATGATGCGCCCGCCCTCGCTCTTTTAACCCACAAATTCTGTTTAAAAACAACCTGATGGTGGTGAATTATCATAAATTTATTTCGCTCTGCTATCGATATCACCACATGACACAAAAAGTATAAATGTAGTTTAGTTTACCGCAGATCCAATTAAATATTCTGATTGGTTTTGTGGATTCCCCACAGATCTAGTCTAGAATATTGTAGGTACAGTTTGGATGCAGCTTATTACTATACTACTATATAAATAAAAAAATTCTTACTACTTGATAATCGGAATTTCATAACTAACATGTTGGTGGAGTTGAACAAACTGTTACATGACCATGATTCATTACGCATGTATCACGAAAAATCAATTACATACATTAGAATAAAAGTGGAGCTAATTTATTATTAAGCGCATACGAATACCGGTAAATTATTGGTAATTTCTTATTTATAATACACAGAAAACTGCCACATGCGATTTTCACAGATACTTAGCGGTGGTGATTAATTGGACAAAATTATATGTTTTTACTTTCTTTTCTAAAAAATTTAATCAGTGGTTCTAAAACTGTCACAATGCGAAATCCAGCAATACTTTTATTTCTCTCTCTCTTTACCATTTAGCCTCTCTTAGTTCTCTCCAGTGCGACTCTCACCCAAGGCACAGAATACAATAGCCAGAAGGATCTCTTTCCCTTTAGCTCATTGTTTTCGTGCCCCCAAGAACATGGCTGCCATTCTAAATCAGGCATTTTTACATCAAAAGTGCCGACACTGAGAGATCCTGGATATTGTATTCTGTGCCTAAGGTAACCCTGCGACTCTCTTTAAATCGTCGTACTATTTTGCTAGTGGTCTTCCTGCTTCTTCTTCTCGACCACTGTCTCCATCGCGTCAATCTGGCGTTCCATTTGGTTCTTGCTACGTGGCCTGCATTTTAATTTTGTCACTCTATTCATCACTTCTGCCACTCTTGTTTTCCATCGAATCCACTCGTTCCACTTTCTATGTCTTACAATAATGCCTAGCATCGACCTCTTAGCTCTTGGCGTGACCTTTCCTCCCTAGATGCACAAATATCTAGCTGTAAAAATTACATGTTAGAGATAGTGGAGAAGATGTCGAGGTTCCCTCGAGGATTTTTTTGAAGATTAAGCTTCTAGCACTTAGATTTCTTATTTTTGTTAAGATGGCGATCTAGTGGCCTATTAGCTATCACACTTGATTTTGCGCTAAAACTCTTCACTTCATCTTAGCTTTAGTTAATTTAAAACTGGGGCGCGTCCACCATCCCAAAATAAACACCAAGGAAGGTGAATTAATTGGCCGCAAATAATGTTAATTGTAATTGGATGTATATCATTGATAAGCATGCCGTTATAAACCCTGATCGATAACCGAAATGAAATTAACAAGTAGTAAATTGTTAATTAGTTTCATTTAATTACCTCGAAAGGGCCACACACATACATAGAATCACACGCATTTAGTCTAGTGTGAAACCCGTCCACAAGTCACTGTGTCCGAAGGACTTGAAGAGAGTGAGAGAGATCATAAGTGGACCCCTGTAATCCTTACAATATGATTTAGCTGGGGTTTTGGACGCGCGTAAGCCAGAATACCTTTTGCTTTGGTCGATGGATAATTTGAATAATGGCTGGGTTTGGACTTGGGGCTTGGCAAATTTCTTTCCTTCGCATTGTCACTATTATTATCATCACATGTTCACACTCTGGTTTTGTTTGTTATTATTTATAGCCGGATTTTAATATATTCGTGTAACATGTCGTTGACTTAATTGAGTTTTTCCTGTTCAAACACCAACGTTGTTATTTATTTATTTATTACATAATTTATTACAGGTGCTTTTTGGTTTATTTATAAAATAGTGTAATAGATCTCTCGAATTAATATGTGGATTTGGAACAGGCATAATTATTATAACTATACGAGTACTTGCCTGGCCACAGAAAATTATTAAATAATTTTCTCTATCTTATGTAAATACCGTTTTGTTCTGGTTTTTTAATCTAGCGTGCTGAATAGTTATTTAATCAGTGTCTGTTTTATTGTGACCCCAAGTAATTAACACGGTTAAATTTTCATTAAGCATTATGTTTTGTCCGGAATATCACACAATTATTATTTTAACATAAACTAGATTCCACGATTATAAGTGTACTGAATCAACTATACAGATAAGCAAATGGCGACTAGCCCGACGACTGCGTGAGTACTCTGTCTCCGGGGAAGTCCGCTGTACTAGTGTCGCCATCTCCAGTTAACTCTGCATAATTCAATTAAGTTAACTTTTTTGCTTCCCTTTGTTTTAATTTCCATTAATAATTAAATTACACACCAGCACAAGCACCGCCTAATTTTTATTATACAAAAAAGTTAAACTAATTATAAAATATCCGGCCGATTTCCGTGTTGTCGTTTCCATTTTATGGTACTCGTTTAAATCGATCACACAAATTCCGTAGTTGCGCCCCTGAAAAACAATAATAATATCTACCTAATAAAAATTGGAAATAAAAGCAAAGCATCAAGATTTAATTAAACATTTTTTTCTGCGTCTTGTTGTTCTCTCTAGTGGTGTTTGTAATTAATTTGTAAAAATGCTAGAGTCGTAAACTGAGGGCACGCAGGATGATTAAACATTTATAACTAACTTTCGAATAAAAATCCCACCACCCCCTTCGTTTTATTTTCGTTTTAAATTAAAAATTAACTCTGGAAATTTTTCGCCATAAAAACGAAGTTTGCTACTGCTACCCCTTGGAATTAATTAATGGAAGTAAAGAGGCTCCTTTGTATAGATTAGCAAGTTGCAGGTTAATTCTTGTTATAAATTTATTTAGCTCCCACCCCCCAAACAAACTTTTCAGTGATTGTTACACCTAAGTTAATAATAATCACAACAACACCTCCATATTTATTTAAAACCAACAAGCACCAAGCAACTTTCGCTTGATTTTCAGCATATCGCCACCCTAATAAACGTATTTAATTTTGTTTTATAATGCTGCAAGAGTGAGAGCAGATAATAAATTAAGGAGCGCAACGGGCGTTAAGCGTTTCACAGAATTAATTGGTATGCTAATATCTACATTAAAAGCATTTTAACTGGATACCTGAAGGAGAGCACTGGTCCTTTTAGAGCCTCCCCGAAGACGTTTTTGGCTCTATGGGGTCATATACATGGCACTAAGAGTTTTAAGTATATCTCTTTCATATATACGAATGAATTTTAGCTGGAAGGAAAAGTTTCGGTCCATCCAGGTAAAAACTTTTCATAAAGTGCCTTTTTTGCTTTTCTGTGTGGAAAAGTTTTCATTAGTTAATTAGGGAATTTGTAAATGACTTTAGTAAATTTGGTGTTGGAACTTTAATGTATAATTAAATTTAATTTGAACACGGCATTAAAAATGTTATAGGATGATGTGGAGGGAAATTTTATGTTTGAAAGTTTAGTACTTGGCGCGTGGGTGCGCCACTAGTCCAACTAGTCCATCTTCATCATCATCGCACTAGATTTTCCCCCATGACCCTTGAAATTTTACTAATTTTTAATCACTATAGCCTGGTTTTCCTCTGGATAACTTCATTGAAACCAACAAATCACATTTAGTTCACGCGTCCCCCACAGACTAATAAAAAATTGGCACACATTGAAAACTTACAAGATTCATTAGTGTTCACACACAGAAAGTTTTCTGTAGGAAAACTTATAGAGTAAAAGAAAAAGGAAAATATTAACCTTAACCGTACGCTCTGATAAAAATATCAGATTTCGTCGCTTTCCACCAAGCGCCACTTTCTCTATGTGGTTTTGTTTCAGCTGGCCGAAAGGCGGCGGCGAGTCGCCCAACAGGAAACTTGAACTGAATTGGGGATAAGTTAATTTTCCGGGGATTTATCGCAAATCTATCAGATTATGAATTTCATAAGTTTCTCTTGCCTGATTTTTCTAGGAAAAAGGGAAGCTTGGAGGTGGATTCCACGAGGATCACGGTATTAGAGAAATTAATTTTAATGCCCCAAAAAGATTGCATGGGAAAAAATTTATAGAGAATTTCTCAAAAATGTTTTCGTCGGTGTACTTTCGTTTTGGACTGGAATAAAATCTCTTGTCATCAACTTGTCAACTAATTCATGACATCACTTAAAATCAATGCAAAAACCAATCGACATGTACTCGAACCCCAGGCGTTACATTGCAACAATAGATTTTTCTACTCTACAGGCCGGTACTAAAACACAATGACCTTCCAACCTACGTGAACATATAATTTTATAGATCATAATCTAAAAACCAACTCCGGTGTGTTTGTTTCTAGTAGAACGGTGCCCATCAACCCAACGACATTATTACGAAAGAATGCCAGAGCGCGCCCAGAAGCCTTTCTTCTCTTCCATATTATTCAAATTAGTTATTTCGAATTGTAATGCTTTTGCTGAGTGCCAAATTACTTAAACCATACTTTAATTTTATGTGATGATACGCGAGAGTCTGACATAGTAATATTACTTTCTTAATGGGTGTAATCATAGATGAAACGACTTACAATTATTTCTAGACCACATTCGTTTTTTTTTCGTTATTCGTCGCTCATCAAAGGGAAAAAATGCCGGCGTTTGATGGGAACGAGGCAGCGACCAGCTACATCGATGGGATATTTGCTTTTACACGGTTTGGTGTGGTATTATTCGTAAATTGCTCGGGTAATTTGTTTGACGAAATTTGGGCAATAATGAAAGTAACTACTGGGTTTGGAAGGAAACCCGCTGGAAACAATGTCAAAAGTCGCTGTATTATTGGTTGCGGGCAATTTATAGAATTCAGGCAGTTTATGAAGTGCCTAGTCATTTTATGTATGTACGAGCCCTAACAACTAAATGTTCGGACAAAAGTAAATTTGATTGTCTTTTTTCCATACGCGCAAAAGTTATCTAAATTAACTTCCATAATATTGATGGTTTTTCTGTTATAATGCCAACATTTAGTTATATAAAAACGTAAATTTCGTAAAAATCCGCTCGGCGGTTCCAAAACTGTGGCACTTTAACCCAGCAGGATGGGAAAATTGTAGAAACAAAGAATTATTTTCAAAACGTTGGATCTAGTAGTCGGATTTTGATGAAATTTACTTTATTGCAAAGCTGGATGTTGGTTTTCTTTACAAAAAAGTTACACAAGTTTTTATTTGGTGGTTTTAGGCATTTATCGGAGCTTCAAAGTTGTACCTTTAAAAATGATAAAATTTTCTAGTAAGTATTTTAAAGACTCACAGTTTTGAAACCGCTGGTTGGATTTGTGTCAAAAAACATTTAAATCAAAGCTCAATAATCGTACTATATTGAAAAAATCCTGAAATGTTAATATGATTTTTTTGGATTTTTTTCGAGTTTCACAGTTCACTTTTCAAAAAACGTGTTTTTTGAGGGTGCTACCTACATTAAAATAATCACAGTTTTGGAACCACTGGTTGGATTTTGGTAAAATTTACTTTATTGTAAAGCTGGATATTGGTTTTATGTACAAAAAAATCCCCAAGTCTTTATTTGATGAGTTTAGGCATCTTTCGTAGCTTTAAAACTGCACTTGAAAAATGTGACGTAATTTTCTAACGACTGTTTTTAAAAAAGCACAGTTTTGGAACTTGGGGAAAACGACATAAAGGTGCTTTCATGGCCCTTATCCAGTCCGGACTTAAATGTCATTGAAACTCTTTGGCATAAAATTAAACGTATTCTACGCAATAATCCATCAAGAACCATTGGGGACTTAAAGACCAAAATAGAAGAAATTTGGGACAGTTTCACGCCAGAATTGTACCAAAATTTGATAAATACAATGCCTGTTAGAATACAGGCAGCTGTTAAAGCAAAGGAGACGTAACCTCTTATTAATGGTCCTAAATTAAAAATTATCCCAACATTTAGTTGCAAATTCATTTTGCAAAGTTTGCTAATTATTAAGGTTAAAATATTGTTAAATCCAATAAATAATATTCTTCCATGCATAATACTGTCATTAAGACTTTATCTTATTGTATTGTTAGGTGTTTACTAATTATATGCGTAAAATTTCCAGTTCTCCTTTCATACTTCAAAAATTTACTTTTGTCCGAACATTTAGTTGTTAGGGCTCATATATCTTATGATTTTGAACAGTTGTCCTCTCATAAAATATCTCCATATTTCCATCCCTGGCTCGTTTACCCCTCCACAAAACAATATAAACTTTCCTAACAAAATCAGAGTAGAAAACCGTGCGATGTTGTATCTGCGTAGACATTTGTCATATTCTAAAATGCCTTTTCGCTCTCTCCTATATACATTTATCCGAGCCATGGAGCGAGTGAACCTCGCAGAAAAAACACCTTTAAAACCCATTTGAGCCAATTTGCCTTTTTTGACAATCCCTGTGTCCCGCCAACACCGAAACCAGACATTTGTTTAGCAAGATGACATCTCCCATACCCCTTGAGCCTTGAGTGAGTACTCTTCCTCTACCACTCTGCGAAAACTTTTCCAATTCATTTAACTTAACCGGAAAATGGTGGTTTTAAAATAATGCATCACATCGCCAAAAACACGATTACAATAAAGACATAACTTACCTGATTCTGATGGGATTATATCGGAATGAATCTGGGGCGAAGAATGCTTTAATAACATGGCAATGGCGCGCCGGTGGCGTGCATCTTCAACATCACTTGGGAATGTTTAATAAAGTTCGTTGTGGGCTGTAACAATAACAACCGAACGTGCATACAAGTTTATGTGCACTTTGTTATTTTCTCTATCATCTCTTTGGATGTGCGCGAACGGGCTCGTAAAGGGGGAAGAATGAAATCGTATGGGAGAACACATACTCGATATTGAACAATTTCCTTTTATCAGTTTGAGCTGGAAGCCGTTGATTATTTATTTGGAAATTTAACAAGGACGTGAAGTTGTTAGCTGGTGTGTTACATAAGTTTCAGGCAATATCTTTTGTAATTTTTACAATTGTTCAGCATGTTACTATACTCATTAAATTTTTATTGTTTCAGTTATGAAGATTTTCAAACTTCTTAATTAGGTAAGTTTAAAACAATTATCTCCACTAAATTCCTAACAGAGGGCGCTACCACTTCAATGTCGCTACTATTCCGCTTACTCCACCACATCGTTAAAGCAATACTGTCGCAGTTACCTGACAGCTACAATCCTAATACACTCAACGCCGCATAAATTCCCAACATTTTTGCGGTGGTCCTTTTCAGCAATGCAAAAGAATACCTGAAATATTGTTTGGTGTTGTCCTGTTTGTATGTGTTGGCACGCAACCAACCTGCCAACTTGCCAACATTTCCACCCCTGGATGAGGTGGGTGCGTATTATAAAGCGGTGGGGTAGATTGTAGATAATTCCTTTTACGGAAGCTCTTAAAGAATTAACCTCTCCGCTATCCGATTGTAGTTTCTCTTTACGAGAGCGAGGGGTTCAGGCGATTGAATACTGGAGGAAAAACCAGAAGCTCTTCATTTAAAACGATGGTTATTAGATCATGTGAGGAGTTGTGTCGCCTAGACTATAAGGGGTCTTATCTTTATCCTTATCAGATATTTTAAAAGCGTCTTAAACATAACTTCGTTGATTTGGATCGATTTTACTGGCGCTGCCGGGTTTTATTGAATGAAATACCTGTAGTAGGTATAACGTAATTTACGAAATGAGCTAAACAAATTCATTTTAAAAGTTTACCTACTACGCTCGGAGTATGGTTTATTTCGTTTATAGTTTAAGTATACCGTCGAGGATTTGTGCACCAACTCACACACACACTCATAAGGTTTTACAATTTTTATTATGGTACAAGAAAAATACATTTCCAGTTTGAATTTAAATAGAAATAGATCGGTTCCGTGAACCTTAATTCAGTCACGTATTTCCCAAATGAATACTGCTCCTCCTTCTCCCTGGTATATAAAAGAAACATTCCCTTTTTAACTGCAAATTAAACCTACATTTGTTTTATGATGTTGTCGAATTCAATTATTTCTTTTATGATGGTAATAATGAAATCCTGAATGCGGGGGTTTTAAATTCATAAATATTGTAATTTATTGGAAAGTACGGTTTAAACGAGTGCTTTTTTCTTTAGTGCGTGCCACTGTTTTAAGTAAAGGTTGGGGAAATTTTATGATTTGGCGCTGAGAAAAAAGGTTAAAACATGCTAAATTTTGTGGCTTCAAAATTACGCAAAAAAATTCTATTCTCTGCTTGAAAAATTGTCGCATATTGACCAAGATTCTCAAAAAACAATTCTTGGTCGGCAACAACACGGGGCAGCTCCAATTCCTGTAGGAGACTTGGAACCATCTGTAAACCAGCGAAAGTTGGCCTTCAGCAAGGAGGACTGTTTTTTCTCCCTTTTTTTCTCCCTTTCATCTCGCTCTGAAAAGTCGACCTTGAAGGTTCTGTCTATCTTTCATTTGCCAGAGTCTATAAGTGAGCATCATAAAAATTGATTTCCTTGAAGATTTCTTTTTGAACACAATATTTTCTAATAAGCGAATTTCCAAATTTTCATTCAGTGGACGTCCCAATAATAATAACGTATCATCCTGTAATAATTTCCGAACATATTGCCGTAATACGAAACAAAAACATATTGACCCCGGGCAATAATTTTACTTAATGACCCATTAAAATGGTGTACAAAATTCTAACAATAACTTATGATCGAAACAACCAATTACAGCAATTTTACATTAATAAAGTCGATGGTTTAATGGCATTGCACAACCAGGTTTATTATTTAATGACACAAAATTGAATAGTTGTGTTTGCAAAAATCTCCAGTTAGTGCCTACAAGAAACATATGATATTACATTATCTATTTTTGCGTGTTGGTTGGTTCAGAAGGCAGCCACAAGGCTTATTTTATGGTTAATAACTGTTGCGGTTTTTATACAATAAAAAATTTAACATAAAACTGACTTTCAAACCAAAAACAATTATACAAATATTTACGGTTTTATTGCTTCGCAGTATTATGAGAAGACAACTATCAAGTACCGGTAGGAGGAAAAGTGGGGCGAGCGACCACAACCCACGCCAAAACTTTAAAACCATAATATGAGCTAATTAGGTGGATTTTATCTGAAATCGCGCACTATTAGATCTTTATTTACTTATATTTATGGAGCATTTTTTGTGCTTTTGCCTTGAGGTATCAGAGCAATAAAAAGGTAATTTGGTTCAAGAATTTGCACGCTAATCCTCGCGGAAAGATCCCAGAACTGTTGTATGGGGCCAGAGGTAGGCAACCCAACGTACACTCTTAGCTAGGGAGTCAATCAATTCAAATATTGCTGAAATAATGAACTTATAGTGCCATGAGAAGCTTCTTGCTACCACGGATTTGTCGTCGTTCTCATAAATAAAAGCTTATTGTTTAACTAATTCTCTTTATGAGTTCAAAAAATTAATTTCTTTAGAACTACCAGCCTTAAATGATTTTATAAAAAAAATTTATGATACAGTTACTGCTTATGTTAGGAATGCAGAACGCACGTGCACAAACTTTCTAATAAATTAAAAACCATATAAATATCAATTATGGTCGTGTACAAGAAAAAAGAACGTAATGTCAACTTTATGTTGGTACTTAAGGCGATCTAAACGTATGGTAATGTTTGCATTTTTCCCATTTCTCCCCTCTATCTCGCTTTGTCTCCGCACATATGTTTTGCGTTGTGCTAGTTTTGCGCACATTGCCTTGTCGCTAAAAATATAAAACGAAACAACACTGTTTTAATTGCCGCAAAACAAGACTAATAATTGTTTTATTATCATATATGAATATAAATGTTTCATTCAGGAATATTAATTGCTTCTCACTTGTAAGTGGCAATTTTTGCATATATTTATTTGGCATTGTGTATGTGTGGAATTAAGTTAGCCTAATTATTATTTTAATTTTTTTTTTCGGCGACAACCTGAAACCTGAGATTGTATCGAATCGCGCCATGCCGCGGCCTAATTTATTGTTATGTGTTTTTAAATATGCACGAGAAAATCATAAAATAAGTTTTGATGATGATATGGGCTGTTTTAGTTTTTTTTTCCAGTCGTCGTATATAATTTAATTAATATGTTTTTTAACGATCCCAGTCGTTTGTTCTGTTTTTTTATTATTATTTGCATTATTAATGCGTCTGGAGATTTATCAGCCTGTCCGAATAATAAAAGTTCTATATTTGGAAAAATTACCCAAATATTAGATGTTGAGGTTGTAAATTATAACTACAACAGTAGAGGAAGTTGGGGGGTTGTGGGCCAATGTGCATGTGCAACCTTGACTGCAACTGCTTGCAGCTAAATGAACTGCTTCAACTGGTTACAATTCCAGGAAAACAGGTAAAGGAACGGGTTCAACTGGTTGCAGTTCCAGGAAAACCGCTAAAAGAACGGGTTTAACTGGTTGCAGTTCAACGTTGCATATGCACATTGGCACAGAACTTCCTCTACTTACAACTATTATTTCGGAGTCGGTTCTCTAAATTTTCGACTACAATTTGGCCCACCCTATAGATTTATTTTCAGCAGTCATGTGCATCATTTCGTCTCCCTTTCTCTAGTGCGAGTGCTCGGACTAAAACAGTCAAATACTCGATAATGGACTAAATCGATTAATCAACACTTTGTAGTCGACTAATCGATTAGTTGACTAATTGGCTAGTAAGCTAATCGACCTAGTCAACAAATTGACAGTCCACAAATTATTTTTGTTTACATGCTGCCTCAACACTAAGGCAGGAAATATAAATTCAAAAACTATGTGTCTAAAGGGGCAAAACTGAATATTTTTGTTTATCATGCAATAAATTATGGACTAATCGAATAGATTCATATTATCGACTTTTCAATAATCGACCAGTTGATAGTTTCGAATCAGTAACGTGCAATAAGTTCAAGTTTGTATTTTCTAAATGACTTATTAATTATTACTACTTCTATATAAACTTTTTGAGTGGACTAATCCGAATTATTGACTAATCGAGTATCTTCAAATTATCGATTAGCCGAATATATTCGAACAACCGACTCGTCGATAGTTTTCATTAATACCACTAACTAGTCGACTAATCGATTAGTGACACACATGACTACTAAAAATACTCCTCGAATCCTCGTATATCTTGAAGCCTGTTAAATTTGTATCAATTTCTCCCACGTAGTGCACTCAACTCTCAGCATCAAACCTCAATACATTTCATGTTCCACAAGTAGTTCTATTCCCTTACAAATTAAATTCAATATTGACTAAACATTTCCTAGATTGTTTCACATGGCTAAGAAGGAAATCAATTTCCATTCATTCCAATTTGTTTATTTACCTAATCCAACAGCTTATTTGTTTCCCATGTTGTTTGGTCGAAGTTTTTGTTCGACTCCATCCGTATAGGAAGCTGATGTTGCACATATAGTGTTTGTAAAAATCCTGCAAATATGTAGCAACGTCCTGTTGCGGGGCCACACCGGATGCCAAACCGTTGCCTCTGGAATAACGAGTTTCTAACGATTATTATATAAACGGCGACTTTCGGCCGAATTCACCGCCAATTTATATACAGCGATGTTTGTAAATTTATTTATTTAATAACAAGTGCCCAGAAGTTGTTCCATCAGAAAGGTTACGTGCTGAAACTAAACACACAAAACCAATGAATTCGTCGTACGATAAAATTAATCACGCACAGATTTAATCTATTATAATATTATATGTGGAAGATGCTTCGAAGAGGATTAAATAAAATATTTTATATTCTAATATATTCCAAACTATAAATAACTGTAGTTCAAAAGATGAGAAACAGAAAAAAACGGAGCAATATAAATCAAACTATAAAAGTCATTAGAAACAGACTGTATTTTGTAGGAGCACAGCAGGAATTGTACAATAATAAAAAGATCCCATTAATTTATCTCGAATTGCAACTCCAGGCGATATCCTTTGGAAACAAATACGAGTAGGTACATATTTTATTATTTAGCTCAGCGCGATGAATAATTGGAAAAATCTAGTGTAATTTTTAAAATAATAAATGTGTCCTCTGCTTTGTTTGTTCGTTGATCGGACTGCCAAAGTAATTAAGCTAAAAGCATCGGGATGATGATAAATAAAAAATCTTGGTACAACTTCAAAATTCATTTGCGAAGTTCCGATTCTAGTAACATTTTATTTCAAACCGTAGAGTTAGATGATAATATTACAGTCTAAATTTACTGGTGGATGGAGCATTTTATAAATATTGGTTTAGTTGTCGTTTATCCTTATTGGGTTTAAATGAAATATCCTATCGGATTCTAGCCAGAGAGAGTCTTCTAAAAAGAGTAAATATTGAGTCTTCATGCGTTTATTGCTTTTTTTATAAACGCGACGAAAGCGCGACGGTGTCTCGCCCCAACATTAACGCTCATCGTAAATGCTTAACAAAATATTTACTTTTACTGTAGCAAAAACTCGGAAAATATAGAATAATGTGGCAATTGGGAAATTGGAGCATGGAAATCTGGGTTTAAATGGCGGCCCTTCCGGGAAATATTCGATTATTAATTTTGGAAATTGATACTCGTATAGCAGAATTGTTTTCAGTAGACATCAGGTCGTCATATCATGTTTATTTATTTAGTTCCAAAATTGTGGCAAAGCCAAGAACGGTTCCGGTTTTCTCACTATTTTTCAGGCGTTATTTCAGCACTTCCAAAGTGAGTACTTAGAGAGTATGCTCGGCAGTTTCAGTCTCCAAAAACTTCAAACAATTTTCTTGTATAAAATTGAAAGACTTTTTCAACGTTACAAAAAAGTGCTAAAAGTGAGGTTAGGGTTAAACTAGTAGTTCCTCATTAGAACAAACATTTTCCTATGCATACTTTTTCGGAATATCTTCAGCGGTTCTAAATTTATGTAGTTTTAAAACAACCAGATTTCCTGCAGAAATTTTATTTGGAAATTGCCGACTTTGAGAGCAGGAGAGAGGGAGAAGATCACGTGATGGTATGCTGAAAATAATTCTGCATATTACAGTTGAACTTGTTTGAGATAACATGGTTCCAAAATTGTGGCAAAGCCAAGAACGGTTCAGGTTTTCTCACTATTTTTCAGGCGTTATTTCAGCACTTACTTGAGTACTTACAGAGTATATGCTCGGCAGTTTCAGTCTTCGATTCACATAGTCTGCAGATCGAAATTGCCACTAGACCAGAAACTTCAAACAATTTCCTTGTATAAAATTGAAGGACTTTTTCGACGTTACAAAAAAAGTGCTAAAAGTGAGGTTAGGGTTAAACTAGTAGTTTCTCCTTAGAACAAACATTTTTCTGTGTATATCAGCAAATTTTTTCGGAATATGTTCAGCGATTCTAAATTTATGTAGTTTTAAAACAACCAAATTTCCTGCAGAAATTTTATTTGGAAATTACCGACTTTCAGGGCAAGAGAGAGGGAGAAGGTCACGTGCTTGTATGCTGAAAATAATTCTGCATATTACCGATATGCAGTTGAACTTCTTTGAGATAACATGGTGACAAAATTGTGGCAAAGCCAAGAACGGTTCAGGTTTTCTCACTATTTTTCAGGCGTTATTTCAGCACTTACTTGAGTACTTACAGAGTATATGCTCGGCAGTTTCAGTCTTCGATTCACATAGTCTGCAGATCGAAATTTCCACTAGACCAGAAACTTCAAACAATTTCCTTGTATAAAATTGAAGGACTTTTTCGACGTTACAAAAAAAGTGCTAAAAGTGAGGTTAGGGCTAAACTAGTAGTTCCTCATTAGAACAAACATTTTCCTGTGTATATTAGCAAATTTTTACGGAATATGTTCAGCGGATCTAAATTTATGTAGTTTTAAAACAACCAGATTTCTTGCTGAAATTTTTTTTGGAAATTACCAACTTTGAGGGCAAGAGAGAGGGAGAAGGTCACGTGATTGTATGCTGAAAAAATTCTGCATATTACAGGTATGCAGTTGAACTTCTTTGAGATAACAGGGTGACAAAATTTTCAATTATTTGAAGATAATTCGATCTTTCAAGCAGAATTTTTGAGTTATTACAGTTTTCAGGAGAAATTGTCAAGCTACAGTTTATATTTGAAAAAGAGCTAAAATTTCGTTGATTTTGCAACAAGATTTTCTGATTTTTTTTTACTCTTAAACATGACATGTCTGCAAATGGAATTTAAATTTTTACAGACGTACCAAAACTGTTTCAGTTGAAAAACCAATGATATGAAACGTATCTAACCTAACATAATCTAACAATAAAAATGGTTCTATAGTTTACTTGTAATAAATACATTATTTCGATATTTTCGAATACAAAAACATCATGTTGTAATAAAACCGCAAATTAAATTATATATACCTCAAATTGATCATCAACTATAAGTAATTGAATCAACGATGTCGTTATGGTTTGGAAATTCGTTGTAGACGCCAAAATTTCTTTTATAGTAATATTTCTACAATTGCTCCACAAATTCTTTGGTATATTAGCGCGGCATGTATATACGGAAAAAACCATTGAAAATTAAATACGTCATGCTTGTGCCTGTAACGACAGAATTTATTTCATAAGTATATACGAGTAGGTCGGATTTCCTTGAAATCGTTTTTCTTTTTAAAACAAAGAGGTAATCGATGTGTTAGATAATTATTAAAGTAACATTCGCCCGTTGAAACGATAAATTAATATCTTTTTTAAGTTTAACAATGAAGATGGTGTCCCACGACTTAACAAACACAAATAAACAGAAAACGGATTCTCCTACTTGATTTAGAACTGAACTTTGTGTAAACTTTGTACCGAGTTATTCCAATTCGGAAGTACATCTTAAATTGTAATTACTTTGTGCATATATTTAGTGTATTAGAGCGAGGCGCGGATACCAAGAGAGCCCACCGCGTGTTTTTAATGTCCTTTGGGAGGAAATGAATCAGGACGAACGTCTTCGTATTTTACTTCGACTTTATTGGGAATGCCCCACGCCAACAAACATGCTATTTGTTATACACACCCCATAGTATATTTTACAGCTAGCAGGAATGGCGTGGGACATTTATTTCAGGAAAGAAATCTGTTTAGCTGGTTGGAAATAAACTAGCGTCTGGTTAGTGGAGAAAAGGATATTAATTTCTCAAAAAATTTTCTATGCTAAATCAAGTCCGTTCCTCGTCATCCGGGCACTGATTTCTTCTGCTACACCTTACCAAGTGTAAATTTTTCTACATAACAAAATTTCCATAATTCCCATAATGACATGAGTTAGTACCCAAAGCCTAACTGTAAATTAGTTCAACATTTTCCCGGGAATGTTTAAGTGGCAGCAAAAGTACAAGATGGGGGTAATGTGCCCCATATGGGCGCTTACAATATGAATTAAACCGACGCGAACTTTATATTATAGTATAAGTAGATGAAAGTGTATAACTCGCATTTTATCCCATATCTTTACAGCGCCTTTGAGACAATTTATAACTAGTTTTGATGGGCTGGATGCTTAGTGTAATGGTGGATGCATTTTACGGCGTTTTTAGCCAAATTGTGCGACAGTCTCGGTTTAAAATATAGAAGAATTTATCTGGTATTTTAATATTTATAATAATTCCAGTTTATATCGTCAGGATTTCACCAGTCGATAGTTTAGCGAAAATTAAAGGTGGTTTGTCTAATAAACTATGGTCGAATTTTGCTTCCTTTTTGATGTACAGAGGGCATTAAAGAAAATAAATTATTTTAAATAATTTGCTATAAATAAAAAAAAAGTTAGTCTTCTGAAATTTTGCATACATTTTTTTTTATTCTCTTATTAATAGTGGTTGCAATTATTTTATTTAGAACACAGAGGCGTGCGTACGGGTTTCTTCAAAAACATTTTATTGAATAAAACGTACGGTACTGGTTTTTTTTTTGCCGCACCAATATGCAGATAGAATTTTCCATTCAATTTAGAAACTTTTTTTTAATCTTACAATCTCTTGATAACTTAACTTTTTTTTCTTTTTTATTAAAGAGGTTCTTCCCTATTAGATTTCCGAAAAAAGCATCAGTACAAAGTTGTAGAGAAAAATATTTCCTACAACTTTCCTTTTAATATTTTTTTGATATTGTCAATATTTAAAAAGATATTCAACAAATAAGTTGCAAATTTTAGGGAAATTTTTCTCTAGTTAGGTACTACTACTACTACTTACTACTCTTTCCCCAAAATTTTCAACTTATTTGTTGAATAACTTTTTAAATATCGACAATATCAAAAAAAGTTTAAAAGATAAGTTGTAGGAAATATTTTTCTTTACAACTTTGTACTGACTTTTTTTCGAAAATTTAATAGGAAAAAAGTTATTCAATAAACAAAAAAATCCAACCCTTAATTAAGGGCTGGTGAAGGAAGGGCGGGGTCTACGAATACACAAACTCAGTTTTAAACTTTCAGGGTGACCCTCTAGAAGATTCTACAAAAATTGGCTGTAGGGTAATAAAAGTCTATTTGAAGCCTTTTTTTCTCCCTTATTTACTGTACTATTAGGTTATGTTGAGTTAAGTTATCAAAAAATTATAAGATACGAAAAAGTTTCTAAATTGAATGGAAAATACTCTCTACATATTGGTGCAGCAAAAAAACCAGTGGCGTACGTTTTATTCAATAAAATGTTTTTGAAGAAACCCGTACGCACGCCTCTGTGTTCTAAATAAAATAATTGCAACCACTATTAATAAGAGAATACAAAAAAAAATCTATGCAAAATTTCAGAAGGCTAACTTTTTTTGTTATTGATTTATAGCAAATTATTTAAAATAATTTATTTTCTTTAATGGCCTGTACGTCAAAAAGGAAGCAATATTCGACCATAGTTTATTAGACAAACCACCTTTAATTTTCGCTAAACTATCGACTGGTGAAATCTTGACGATATAAACTAGCGAAAAATTTTGCGATGGATTTGGCTTGGCTGAGTTTCCTATCTAATTAAAGTGGATTTTTTTGTTGTTGTCTGATATTATAATATTCATTATAACCAGCTTTGTGTTTTGTAATCTATACAGGAAATTGCCGTGATCCTCGAATAAATGCAGACGTAATGACAAGTGATTTGCATTTATAAATAAAACATTATTTTGGCAACAAGAATATTTATATGACATTCATTATTCAGATATTAAATTTTCAGAACGAAAATCCAAACAGAATATATTAAAATGAAATGAACGGACTCTGTATTAAATATGAAACTAAAAAACAAACATTATTCGACAATATAATTAAAAAGAAAAATCGTTGTGCTCTATATTTATAAAAAAATTCTCGTATATTTTATAATATAAAATCCACGTATATGTCGAGGTTTTTTATCTTTCTTCTAAACAACACTCAAAACCGGGCTTTGCGTGACTAATTATAAACGCGTATTAAAAATATATTAGACACTAATGTAAATATATTATTTAAAGATTGAAGTTTATTACTTCTGGCTTAAAGCGACACACCACGAAACATATTGAGGGTACTTAGGAGGCTAACAATAGAATTTTTGGCGTGTAAAAAAATATTTCGCGGGAAATTTAATGTATAGCTAAATAAATCTGGAATTATTTGTGATCTAACCTAACTTAATAAAGTTAGGTTAGTACCCAACTGGACATTTGATATCTGTGACGGTTAAGCCGAAATTTTATATAAATTCGTTCCCCCAGAACTTGTAGCTTTATTAGAAAGTGG
Organism: Pediacus dermestoides; assembly: GCA_963942485.1. NCBI lineage: Eukaryota > Metazoa > Arthropoda > Insecta > Coleoptera > Cucujidae > Pediacus > Pediacus dermestoides. The sequence goes on along the minus strand of OZ012630.1, from coordinate 1,506,495 downwards.
ATTAAATTTCTGTTATTTGAGTGCTTTAACACAAATTCCCCTAATTGAAACTGAGTAGTTCCTCATATAGACCACCCGTGGTAGTAAATTAATAACAATAGCTTACCTTACCTAGACAGAACATTATAATATAATATTAAACTTTTGCCCTGGGTATGTTCACTATACGTCTAGATATAATTATTCTTCCTCCACTAAATAAAAGTAGCATTAATTCACCCTGCGCACAGTATACATTACATACAGTTTAAAACAAACTTTGTAATTAAAATAATTAATATTAACACACGTGCTATGTACACACAGTATATATCATGGACATGTATACCTACTGTAGTCCTCATCCTCCCTCTGGAGGGCTGGCTGCCTTGCCACACTTTTGACAAACTGGTGGAGTTGGTGCTAAATGAAGAAGTTTCCACTCAGCCAGGCAGGCAGTAAAATCTCTAGTTTAAAGTTTTTATTAACTTGAAAATATTATTCTGTGTATCCTGTCACTAGTTACCTGGAAATGAAGTAGTTTATTACGGAATTGCTCGAAACAGCGACGATAATAAAGCAATTGGCCGGTTTATTTGTCGAATTTGTTGGAATATGGGGATTTATTGTTGTGTGTTGGCATGTTGGCAATTTTAGATATTGAAATTTTGCATCGTTTTTTCGTTGTGTTTATCAGTTGCGAGTGGAATTTATTAGAGGAATGGTCGATAGCGCGCTTTTAAATTACAATAGTCTGAACTGATGTTTTTATGTTTCATTTTCCCTATGCGCTTTTCTTCAAGGCCAAATGCCATAAGAAAACGAAACTACTCTACTTCAAGTAATTTAATTACAGAATAATTTTACAGGGTGTCCCAGTTTATATCGTCAGGATTTCACCAGTCGATAGTTTAGCGAAAATTAAAGGTGGTTTGTCTAATAAACTATGGTCGAATGTGGCTTCCTTTTTGACGTACAGGCCATTAAAGAAAATAAATTATTTTAAATAATTTGCTATAAATCAATAACAAAAAAAGTTAACCTTCTGAAATTTTGCATAGATCTTTTTTTTGTATTCTCTTATAAATAGTGGTTGCAATTATTTTATTTAAAACACAGAGGCGTGCGTACGGGTTTCTTCAAAAACATTTTATTGAATAAAACGTACGCCACTGGTTTTTTGCAGCACCAATCTGCAGAGAGTATTTTCCATTCAATTTGAAAACTTTTTCGTAACTTATAATTTTGTGATAACTTAACTCAAAATAACCTAATAGTACAGTAAATAAGGGAGAAAAATGGCTTCAAATAGACTTTTTTTACCCTACAGCCAATTTTGTAGAATCGTCTAGAGGGTCACCCTGAAAGTTTAAAACTGAGTTTGTGTATTCGTAGACCCCGCCCTTCCTTCACCAGCTCACAATTAAGAGTTGGATTTTTTTGTTTATTGAATAACTTTTTTCCTATTAAATTTTCGAAAAAAAGAGTCCGTACAAAGTGGTAAAGAAAAATATTTCCTACAACTAATCTTTTAAACTTTTTTTGATATTGTCGATATTTAAAAAGTTATTCAACAAATAAGTTGAAAATTTTGGGGAAAGAGTAGTAAGTAGTAGTAGTAAGTAGTACCTAACTATAGAAAAATTTCCCTAAAATTTGCAACTTATTTGTTGAATATCTTTTTAAATATTGACAATATCAAAAAAATATTAAAAGGAAAGTTGTAGGAAATATTTTCTCTACAACTTTGTACTGACGCTTTTTTCGGAAATCTAATAGGGAGGAGCCTCTTTAATAAATAAGAAAAAAAAAGTTAAGTTATCAAGAAATGGTAAGATACAAAAAAGTTTCTAAATTAAATGGAAAATACTCTCTGCATATTCGTGCTGCAAAAAAAAACAGTGGTGTACGTTTTATTTAATCAAATGTTTTTTAAGAAACCCGTACGCACGCCTCTGTGTTCTAAATAAAATAATTGCAACCACTATTAATAAGAGAATACAAAAAAAAAAGATCTATGCAAAATTTCAGAAGACTAACTTTTTTTGTTATTGATTTATAGTAAATAATTTAAAATAATTTATTTTCTTTAATGCCCTGTACATCAAAAAGGAAGCAACATTCGACCATAGTCTATTAGACAAATTGGTGAAATCCTGACTATATAAACTGGGACACCCTGTATAATTTCCTAATATTTACAAATATTGAAACGCCGTCTAATCCTTGAACAGCAATATTATTTCTCAATACTTTTCCAACAGACTCTTAAACATTAAATTCCAACGAAATTGAAATTGTGGCTACATCTTCCTCTAAAACCCAACCTATTGTATTTACCGCACAAAAAACCGCCAACAAACGCCATTAATTAGTTTGAACACCTCAACACAAAAATCCAACAACACCAACGATTTAACACAATGTGCTTTGTTGTTGTTTGGTTGTTTACTCCATGCAATAATACACACCAGTCGTCCTTAATTTTTGTACGTAGGTGGAAAATTGAAAGTCCATTGCTAAACCAAATTGGGTTTCAACATAACAGACTAACTAACACACCACAAAGAGTACACTTTTAATTTATTAAAATTTATTTCCTTAAGAAAAAAACAGTAACGAAGAAAAAACGGTTTGGCAAAATAGCCGCCAGCGTATTTGTCCTTTTAAGGATAATAGTGAAACTTAACAAAACGAAAGTAGCTATTAAAATGATGATGAGTGGTTTATAATACTGTAAACATTTGTTGCTAAATTTAGTTGAAATGTTTGTAAATAAATAAGTATTTGATTTGATTTGTCCTTTTTCGTAGTTTTTTTTGGTTTAATTATAGACAAGGTTGCGTTATTTAGAATTGGAATAAATCGCCGCCTAAATAACTGTGGGGGCTCTCCCTGGATGGTGCTTTTTACTTCCAGAACATTTAAACTTTCACTGATAAACACTCCAGTGGCAGATAAACAAAAGCTGAAAAACAGTCACAATTTCCAGGTAGTTGTCACAACAAAACTCCATGATATATTCCAGGGGAAACTCGCTTAGATAATAACTTACAAATGATAAAACTTTGACTAGTTGTTAATTAAAACCGAAATTGTGAATATTTCATACTGCTTTTATGGGTTTTTTCGAGTAATGACTGTTTGGCACGCAAGGAAAATTATAATTTTGACACAGGAAATATGAAGTTTATGCGCTCGGGCCCCCGCCGCTATTTAGTGGGAGTTTGACTTTAAATTACTATAGTTTTAAAATTTAAACTAGTTGAGAATTATTATTTATTAGATTTAAGCAGCACAGCCTTTTGTTGGTTTATTTCCAGATAAAATCACACTGCATGTAGTTCTATTATATTTATTTATTTACTGCATACGGTGCGTAAAAGAAATTAATCACAACCATACATACCAAAGTTGGTATAATATTATTTACATATTTTGATATATGATTTTTATTTATTGGGCAATTAACTAACACACCGCTACTGCTGTAAAAAACTATACAAATAAATCTACATTATTAAATAACATAATACACAAAGCACACACCCGCGACTTGAAATATTTTCATAAAAAATTGTTAAATTATTGTTATGACGCTTTTGCGTAAGCACCAAAAATAACCTAAAATACTCGACGAATTCTCAGACGATCAAAGCGACAAAATAAACTAAACGAGGCTAGGGTTAATGATGGTCTGTTGACGACAAATGCATTTCAAAAGACTTCCTGTTACTTCGAAAATGTGGAATATTTGGCGGAGAATGGGAAAAGCAGTGGCGGGTCAAAAAGCAACTGTACTAAATCGGATGTTTCTAGAACTTTTTCTGTACGAAGATTTAATATGAATGTTAGTTGTATGAAATGAGATAGTTGCTGCAGAAGTGGTGGTCCTTAAGTTCAATATGTTTTTAAGAAATCATTGGAACTCTTGGGAGACCATTGAAGTTCTTGCAAAAAAAAAATATTGGAATTCTTAGAAAACTGTTGAAATTCTGTAAAATGTTTAGAAAATCGTCTGAATTCTTAGAAAATCTTTAGGAAATCATTGTAATTCTATGGGAATTATTGAATTCCTTAAGAAATCATTGAAATTTATAGGAAACTAATGGAATTCTTTGAAAGTCATTGGAATTTTTTAGAAATTATTAAAATCCTTAGTAATTTATTGAAATTCTTAGGAAACTGTTGCATTTCTTTGTAAATCATAGGAATTCTTGAGAAATCCTTAGGAAATCATTGGAATTCCAGGGAAATCATTGAAGTCCTTAGGAAATCACTGATATTCTTAAAAAAACTATTGGAGTTCTTTGAAAAACATCGGAATTTTTAAGAAAACATTGGAACTTTTGTGAAATCATTAAAATCCTTAGGAAATTATTAAAATTCTTGGGGAACTCTTGGATTTCTTTTGTAAATCATTGAAATTCTTAGAAAATCACTGATATTCTTAGGAAACTATTGGAGTTCTTTCAAAGATATTGGGATTTTTAGGAAAATATTGGAATTCAATGGAAATCACTAAAATTCTTAGAAAAACTATTGGAATTCTGTGGATATTATTGGAATTCCTTGGAAATCATTAAAATTCTTAGAAAATCCTTAGGAATTCATTGGAATTTTATGGAATTTATTAGATTCCTTTAGAAATCTCTGAAATTCATAGGAAACTAATGGAGTTCTTTGAAAGTCATTGGAATTTTTGAGAAATTATTGAAATTCTTAGGAAACTGTTGAAATTCTTTGTAAATTATAGGAATTCTTGGGTAATCTATAGGAAATCATTGCAATTCTTAGAGAACTGTTGGATTTCTTTGTAAATCATTGGAATTCAAGGAAAATCATTGAAATCCTTAGGAAATCACTGATATTCTTAGGAAACTATTGGAGTTCTTTGAAAATCATTCGAGTTTTTGAGAAATTATTAAAATCCTTACAAAATTATTGAAATTCTTAGAAAACTGTTGAAATTCTTTGTAAATCATAGGAAGTTTTGGCAAATCCTTAGGAAATCATTGAAATCCTTAAGAAATCATTGGGATTCAATGGAAATCAATGAAATTCTTTCGAAATCGTGGAAATCCTTAGGAATCCACTGAAATTCTTAGGAAAACGATTGGAATTTTGTGGACATTATTGGAATTCTTAGAAAATCACTGAAATTTATAGGAAAACTTTGGAATTCTTGGGAAACCATTGAAATCCTTAGGAAATCATTGGAGTTCAATGGAAATCACTGAAATTCTATGGAAATCGTGGAAATCCTTAGGAATTCATTCAAATTCTTAGGAAAACTATTGGAATTCTGTGGACATTATTGGAATTCCCTGGAAATCATTGAAATTCTTGGAAAATCACTGAAATTTTTAGGAAACAATTGGAGTTCTTTAAAACATAAATAAATTTTTCGGGATTTCTTATTTAGAATCCTACGAAATCATTACAATTCCGAGTTCTATGTATAAAAAAATTTTCGAATATGCCTTAATATTATTTATAATTTACGATATCATAATTGTCATAAAAATCCTCATTCAAATCAACATAAAACTTCCATGTAAATGTCACCCTGTAAACAATGTATTATCTGCAACACTAACAATAAGTAAGTACGTATCAAATGGATTTTCGAGGGGCTAGTAAAGATAACCACCACCACTGCAATATACACACTTCATTAAATCGGGCGCCATAAAATCAACTTAGTAAATGAATTAAAGCCTGTGCGGGGTGAAAGACGAGTGCAGTAAGAGTCACCCCTTGGTTCGTTCATTCTCATGTGCATGACTGAAACTTATTCTAACTCATTTAGTCTATAGCTACTTCCTTATCACTAGTGTATAGAGTATAAGATTAAGTGTTCCTCGACGCTTATCTCACTAATTGAAACTGGACTCGATATCGCGCTTGGTTTGCTACACGAGCTGCAGTGTTGGAGAAAAAAGTGGGTGATTTGGAGTTTTGTTTTGATGACATTTTTGCATCTTCAGATTTTGTTATAGATTTAACAAGGTACACATAAAGATTTATCGACTATCACAGCTTTTATAATCTAAACGTCACTTGCAAGAAGAACAAAACTTTCATGGTACCATACTAATCGTCTCTTGCAGCTTGCAGGCGCTTACGACCTGTAAATGTTAACATATTTAGTACATAATTAGATGCAGTAGTTGTTGCATTTCTCACCGTCGATATCCCATAAACCCCAGCGACTTCTTATATATGCTCATTATCATGTTACACTCTTTCACACACAATTTTCCTGAGGATGACATGCCGAGAAATTAGCTGGTAATATATTAGTAGTAGTAAGCCGTCTATAAATAAATAAGGTAATTCCGTACTGTGTATAATAAATTGCGCGGACTCTAAGACGAAAACCGACCAGGTTTAGTTTAGAGTTAAGTTCGTTAGAAAACCATCAGATCTCATTAACGCACAAAAAATGGAAGTTGAAAAATAATTGTGTTCTCTTGGTGTGTGTCCTAGAAATCTAAACCTACTCGTACACTAATAGCTGGTTATTTAAATCAATTTCATCATCAAATATTTCCTTCTATTTAACGTTTGTTGTTGGATTCGGTAGTAAAATACTGCTGGTAATTAACGTAAACGCTTTTAAATTACCGGATCATTTTTCATTGGACCGTTTTTTCTGTGTATAAGCGTAATTATATGTTTTCTGGGTTTATGTGGGGAAAAAGCAGTCAACTGTTACTTTTTCCCATTAGATTTTGAATTTATACACATTTGTTTGTTATGATTAAATTAAACATAACCAACAAATCGGGTTAGTAAATGTGGCATTAAATGATTTGTAATGAGGTTTGTTTGATGAATATTTCATTATAATTGTATGGCCCTAAGTCATGCACTATACTATAGTCTAATAACTTGCTTGGAACTTGGAATTTTATTATAATACAGGTTTACCAGGCGATAATCATTATTATTATAACATTTTCCTTCCTAGAATATTTAAATGTTCTATCAATACATTTTAAATTATAAAAATTCAAAGCCCCTGCGCGGCCCTGCATCTGAAAGCTATTTAACCAGGAAGTTGAAATAAGTTGGAAACTTTGTTGTTAAAATTCGCTAAGTAATCCGCTATTAAATAAGAAAAGAGCGAAGGCTAATTTTTCGGTTTTAATTATGTAATGGGCTGTTTACAAAGAAATTTAATTACAATTTGTAAGTTCATTAATATTTCGGTGTATATGAGGAGCCGAGGGGGGCTTTTGAAATTTCTCAATAGTAAAATTGCGCGCGAATGGATGGCTTGGAAAGTTTATTAGAATTGGGCGAATATTGACTGTAAAAGTTCCTTTTCCAATATTGACAATGTTGCAATCGATTGAGCTCAAGCAAACAATGAAAGGCAAAAGCATCACTTTGTTTATCTTTACTTCCTCTCGCTTCACGTCGTCGTCATCCAGTTGGTTTTGGTGTGCCATGCCTCCTTGATCATCAGCAGAATGTGTTTTATGATTTTATTAGTTTTAAAGGAGCTAAATTCTATTTTTCTCAACATGTACAACTGAAGTTTTTATACAAATTTTGAACCACAAGTATAATAAAATGCTAAAAATATGGTTATTGACGGAATTAAAAAATTGTAATAATTATCTATTATTGAAAAAACGGCGCAAAATAAAAAACTACCATTACTTCTACAACTCGTGTAGAAGTCGAAAGAACATTTACAAAAAATTTGGGGTCGATATCTACAACGGTGTAGATTTGTATAGAGGACAAACTGTCACTTTTATATATTTTTCACCTAGTTCAGTGCCTAACCTAAGAGATTTTAGGAAAAATATTACACATTTTATAGTTCCGTCACCTCCAAACAATAATATAGTCATTTTAAATCCCCCCCAATAATAATTTACATGAATTTATTAAAATCGTGTCCTTAAACACCTGGACCACAGCAGCGTTGCTTGTTTGTCCTCCATTAAATACTTACATAAAAATATTACCATACAAATTCGGGTTATGTAATACTGAAAAGATTATAGGTATTGTTTTGAAAATTATACCGCATACCGTAGCACAAACAGCCCAAGGCATATTTATCCCTAATATTTGTTTTATCGTGGGACGTTAACCGCCGTTTTAATCTACTATGCAAACAGTAAATAAAACACCGTTTAAAACTAATTTTAATATTGAATTACAGCTTAATTAGCCTAATTACATTATATGCTAATGTAATGTAAGTTGATGTTTGGAAAAAGTATCAAAAAGTTTTCTAACTAGCTCAAATCCAAGAAAAACCGATAAGGATGTTTTCTTCAGTTTTGTATGTATGTAGGTAGGTAGCATCATTAAAAAGTGCTTGTGGAAAATTATAGACGGTATTAATATGATATATACGAAGCGAAAGATCATATCCAGGTTAGATGTATTAAATTTCTTGCTAGTTTATAACTTTATTACAAATTCCAAGTTTCTGTAGCAAAAGTAAACAGGATTTATTTTCAGCATGTTTAGTTTTGTATTATATCCGAAAATTCTGAGGAAGTTTATTGGAACAAAAATGTTCATATATAATTTTTTAATTTGCATTGCGAGAGCGAATTCACTTGGAAAGCGAAGGCCGATATACAGCGACAGATGCGCAGTACAGCAATTTAAGAGCAGTACGCACGTGGCGATTGAGAGGGGAGCCATCGCCAACATGGGAAGTTCGCTCTCCTGTTTCTAGTCTTCTTGGGTAACAAACTTCAAATTTCATGTGATTTTTCTAATGTAGGTACGCACTATAACAGTATTCTATGACACAGAAGAGATCGATAAAAAGTTACACACTCAAGAGTGGAAAAAACTATAACTTACTTATACTTATATCTTCTATAATAATTGGATTCTCAGTACACATTTGTCTGTCCAATTAGTGCCAATTCGAAGTGTACCATGAGGGTTCTCATTAGCTTCATATGCATGTCTACATTTCAATAAATAAACACCATTTCCACCATAATAATAATGTACAAGAGTACAAGGAGAAGATATACAGGAAATACGGTGGGTAAAATCTTCGTTTATTTGTACTGTTAACTATTTTCAAAGTTACAAAGTGCCGGCAGTAGTTAACAATTTATAAAATAAAACCTAAAACTAAAAAGGTAAACGCCAGTTTCCTAGTCTACTACGGGGGGATATGCTTAATCAGTCAACTTCTTAACTTCCACAACATTCTACGGAACTTATGATTACTATACTAACTAGATGTTTTATATTCAAACTGCATTACATTTTGCTGAAACTACTATTAGTTTATATTGTGTTATTATGCTTTGGATATACAATAATAGTGTAGTGATATGGTAATTTATACACACCACAATAGTTTGTTGGATGTGTTTTTGCACATTTTTATTGATTTATGTGGGAAAAACGCCAGGATGTGCTGCTAGAACAATTTGGCACCTCCGACGACTCGGTAAATTGAAATATTGAGCTGGTTCATAGATATAATTATTTCAACCTGGCGCAATTATATGCGTATATTGTAATTTATGGATTTATTAAATTAAATTAATACTAAAACAGTGAAATAGTGATAAATTCTATGCTTAAAATTTTGTACTTAATAGCTTTCTTTTAGAATATTAGTTTGCACTTGCCCCATGTGTTCGGTTACACTTACCCCGTATATCCGACTACATTTACCCCATATCTTACCCAAGACACTAGAAACTGTTTTTGGGTTGCTTAAATCGATTCAGTTCAAAAAACTAATTTATTCACCGCATTAGCACAAGCACGGTTATTTCCTGGACACAAAAGCAATATGTCAATAATTTATTTTACCTATTCTTCGATTTACGTCTGTTACTTGAACATGTACAAATCATCATCAGTTCCATTTGCGTGTACTACAAACAGTTATAGTTGTACTTTTTTTTTGCCATATAGTGCTGCCTTCATCAGGGATAATGGAAAAGAAATCTAAATACCATTTTGTCGTTTGTAGTTTGTAGTTTACGATAATGATGAAAAATCTATGCAATAGAACTGTAGAATACTTTTAAGTAAATCAATAATAGTAGTAATAACGTTTAAATGTGAAACAGAGCATGTTATGTTATGATTAGATTTTTATGGCCTTCGCTAAGAGTGTAGCCTAACGGTAAAAACAACATTTAAATAAGATTACACCGCGGGGCGTATAGATAGAAAAACGTTGTATGTATGATATGAGGCACAGTAAAGCGCTAGTTTGCATAAACACATAATATTACTTATTTATTATATTATAGCAACGTTAAGTAGGGGAAATGGTGGGCGATTGAAATATTTGAATCACTATATCAGTGTTGCTGTTGCAGAAGAAAAATTAATGTGGGTTTTTGCTCATCCAAACTTAAGTACATGTGACGAAATTTATTATTATTAGCAATTTGTTTTATGAATTATTCAAAATTCCTAAATGACACTTCAGTAAAAGAAAACGTCTATAATAGGAATTAAGTGGATGTTTGCTCATTTACTTTAGAATGTATGTACGGACATAAATATTTAAATGAATTTTTTATCGTTTAACACAAACGGTTTTGTTCTTCAGATTTAAAATATGAACGTATTTTTTAGAGAGAATTGCATAAAAAGAAGTGCGAACATGATGGTGCAACGATAGCAACACTCGAGAGAGCGTTCGTTGTGCGCATGCGCTCAGTCTATCTCTCTTCGATTATGCGCATTTAACTTATATGGAAAATTGGAACTAAAAGAATTTTTCCAATCCTTTAAACATCCCATCAAATATATTTTAAATTTTCCGCCAAATATTCTATGAACTTTATATTTTCCAAACAAAATTATAATGCTCGTATAATAGAACGTGATGTACGCTTTGCATAGAGGCGGTGGAGGTGGAGGTGGAATGAGAGGTGATCCTCCACAAACTATACAAATGCATGCTCTCACGCACGCAGATACACCGAAAATAGAAGCGGATTGGCGTTGACAAATGTAACCGCAACTACCCCCATATTTCCTTCTATTTCAACCATACCGCAGAATGTGCACTGTTTTCTAATAAATCAAATGCACGGTGTTTCTGATGGTATGAACAGAATGGCAAAATCCCCAAAAAAATATATACAGCACATTTTTTGAGTAGAGAGAATTGAAACTTCAAATATTTGGCGGGAAATTAAATACATAACTTTTTAAATAGCCAATCAAATTATAATATGCTAATTCAGTTCAAATTTCAAAACTGTAAGAATATTTTGAAGTACTTGACGAAACTTATAAACTGGATGATGGACACAAATCACTTGAGTAACTAAAAATAAAAAATCATTAGCAAAATCCATCGGCAATGGACATTGTACCAAATCTAATTTGCTGTCAGTCGCTTATTATTATAAAACGTCAAATACTCAAACAGTGTTTCAATTTTGTATAGACTGGAGTATATCTCCATCTCTTTTTTATCATGGTTTGAAATATATAAGATATACAGTATACACGAAAATTTACAATTTGGTCGTTTTAAAATGAAACCTCTCAATTAATCTCTAGTTTTTAATTTAAAAATTAGGCAATAATAGTTTACACCGTCTAAATTATATTAAATAAGGTAAAACTTGCATGTGTCGTTTGAATACAACCCTGCAGGTAATAGCCACTCAAGTGGACATTTTTAAATTTCACGCCATTTCTCTGTGCAGGACAAATTTAATGACGTTTAGTTGTTTTTAATTACGGGGACTTCAACTTCATTAAATAAGTTTATAGTTCTACGTCGGCTTTTTGAACAGGTACAAACAAAAGCTTTCCATTATACAGCATAACCTCAATATTACTCAATTTCTAAACGCTGTTAAAATCTTTATTTCAGATGTGGCGAGAGCTAAAACATGTAAGCCTTCATTCATAATGAACTAAAGGTAAGTTTTGCATAACTATTACTAAAAATTAGATCCCCATAAAATTGTAACTGATCGCATTTATTCTTGATCTCTTAATTCCAACTATTCTATCCACTGTAGTATTTTTTTATTATTTATTATTTTCCCGACTTCATCATCGACAAGTCATTATAAATAATTATTGGTCGAATATCACATAACAAAGTAAACTACTGCAACATTTTAACTTCACTCGACAAATCCAATTAAAATGAGAATTCAAATCTCCGTGACATTTTTTCTCCTGGCTGGATTTTTTTTCCGTGATCGAAGCGAGAATCCGTTCCGGTATGCTTGCGTTTCGTGCTCTGTTGCCCGGACAAAAGTAACTTTTATATTACTATACCTACAATAATTATAATTTAAGGGTCCACCGGACGCGAACCCACACACACACATTTTTATAAATATTGACAAATTGTTAAAAGAGCTTGTGTGGCATAAAATCGAAAGCAAAACGCTTTTAGACTCTCTTACTCTATGAATATATGTACAATATTTGTGCACGCGCGCAAGGGTTTGTATTAAGTATGCATTGGCGGTTTCATACGTATGTCGATGATAGATGGATATAACTCACTGACAGGTGTCGAAAAGGATGTGAAGTTTTCACATAAAATACAAAAGTGTCTGTGTGTGTGCAGATAAAATACAGTTTTGATTTATCGTACTTTGCAAAATTGTTTTCTATGATTTGCAGAAGCAGAAGGGGGGTTGATTGTTTTTCAAACGAAAAAATTGTAACTTTTTTTTGGAAAGCGTGTGATTGATGGAGGGATGATGGGTTTAGTTTTATTGGTTATAACACAGATGCTGAGGTGTCCAATAATTGCACATTGTAGCACGATATTATTGATGAGGCGGTTTTAATTGAAACTGTTGCTGATCTAAAGGCATAAAAGAATTTATTTAATTATTATAGATATTTCGGTAATGTAACCATAACTGATAAGAGCTATGGTTCCAAAGTAGAATAAGTTGGAGAGTTCTAGCCCAATGTGCATGTGCAATGTGCAACCTTGACCTAAATTCAAGCCGTACCGGAAAAGCGGCTAAATGAACGGCTTTAACTGGTTATCGTTTCGGGAAAGCAGCTAAATGAACTGGTTTAACTGCTTGCCGTTCCTGGAAAACGGCCAAATGAACGGCTTTAACTGGTTACCGTTCCTGGAAAATAGCCAAATGAACGGCTTTAACTGGTTGCCGTTCCGGGAGAACAGGTAAATGATGAATACCCCCCACTACTTGAATTTAGGTCAAGGTTGCACATGCACATTGGGCTAGAACTCTCCAACTTACTCTACTTTCCAAGTATAGGCAATTCATCACGATCCATGTCTTCTTAAGAATACTGCAACTGTTGATTCTTTAGTGAGTTGAATAATTCTTAGTTATAGTTTAGTTTTTAGGTCTTGTGGAAAAATATTCCATGTATCTGTAAAGTTGAAACATTGAATCTCCCGCCGTTGTTCCATTATGATAAAACCCCCAATTAATATTCATTACATTAAATCCCGGCTTGTTACCCGAAAAAACTCCGTCATGTGCATCAAACAAATTTTTATGCAGACAAAGCATACCCCACTGTAATTTCACTAAAATGAAAAAGCAGAGGGTCCACGTCCTCTGCATGGTATGTGGACAAACCATCCTAAGTAACATTAATTTAGTTTATGTCACGTAGATGAGAGCACCCTTTTAACATCGGCGTTTAGGCCAACAACCCTCTTTATCCGCCATAAATTGTGGCGCACTATTAACCTCCGCAACCATTCACCAAACAACTACACTATCATTTGTATTTATTTGTTTGTAATCCATGGCGTACGAACGACGCATCACGCAAACGAAAGCATCGCAACACGGGCGTCTTCCAACGCATTTCATCATGGTGATGTTGCCTCTCCTTTCGTTCGTTTATCAATTATTCCTTTTCCGTGAAATTACTAGGGTTATCTTTCGAGTTTCTTGTTTATCTAGTCGACTGTATTTATCTTGAGGGCCTTTGTTAGGGGAAGCTACTTTACTTTCAGTCGGATCTTAACTATTGTACAGACAAAAGATGTTGCTGCTGTGGCTTTGGGGACCACTGACTGTCTCGCTTGGTAAATACAGAAAAAACCAAAAATGTTTACCGACGTGTATTCATTTTCGTTAAATTAACTGGCGTAAGGTTGTGTGTACCAACAGACGAAATTATGGGGGGAATTGTGGATTTAGAGACAATTGCATTGCGAGGGAAGCAGCCCAGGGCGCAGAGGTTGGCTCGGAAAAAATCATTTTGATAAATACTCGAAAGATTTCAAATAAAAACATTATTGTTACAATATTTTATTATCAAATTATAGAAAAGAAGAGATGAACCAAGTTTTAGCATGAATACAAGTGGTACTTCCCTAATGGAATATCTCGAAAATGGCGTAATCGGCCTTCCCATTCCAAGTGAGTTTACTCTCCTGTTTCTAGTCTTCTTGGTAAGAATCTTTATGTATGGCACCAGGTACTAAAGCTTGTCAATATGAAGTTGGAGGTCCAAATTTCACACATGTCTCCTTTTTATGGATGCCCAGCTGCCTATGCTCAAAGCAAGAGAGTGAGAGAATCTGTGACGCACATGCCTACTGAAAGTACTTAAAAGCACAAAGGAGGAGTTCCTAAAGGGAAAACGTGGAAAAATTATAAATCAATTATAAAATTACACTCTACGGATTAAAGTTTTAGTTTTATTGTTAAACGCTGCTGATGTTATTGTATTAGTTAGTGGGGTATTCAAAAAAATTACCAGTTATAATATACACTTCATTAAAATACTTTGGAGGTTTAAGAAAATAAACTCTTTCGCTTCCACTATTACCTATGCATATCTGTTTTAAATATAACATGCGGAGAGGAGATGTGGAGATTAAGACCAGTTTCATCGGAAGCTGTATAATATATTAAAATACTAAAGCGAAAACAAAACCACATAGAGTTTGCAAAACTGTATATACCTATATAGGTGTAGATACACATAAAACCAACAAAAGCATCATAATATTCATATATATATATATATATATATATATATATAATACGAGTAATATAAGCCAGTTGGGAGTTTGCTAGTATTGCATAGACGAGTTTCCACAGCAGGATTTTCGTGTTATATTTTATAATATTAATATGCTAAAGTTTGTCTATGAAAATAACAACAAAAAACTTGGAAAATTAATAAGGGGTCTTTAATACGAGTGTAATAAATAAATAACTAACCTGATGGTTTGTTTGAAATATTTAAATAATAACAGCAGCAGCAGCACCCAATTATACGCTTCGAGTTCAAGCCCAGCTACAATATTCATAATTTTTCATTAGCATTTATTTGATAGATATTTTTTTATTATTTAAATTAATAGCTGTGTTTGAAATGACGCGCTGCAACGGCAACGTATTTAAATTAATTGATTTCTGTTTTAGTATAGCCAATTGAATATAATCTGATCTTTTCTTTTAAATATTTTGTCACTCAATTAATTCATTTGGCTGGGCTACCTTACAAGGCATCAAATCAACTAAGCGGGTTGGGTGATCCTAATCTACGGATATTTGTGTAGTAAATTAGCTTTTATTTCAATCAACAGTCGGTACATAAAAATAAAATAGTCGGATTTACAGACACACAGTGGCATTAAATAGAAAACAGTTTATTTGATCTCATATGTCAGTTTTTTATGTGGTACGCTATATCAGATTTTGATTTTTTATACAGTCAGCATCAATCCGAAAAACTTATTTAACATTTTAGGAAGTTCTGCAACAAAAGCAGATAGAAAACTTGCAGAAAACTTTAAAGAAACTGGCGCGTGAAAGCCTAACTCAGTAAGTTTTAAATTTTTTTTTATTTAATACCGATTTGTTTATTTCCAATTATTATTTCTTAATATTAAAAAGGAATTATTCATGTAAAAATAGGATATTTAATAATTAATAAACCTTTCTTTCCTGTTATTAAATATTTCTTTATAGTTAACAAATTAGTTTCAATATTAAAATATGTATTAACTTAAGCTTAAACTTGAAAATTGACAAAATTTATGTCGTATTTAAGATATATTTTATAGTGTTATAGTTTTTCTACTTTATCTTGGACAATCTTCAGAAATCTATTGCCAGTTCCTCTTCTAACCTAACCATTTTTATGCTGAACCTAAATTTTTACTCTTGTTTCCTGCAACATATTTTCCACTCCTGCAATTTTCTGCATCATTTTCATCGTGTTCGCCATCCTACTCCACATAAACCCAACTTTTCGACCGTTATCTTTTACATCCTGCACTTCTCGACGGTGCACATTTCCTACCAAACTTGCGGCTGTAACCGTATATTCCTTGCAGCACTGATTAAATATTGCTTAGTAATTTTTGCATAATCTGCGGAGTAAAACGATATGGGTTGTGATTGCATGGCGACGAAAGGGTGTCTGTCACACCAGTCGAGGACGATCAAACTGCAGCAGCAAGTAAAAACATGTGCCCGGATGCGGTTACGCCGCAGGCCAGCTTGTTGGATCGTTGGTGTGTGTATGTGTGTGTGTGTGTGTGTGCAGGCACTGAACTGATCATGATCACTCGCACTCCTCCTGCTTCTGCTCCTGCCTCCTGCCTGATGGTACAGTAGTTAGCTTTAGGGGGGCCCTTTTGCCTGCTTGGCGATGAAGATTTATCGTTTCTCGCGTATTTCCTTCACCACCACCACTACCGCCGCCGCCGAATGAAAATATGTCGTTTTCGGGCGCTGTAATTAATTATATCATAATATGCGCTGGATGGAATTAAAATTATTAAGCCACCAAAAGATCCACCTAGACCCGCAGGGATTTATGGGGGGTGGTGTAAGTACACTGATTTTTCCGGGGGAAAAGCCTGTTGTAGTGGGGTTAGCAGGGAGTAAAGGTTAAGGTCGAGAGGGTTATCAAATCTGCTAACAAAAAGATCCTTGAGATAGTTGCTTATACTTGTAAATTATGCGCTGAAGAATCGCGTTTTTATTACAGAAAAAATTACAAAATAAAATGAACATCGGTTGTTACTTACGTCCCTAGGGCAGTTAGGTGCCTGTGAATGACTGTCAACTGCTATATATTGACGTTGATACCTTTAATGCATTTTTGAAAATATATAGATTCAATCCAAGTTTTTATACTTTCATTTTATTTGTCACAAGCCATTTCAGCAACTCCATAAAGTTAAAAGCACAGGAAACAATTACTCATTTACACGACCAAACTTTCCCATCTAAATTCGCAACTATTTTGTTGTTATGTGTACTACATCCACTCTCTATGCTATATAAGTTTAGTTCCTCTTAAACTCTTTTATGTCAATTTGATGTTGATTTTAAACTTAGTCGATGATAACTGTGCTACAATATAATATTCATAAAAATTTGAATTTGAGCGGAGATAAAGAAACCGACAGTTTTTTTTATATAAGTATAAACTACAAAAAATGTTCTACTTAGTTTCCTTCCATTGAAATACTTTCTTACGTAGAAAAGTCGCAACAATTAATATTATTATTATTTCATTTGCCAAATTTAATTAATTAATTAATATTAATTGAAAAGGCGGCGTGTTTCAACAAAAAAGTAAAAGCCAGCTTCTATTAATATCGGCAATTTCCAAGGAAATTAACCTCGACATAAATTAATAATGATCAAATCCCTCACATAAACTATCCCACTAATTGGAGCTTAAATTAAAATAGTTCCGTACATCTTTCTATTATGCCCGAAAAATTATCAGGCAATTTTATCTGGTTTTACTAATCAAATCAAATCCAATCATAAATTCCCAAATTCTTAACCAAATTAATTCTAATTGAAAGACAAGGAAAAAATACCTTGATTGTCAGGGAAAATTTCTACTGACTGGAGTAGCGTAATGAAACATTTAATCAAGGGGGAGGTGGTGATAGTATATTATAAAATGCAGAATTTGCTAACCCCTAAAATTTTCTTGTTTATTTCACAGTTGATTATACCGAAAATAATTTATCATAATCACAAAATAATTGAGATTTAAAACAATTAATACGTTATTAATCACTGTATACTATATATGCAAATCAACAATGCTTGATGTGCGATTAAAAAAGACAATTAATGGTGTTTGCGTTTGTATATGATTTATTGTGTTTTATACAGTTTTACATTTATGATTTATAAACAATAACTTTGTATATTTTATTTATTGATGGTTATAAATTCAATTACATTGGCAAATGTTTAAAATCTACTTTGATTGCTAATATGCATACTATGTAACATAAAATAATACACAAGCACAAAAGCTTTTAAATCCAACAATTTTTTTTTTGTTTTTTATATCGTATATTTATTTAGGAAGATTTAGTGGAAATTTTAATTGAATCAGAGTCACATCAAAGGAATAATTGTACATGAATGTTTACTTTTGAATTAATATCAATTTTATTAAAATATCTCATGTGGTTCCCAAACTGTTGAGTTTTAACGCATACAACTCGAAAATTATTACTATTTCTATAACAGCAAATTTTTCCATATTATCTCAAAAGTAAAATAAAAATATCACTAGAACATTCACACCAACGTTCAGCTTTGAATTAATACTAATTTCAATAAAATATCTCATGTGGTTCCCAAACTGTGGGGTTTCAAAGTAAACAACCCCAAAAATTGTCACGATTTCCAACCGCAACTTTAGATATTGTCTCAAAAATAAGATAAAAATATCACTAGAACATTCACAATTTTTTTTATTGAATATGAATGTTCAGTTTTGAATTAACATCAATTTCAATTAAATTTCTCATGTGGTTCTCAAACTGTGGGGTTTTAAAACAAACAATTCCAAAAATTGTCACGATTTCCAACCGCAACTTTAGATTATCTCAAAAATAAGAAAAAATATCATTAGAACATTCACAAAATTTTTGTAGTGAATATGAGTATTCAGGTTTGAATTCATACTAATTTCAATAAAATATCTCATGTGGTTGCCAAACTGTGGCGTTTTAAAGCAAACAACCCCAAAAATTGTCACGATTTCCAACCGCAACTTTTCATATTGTCTCAAAATAAGATAAAAATATCACTAGAACATTCACATTTTTTTTGTAGTGAATATTAATGTTCAGTTTTGAATTACCATCAATTTCAATTAAATATCTCATGTGGTTCCCAAACTGTGGGGTTTTAAAGTAAATAATCCCAAAATTTGTCACGATTTCCAACAGAAACTTTTCATATTGTCTCAAAAATAAGATAAAAATATCACTAGAACATTCACAATTTTTTTGTAGTGAATATAAATGTTCAGTTTTGAATTACCATCAATTTCAATTAAATATCTCATGTGCTTCTCAAACTGTGGGGTTTTAAAGCAAACAATTCCAAAAATTGTCACGATTTCCAACAGCAACTTTTCATATTATCTGAAAAATAAGATAAAAACATCACTAGAACATTCACAATTTTTTTGTAGTGAATATGAATGTTCAGTTTCCAATTAACGTTAATTTTAATAAAATATCTCATGCGGTTCTTAAACTGTGGGGTTTTAAAGCATATAATTTCAAAAATTATTGCGATTTCCAACAGTTACTTTTCATATTATCTGAAAAATAAGATAAAAATGTCGCTAAAAAATTTGTGATCTTTTTCTAATTAAAATCAACCTTCAGCTTTAAATTAGCATCAACTCCAATGAAATATCTCAAGTGGTTGCCAAAATGTGGGGTTTTAAAACAAACAACCTCAAAAATTCTTACGATTTCCAACAGCAACTTTTCATATTATCTCAAAAATGAGATAAGAATGTAACTAGAACATTCACAATTTTTTTCTAATTAAAATCAATGTTCAGCTTTGTAATAACCTCAATTTTATTGGTGGTCCCCAAACTGTTGAATTATAAATTATTACGATTTCTAACAATAAATTTTCAAATTATCTCAAAAATAAAATAAAATACAAGAAGTTTCTCAATTCTTTTTAAAGTTCAACCTCAACTTTTATAGCATTGTAAACTAGCATGAATAAATCCAAGTAACAAATTCGAATTTACGAAAAAAAATTATCGAGTACAAAACAACATGATGAACAAATCCGTCTAGTCAAACTGTGACAACGAAATTTGCACGATTGATGCAACACAAACTCAACAATCTTCCAAGTGTGTGCGGTTTGAATTTGTTGGCAAGGTAACTTGGAGAAGGCCGATGGACACTGACACTGACATAGCATTCATGGACGTTGAACTCGCCCAACAGCCACCGGAATCGGTCCATCTATTTGTACATTCAATGAACTCACATCTTTCTTTTGCACGCGTTCTCTTTCTTTTCGTATGGTGCCAATGAAACGTGTCATTTTTAACACGATAATGACACAAAGCGAGAGAACACAAGAACGAGGGACACTTGTCAACTTGCCCACAGGGGATATTTTCCTGGAAATACAATGCAATGCTTCGATGGCTGTGAAGTATTCCAAATTTCACTACAGGAACAATTTATTCATCATTCATCACACAATAACACCACTAACTAATTATTTATTTCATTTTGGGTTGGTTTATAATTAATAGAATTTTTAACTAGCTTGGAACTATACTATAGATATAGTAAAACCTGTTTGTAGTTTGATTAAATCCAATTGGTAGCAATACTAATCAAATCGATTTTGTTTGATCAAAGCCTGTGGCTTTGATTTGTTTAAATACCTCTTGTCGGAGAGGGCGCTACGAATAAAGTGGCTGATTATCATTTTATAGCAATGTTTGAATATTTATCTTAAAGCAAAAGAATGCTAAATTAAATTTATTTGTTAAGTGGTCGTAAACCAAGTTAACTGCCTGTGCTTTTAGTATAAATTAAAAAATTAATTTTTAATTGTCCTTCTAATTTATGTACCACACACCGAATTATATTACAGGTAGTGGACAACAAATTGAATAATGAAAACTTAAATACCTTAGCTAGATAAACTAAACGTGATTATCTTCATTAAATTACAACGTTATTACCATTGTTGCCAATCATCCATCCAACTTTCATATCCCAATATCTTTGTGAAAAATTCATCGGTTTTTGTTTGGTTAACACCAAGATCTACATAGAATTCTAT
This sequence comes from Pediacus dermestoides, assembly GCA_963942485.1. NCBI lineage: Eukaryota > Metazoa > Arthropoda > Insecta > Coleoptera > Cucujidae > Pediacus > Pediacus dermestoides. The sequence goes on along the minus strand of OZ012630.1, from coordinate 1,485,436 downwards.
CTAATATTTATTAGACTAGTTTCCATCCACAAATAGTGGCTCCTTTAAACCAATAATGGCGCCATGGAATTGTCCCGGAACAAGTTCAATTGACATAGATGGAGTTACTGCATACAAAAGTAGATTGTTTCAATACTTCCCCGACATTTATATTTCAGCATGTACGGATGTGGTGGTGATGACCTAGAGAACAAAGAAACATGCATTCGTGAGGGCTCCAATAGTTTATGAATAATTGCACAATGTTATTAGTTAAATGAGGGATATTAGAGGAAAATTCAATGAGGTGATATTTGTATATATTATATTTTAAGAACAAACTATTCTGAACGTTATCCAAGGTAAAGACTCTAGAATAATACAATAATTTAGACGTTTCCATATTTCGCTCAGTAAACTGTCTGAAATTATAATGAATTCAGCTCAGTAAACTGTCTTAAATTATGATGAATTCTGTTCAGTAAACTGTCTGAAATTATGATGAATTCAGCTCAGTAAACTGTCTTAAATTATGATGAATTCAGCTCAGGAAACTGTCTTAAATTATTATGAATTATCAGCTCAGGAAACTGTCTTGAATTTTGATGAATTCAGCTCAGTAAACTGTCTTAAATTATGATGAATTCAGCTCAGGAAACTGTCTTGAATTTTGATGAATTCAGCTCAGTAAACTGTCTTAAATTATGATGAATTCAGCTCAGGAAACTGTCTTAAATTATTATGAATTATCAGCTCAGGAAACTGTCTTAAATTATGATGAATTCAGCTCAGGAAACTGTCTTGATTTTTGATGAATTCAGCTCAGTAAACTGTCTTAAATTATGATGAATTCAGCTCAGGAAACTGTCTTGAATTTTGATGAATTCAGCTCAGTAAACTGTCTTAAATTATGATGAATTCTGCTCAGTAAACTGTCTTGAATTTTGATGAATTCAGCTCAGTAAACTGTCTTAAATTATGATGAATTCTGCTCAGTAAACTGTCTTAAATTATGATGAATTCTGCTCAGTAAACTGTCTTAAATTATGATGAATTCTGCTCAGTAAACTGTCGTAAATTGTGATGAATTCAGCTCAGTAAACTGTCTTAAATTGTAATGAATTCAGTTTAGTAAACTGTCTTGAATTATGATGAATTCAGCTGAGTAAACTGTCTTAAATTATGATGAATTCAGCTCAGTAAACTGTCTTAAATTGTGATGAATTCTCCTCAGTAAACTGTCTTAAGGTATGATGAATTCAATTTCGTAAATTCTATAGTTTCTAAAAGACTCTAGATGAAATATTAACAGATTTTCTAGAATAATCAATGGAAAAAATGACTTTGAGAGATCATTTGATGTGGTTGCATCTACATACAGTTATTATAAGATACGAAAAAGTTTCTAAATTGAATGGAAAATACTCTCTGCATATTAGTGCTGCAAGAAAACCAGTGGCGTACGTTTTATTTAACAAAATGTTCTTGAAGAAACCCGTACGCACGCCTCTGTGTTTTAAATAAAATAATTGCAACCACTATTAATAAGAGAATACAAAAAAAAGATGTATGCAAAATTTCAGAAGGCTAACTTTTTTTGTTATTGATTTATAGCAAATTATTTAAAATAATTTATATTTTCTTTAATGGCCTATACGTCAAAAAGGAAGCAACATTCGACCATAGTTTATTAGACAAACTACCTTTCATTTTCGCTAAACTATCGACTGGTGAAAATCTGACGATATAAACTGGCACACCCTTTACACTACTTACTGTTTTTAATTTGTGTAAACTTATTTCTCTCGGCATCTTTTTCCCTGAAACAATAGTTCTGTTTTGTCAAAAATAATTATCTTCTGGACATTAGTTTTTACGATGATTCAGCGTAGAAAAGGTCATTTATTTTCTTAATGAAATTTCGTTGAAGCGCCTTCCGTGTTCACTGGCAATATCTGTACGTTTTGTGTATCATTAGTGTATAACTTGTTCAATAATACTCGATGGCGAGAGAGACAACAGGCAGAGGAGAGGCATTTTGCCATTTAATAATGCACAAGATGATTGGAATTTTGGAGTGGCAGCCTCGAAATCGATACATTTGCATGTTATAATGTTTTAGTGTGTTTTCACATCAATCAGAAATATTATTCAATTAGCTATTGTATTTTATTTGGTAAAGGTGTTTATGTCTGATGTTGCTTTTTTATGGTGGATCATGCAACTTAAGAGATAATGGTCCGGGTTACATAATTATTTAAAACCCAAAATCCCATTATGGATGGCGTGTAGAACGCTTGATTGGGTTGATGTATTCAAAAAGAATAAACCAGTCCCAAAACACGACTGGTTTTAAAATAAATCCCTAAATTATAGCATCGGCTATCAATCAATATAAATGCGGCTAATAAAACTACCAGAGGAAAAAAGCCGTCTGGTTTTTTCGACAATTTTATTTTATACAATTTGGAACGTGGTGTAAATAAATAACAATGACTTGTTTTATATTTGTACAAATAGTCCTTAAATATTTTCAGCTATGCAACTTTTATTGTTGTAAATTCCTCTTAAAAGTAATTTTCTCGTTATATTAGGCGGTTGCTTCCAAAATATTTAATAAATGCTTAATTAAAACATCGTTGAAAATTATAACGGTCGCAAAGCTGCAGCAATATAAAACCAAAACAAAACTATGTTTTAATTAGATTGGGGGACAAAAAATAACGTCGAGTCGCTAAACGGATTTGAAAGTCATGAAATAATCTTTATAATCCCCTTGATGGAAAAAACAATTACAGCTTCTTTATACGGGCCTTTTCCAATAATAATTCAGCTCAGCAAACTGTCTTAAATTGTAATAAATTCAGCTTAGTAAACTGTCTTAAATTATGATGAATTCAGCTCAGTAAACTGTTTTAAACTATGATGAATTCAGCTCAGGAAACTGTCTTAAATTATGATGAATTCAGCTCAGTACACTGTCTTGAATTTTGATGAATTCAGCTCAGTAAACTGTCTTGAATTTTGATGAATTCAGCTCAGTAAACTGTCTTGAATTTTGATGAATTCAGCTCAGTAAACTGTGTGAAATTATGATGAATTCTACTCAGTAAACTGTCTGAAATTATGATGAATTCAGCTCAGTAAACTGTGTTATAAATTATGATGAATTCAGCTCAGTAAACTGTCTTATAAATTATGATGAATTCAGCTCAGTAAACTGTCTTATAAATTATGATGAATTCAGCTCAGTAAACTGTCTTAAATTATGATGAAGTCAGCTCAGTAAACTGTCGTAAATTGTGATGAATTCAGCTCAGGAAACTGTCTTGAATTTTGATGAATTCAGTTCAGTAAACTGTCTTAAATTACGATGAATTCAGCTCAGTAAACTGTCTTAAATTATGATGAAGTCAGCTCAGTAAACTATCGTAAATTGTGATGAATTCAGCTCAGTAAACTGTGTTATAAACTATGATGAATTCAGCTCAGTAAACTGTCTTATAAATTATGATGAATTCAGCTCAGTAAACTGTCTTAAACTATGATGAATTCAGGTCAGTAAATTTATTGTTGTAAAGTCTTAAAAGTAATTTTCCTGTTTTATTAGGCGTTCCTTCCAAAATATTTAATAAATGCTTAATTAAAACCTCGTTGAAAATTATTACACTCACAAACCTGCAACAATATAAAACCGAAACAAAACTATGTTTTAATTATTACTGGGGACAAAAAAAAAGTACCGTCGAGTAGCTAAACGGATTTGAAAGTCATGAAATAATTTTTATAATCCCCTTGATGGAAAAAACAATCACAGCTTCTTTATACGAGTTTTTTCCAGTGGTAAACTTTCAAATTAAGTTGTAAATCACTAAGGAAATACCACACTATAAAACATTGTTTATGTCAAATATAAAAAGTCCTTGCGTTAATAATATACACAGACACATCATCCTGCGTAAATTAATATAATTTTTAAAGTATTTCGCTGCCATCCTGTTTGACACCATGCATCATTCATCCGAAAATATATAATTACCCACAAACAGTATGAACACAATTACTGATGTGAACATCAGTGTTAAGTGATTTACAATCTTTTGCTGGTGATTATATCGACATGGCAACACAACACAGATTAGATGTGATATTTATTAAATAACTGATCGCGCTACAACGATTCTATTGTAGTGCGCTGAATTACAGCAGGAATTTTGTGAAACTCCTGCAGGTTCGGAAACCAGAGCAGCACATTTTTATACACCTTGTTGTTGTTAAGATAAAATCGATTTTACAGCTCACACAGACAAAGGAAAAAGGTTTTCAGATTCTTAGGCAGATTATTGTCTATTGCATTTTTCAAAAACTGCGTTTTGCTTGAAAAAAATCACAGTTTTAGAACTGCTGCTCCGATTTTGATAAAAGACGTTAATTTTGAAGCAGGATGACAGATTTGTCTGGTAAAAATTCGAGAATTGTTCAATTGAATATTTTTCTTCTAAACATGGCTGTTTATTCAACTAGAGAGAAAATTGATACTTCTGTTGATAACGATTTGGTCGTACCAAAAAACATAATTTAGTATCCTTTAAGGAGATGCGGAAAGAGGGAGATATAACGAAAAAAAAACCCCGTACGACTTCCAGTTTATTTGCAGATTTTTCGACAGCACGCCACTCTTTCTCACATCATATTCGCCTTTTGACTCTTGACTTGACAATTTCCCCCGTCATCCAACATTAAATTCAAGTATATAAATAAAAACCTGCAAAGTGTGTGCTGTGTACACACAAACTGACGTCGTTTGCCCCATTTTTTCTCTTTGCTGAAAGCCAGGGTGGAGACGCAAAGACGAAGGGGTGTAACTTTGATCATTTTCCACAGATATGGAATGTCTGTGTTCTGTGAAGCTGCTGCTGCTGCTACTTCGCCTCGTTCTGTCATAAATAGCTAAATATGCGCGTGTCTTCTTTGGATTTACTTGCTGCTGATGGCAAACTACATAATTCCGTGTGCCAAGTTGTTGGCGTTGCGCCTCTTGCGGCGTCGTTTGTTATTCAGGCGACGTCGCGCGCGAGATGCCCTTTTTAGGCAAGGCACTGATTTGTCAATCCACCACACTAAAAACCAGTCTTCGCATCAGATTTTGCTACTACTTCTTTTTCATCGTTTACACCATTTTATTTCCTGCCAAGGCGGCGTTCTTTATCCTTTCAGATAATCCGTGCATAAATATATTTTTTATTGTGCGAAAGAAACAGTTTGTTGTTTTATCGGGGTAAAACGAGCAGATTTTAATAAATCTTGCATATGAATAAGAATTTATCAGCTAAATCAAACCACTTAATTTTGCTGTAAGAAAGTTAGAAGTTATTATGTAGAAGCTCCTGAAAATTTTCTGTAATATTAAGAACATAATGTTGCAGCTCTCTGGATAAAATAAATTGGCATATACAGGGTGTGTCACTAGGACATCAAACGATCTGTATATAAAAAACTAAGAGCCGAATTTTAAATTTGATTCGTTTGCTTATTTTAACCACAGACAATTTTTTGAGTATAAAGAATTGACATTAAAACATTGGGTGGGAAATTTTAAATGCAGTACTGTGATTGGCGCTATTCCGACTAAACGCCCAATCAAATTAATGTACTTTAAAACTCCCGCTAAATATTCCTAGTTCCATATCCTAGTTGCTGAAAATATTTTTTTCTGGACATTATTTAGCGCACGATTTTTTCGCGCAAAAAAACTTGCAAAACCTTTTGTTAGAAATATTTATATTTTTTAATATTAATACAATATTTTGACAGACATAAAATTTATTGCTAATTTATTTTAATTGCGTAGAAAAAATCCGCAAAAACCGAAATAACTTTTAATCTCTGAAACAAATTATAAGGAATTCCAATACAAAATTGATAATTTTACATATTTTGATTACATTGTCAGCAGCTCATTTGAATTGTTAACACACAGTCAAATATGGCGAAGTTTTCCATTTGGTACTTAAGTTATTACCCTGTAAAAAGTCGTACAATAAAATAAATACATATTTTAGCTATGTTAGAGGTATGTTCTCACCACCTTATAACAACGACATCTTTATATACTGTAAACTTGTTTTCCAATAAGCGACCCATCTTCATTCAATTAAAAATTTAACAATTTAATTAAACATGAAAAAACTTCTGTCGCCGTTACCCAGTATGATCACCGACGATGACGATGACAAAAATAAAGAAACCAAGCCGAATATAACCAATGTTATCAATAAAATGTCCGGATGCTTTTTGTAATATAGGAAATTTAATCAAACGCGGGGCCTATTAAAAATGCCTTTTTTAATTAAATTAACGAAATATATTTCGGGTGATATTGGAATGTCACTAATTAAAGGCCCAAAAGCAACATACATTTTTAAAACATTTTGTGTTATAAGCAGGAGCATAAATGTTGGTGATGGACATTCCTTTGGGTAGATGGGTGACCGTTTACCGAAATATTTGAACAAAATTTTTCTCAATTAACAAACTAGCGGATTTTTTGATGCCCCTCCCGTTCGACATTCCATATGGTAATTTAACGCATCTCGTTTTTGTTCTGGTGTAGGTACCCATTAAAAAACGAATTTTCGATATATAGTAAATACAAGAAAGAAAGTGGTGTTAATTATATTGTTAATTATTGCAGGCGTATTTGAGGAAATGAATACATAAGGAAGCAATTAAAGCTATTCGCGCGGTTGATTTAAATCCAATAATAATTTTGTCAAAATTTTAATGTGACAATTATTGGCCTGGTTCTAATCCCATTAAATCGACAACTAAGCGAAGAAAGGCACACACAGACACAATTAATGATAAAAATTTATTTTATAATCACTTTATCATCATCAAGAAAGTGCTATTAGCATCAACTCAACCATTTCATCGGCTATTTTTCTAGGTCATTATTATAATACCACGCCCGTTCAGAAAAATTAATAACAATTTCATATGCAAAACTTCCTTCAACCGTGGCTAATTCCAAAATGCGATTAAGACGCCCGTTCACTTTGCGTTATTCTCCTCCTCCTAATCCATAAAAACACCAACAAAGAAACAGACAAGCATTTTCTTAATTAAGGATTTCCCTTATTCATTATCATAACTGGTAATTTGCGCATTAAAGGGCTTGTCACTACGGAAAAAAAATGGTTTGATTTCCTGCAGCCAGCATCTGATGATGTGTGCGGGTTTCTAGTTTCGTTTTGTTATTTATTTGCGTTTTTTAATCCGTTTTATAGACTTGGTTGCGGTCGTAACCGCAAAGTCATCCAGTCTGAGCTAACCAACGGTTTTAAATATTGCTATGGGGGCCCAGTGGCGGTCCATGGGGGAAACCATACAAAATTTACGATAATTGTCTTAAGGAAATTCTACAGCTCATTTATAATTTCCACAAAAATGCGCGTTTGGTTTCCAAAATATCAAATTTCAGTCTCAAGCAAAAATATAATTTTTAATTTGTAAAACTGAGGGGCGCTTAAATTTTTTAATTTCTTCTTCTTCCACAGGAAAATCTGTTCAAATATATTCTTGTTGACATATCCAAACGGTAAAAATAAACGAGAGTTTACTGTATATTCTAGAAGTCCTGGCGTTTGAATTTCGCGCGTTATTATTCTTCTCGCAATGGCGGGAAATTCAAACGCCTATCAATAATTTATGAACACTCTGTACAAAAAGTGACTCATCCTATATTAAAGTTCTCAATAATCAATACCAATGTTTTAATTTTGTTCGGTTAGTTCTAATAAAGTCCTCACAAATAATTGGCTATGAAAATTTAATACAGTTTTCGATTAGATAATTAAAGTTTCAGGGTTTGTGTAGGCGGAACTTTTGAAATTTGTAATTATCTGACTAAGAAATGTCTTTCTTCATCTAATCTTGTAAAGTAGACAAAGTTGTGCTGTTGGATAAAATCTGGTATTTTTCATTGGCTTGGCACCAAAGATAAAATTGTTTTTGCCATACATTGTAATAAATATTTAATAATTGTAAACTAGCTTATAGATATTTTTAATTTCTTCTTCTTCCACAGGAGAATCTGTTCAAATATATCTCTTGTTTACATATCCAAGCGGTAAAAATAAACGAGAGTTTACTGTATATTCTAAAAGTCCTGATGGCGTTTGAATTTCGCGCGTTATTATTCTCGCAATGGCGGGAAATTCAAACGCCTATCAATAATTTATGAACACTCTGTACAAAAAACTGACTCATCCAGTATAAAAGTTCTCAATAATCAATACCAATGTTTTAATTTTGTTAGGTTAGTTCTAATAAAGTCCTCACAAATAATTGGTTATGAAAATTTAATACAGTTTTCGATTAGGTTATTAAAGTTTCAGGTTTTGTGTAGGCGGAACTTTTGAAATTTGTAATTATCTGACTAAGAAATGTCTTTCTTCATCTAATCTTGAAAAGTAGACTGTTGGATAAAATCTGGTATTTTTTATTGCCTTGGCACCAAAGATAAAATTGTTTTTGCCATACATTGTAATAAATATTTAATAATTGTAAACTAGCTTTAGATATTAATCCATGCACATGTCCAAAACATATACAAAAAAAACGGTCCCAATACAATGGTGAATTCATTTTTTATCAGTCGGCACATTGCGACAAGTGATACACCCGCATTTTTCAATTCAGCAGAAACAAATATCCTTTTTGTGTAATAATATAAAACACGTGCCCTCACATTCGCCACACTCCACACAAATTCGCAGAGTTTTATCGGCAGTTTTTTTTATAGCCGATAATAAAGCCACCGAATGTTTGATTTTCGAATTCTCAGCATTTATCAATAACACCAACCAACTCAACTGAAAGCTACGAATTTCAATAATTACAAACAAATTTTAAAAACTGAAGTGTGTCGTGAAAATCAAGAAGCCTTTTGAATGACGCATAGTGTGGTTTGGTTGTAAAGTAATCTGGTTGGAAATGGAATACCTCAGCACAACATAACCTGATCCTGATTTAGTTTTTTTCGTGCTTTTATAGCGAACACAAATTTCAGCTTGCATAATTTAGTCATCGACCCACCAGTTGGGTGTTAAAACAAAACAAAAACGCCAAATATTCGATTGGATTGTCCAGATATAATCAAGTTGATTTCAATTAAATCGAATCTATATTTGTTTGGATGATGATGATGAGAAAACTGTACACAATCTAGAGAGCCGGTGAAAACCTTTATAGATACCATCAACCACCAGATAAAAATTCAAATTAAATTTATATAAAATTGTTTATGTTGAGTCGGTGGTGGTTTCAATCAAGAATTCACCATCCAAATCGATTTTATCGACATGCCACAACCACACCATTTATGGATTTCTTTTTAATAGTAACATCTCCAAGAACAAGAGTGCTATGATTTGGGCTGTTTGAAGGACATTTAACTGGAGTAACAACCTATAATTAAATGAAATGGCCCCGTTGCTGTTGTTATAGTCCGTATAGTTCGTGAATTATTCCACCAAACAATAGCTGTCAACGTTGAAGAATACAAACAATTTAATTGTAGTTTATGGAGAGGAGAAAACGTCCTGTGCCTCTGGTCTATAAACCAAAATCTATCAATATTGTTTGATTAATAAGAATTCTTTTTCTACTAATTAAAGATGATGTTTCATACAAATTATAGGGTTTGTGCTATTATTGTCTTGGACTATGTAGAGAATCGTGCAACGGGTAATAATTATAATCCAATAAATATTACACCGTTTTCGTTTGCCTTCGGACGAGAAAAACTTAAATTAAATGGTTGATGAACGAATTGGAATGTGAGAAAATAATTATAATAAAATACAGAAACTGCCTTGGAGGGACTTGAAAAAATTCATAGTGACATTTTTGCACTAACTTCCAGAATATGCATGATTTTTTTATTAATATGTATAGTCAATATTTAGCTCTCTAAAACTGTCTTGTATGTGAAAATCCGGAAATCTGGACCAAACTTACAAATTTTCAAAACGGAGTATGTAGAAGATTGACGAAAAATTTTAGTTTTTTTTCATTTGGGGAAAAAAGTGCTAGAAACTAACTTCCAGAGTATATATAATTTTTTTCTTAATATAGTCAACATTTAGCTTTGTAAAACTGTCTTGTATGTGAAAATCCGGAAATCTGAATCAAAAATACAAATTTTCAAAGCGGAGTATGTAGAGGATTAATGAAAAATGTTAGTTTTTTTTCAATGGGGGAAAAAGTGCTCTAAATTAACTTCCAGAATATGCATGATTTTTTTCTTGATATAGTCGATATTTAGCTCTCTAAAACTGTCTTGTATGTGAAAATTCGGATATCTGGACCAAATTTACAAATTTTCAAAGCGGAGCATGTAGAAAGTTTATAAAAAAATTTAGTTTTTTTTTTCATTTAAGGAGAAAAAGTGCTCTAAACTAAGTTCCAGAATATGCATGATATTTTTCTTAAAATAGTCAATATTTAGCTTTCTAACGCTGTCTTGTATGTGAAAATCCGGAAATCTGGAGCAAACCTACAAATTTTCAAAGCGGAGCATGTAGAAGATAGACGAAAATTTAATTTTTTTTTATTTGTGGGAAAAAGTGCTCTAAACTAAGTTCCAGAATATACATGATTTTTTTATTGAAATAGTCAATATTTAGCTTTGTAACGCTGTCTTTTATGTGAAAATCCGGAAATCAGGAGCAAACCTACAAATTTTCAAAGTGGAGCATGTAGAAGATAGACGAAAATTTAATTTTTTTTTATTTGTGGGAAAAAGTGCTCTAAACTAAGTTCCAGAATATACATGATTTTTTTATTGAAATAGTCAATATTTAGCTTTGTAACGCTGTCTTTTATGTGAAAATCCGAAAATCTGGAACAAACCTACAAATTTCCAAAGCGGAGCATGTAGAAGATCGATGAAAAAGTTTAGTTTTTTTTTATTGGAAAAAAAGTACTCTAAACTAACTTCCAGGGTATATATGATTTTTTTCTTAATAAAGTCAACATTTAGCTTTGTAAAACTGTCTTGTATGTGAAAATCCGCAAATCTGGACCAAAACTACAAATTTTCAAAGCGGAGCATGTAGAAGATTGATGAAAATTTTTAGTTTTTTTCTCAATGAGGGAACAAGGGCTCTAAACTAACTTCCAGAATATGCATGATTTTTTTTTTATATAATTAATATTTAGGTTTCTAAAACTGCCTTGTAAGTGAAAATCCGAAAATGTGGACCAAACCTACAAATTTTCAATGCGGAGCTTGTAGAAGATTGATGAAAATTACTACTTTTTTCAATGAGGGAAAACGGGTTCTAAACTAAGTTCCAGAATATGCATGATTTTTTTATTGAAATAGTCAATATTTAGCTTTGTAACGCTGTCTTGTACGTGAAAATCCGGAAATTTGGAGAACACCTACAAATTTTTAAAGCGGAGCATGTAGAAGATTGATAAAAAAGTTTAGTTTTTTTTTTATTGGAAAAAAAGTACTCTAAACTAACTTCCAGAGTATATATGATTTTTTTCTTAATAAAGTCGACATTTAGCTTTGTAAAACTGTCTTGTATGTGAAAATCCGCAAATCTGGACCAAAACTACAAATTTTTAAAACGGAGCATGTAGAAGATTGATGAAAATTTTTAGTTTTTTTCTCAATGAGGGAACAAGGGCTCTAAACTAACTTCCAGAATATGAATGATTTTTTTCTTAATATAATTAATATTTAGGTTTCTAAAACTGCCTTGTAAGTGAAAATTCGAAAATCTAGACCAAACCTACAAATTTTAAATGCGGAGCATGTAGAAGATTCATGAAAATTACTACTTTTTTTTCAATGAGGGAAAACGGGCACTAAACTAAGTTCCAGAATATGCATGATTTTTTTATTGAAATAGTCAATATTTAGCTTTGTAACGCTGTCTTATATGTGAAAATCCGGAAATCTGATGCAAAAATACTAATTTTCAAAGCGGAGCTTGTAGAAAATTGATGAAAAATTTTAAATTTTTTTTATGGGGGAAATGGGGCTCTAAACTAACTTCCAGAATATGTATGATTTTTTTCTTAAAATAGTCCATATTTAGCTTTGTAAAACTGTCTTGTATGTGAAAATCCGGATATCTGGAGCAAAACTGCAAATTTTCAAAGTCCTAATTTTTTAAGGATCATTTCCTTACAAATCTCAGAGATCGAAAAAAGTTACGATTACTATACTTTCTTATTCTATATACAAGAAAGCAAAAACTAATCTAAGTGTAAAGAATAGACTCCAGCCTATTGAAATATTTAATTGAAACAGTTCAAACCGTTATTCCAATCATCACTAAGCAAAATTTCCAACTTAATGCTAAATGAACATCAGACATCACCATGTTGTACTGAAAACGATATATTCTAGCAAACCACAAAGTAACAAGATAATGCAATTCACCGTCGTCTTTCTATGGTTTTGAATGCAAAACATTCACTTGGTTTTGGTTTTTTTTCGATATTATACTTGCGAAGCAGTGGCGGATCGGATAAAAATTTTGGAAATAATTACAAAATTCCTAAATTATGAACCAAGTTTTAGGACAATCAAAGGGGCAACGACATCAAATATGTTATTATAAAAATGCCATTAAATTCTATCCCACAGTGAAAAAGAACCATTAAAACTATTTACAATAAAAAAACAACAAATATGATCTGACAACTGTTTTCAGTGGCCACATTAATTACACCGAAATGCAGGACTATATATTTGTCATTTTCCAAATGATTTACTACCAGAAACTTTATGCTAATTTTTCCAAACTGGTGCCTTATTAAATCAATAAACTAACACACAGAGAACATAAACGCGTCAATGACAAATTGCCTCATGTTAATTTTAATAATTTTATTTTACTGGGTGCTTAAATCAAGTCCAAGTGAGATGCAGCGGGCAATTATAAATAAATCAAACAAAATTCCTTATATTAGGTTCATATTTCTGTCGAGAAAACCCAATTCACTTATTGAAAATGTTTTAAGTGTGCACAAACATAATCACTGTTTTATTGCGACATGAACTGTGGTACTGTGGACTATTAAAATTCTTCTAAGTGTGTTAACACCTACGTTGGTAGCAACAGCAAAAATTCCTTACGGCTATTATGATATTAGACACACGATGGAAGAGTTAGGATACTATCACATCAATGTTGGGAACAAGTGTTCTGAATGCTAATCCAAAACAGAAAGTGTGTTAAAACACTGAAATTATATGACGAAGGAACGTGACGAAATTACGAAATATTTTATTGTTATTATTAATATTTATATTATTGCTCAGGTAGAGAGTAAAATACTCGTACTAATGAATTATTTATTTTATTTATGGACACTGTTCTGTTCTGTTGTCTGCACCTACAACACAACTACAAAACGGATTATTAATTTGTTTTCTGCAGCTTTCTCACGGTTTGTACTGAAACATGTAGAAAATTTCACAAAAACCCCCCAACTAAATACTACTATAAATGGATAAGTAGTCTGCTGTGCGCTTACACTACCGGATAAAATTAATTATCGACTGTAATTAAATCGTTTAAGCCGTCTAATGACGCCATACTAACTGTCGCTTATTTCGAGAGTGACAACTGGAAATATCTTGTCCGGGCTTTTCTTGCGTCTTTGTTGCAAATGGAGAACCGCAACAAAATTAAATTAATTTCGTTAGACGACGAAAAAAAGGTGATTAAAAATTTAAAATACCCTGGACATAAAAGCATGCACAGCGGATATAATCTAAAACTAATTTGCATATTATGTTGAATTTTATCGCAATAATAGATTTACAATCGGCTTGGCCATAAAACATATATTATTTAATAAGAAGAGAATAGTTTTGGGTTAAGTTAAATCTTCGGTGCGTATTCCTTGGAATTTTAATCTAAATTTATAGACGATGGTCTACTATTTTAAAATGTAAACCAATTAAAAATAATATTCAAATTAATTTAAATTAGCAACCCAAGAATCTTCAGGCGACGCCGCGCCCGCGGCCTTAAAAAAAATGTCATCTACAAACAAATAAATTCTATCCCAAACTATATTGGATGTGTTGGGGATAATCTTAAATAAGTGTAAACGCGCTAGCTTCAAGTTACAAAGAGCGAGACTACTTGCTAAATATATTCACCCTTCCGGCTTCTGCATAAGCACCAGTGCCTACAATTTTCCTGTTATGTACCTTTAGGGTCCTTTTTAATGAAAGAAAATTTAATTATTGGATCATTTCTAATTATACGGACGGACCTTTACAGTTGAGTGATTTCCTAAGCTCACCGGGATCACGATGATGATGGGCATCGGTGCGAAGTTCACCGGAAAGAAATTTTAACTAACAAGTTTACAAGGAGGAAATGTAGTAATGTAAGTAAAAGCAAACAAAAAGAGGATTATGTTCAATTTGTAACGGAATATTTTAAATTTTGCTGAAAATATTATTTTGATGAGAGAGGGAGATGTTTAAAAATAATTTCAGGTGTCACCAGGAAAAATTGCTTATTTCTGAAGGTGATATTCGCACAATATCTGAGGTCAGTTCATATTTAAATGATGAAAAAGTTAGGTTAGGTTACCGTTATTTCAGGTGGAAGGCAGATATTTCAGTCATTACCTTCTTAATATATTTTCTTGGCGTTCAGCCATTCTTTAATCCATTATTCTGTCTAGCACATCCGTAACATCTTCATATTAAGTCTTCGTTCTTAATTTCTCTTTCAGGTTACTCCTTAACATATGAAATCTGCGACAATGTGTCAATTTGACCATTGAACCAACAGCTCTTCCGAGACGCTGAAAATATTCCTAGAAATTTCCATGTCCTCTTCAAAGCTCTTCTAGTTCTGATCCACTGACATTGTCCTATCTTCCTTACCACTGCCTAAGAAGTATTCTCTTGTTTCTTATTACCCTCTGTCTCTGTAGGTCTGCTCTTCTTTGTATTCCAAGACGGAGCAAATATTTTTGGAAACTAGCATGTTCCATCCAAGGTTCAAAGTTCAAATAGAATTCGCCCTCTGGCTCTGTAGGTTTGCTCTAGTCCTTCACTGGTACTTTCTTATGGAATTGCGTTTCCTTGGAAACTTCTAGGTTCCGTTCACTAGCCCACTTCATATTCTTCGCGCAAAATTCTTTTGGTTCTGATCTACTGGCATCTATTTTGAATTCCAACCTCTAATTTTTGCAGCCGATGGAGTTTCTCCTTTAGACGGTGCACAAACCAACAGCTCTTCCGAGATGCTGAAAATATTCCTAGAAATTTCCATGTCCTCTTCAAAGCTCTTCAGGTTCTGATCCACTGACATTGTCCTTACCACTGCCTAAGAAGTATTCTCTTGTCTCTTATTACCCTCTGTCTATGTAGGTCTGCTCTTCTTTCTATTCCAAGACGGAGCAAATATTTTTGGAAACTAATATGTTCCATCCAAGGTTCAAGGTTCAAATAGAATTTGCCCTCTGGCTCTGTAGGTTTGCTCTAGTCCTTCACTGGTATGTACTTTCTTATGGAATTGCGTTTCCTTGGAAACTTCTATGTTCCATTCACTAGCCCACTTGATATTCTTGGTGCAAAATTCTGATCTATTGGCATCTATGTTGAGTTCCAACCTCTAATTTGTGCAGACGATGGAATTTCTCTTTTCCATTATTTCCTTCTTGGTTAACTTATTATTTTGGATTGGACTAAAAAAATCAAAACTAGTAACAATTATTGTCATTATGGCGCCAAAATTAATTTTACAGTGATTATGGAGGCAGCCTAAAACATCAATTTACTTCATGTAAAGACACTCAACAATTAATCATACTAGCTACATACTAGAAAATTGAACATGATCTGGCACTGTGCTACAATGTTTTACAAGTATTCAAATAGTAAAAACTTGCAACGGAATTAATCAAAAGTATTTGCGGTTCTTCCCACATGGAACCAAACAGCGGGAACTTCGCATACCAAACGATTTTTTCTACAGGTAGTTCTAGTTGCTTACTATTAGTAAAAGTAGTGGATGGTACTATATGATTAATTTGAAGATTTGAGTACTGAGAAGCTAGTCTTAGGTTACTAAAGTAGTTTTAATTAAATTAGGACGTTTATTCCTGATATGTCGACCGAAACCAATTTAAAAACTATTAATTCTATGAGTGTTAAAAAAATAATTTATATCAAATTCTAACCTAGTATACTAATAAATTTATACCGTCGATGATTTTTGCTAATCGACATCAAACGACTTTAATTGCTCCATTAATACTGAATTTATAGCTAGCAAAAAATATGGACAATTTTTTTGATCTGCATATTTATTCGGCTAACATCAATTTTAATTTATTTTGAAACCCAAACTGATTGGCTGGAAATGCATACAGTAATAGAGTTTAATTACAACCGTGACTGCACAATAATTCATTTATTTCGATTATACAAAGCCAGCAAGTCAAAGTAAAGACGAGTTATTGCTATTTGGATGACATCATCCAAAAGGTGTAAGATCAAGAACGGAGTTTGAGCACGAAAATTAAGATTAGTATTTTAGATTAGGTACAAACAACATAACAAAACGCTATTATTTTAAATTTTTAATTATAATAGTTCACATGTAACAAGTGTGTGGGTGTTGGTTTGGTTTGGTTGGAACCCAACCGGACGTGGTTTGGTACCAGTACCACCTCAGCAGATAATTAATAGCACCAACATACCAGAAAAAACTGGTAGTGGTACAACAATGTGTTTGAAATGCAGAACTAGACTCTTAGTCCGAATTTTTGTCCTTTTAAGTTATGAAAACAAGAAACAAACAAAAATCCTGTTCCGCTTGATTTAATTGTAAACAACATTATATAGCTCAGAGCAACGTGGTTTTTCTTCGCTATAGTCCAACATAAAATCCACTTCACGTCAAGTGGTTTAGTCATCAGTTGATACGGCTAGGGAGAAGGACAGCGATACAGAAAAGTAATAATCGTTAAGATCAAAACTGTAACTTTAATAAGTGGATGACCACTTTACCGATGCTGTATAGTAATTGACATGCAGTAGTACAAATTGAGGTATATTAAGTTTATTAATCGGTTTGTTGCCGTTGTTCAGTTGGTCCACTTGTTGTATCCTGCGTTTAATTGTGCCTGTTTCTGGGATTATGTTTCGTGTTTTTTTTTTCATATAGGTGGATGGGTATGAAGTGCGTTTGTTCATTAAACTGCTGCAAAATAAATTCAACCAGAAAAATCCTCGAGTTTTGATTACAAAGGTTCATTAGAGTTCATTAGGATTTTTTTTTATTTCTGGATATCCTTAAGTTTTCTAACCTAATCAAACACCTAATAAAAATAAGTTGGCAGCTCTGACTCCGTACTGGATGAGGGCCATGAAAGCACCTTTATGTCGTTTTCACCAAGTTCCAAAACTGCATTTTTTTAAAAACAGTCGTTAGAAAATTACGTCACATTTTTCAAGTGCAATTTTTAAAGCTACGAAAATTGCCTAAAATCACCAAATAAATAATTGGGGATTTTTTTGTACATAAAACCAACATCCAGCTTTGCAATAAAGTAAATTTTACCAAAATCCAACCAGTGGTTCCAAAACTGTGATTATTTTAATATAGGTAGCACCCTCAAAAAATACGTTTTTTGAAAAATGAACTGTGGAACTCGAAAAAAATGCAAAAAAAATTCATATTAACATTTCAGGATTTTTTCAATATAGTACGATTATTGAGCTTTGATTTAAACGTTTTTTGACACAAATCCAACCAGCGGTTTCAAAACTGTGATTTTTTAAAACAGTTACTAGAAAATTCTATCATTTTTAAAGGTGCAACTTTGAAGCTCTGATAAATGCCTAAAATCACCAAATAAAAACTTGTGTAACTTTTTTGTAAAGAAAACCAACATCCAGTTTTACAATAAAGTAAATTTCATCAAAATCCGACTACTAGATCCAACGTTTTGAAAATAATAATTCTTTGTTTCTACAATTTATCTATACTGCTGGGTTAAAGTGCCACAGTTTTGGAACCGCCGAGCGGATTTTTACGAAATTTACGTTTTTATATAACTAAATGTTGGCATTATAACAGAAAAAACCATCAATATTATGGAAGTTAATTTAGATAACTTTTGCGCGTATGGAAAAAGACAATCAAATTTACTTTTGTCCGAATATTTAGTTGTTAGGGCTCGTAATATCTTCTTGCTTCAAATTTCTCAAATTTAAATCTTAGAAAATTATAAGTGTCCCTTTAATGAAGACTTGTATGGTTTCTATGCTGTACCAAGAGTGTTTTTGAGGTTATTGGAGGAAGGCTTGAAGGCTTGATATCTTCTGACCTCAGAATTAGGATTATATTATTGTTTCTTAAGACCAATAATTACAGAAGTAAACTAATTCAATTTCTAAGATTTATTGAATTTTTTCATAAAAGTTAGAATTTTCATAAATATAATTTTTTCAAACAGTTGCCCGTTGCACCTCCCCAAACTTTATCAATTTCCGTGCGTGCCTATAAAAACTTAATTACAACCAGAATATTTTTTCTCACGCCACAATTCAAATAATGAAGCTGTAAACCTCCCATCAAGCTTATAGACCCAGAAATCGCCCATCATTGCACCAAACCTCCACAGGTAAACATCCAACAAATTGATTTTTTAATTTCCGATTCGCCACACACACTCACATTAAATAAACCAACGAACAAGAGGCTTTTTTACATAGATGTTCACGGCTTCCTGTTTCTACTCGCTTAATATACCATCATCGTAATTGTTTCAGCTCGAAACGCGAATAGCTTTAGTTTACTTTAACTTGTTTTTCTTTACCACGTAAATGTGCATAATAATTTACTTAGAAGTTAGAAGTTAGGTAACATAGTGTAATAAAGTTATTAGAAGATAAGTCGTTATGGACGAAAGGAAACTGGATTTTTTGTCATTGATTATTTGATTATATTAGATTAGATTTATTATTATAAAGTATTAGTTGTGGTATGTTGTGTATAATCAACGCAAAATACCATTGCAATTATTTGTACTGTTGTGTACATCCGCCACTCGGGATGTAATTATAAGAAATGTGGAGGAAAAATGCAACTATAGTCTGTTCACGATCACGAGGTTTATCTGTAAGAGTAGGCTACGGAATTTTTGGCGCTAATTTAAGCAAAAATAAGGTGAATTCGTTTGTGGTAACAATTTGGAAATGTTTTGGTTGGGTATACTCTAGTTTTAACAGTACAATCCATTTTCTGAGTAGAGAGAACTGGCGGGAAATTTAAATTACATAAAATTGATTGGCTCTTTTCCATCAATCTATGTTGTTAAATTAATTTCAAATTTTGTGTACTAAAAATACACTTTTTTTGCACTCACTAACTCAGATACATAATACTGGATTATTGTCAAAATGCATAGCCTAGTTTGAAAAAAAGCTGGTGAACGATGTATAGTACATACAGTTATACTTTGTTGCAGAGTGGCCATATGAAGATGATGTTAGAGAAAAACGCGCTTTTCTAATGACTGACAGCCGGCGTTAGTAAAACTCCAGTAGTAAGGTAAGTTTTTCACACTGATGATGATAATCCAGCGCGCAATCTTTGTGCATTTGTAATTTTCATTAAATTATCTTTGGTGGATAAAACACACACAGCGCGCCTCTTCATCCATCCATCCACGGATACAAAAACATAATTTTAATTAATGAAAGTGGAAGGCTATTAGTTCTGTGTATAATATTTTTTCTGTTTATTAGAGTCGTAGGCTATCAGTGTGATATAACCGCCGCCGCCGCATCGTAAACTTCTGCTATGTTGCTAGAGTAATGATTTAATTAATATGAAGATACGAACGTGCGCCTGTATCGTTTTGATTAAAACATGTTCTTTCGTATTATGTTTCGTATAAAATGTTTATCACCTACTGACTTGACGATTTTGGTGCAATAAATTACGGATTTAATCCCAAGCAACCAACCACAACATAATTTATCAATCAGTTTACAAGATTATTATAATCGAACTGACCTTTTTACCATATAAGTTAAAACCTACGTATAGGAATAGATCTTGAAATGTCATATTGTTCTCATTGCAAATGCCTTTATTTCGAAACACACATTGTTGGTAAACAATGAACGTTGTATGAATAACTAATTTATTATGAGCCATATTAGTACAAAGGCACATGCTTTGTGTATGAGTGTGGTATAATGTGCAATAGACAAATTGTTGGGGTTTTTTATATGGTACGCACAGGGACGGATTAGATAAATTTGTTGAGAAAAAATAGTGGTCCCCTAACATTTAAATTAGAGAGTGGAACCATTTCATGACCTAAACTGATTTTATTCCTGCAAAATTAGAAACGAGCTAGGGAACTTAGAATACTACTCAGAAATAAAGCATTTCTTTTATCTCGGTACTTTTTTTATTAAAATTTTAAACTTATTTTTCTATCCCAAAATCTCGCCTCAAAAATGAAAGCTTCGACATTAAAATCTCCGGTCCTGGTTCTACTCTATTTCTCCACTTACCATTTTACTATGCGTCATCCTAGAAGCATCCACGAAGTCAGCTTAGAATTTTATCTAAAAAAGAAACAGTGTACCTTTGAGTTCCAGCGATAACCCTTAGGTACCATTATAATATTTACAAGATAAGTTGCCTAGTCACTAAGTTGATATCTCTGGCCTAGTTCCGTTGTAACAATATATTTCACATTAAAGGCATAATTAGAGACATAATATGCAACATAACAATATCGTACACTGTACAAATAAAACAAAAACTCCATGTAAATACCATTCATTGACATACAAAACAATAATACATATATCTGTGTTGATAACATTTGTTTGAATGTTTGAATTATCGGTATATAAAAGCGTTAATGAAGATATTTGTTTGGTGGAGTTGTAAAATAAAACCGAGCGGTGCTTTGTTTTAAATTCACATTAGTAGACAAAAGCCCTTTCGACACAATAAACAGCTAAAAACTAAACTGTATAACAAAATATTATGGAAGCCAGAAGAAAACATATTCAATAGACGCGCCTGTCATCCTCATCAAGCATATGTGTGAAATCCTGCTGTATTCTCCTCTTAATTTCTAAGAGGCTCTTCTCCTGTCTTGCTCTCCCCCACCATTCACTGCTTGTCAATTAGGAATCAAACGTGCTCTAGTGCTCATACAGCTCATGAGAGGGCACTTGACTGCAACACACCCTCATAATTGCAAAGTCACAAAACTTGACTGTAATTATAGGTTATCTGTGTTTGTATTGTACAACTCGGGGACCAATTGAAAGTAATAGCTTCTTGGTGTTTGTGAATGAGACGGATATCTCGAATGGTTATAGGACTGGGATAATTAATTTATCAAATTTTTTGTTAGGTGAAGTAATTTCTTCTTATTTGCATCACACTATTTCTTCAGTTATCTATAGCATCTTTCGTACTAGTTTTTCCATCTTGATTATTTCTTCAATTTCTTTCTCCTTCCCATTTCCCCAATTTTAGTAAAATTAACTTTGGCTGATCTTCGTCTTCGGCTGATCTCCTGGTTTCCTACTAGTATTTCCATCCTAATCATCTCGTCCTTCTTTCCCTTTCCTAGTTTCTTCATTTTAGAGAAGTTATCTCCGGCTAATTTCTCTCTTCCTGCTTAGAAGTTTGACTCTATCTTTTACCAATTAATAATTTATTTTCTTTAATGCCCTGTACATCAAAAGGGAAGCAACATTCGACCATTATAGTTTATTAGACAAACCACCTTTAATTTTCAGGGGGGGACCCTGTAGATAATTTTGACTAATTCTGACTAAATAAAGTGAGGCAATTATCTAACAAAAAAATAATCCTAACTTGACGATAATTCTTGAGGTCCAACGAAATCTAAGATAAAAATTCAGGCCCCGAAGCAGCTCTTTGTGGTCCACCCGCACCAAACCGCTTAAATACTCTTATCAGTACATTTCGATTTCAATTAAATAAATGTTTCACGAGCGCCACAGCCACATAATTAATAAAAACTAGAACATCATCAAGATAAATTTGTAATTAATTTAAAAGCTAGTTCCTTTTTCTTATTGTAAATGTACGTTAATTATTATTCAAATATAATTATAACTGTCACATGTCAGATGCTGTCGTCGCACCATAAATCGACATGATTTGAAACGACATTAATCGACGACAAAACGTAAAGATAAAATCACGTCACCATTACTTTATAACAGTGTGCACTTGATAATTATTAATAAAAGGAGGTTTGGAATTATTTCGTGTTATCGATCGATTTGATCTTAATTACAAGATAGTTTATGTGAAATGAAAGAAGTTGTGTTTGGAGGACAAACGATAAATACCCTCTTAGATTCTACGTAGCGTATTTATGTTCGAATCTTGCAAATAAATAACGGGGAAGTTTTCAAAGTATTACAGGGTGTTTTTTGGGTGGTTTAATTAGCGTACCAAGCGAATACAATAATAAGATTAATTTCTCTACACTCTACATAAAGAACACTGTAATTTTCCTGTTAATAATCGCTTCAATGAATATTTATAGAGCTGGCATAATATTTAATCTGCTCAATACAGCAACCACGGCGTACATATATTAAAATGGATGATTGCAATGCTTAATGCATATACTACAGCATGTAGAAATTTCAATAATTATTGCTTCAACTTATTCGTATAATGATTAATTAAAATCTAACAATAAATTAAACAAAAACACGATAAAATTGTCACAGTGTTTGAAAGGTTTTCAGTTTATAACAATTGTGGGATTGACTGAAAGACATGAAATGTTCAAGAACGCTTGGTAATTATTTATTGTTTTAGCCTTCAGATTGCTGGGAGTTGTTCTGTAATTAATAGGAGTAATTTGTGTTGTACAACAGAATTAAAAAGTGGGATTTTATTAGATATCCGAGTTAATTATAGTAGGGCAGTTGATACAAAAATATTTTGTAAATATTGAATTTAATTTATATAATTTTTTTAATATACTATATATTTAAAATAAATTCTAGGCATCCCTCGATCACAGAAACTCTGGCGGCGTTTGAAGGAACTAAGCAACTGGCATCTAAAGGCGTCCAGACAGATTTGCGTATAAGATCGTGTTTTAATGACAATTTTCATTCAAACCTCCCCACAAAAAAAATATAAATCAGTTTCTAGTCCCCCTCCCTGATTCTCACTCTCATATTTTACGACATTACGATATATGATATTTTTTCAGTGGGGGTGTTGAAATATATCTACCAGTGATATAGAGGGTGCAAAAGTAGCTTTTACAGCACACAATAAACAAAACGTTTTAAATTCCGATAAAATCGCGTATGGAAACAGAGGGGCATATTATTTTTATTGGTGCACGATAACCAACAGCACAAAATATAAAATATTCAGTATAGAGTAATCGACGGAGGGGAAATGTGCGGATTTATGGTGAGATTTAACAAAACTTATTATCTCATCTTCGTTGTTGTGTTTGGGGTGACAGTGAAAAGGGGATGACAAAAGAAAAGACTGGGTTGATACGATGGAAGATGAATGGGGTTTTTAAATTGTCTATTAGCTGGAGGATTTTGAGTTGGAAATATTTATATATTTACATAAAATGCGTGGGGGGAGAGTTAGTACTAGAAAAAATTAACTATTATAATGGTTGGAGTACAGCTTTGTAGATGGCGCTTTCAGTATATAATTGGCGCCAAATTTAAATTTAATAAAAAAATATTTATTTAATTATTACCTATTCCATAGAAAATTTTGAAATAATTTGCTTATTTAGATTAAAATGCGTGACCTTGAGTGAATAAAATCATAAAATATACGTACAGAAAACCAAAGTTATTCTATTTAAAATAATCCCCAGTATAGCTGCTTCTTCAGCATTAATCAGCAAAACTTTTTGTCCAGTTTTTCCTATCTACACACCCAACCTTCACAGAATAATTGCACATTGAAATTGAGAGCGCAATTTATATTTAATTAAGCACTTGCATATTACATGTGTATTGATTTGAAAAAAATATTGCGATCGCATTTTAATGCCCCGAGGTGCAGGCTAGTTAGACATAAATTATTTCAAACAGCGAAAAAATGCGCGCCTATATATTTAATATAAAATATAAGTTATTAATCTAATAATCTAATAATAATTGTTTAGTGCAATAAGTCATACGTAAGGAATTCTGCATAATTTAATAAATTACTCAAGGACTGAATTGGTTTTTATGGTGTCATTCTAGCAGCCGGACTGCACCCCGGAACAATATTATGCTAAGCCACCGGGTAAACCCCCGGAGCCCACATCAGGAGGGGCTTTGGATAATTATCCACATATTTATTCAATAAACACTTAAAATAACAGCGGATCACGCATTTGTCAGTTGCCTGATGGTGTCAATATAATTTCCAGTAGTTTTCCCCCAAGGCTGTTTGTTTTATTTATTTCAAGTTTTTTGTGGTTGAAAACGGCAAGCAACCACAAAAAAATTGTAAATAAATATTATACATTATACAAGTCACGCACCCATATGTGAAATAATCGCTGAGACTCGTTTTTTTTCTTCACAGTGTAGAGTATACGCCATTTTAATCATAAGTGGGCTCTTCTAAAGTGTGTGTTGTGTATAGAAACCGTACATGCACTTAATTGTGTTGATGGTACATCAGGGAAGTCGTATTAAATTAATGACATCTATAGCTTGGGCCTCTTTTAAGATTAATGAACTCGAACAATGTCTTTCGTGTGCATATGTCTAGGAATGTTGTGTGCATGAGACAAAATATGAGAAACTCGGTTTGCTTAGAAAGCTAATTAGGTGGAAGTTTTGCGAAATTGCATTGACAGAATTTGAATTTGGCGGGGTTTCGAGGACAGTCCCAATATAAATTAAACTGGCTTTAGATTAGAATCAATAAAGTTACACTTGTGCAAGTTACTTGCATCAAGTTGAAGTAATTCAACGTTTTTAATACTTCTGGGCTTTATATGAAGTAAACAGAGAGTGGTTTCAGTATGAAACCACCTTGCGACTGCGACCATTCCTTGTCCTGATTTTAGAGAAAACTAAAGTTTCAGTGAATTTTTTCTAGCTTCTTGAGCAAACTCAATTATTTATTAGTGTCTATTTTTGAGCTGATTAAATTCGCTATTTCTTTGATGTCAAAACTAGGTACTTGCGTAGTTTTCAAACAAATAGGACGAGTGTGTGGCAGTTAATTGAATGTTGAAACGTGCAACAAAAGTTGTTTAGCAGTTAAAAGGAAGTCCGTTCGTTTGAAACAAAAGTAGAATGTCAACATAATTGTAAAACTACTAACAAACTATAAACAGTAGGAAGCAGGGATATTTAAAACTTTTTCAAGTCTCCTATTTAAATGTAAATGTCCTGAATAAATATGTTTGACTTTGTATTGGAATCTAAAACAACGTACATTCTAATTCCTGGTGTTTCTGACTTATTTCAATAGTTTTGTTGTAAAAGTGTCAAAACTAATTACTGAGAGATTTCTAAATATTATCTCCGCTATTGAACAGGTGTAATTACGCATTGTCTGTGTTGAAAGCAGGAAATAAAGTTTCAAACGGAAACCCAATTAACTTTTTAGACAAATCAATAATAAATTTTATTTAACCAAAAAAAAACTCCCATAAATATTTTTTATCCGCGCTTCATTATATTTGTCGTCGGCCCCATGAATCTTGTGTGCGTGATCGAAACAATTCCCATTCCCTCATCATGATGATGGTGTTTTTAAGAACATTAACTCCCCAACATGTACATGACATATGTTAAATGCCTCCCAAACTAAACGACACCTCTAAAAGTTGTTGATGTAGCTTTCTGGTTCCCATTCCCATAAACCGAAACACATTTAGGATATAATAATAATACTAATAATAATATAAAGTTAATAGCGTATATAATTAGACTAGGTACTAGATTTAATTTTAGTCTCGTCTTCCTGTTTGATATTTAAAAACATTTGACCGGCATCGGCAGTGGAAACGATACTTCAATGCTTCGTGCAAAGACTACACTTTATAGTTATTTTTATCTGAAGTGTAGGAGGTTTTTACTTAGATTTCCCTGGGATGATTTTTTGTTATGTAGTTTAAGGTCAGGACCTTCACCCGATATCTGTGACAGAGGCTTTAAATAGGGTACGAAATTCATTCAAATTTATTTGGTAGATGAATTGTAGGGCAGGAGCGGACTAGCACAATTTCATGTTTTGTGGTTTGTTAGGTTTACAGTTTCGGCACTCGACTTTAAAGTGGTCAGAAACTTCTCTAGGGATGTAAGTGAAGCTCCTTACGTCCCGTTGTCAATAACAACCAGTAATACTTTGGTAAAATCAAGTACTTGGTGATTTTTGTTATATTAAATATTGACGAAACTTTCATTATTAGAAATTCCGGCACCTAATGAAGCAAGATAAGTCACTGTAGTTGAACCAAATAAAAAAATTACTGCCCAATTTCAATTTTCATTTACACACCCATAAAAACCTGCATCTGCTTGTTAAGAAAATTGACATCTCATTTGGTAGAATGTGCCAACCATCCAAAGCAGCAGTCTCACATACAATATAAAATTGTTTAATAAAATTTATAGGTTTTTAAAGGGGCACATAAATATGCATGGAGTTCATAGGGTGGCATTTTATGATCAATTATAAAAGGCATTTGAAATCCCCAACAAAGTATCTTGCAAAGCAAAGTGATTTACACAGTGTTTTTATGCTTTTCATTGTACATACGGCTTTTTACTATGATGTCGTAGTAAAATTTATGTACCTAGCCTAGCACCTTAGCTAGATTAGCTCAAGATGATGTGTAAATTTATGCGATAATGTAGCGTTTATCATCGAGGGAAAATTGGTCTTTTATTTCTAGACCAGCTACTACTGTATAAGATTACTTTGGTTCGTTTCGTTTCGTGTCTGGTTTCTCCTAGCACGTGGGGGATGGATGGTATCATCAAAATTGAATAAACTATTGATATGTATGTCTATTTAAGTACAGTATTGAACCAGACGCAAAATCATTATTTATTTAAAACTGGTCGTTTAGTGCTGGATGAACCATTCACAAAATTGATTTAATCATACATATGCGCACGAAAAAATAATAGTGAAACTATAACGAAGATATTGTATATTATGCAATGAGCATTTAATGATAGCTATTAAGACACGAGCCGTAGCGTAGGTGATTATGGTAACTCGGAAAAACAAAATGAACTGTCAAATTTTAAATTTTAAATCTGTCATCAGATGTTCATGGCAATATTTGATATTGAGGGAATATTGCTGTAATGTTGCATTTATTTCTATTGGTTATAAAGTTATATCGTAATGAATCTCATTACAGTACAGGTAGTAAATGTCTAATAAATCAATAAAAGTATGGGAGTAGAAAAAAATCATAAATATATCAACTTTTAATAATTGCAAGTTGCAGGATTTATCATTTAACTTAATGTATATTAACAATCGGAAACTTAACAACAAATATTTGAATAATTTATTGTACATAATTCATTTTTAACTGACCTCCGACGTAAACAGTTTACAGCATAAAAATGAAAGAAAATTGTGGCTTTTATAAACAATTATTCTAATATTTTTTCCTAGTATTGATTATTTGATTAATGATCTTTTCCTTTAGAATGTTATTGTTTTAACCCATTTTTCAATGCGAGTTTGCTTCAGTAAATTGTGCATAAACAACGTTTTCCTCAAGAACTGAAATAGATTTTTTGAGCATGACTGATGAAATGAAATGCAATTCAGCAGGAACAGGAAAAGTGTGTCAGTCACACTGATGTGTATTTTTAACCCAGTGTGTTCTTTTGTGCTTTATTTCCATAAATATTTGTAAATTCTACGCGATAGATAAATATTTTTTCGGGTGTTTCGTTTCTAGAAACTGGGTAATAATTCTAAATTTATATGGTTTGCTTTATAAAGAAAAGTCCAACAATCAACTGCTGTAGTTTTTATAATTCAGGATAAAGAAAACACCAGCAGAATCATACTTGTGCTTGCGATTATCCCCTTCAAAGACATAATACCCCGAAATTACTAATTAAATTGTCTTAAAGGCTCCTAAACCACCTCCGAGGAAGATAAAAATAAATCTCGTCCTGCTCCAGCAAGGGCATCAATTCAAATTAGTGTTGGAAAACCACACACGAACTCGAACAGTCCAGTTAGCTAAAAACCGTAAAACAATCCTGCAATTAAAATATTCGCTGACCCAACTGCAAAAATCAAAAATCAAAAAAATATAAACAAATTGTGTTTTCCACGCGGCGTTTAAAATTTTCATGCTCAATTTTCTACAGTTGACAAAGTCGAAAGTTGGAATGTAATAATCCAAGCTGTACGCGCTTATACATGCGTGTTAAGCAAACATCCAGATAATGCGTCCTAATAAATTTTATACACAAACATTAAAACGATAATTATCGCAATTCCGTAATTGTTCGGTGGTGTATAAGGATATTACCCCAAAATAAAGGATATTATATCTTAATTATTATGTTTATAATCTTTCAGACCAAACATTACACTATACAAATTTTCGGAGATAATTAACTTGCTTTTACTTATTTGTCATATCGTTACAAGTTATAGGGTTGGTGGTGGATGTCGTTTCGTTTTGGCTTTTAATGGGGAAAGGGGATGAATCCTTTATTAAACGGTTGTAAAATGCGGTTTATGCTGTCACTGCCGCCAGGGATATTTTTCTGTTTAATTATGTTCAGGTACCTTAAAATTTGTCGTTTTTTATCCGTGACAGTTTTGAGAAAAAATGATATTTATTTACATAAAGGTAGGCTGTGCTTCCAATAGCTCAGTTGCCAAAATCATGAAAATTTCTATTTCGCAACTAAATTGTTGAGCAACTAAAAGTTGCTAGTGCGCGGCTCGCGAAAGTCTCAAATTAAATATAAAATTTTGACCATTTGACCTTTTTTTAAACAGTAATGTAGTGGGTTTTTACCAAATTATATTTTTTACATATCTTTTAACTAACATTTAATAAAAAACTGCGAAAATTTATTCATCAATTTTCAAAGTGCTTCAAATTTGTGAAAATTTCCAAATTAGATTATTTTAAAGAAAATTCTGGATTTTAGAATCAATTTTAGGATTTAATTTAAAATCTATTCAAAACTGTTACAAAATGGAAATTTTGCCAAATTGGTTCAAGATTAGAAATTATTTTGATAAATTTTCCCTTCTTTCTTTGAATATTTTTGAACTATTGCTGTTATTGTGTCACAAAAAATTAAAAAATATGACAAGAAATTTCAGGATTTTATAACGAATTTTAACTTTTTTTCAGTTCGCCTTCTCCTACTTAAAACTGTCATAAACGTCGAAAATTTTTGTAAATTTACTTTTAAGGCTGTTTTGAGCGTATAGCTACGCCACTGGAACAGAAGTCATACTTTATTACTTCTGCCCACCGAGACATTTATATTTTATTTATTGGCTAATAATTGCAGTTCCCAAACTGTTTTTTGTAAACTAACCTAGAACCTAGAACCTAGAACCTAGGACAAAATACAATAGGAAATGGGGGGACCTACCTTTATAATACAACAGTGCCACTGTAATTATACCAGTTTTATTCTGAGATAATTACGAAGCAAACAAGTCAAGAAAAAAAACTGAAAATAATAAACAGGAAACTATAAACTGTCGTAATATTACTCCGGCAACGTTGAGAATAGTAGAGAAACTAATATGATTGGACTTTTTTTTTGTTTGTGTTTGAAGCCCCAACAACTTCTTATAATGTGTACTTATATCTGGTTGTGCTTGGCTGATGGGTGGAAAAACGAGGAAGCATGACAAGATTCAAGAATATTAATCTTTGGAATTGCATTTGTAGGAATTTGTGCATAAATACGGAATAATTCAATTTTACCTGTCGTATCAATTATTTTATCTCAAATCAGGAAACTTAAGGTGGTACTCGACGACGATTTTTCTGGTTTTCCCGCAGATGGCGACTGTGTTGTGTGAAATTTATTTCTAATTTCGCATACAAATTCACATCTGCATATATTGTGCAACTGATGCATGTACGAATTTATCAATATCACACAGGAATATTTATAGGTTTAGTACGCTTATTTGAATATTTAAACTGGTTCGCATCAAACATCAATATATGTTTTCTACCTGGCACTAGGACTTGGAACAATACGCAAATTTACTTGGGTAATTAAAATGCAAAAATTCTTTCTTTATTGTTTTCTGGTTTCGGGTCTTGAGGACCCTTGAAGGTTTAATGTACCCCTTCAAAAGGTATATAAGTCGGACGGGGGTATTAATTTAGAGGACTATACGACTATAGAACACAGTCATTTAATTAAATGCACTAAAACGTCTTTTATGGCCGATAAAATTTGCTTCTCCCTCTCAATGTATTTTAATGGATTATTGTGTTATAACTTTTCATAGTATATTGAGTATTTTGTAACCATATGTACAAAAAGTTAATTAATTATTGCTTTGTCTTAAGGATGCTAACTAACATCAGGCTGTGCTATTGAGGATGCTGTGCTGATATATAAAATCGTACAGATGAAATTCTTAGACGGCAGGTGCGACCCATTTTATAAAAATCAACTGGTTTCGAAAATCTGCTTTCACTTATATCAACCAGTGGGTATGACGTAAAATGGTAAAGTGATTTTTTGTCGAATAAAGAATATTAAACCCTTTTAATTTCCTTGACTAATATAAACACATTTCGAAAAATTATGTTTAGTATAATAACAGTCACTTAAAACTAAACTATATTGAAATACTAACGTCTAATTCATATAAGTTGTCGATTACGTCACGAAGGTGACATTTAAAAAACAAAAGAAAAATTGAGCCACAATATTTTCGTAAAGAAATGTGCTTAGAGCATGAACAGAAATACTTGGAAGAAAGTCCTTGATGAATATTTGAGATTAGTGACCTAAATCCATAATTTATAACAGTTTGCTGAGCTATAAATTCATCAAAATTTACATAATTTTAGGGCAGTTTACTAAGCCGAATACATCATAACTTAAGACACTTAATTAACCTGAATTCATCATACTTTAAAACAGTTTACTGAGCTAAATTCATCATAATTTAAGACAGTTTACTGAGCTGAATTCATCAAAATTCAAGACAGTTTACCGAACTGAATTAATCAAATTTCAAGACAGTTTACTGAGCTGAATTCATCACAAATTCAAGACAGTTTACCGAACTGAATTCATCAAAATTCAAGACAGTTTACTAAGCTGAATTTATCACAAATTAAGACAGTTTACTGAGCTGAATTCATCAAAATTCAAGACAGTTTCCTGAGCTGAATTCATCACAATTTAAGACAGTTTACTGAGCTGAAATCATCACAAATTCAAGACAGTTTACCGAACTGAATTCATCAAAATTCAAGACAGTTTACTGAGCTGAATTCATCAAAATTCAAGACAGTTTACTGAGCTGAATTCATCAAAATTCAAGACAGTTTACTGACCTGAATTCATCACAATTCAAGACAGTTTAATGAGCTGAATTCATCATAATTTAAGACAGTTTACTGAGCTGAATTCATCACAATTTAAGACAGTTTACTGAGCTGAATTCATCAAAATTCAAGACAGTTTTCTGAGCTGAATTCATCATAATTTAAGACAATTTACGAGCTGAATTTATTATAATCTAAAAGAGTTTACTGAGCTGAATGCATTTATACCTACACAGGACCTCTTGTGGGTTCTTAAGGTTTGAACCAATAATTATTTTCGTGTTTGAGCTAATCAATAATCCCTGTCCAGTGGGTAATGTATAACGGATCAAATTAATCGACCCTGCTTCGGCGCCCCTCTTCTCCCCCCGTTCGATACGCCATATTTGTAACATTCTCGATTTGAAATGGAATATAATAGGTAAAAATTAGTGATAAACACGAATGCAATACATATTTTATGAGCGTACATTACATGCCAACCAACTACCACCGACCTTTTTGTATCAATTATGAAATTCATTCACATAAAACCTTCACAGTCTCATTTTACAGCCCCGCACACACATGTACTCTATTATTATTTCGTGAATGAAACAAACCCGCAGGAAAAAGTTGTTTTTTCAGTTTGTGTCTCCAGCAAATGAGGAAGTCGATATAGTTTTTCTTGGTGGGGGTTAATCTGGTGTGAGTTGGGGGGTGTGCAGGGGTTTTAATGTGTTTATGGCTGTAGGGTGCGGGAACTTATCAAATCATGATGATAAGAGAGTTGAAGTTGGAGGTAACGTCGCCGTCGTGTGTCTTTGGTTGCCCCTTCTACAGACACAAACAAGGACTATAAATCTAAAAGCTAGGCTGTAGCACCGATACATTTTAATTAAATGGCTCTGTCTGTGTTACTTTACAACAAAAGCAGCTTTTTCTTGTGTTTTTATTTGTCGGATGGTTGTTGCGTTTCTTTTTAGTTGATTTCTCAGAAAATGTTTATTCTACTAACTAATGAAAAGTTTTAGTTAGTTTAATGGATTTTACGCTACATTGCTGCTCACAATGGGATAATTTCAATTTAATACTATGGGTATCTAACACCAACTTGAGTTAAAACGAATCGTAATTATTTTATTTAAATAAAATCGTAGTAAATTTCAAACACAATGCGGCGAGGAGTAAATGCTTTGCTGCCTCGATTAGAACCGTTTGGATTTAACTTTTTTCCTACAGTTTTTTCGTTGTTGTAACAGCAACACCAGACACGTAAATGGTTCGAATTCGACGGGTGAATAAATATTATCACTGCAACTAAATTAATTTGACACAGAAACCTAATTAACGTTATGTTTGTCTTCACCTAAATTGTGTTATCCTTTACTCATTAACGGAACCTCTACAAATAACCTTCCACATTATATTTTACAAGATTTAGTTTTCGTAGTATGTTTCAGTTTGTTTAACAAGGATGTCCGGCCAAATAGCAAAACATATGTCACGCACGTGACGTCATAACTAATGTATCGTTTATGGATCTAAGCGTGTTTACACAGCTAACCCTACAATAAGGGGTTTTATGAGATTTTCATGAACATACCTGAATTTTTGTTATTTTATTCTTAAATTGTAGAAATACGACATTAGAAAATAAGGCACTTTACTGGGACAAATTCATTACGATTTAAGACAATTTACTGAGCTAAATTCATCATAATTTACGACAGTTTACTGAGCTGAATTCATCAAAATTCAAGACAATTTCCTGAGCTGAATTCATCACAATTTAAGACAGTTTACTAAGCTAAATTCATGACAATTTAAGACAGTTTACTGAGCTGAATTCATCACAATTTAAGATAATTTACTGAGCTGAATTCATTATAATTTAAGACAGTTTACTGAGCTGAATTCATCACATTTAAGACAGTTTCTTGAGCTGAATTCATCATAATTTAAGACAGTTTACTGAGCTGAATTCATCAAAATTGAAGACAGTTTCCTGAGCTGAATTCATCAAAATTCATTACGATTTAAGACAATTTACTGAGCTAAATTCATCATAATTTAAGACAGTTTACTGAGCTGAATTCATCAAAATTTAAGACAGTTTACCGAGTTGAATTCATCACAATTTAAGACAGTTTACTGAGCTGAATTCATCACAATTTCAGACAGTTTACTGAGCTGAATTCATCAAAATTCAAGACAGTTTCCTGAACTGAATTCATCATAATTTAAGACAGTTTCCTGAGCTGAATTCATCAAAATTCAAGACAGTTTACTAAGCTGAATTCATAAAAATTCAAGACAGTTTACTAAGCTGAATTCATCACAATTTCAGACAGTTTACTGAGCTGAATTCATCAAAATTTAAGACAATTTACTGAGCTAAATCCATTAGAAATTAAAAAAGTTTACAGGGACAAATTTTCCGCTTTCGAATCCAGTTATGGTAACCAAACCACCCACTTTTTCCAAGTTTCCCAACCACCACCCACCTAATATCTTTAAAGCAATTAACAACAGTAACTTTGGGCTAATTTCTGTCTGTACTACACAACCAATTTGCGCTGGAATTAAATTATATTAATTCAAACACACATACACATAGACAGATGAAGGCTATGCCCTAACATATCCCATTAAAATTTGTAAAAGCTCCTTTACAGCATATAGATGTTCTATAGGTTTATACCTCTTTGATTTGCACCTGTAGGAGATCATCCGCCTGAAGATATCATCATCAAAGCTACCAAGGCCAACACCGCCATTAAATTGGCTTTAACCAAACAAATCGAGAGCGCGATGTGTATAAATTAGTAAATATATTTAGCGAGTGGTTGTGGTGTTTAGGTTAGCAAATCCTTCGTGTTTGTATGAAGGTGTATTTTATTAAATTGGTGTTTAGTCTATAGACGAATTATGGTAAAATATTGTGCAATCTGAAAAATATGTGTACGCTGAAAGATTAAACACCTTAGTTTTATGGGTACATAAGAGGACAATAGTTGTCTCGGCATTTTTATTACACGTCTCCTGATGTGTAATGTACGTTAGTTATTCCATAGTATTTATAGTCGAAAGTTAACACTCGACTTAAATGTGTCTATGGTTAAATTTAGATCAGTTGCGAGGCATTCACCCGTTGTGGATGATAGTACTCTAAAAGCTTTAACTTTTATCAATAGCACATATACGAAAGATACAGTATCATCCCACTACAATCAACATTCTAGATGAATTGTTTCCGGATTTTTTTCCTGTATGTAGTTTATTGTTTTAAAATAAATCAATTTCACGATGGGAACATCGTTCGCATTTTCACTGTACGAGTATGTATGTAATTAATTTCTAAATAATTTCCGGCGGCCCCCGAATCGAATGACTGATTGGTGAATGTTGTAAATAATTAGCGAATAACGAAACGAATGAAACACTCTCGCACTATAAAGTTCTTTTTTAATTAGTAGTTAATGGTAAGTAAATTATTAGCTTTGCTTTGTGTTCGCCTTTCTAATTATTGCTTTTAAGGAGCTTTGATTGGAAATTGGGTGGGGGACTGGGGGGGAAAAGCGAAGGGATTAAATGTGGTGTCAAAGTGATTTATTTGTGAAATCAAACCATTTTTGTGTCATAAATATAAATCTAAAGCAACCAGGTTAAAAAAAAATTATATATTAACGTCTAATTTTTCCATTGCTGTATTTGTAATGAAGCAAACTGTAAAAAATTCAGTCAGCTTTAAGAATTTTTGTGGCAGTTTTCCGGACACAAATCATAAAATAGAACAAAATTTTTAAGTGAGTCCGTAGCAGGCATTAAAATCTAGAATTTTATATGGATTGTCATTTGTTTAAACTATTTTCTAGTACAACTAACTAATTTCTTTGTAATGAAGCAAAATGTAAGAAATTCTGTCAACTTTTTGAATTTTTGTGGCAGTTTTACGGACAGAAAGCATAAAATAGAACAAAATTTTTAAGTGAGTCCATAGCAGACAATAAAATCTAGAGTTTTATACGGATTGTCATTTGTTTTAAATATTTTCTAGTAGAACTAACTAATTTCTTTGTAATAAAGCAAACTGGAAGAAATTCTGTCCACTTTTTGAATTTTTGTGGCAGTTTTACGGACACAAAGCATAAAATAGGACCAATTTCTTAAGTGAGTCCATAGCAGGCAATAAAATCTAGAATTTTATACAGATTGTCATTTGTTTTAAATATTTTCTAGTATAACTAACTAATTTCTTTGCAATAAAGCAAACTGTAAGAAATTCTGTCAATTTTTTGAAATTTTGTGGCAGTTTTACGGACACAAAGCATAAAATAGAACAAATTTCTTAAGTGAGTCCATAGCAGGCAATAAAATCTAGAATTTTATACGGATTGCCATTTGTTTTAAATATTTTCTAGTGGAAATAACTAATTTCTCTGTAATAAAGCAAACTGTAAGAAATTCTGTCAATTTTTTGAGTTTTTATGGCAGTTTTCCGGACACAAATCATAAAATAGAACAAATTTTTTAAGTGAGTCCATAGCAGGCAACAAAAAAACGGATTGTCATTTGTTTTAAATGTTTTCTAATAGAACTAACTAATTTCTTTGTAATAAAGCAAACTGTAAGAAATTCTATCAAGTTTTTGAATTTTTGTGGCAATTTTACGGACACAAAGCCTAAAATAGAACAAATTTTTTAAGTGAGTTCATAGCAGGCAATAAAATCTAGAATTTTATAAGGATTGTCATTTGTTTTAAATATTTTCTAGTAGAACTAACTAATTTCTTTGTAATGAAGCAAACTGTAAAAAATTCTGTCAATTTTTTGAAATTTTATGATAGTTTTAAAGGCACAAAATATAAAATTGAATAAATTACTTTAGTTAGGTTATATAAGCCTATAAAACCCGAAATTTTCGACGGATTCTCATTAATTTTAAATATTTTCTAGTAGAACTGACTAATTTCTTTGTAAGAACGCAAACTGTAAGAAATTCTGTCCAATTTTTGAAGTTTTATGATACTTTTAAGAGCACAAAATATAGAATTGAATAAATTACTTAAATGAGGTTATATTAGCCAATAAAACCCGAAATTTTCGACGATTTTTATTAATTTTAAATATTTTCTAGTAGAACTAACTAATTTCTTTGTAATAAAACAAACTGTACGAAATTCTGTCCATTTTTTGAAGTTTTATGATGGTTTAAAGTACACAAGGTCCAAAATGAAAAAAAATTGTTAAGTGATTCTATAACAGGCAATAAAAACTGTAATAAATCGTCGTATTTTCATTCTGTATCAATTTTCTATTAGAACCAATTAATTTCTTTGTAATAAAGTGAATCCTAAGAAAATCTGACAATTTTATGAAATTTTAGGACATTTTTTAAGACACAAATTCTAAAATTAAACAAATTGCTTGAGTATTTGTAATGTAATAAACTTCATGAAAACCTGACATTTTTTTTAAGTTTTCTGACAAATTTCCACGTGAGTATAGAGTAGGCAATAAAATCCGGAATTCTCGACGGATTTTCATTCTATTTGAACCTGAACTTCCATGCTTATAGCAATAGTGAATACAAATACTAATGAGCTAAGTACTAAAAGTGCCTCTGTAATATAGAAACTATTAATAGCTTTCTTGTAGCACACCTAATTTACTACAATTACCAAGAGATTGATAATTATTATTTATTATTCACCCTTCACAAATTCATATCCTTCTGTTGTAGGCGTCATACACAAGCACTAATTAGTTTATATGTGCATAAAATCATCGTCTCATCACAGCTTCCAGCACGATAATAAATATAAATTATGCAATAACAAAGCACTTCTATAAGGATATGATCAAAGAAACCTTCCCACCTATATTCCAAGTATATCCCCGGCGAAATCCGGTGATTTCGTCCTTTTATCTACCGAAGATTACAATAATTCTCAATTACACAAAGTAGTTTTCTAAAAGGGATGCAAAACGGATAACATACACATTTGGTTTATTATAACCCCTCCAAGGGAAAGGTATTTTAAGACTTTATAGCAGAAGGGGGAATACGAGGACAGGCACAGGCAGGATGTTCGTGGGGGGTTCGTGCATGGGGTTGATGAACCTTTGGAAATGGCGTCGGGACGATTTTATTCAGCGAATTCGGCGGCTGGTTGCTGGTTAATGTTGTCCCCCCAGAAACTGAGTGCGTTTTAATAATATACAAAGTTTTCCCTCTTTAAAGGTCCTTGACTTATTTTCATATAGTTAACAAGAGGTATTTGAATTAATAAGCGTCGTCGTAGTGTGAAAAATGAACTCGTTTTTCGCGAGATTAATTAAAAATTGCATAGTGTGCACAGCAACTTTATAGTGTTTTAAATAAGTAAAATGTTTCACTAGCTTATCGCTTTTCAAAGGATTTAAAAGTTTTTCACTTAGAATATTAGTTATGAGTTTAAAATTGCAGTTAAGGAAAACTCCCCAAGAAAATATGTGTATAAGTGCTGCGCTGTTTCTGCTGTGGAAATTTTCTTCCACAACTACAAATTGATTCATTACAAATTCATAACACGTTCTCAGTTTGATTTAATTTTATAATAATATACACGGCGCGCCCGAGTACACATTTTCCACCACCAGGAAAACCCCCAAGAGTTTCCTATTTTTACACTTAATTAATCTTAATTTTAAATTAAATTTCCCACAGAGCGCACAGCAAAAGGCAAAAAGTTGCACAGCACCGGGTTAATTCCTGCGAACTTTTATAATCTGGCATAGGAAATTTATTTTTGTTAAGTTTTATAGATATATCTACATTTTTATTGGAATAAATCCTTAAAAACGCAAGGATAATTTAGGGCTTCAATGAGATTTAGATAATATGGCTTAGGTTATTTATAACGACCGTTAGAAACACACATATAAACCTGCAGTGTTACCAAATTGATAAGAATTAATACTAAATTTATTTAAATAGCAATAAATACACAATTTTGAGGTAATAAATTCGGTTTTATTGTCAGGCAACGGAAAGGAACTGAATTTACTGTTTCACATACGTTTATTGCTCAAGAAATTTATGTTTCCACAAATTAACTAATTAGGACAAAGGATTTTTATTAAAACAAGTGGAATTGTTGAAAGAGATAATCAAATGATTGAAATTTATCGTTAAATATTCGAGGGAAACGAATCACTTCATGATTTAAATTTAAGTGAAAAAATGTATAAATACAAAAAGATTAAAATAAAAAGAAACTACAATTTATTAGTTCAATCTACTCATTCATAAGCACCAAACTTCCCTAGGGACGTAACTGAAGCTTCTTACGTCCCGTCGTCAATAACAACCGATAACATTTTGGTAAAATCAAGTTACGCTCATTCTATTTAAATAATCCATTAGAACTAATTTATTTCTTAGTAATAAAGTGAACTGTAAGAAAATCTGTCAATTTTTTGAATTTTTTGTGGCAGTTTTACTGGCACAAAGCACAAAATAGACAAATTTCTTAAGTGAGTCCAAAGCAGGCAATAAAAGTTAGAATTTTATGCGATTTGTCATTTGTTTTAAATATTTTCTAGTAGAACTAACTAATTTCTTTGTAATAAAGCAAACTGGAAGAAATTCTGTTCATTTTTTGAATTTTTGTGGCAGTTTTACGGACACAAAGCATAAAATAGAACAAATTTCTGAAGTGAGTCTATAGCAGGCAATAAAATCTAGAATTTTATACGGATTGTCATTTGTTTTAAATATTTTCTAGTAAAACTAACTAATTTCTTTGTAATAGAGCAAACGTAAGAAAATCTGTCAATTTTTTGAATTTTTGTGGCAGTTTTACGGACACAAAGCACAAAATAGGACAAATTTCTTAAGTAAGTCCATAGCAGACAATAAAATCTAGAATTTTATGCGGATTGTCATTTGTTTTAAATATTTTCTTGTAGAACTAACTAATTTCTTTGTAATAAAGCAAACTGTAAGAAATTCTGTCAATTTTTCGAATTTTTGTGGCAGTTTGACGGACACAAAGCATAAAATAGAACAAATTTCTTAAGTGAGTCCATAGCAGGCAATAACATCTAGAATTTTATACAAATTGTCATTCGTTTAAATATTTTCTAGTAGAACTAACTAATTTCTTTGTAATAAAGCAAACTGTAAGAAATTCTGTCCTTTAAGAATTTTTGTGGCAGTTTTCCAGACACAAATCAAAATAGAACAAATTTCTTAAGTGAGTCCATAGCAGGCAATAAAATCTAGAATTTTATGCAGATTGTCATTTGTTTTAAATATTTTCTAGTAGAACTAACTAATTTCTTTGTAATAAAGCAAACTGTAAGAAATTCTGTCAATTTTTTGAATTTTTGTGGCAGTTTTACGGACACAAAGCATAAAATAGCACCAATTTCTTATGTTAATCCATAAATCTAGAATTTTATACGGATAATTAGGACAAAAGATTTTCATTTAAAACAAGTGTTTTTTTCTAACATCTTTGGAATGTTTTTATAATATCATTTCTCATCGTAACATTAACAATGTATTACATTTTAACGTAGCAGAAAATTCAATAAGCCCAAACTAACCACCCGACTAAATAACCATGTACAAAACTATATAATTAAAACTAGAAAAAACCTGGAGGAAAATTAGTTGTTTTATAGTGCGTAATTTCAAGACTGTAACATCAAAATTACTTTAATTATACCTCACGGACAATTATACAGTAAAGTAACCAGAAAATAGTTGGATTTTATTGCGGTATTCACAGCATAGACCACTCGGAAAGACATTTATTACCCAACACAATAATTCCAATCAAGACAATTTTTTTCGTGCTGTTTTGAGCTTCATTATGGATTTTGTTTTCAGTCATAATTAACCGTGTGTGTGCGGTCGCTGTAACTGTAACAACTTATGAGGTTTCGAAAAAATCGAATTTACATACATAATAAATTTCTATTTGGGTTTGGGAAATTATAACGGACATCGAATTACAAACAAACCATAAAAGTTTTATAATCCAAACAGAATTTATGATAAAAAAAATGTTTTACCTTAAAATTTTGTTATGTGTATGTGAAATATTCGACGTGCCAAAGCTGTGCGTTGTAAATTTTCAGTTGATTAATATGAGGGTTTTCATTCCACTTGAATTAGTGTTCATTGATGGCAATATATAACCACCCCTTTATTTCACCCCTGTTTGATGTTAGAGGTAAAGCCCAATTAATTTCCAGTTAGTCATCGGGTAAAGTCACAGACGAAATCATGAGTCAAAATATGAATGAACAAAAGCACGAAAGGTTTTTTAACAAATTATAAAAAATTTATCGCGGCGTGGCACGTCAAATTATTTTTGGTGAATGAACAATTTTGGAGTAGGAACACGTGGCGAGATTTTTATCAAATACTTTTGTAACTACTCATCAGATTTCTATAAAATTAAAATATATCCGATAGGAAACTTATTTTTCTCCTTATCTTTAGTCTAAATTCAGCCTTGACATGTTTTTTAACCCTCGCACCCTAATCGATGAAAACCAGATGCCCCTCGCGAGTCCCAATCTCTCCATCCTCCACAACATGCACCTTTCCATGCGATAAAAGATTTCCGACCTTCCAATCGCCGCCATATGATGTGCCCTTACACACAGGAAATCCAGTAATCACTGTCTTTGTTTACCTGCTGTTGGCATAATTTGTTCTGTATGACGCAGGCAAATAAGTGTCAAATTCCCACACAGATTTAATACGGATGCAGACAGGTGTACCTATACATGCTGCTGTATGGCTCTTTTTGTTCTGCAGCTATAAGGTTTAGTTTGGTTCGAAAGAGCCGCCCAGACTCCTTCGTCTTTGACAGGCTATCTCTTTGCTAGTAAATTATTTCAGATTCAAAGCAGGTGCAAAATGCTGGTTTATACGTCAAGTGATCTTTGGGTTTGGTTGTAGTTTTATTGTCTTGGTCGTTTTGATATTTTCTATTATGCAGGATTATTTGATGATTTTCGAATGAGGTGATCGAGTTGGAGGGAGAGCAGCTTGCTGGCGGCGTGTATAGATTCGGTCTTTGAAGAATTTATGTGTGACAAGAAGTCGAGAGGGTTTTTTACATAATGACATTGGAAACAAGATATAAATCTTGTCTGGGGGATCTAATGTTGTGTTAAAATGAGTTTTTTTAAATACTAATAATAACATTAAATTTATAATACAGGAGTTCA
Source organism: Pediacus dermestoides (assembly GCA_963942485.1). NCBI lineage: Eukaryota > Metazoa > Arthropoda > Insecta > Coleoptera > Cucujidae > Pediacus > Pediacus dermestoides. The sequence goes on along the minus strand of OZ012630.1, from coordinate 1,443,610 downwards.
GTAGGAAGCTAGGGAGGGGGCCCGAAGATGAACTACAGTAAAAGTAATAAACATTCTAAAATGGTTCTCTATTCCATCCGAGCTTTTTCTTGAAATTTTGAAGTCGGTTATGAGAATCTCAATAATGATCCACTTTCCTCCTCAGAATCAAACTTTTCTAATTTAAACAATATGAAGAAATTTGTAAATGTCGTTTGTCTAAAACTCAAGAACCCACTGAAATCTTCAACTGGAGGAATACATGGTTTGAAGAAATGAAGGAATTTTAGATCCCGTTTTCTGTTTAGTCACACAGTTTTGGAACCAGTGGTCTGATTTAGACGAAATTTACATTTTTGTAAAGCGACAGATTTATTTTAAGTGAAATTAGTAAAAAAATTTAAATAAATTGTTAGTTTTAGATGTTTGGACGAGATTTGTAAAATTACTCCAAATTTTAACTCCGTTTTCTATTTAGTTCCACATTTTTAGAACCACTGGTCTGATTTGGACCAAATTTGCATTTTCATAAAGCGACAGATTTATTTTAAGTGAAATTAGTAAAAAATTCTAAATAACTTGTTAGTTTTAGATTCTTGGACGAGATTTGTAAAATTACTCCAAATTTTAACTCCGTTTTCTATTTAGTTCCACATTTTTAGAACCACTGGTCTGATTTGGACCAAATTTGCATTTTCATAAAGCGACAGATTTATTTTAAGTGAAATTAGTAAAAAATTCTAAATAAATTGTTAGTTTTAGATTCTTGGACGAGATTTGTAAAATTACTCCAAATTTTAACTCCGTTTTCTATTTAGTTCCACATTTTTAGAACCACTGGTCTGATTTGAACCAAATTTGCATCTTCATAAAGCGACAGATTTATTTTAAGTGAAATTAGTAAAAAATTCTAAATAAATTGTTAGTTTTAGATTTTTGGACGAAATTTGTGAAATTACTCCAAATTTTAACCCCGTTTGATATTTAGTCACACAGTTTTAGAACCACTGGTCTGATTTGGACCAAATTTGCATTTTCATAAAGCGACAGATTTATTTTAAGTGAAATTAGTAAAAAATTCTAAATAAATTGTTAGTTTTAGATTTTTGGACGAGATTTGTGAAATTACTCCAAATTTTAACTTCGTTTTCTATTTAGTTCCACATTTTTAGAACCACTGGTCTGATTTGGACCAAATTTGCATTTTCATAAAGCGACAGATTTATTTTAAGTGAAATTAGTAAAAAATTCTAAATAAATTGTTAGTTTTAGATTTTTGGACGAGATTTGTGAAATTACTCCAAATTTTAACTCCGTTTTCTATTTAGTTCCACATTTTTAGAACCACTGGTCTGATTTGGACCAAATTTGCATTTTCATAAAGCGACAGATTTATTTTAAGTGAAATTAGTAAAAAATTCTAAATAAATTGTTAGTTTTAGATTTTTGGACGAGATTTGTGAAATTACTCCAAATTTTAATTCCGTTCTCTATTTAGTTCCACATTTTTAGAACCACTGGTCTGATTTGGACCAAATTTGCATTTCCATAAAGCGACAGATTTATTTTAAGTGAAATTAGTAAAAAATTCTAAATAAATTGTTAGTTTTAGATTTTTGGACGAAATTTGTGAAATTACTCCAAATTTTAACCCCGTTTGATATTTAGTCACACAGTTTTAGAACCGCTGGTCTGGTTTGGACCAAATTGGCAATTTTATAAAGCGACAGATTTATTTTAAGTGAAATTAGTAAAAAATTCTAAATAAATTGTTAGTTTTAGATTTTTGGACGAGATTTGTAAAATTACTCCAAATTTTAACTCCGTTTTCTATTTAGTTCCACATTTTTAGAACCACTGGTCTGATTTGGACCAAATTTGCATTTCCATAAAGCGACAGATTTATTTTAAGTGAAATTAGTAAAAAATTCTAAAGTTTTAGTTAGTTTTAGATTTTTGGACGAAATTTGTGAAATTACTCCAAATTTTAACCCCGTTTGATATTTAGTCACACAGTTTTAGAACCGCTGGTCTGGTTTGGACCAAATTGGCAATTTTATAAAGCGACAGATTTATTTTAAGTGAAATTAGTAAAAAATTCTAAATAAATTGTTAGTTTTAGATTTTTGGACGAGATTTGTAAAATTACTCCAAATCTTAACTCCGTTTTATATTTAGTTTCACATTTTTAGAACCACTGGTCTGATTTGGACCAAATTTGCATTTTCATAAAGCGACAGATTTATTTTAAGTGAAATTAGTAAAAAATTCTAAATAAATTGTTAGTTTTAGATTTTTGGACGAGATTTGTGAAATTACTCCAAATTTTAACTCCGTTTTCTATTTAGTTCCACATTTTTAGAACCACTGGTCTGATTTGGACCAAATTTGCATTTTCATAAAGCGACAGATTTATTTTAAGTGAAATTAGTAAAAAATTCTAAATAAATTGTTAGTTTTAGATTTTTGGACGAGATTTGTGAAATTACTCCAAATTTTAATTCCGTTCTCTATTTAGTTCCACATTTTTAGAACCACTGGTCTGATTTGGACCAAATTTGCATTTCCATAAAGCGACAGATTTATTTTAAGTGAAATTAGTAAAAAATTCTAAATAAATTGTTAGTTTTAGATTTTTGGACGAAATTTGTGAAATTACTCCAAATTTTAACCCCGTTTGATATTTAGTCACACAGTTTTAGAACCGCTGGTCTGGTTTGGACCAAATTGGCAATTTTATAAAGCGACAGATTTATTTTAAGTGAAATTAGTAAAAAATTCTAAATAAATTGTTAGTTTTAGATTTTTGGACGAGATTTGTAAAATTACTCCAAATTTTAACTCCGTTTTCTATTTAGTTCCACATTTTTAGAACCACTGGTCTGATTTGGACCAAATTTGCATTTCCATAAAGCGACAGATTTATTTTAAGTGAAATTAGTAAAAAATTCTAAATAAATTGTTAGTTTTAGATTTTTGGACGAAATTTGTGAAATTACTCCAAATTTTAACCCCGTTTGATATTTAGTCACACAGTTTTAAAACCACTGGTCTGCTTTGGACCAAATTGGCAATTTTATAAAGCGACAGATTTATTTTAAGTGAAATTGGTAAAAAAATCTAAATAACTTGTTAGTATTAGATTTTTGAACGCGATTTATAAAATTATTTCAAATTTTTTATCTTTAGTCACACAGTTTTGGAACCACTGATCTGATTTGGATTAAATTTACATTTTTATAAAGCAACAAGTTTATTTTAAGTGAAATTCGTAAAAAATTCTGTAGATGTTGTTAGTTTTAAAATCTTATGCAAGATTCTTAAAATTATTCCAAATTTTAACCCCGTTATCTATTAAGTCACACAGTTTTTGAACCACTGGTCTAATTTGGACCAAATTTACATTTTTATAAAGCGACAGATTTATTTTAAGTGAAATTGGAAAAAAATTCTAAATAACTTGTTAGTCTTAGATTTTTGGACGAGATTTGTGAAATTATTCCACAATTTAACCCCGTTTTCTATTTAGTCACACAGTTTAAGAACCGCTGGTCTGATTTGTACCAAATTTGCATTTTTATAAAAATGCAAACTTGTTTAGTAATAATTGGAAAAAATTCCAACTACACCTCCATCCTTCCATACCTGCATAAAGGTTTTCTTTCCGTAATTACCCTCCCCTTTTCAATAATTGTCCCACACCACAATTTTATTCTCTTCTGCATTTCTTGCGTACAGTTTGTTTTTTATTAGGAATTAAAGACACGCAAATGTTAAACTTATAACCTACGTTATAGTGTGTGTAAAACCTGGTGTATAATTACTAAAAATAAAATACTTTTCATAATCCGTTGGCTGCCACAAAAACAATTAATAAACCCGTATCACGTGCTCCGGCATGTATATTAAATTGAAATTAGATTGAAGAAAGGTGTTATAACAAACAAAAAACTACGTGTAAAATTGTCAGTATTTTATTATTAGTTTTTCGGACTGCAGTGTGTTTAAAATTCAAGTTAATCGAATTATAATAAGTAGGTTCAGGTTTTTTTCAAAGTTGTGCATCTTCGATTTCAGTATCAAATTTAAATCAACAACTACTAATTAAGATCATATTTAAACCAGATTTTTTGTATAATTAAATTAATTACAGTAAAAAACTGTGAGTTTTTTTTCGTTGAGCATCATGAACAAAATTTAATTAAAATTGGAGCTTCTCTTTCAGTTTCAATATTGACCATGCGAAGAAATTTTCCCATATAATTAACGTTGCCTCCAATAAATGTATAAAACCTAATCTGATTTCCTTATCTAGTCATTGGGCTAACTGGATCCATGGGGGGCGCACCAGAAATAACCGGGGGAATAATTAAATACCGCCTTGTCAGTTTGATGAATCATACGGTATTAGAGTGACGCGCGGTTATTTTCGACGACCGAACCCGGGGCGTCGCAACGCCAACATCTGGTGGGGGTTTCCTTTCGATACTCCATAAACTGCAGAAAAAACAACCGAAAAAATTGTACATATCCATCGTCTAGACTGGTTGTATCTCTATCTGGTATGCGAAGCACATGGATGGTGTTCTTGTCGTTGAACATCTTCAGTACAGAGACAAATCGCTTTTTGTTTTTAACTGAGCGGAACTTATAATATCAGCTGTTGGCGATGTAATTCTGTCCCACAGACACAAAACGGTTTTTGCTTTTTTGATGATGTATTAATAGAAAATCAGCTGTACAGGATGGAACTAGTTCACTTCGGATTCGCTAATAAGTCTGCACTTATACACACTAATTCCATTCTTAGACGCGCGTAATAAAAGAGAGATAGAGCATCTGAACTGTGCGCTAATGCGCATGCGTGAGCGAGCACATGCGCACAAAGAACGCTCTCTCCAATGTCTGAAAAATCTTTTATTATCACGAGAATACAATATCCCCTCCAAAACCATCTACAAATTTACAGCTTAGAAATATGCAAGATAATTTAAGCTTTTAACCCCGTTTTCTATATTAATTTAAACTTAACAAGACTATTCCAGCATAATTGTATAAAGACAAATTATAATTTAGTCCTAAAAGCCACAAAAAAATTACATTCCGTTTTAATTACTGAAAAACGAAATGCACTTCCACCAACCCCCGCTCTCAGATTTAATACATTTGTTTTATTATTGTTGTTGTAGTTGAACTTGATTAAAGGATTTTCCCGTACTTTCTACATTTGTGTTGCATTTTATTATCCCTGGTTTTTGTATATTTTTTTTTGGCGCACGCCTCCGCACTAATATAATTAGCCAGTTTATGTGCTTATGTTTCTACAAGAACAAAGAGTGGCGCGCGAGCCCCATTTTGATTAATTAAATCTAATAAAAAGAGTTACTGGGTGGGGGGGCGAGTTACCGAGTTAGTAAAAGCTTTTAAAAACTACTACTCGTACACAGCTCTAGACAAAATAATATTATAATTAAAATAATAATAATACTAACACAGACTCGTAAAAGTTGCTCTGATGTATAGTGAGAGAGTTGATGTTTTTTAGTGCGTTTTTACTACTTGCTGGTGAAACCCACAGACAAATTAATTTAATGATTCCGTAGTGGATTTTTTTCTGCTTTTGCCTGGAACCTCTACAGCTACACAATAAACTGTTCATTTTTACTGGTGTTTGAATATCGCTGTTGTCAAGCCAGTAAAAATAGATGTGCATCGTAGGCTGCACATCACCATCACCCCAAGTCTAGTCTATAGTCTAGTGTTTGGCCAACCTATCTTTAGTCACCCAGCGATTTCAAGTAAACGTTATGGGCCCCCATGCAATAATTTACTTTTGGCTGTGAAAGATAAAATGTGAGTCAGCTGGTTTGGGGAAACAAAACGATATTATGGGGGTGCACATGCAGACATGCACAGTGGCGCCAAAAAGCAAAAATCATATTTATCACTGTCAGTTTTCGGCAGTGGTCACATATGTGGGATTTATTGATTCAGTTTTATGTGACGTGTGCCACATATTATACTGACCTCATTTTACGTGATAACTTGTGAAATGTTTGTGATTTATTTTAAATGATCTAGGATTTGAGGCGCGAATATTATGCTTAGTTTCGGAATTTTTGCTGACGAAGAAATATTGGACTGAATGATTAATTTGGCTTTTAATCAAGTTCACTTCTGAGAAACTTATTTGGTCCTACACTTATTTCTCTATTTTCATCGCTGATTTTACTCCAGATAATAATTGCTGATCAATGACTTGCTTATTACCTCCGCGTCTTTTTGTCTACGCGAACGCGAATTCATTATAAATACAATAACCCAACTATAGATCTGTATTAATTACAATATATCAACCTCAAACTATAACATTATCTAAAAGTTCTAAGAGAGAAAATGCCTTTCCATTCTTTGATGTACAAGTGCATGGCAGCTAACTTACTCGGTACTCGCATATTATTGTGGCATAAATAATTAGAAACATGAAAGAAGTAAAGTGCGCTTAACTGTACATTGGCATTTATTATTTAACAACTTTACAGAACGTTTATTAAAACCAGTAACTGTTATATCCATTACCGACATTATGGGTGACGTGACAAGTCTTTTAAACACTTTGTTGGACTGTACAGGGAAAACACACTGGGAATCATGCACGATTATATTTTTTCACAAAACAAAACTCCTCATACTATACATGATATTTATATATGTACGTGTATATTCATTTCAATGGTTGTTACAAAACAGAGTGAAATGTAATTCGAAACAAAATGGCACTTAACTTGACGTAATGGGGATGGCACACGCACTTTACACGAAAATGTTCACCGAACTGTTTGGTGGAAACGTCGAGATTTGGAAAAATGCAAATGGACAAAAAAGGTGAAGTCCGGGTTTTAGATAAAGAGGATTAAACGATCTGAATAGTTTTACACAGTGCCAGGATTATTTATTTCGGAAAATTACATTAAAAGGAAATTCTAGCACATGTTCAATAAAAGGTAATTTTTTTATCCTGCAGCTTTAGTTCGTCACTATGAATACTTTATATTTAACATGGACGTCTATCAGATGTTATGTATGGATATTCAGTCGATACTATTAGATATTATGTTATGAATATTCAGCCGACACTATTAGATATTATGTATGGATATTCAGTCGATACTATTAGATATTATGTTATGGATATTCAGTGGACACTATTAGATATTATGTTATGGATATTCAGTCGACACTATTAGATATTATGTATGGATATTCAGTCGACACTATTAGATATTATGTTATGGATATTCAGTCGATACTATTAGATATTATGTTATGGATATTCAGTTGACACTATTAGATATTATGTTATGGATATTCAGTGGACACTATTAGATATTATGTTATGGATATTCAGTCGACACTATTAGATATTATGTATGGATATTCAGTCGACACTATTAGATATTATGTATGGATATTCAGTCGACACTATTAGATATTATGTATGGATATTCAGTCGATACTATTAGATATTATGTATGGATATTCAGTCGATACTATTAAATATTATGTTATGGATATTCAGTCGACACTATTAGATATTATGTATGGATATTCAGTGTACATATATTAAAAATTGATAATGAACAAATGTTTTTTACAATATTGTCTAAATATTCCCAGTGGTGTTTTTGTGGTTACTTCTTTATTGCTGCATTTTATACTAAATCACCTAGGAATGGCAAATAAAAGCAAAAACTAGATTCAATAAGTTAAGTGAGATTATAAAATCATTAACCCCTTTCTCTGTTCTCTCACTCTATATGTACAAAGTGATAGATAGCCTTAATTACCCCTAAAAACAACACACCAAGTGACGAACAGCCCTTTGTTCTTACATAAACGGAACACCAACTCCGGTATAATACAACATTTAAACAGAAAAATTGTCCCATAGTGGCATTGGTTGTGTCTTTGTTTGTTACTCAAGGTGCAAGTGAGACACCATGAGTTGGTTTGGTGTAGTAATTTTTCATTTTTACGACGAGTCTTTCAAACCAGCCATTGCGTTCGTTTCGTTTCGTTCATTCATTCATATTTTAAAAAGCTGCCGAGGAGGCACCACACACACATATTTACATCATCTGATAGACAGTGTGAGTGGGACAAAGAGAACATGCAGCGAAAAAAAACACATAATTTACGGTGGGCCAGGCGGTGTCTAAAACAGATTTCCGTATTATGAGACAGGTTCACACAACTTAAAAATCAACCCTTTTGGGTGATAATATAAAAGGTTTGTTAATAAGGTTCGTTTTGTGATTTAAATTTAAAAAAAACCGACAATGGAAAAAGTAAATAAATATTATACCTACCGCTGATGGGGATGACACAGAAAAGCACAAACAGAGAAAGTCTTTTGAGGCTCTAATTGGATTTAATTAGAAGATCAAAGTCGGCGCTAAATGATCCTTGTTGTGTTTTGCTTTTATATTAAAAATAAATACTTTGTGTAAGTGGTTTTGTGCACAATGCTGTTGTGCATTTAATGCGAATGACGTCACAGAACAAAGTGAAGTTAAATGGTTTTACAGGTATTATATTAGAATTTCATGATACTGAAACAGTTGGACCAAAATAGATAAATTTTGGTTCAAAAAAATGTGAATTTGGATGGAAATATCGTATCTAAGTCAATGCCAGCTTGTTCTGATGAAGTCAGCAGTACGACTGGCGAAACGTCAATCAATTAGATATTATGTATGGATATTCACTGGATATTTTGATATTTATTGTTCACCGCAATATTATTATATATTTTATCTACAAATTCGAGGTTTCTAAAGTAAATGCTGCGTTGCAACAGAAAAATGGAAGACAAAAAGAATATTCAAATCGAATTTTGGGTAAATATATTCCGTCTCTTTGTTAAATAATTTATTAGTGTTGCTTTTTGCATAATAAGTCCAGATTTGCTTCTCTTCGTCAGCCCGGAATCAAGATACAAATCTCGTCTGAAGAACCAGCCGGCAATAATTCCGCACGTATTAAAAAAGTGTTTAAGCGGTCTACTGCGAGAAACTCTATATCCACCCCGACACTTTTAAGACGCAAAATAAACATAAATAAGTATCAAGCTAAATCGAAGATATTCGAATTCGAACCGAACGTATATATATATATGCGATAACATCCGCCTTTGAAGTAATTTATCTAAGCAATAAATGAAAATGTGTTAATTTAAAACAAAACCGAATAGAATCCGGCACGATATAATCAATACGTTTTACTACTTTAGCAGTAGTTACATTTCTCACGCTTTATTAAGTCAAACTGTAAATATTGAGCTGCAAGTTTTTCCTTGGAGGTAAGTTTGTACGTAATGTATAAAACTATAGAATATGTGGAAACCATAAAATTAAAAGAGGATGCAAATATAGCACAGTGGTTTTATTTACAAAAGCAAACTTGATGTTTGTGGGTCCTTTCAGCAACTTACAAAGGATAAAGTAATTTTACATTCATAACTATATATGTACCTATTATAGTGTTTTGTTGCAATTTTCTCTATTAAACAAACTTTGAAAATCTTAATTAACATTAACTTTGTTTGATGTTGAATACTAAGTTAGATAACTGAGAAAAACCCTACAAAGAGATTACGTCACGCTACAATAGAAATAAAGAGAATACCATGGGATGATATCCGAAAACATTCCAACTTGACCAATTAGTCGCCATCAGGCCATTACCAGTAGAAGTTGTTACTTAAATATATTTTAAAGATTGCGTACCTAATCTGTAATAATGTAATATTGTAAAACTATGTGAATGTTCGGTTTTTTTCTTCTGGAGCTCCAACGCTTCTTTTGCCCAGTAATCTATCATTAATCTTTTTGTAAAGGTAAATAAAAGCAATTTTGTGCTTCCGGTGGTATTATTTAAGATGAAGGGGCTCGAAATATCATGTGATAATAGAACAGATTGATCAGTTATTATGAACAGTAATTAAAAAGTGGAAGCGCACTTGCTCATCCTATAAAATAAAATCTTTTAGGTTAGGTCTAATTTTAAATGAACCAAAAATTATTCTGAAATATCTAAAAATAACTTGTTTTAGTTGAAGAATACATCGGATGATTGTGAGGACTACTCCTAGTCTAGTGCTGACTATAACTTTGCGTCAGCTGTTAATAATAACCACTCACCCCCAAACTACATTTTTTATCACAATATCAAGGGGACAATTCCCTTGACACAAATTTTCTCCCCTTTGAGCCTTTTGTACGAATTTTTGCCATCACCCTTATTAAAATTGTTGTGACTAAGACAACGAATTCATCAGAGACTCAATTCAGTTGCCCCCGAAGGATAGTTCGGCTACTACAACAATAAAAAACGAAAATATTGAATGATTTCGTTAATAATCAGGTAGTTCTCCGGTCCATTGTAATATTGTGTATCTTCTGATGGTTCTCGAAGCAAACCACCTTTCTCTCTCTCATACGATATCTATATACTTGTCATGGACTCCCTGCGTGTTGAAGCACTGAACTAGAAGTTATCTCCCTACCTGTATACCTGTTTGGTCCAGTGTAGTGATTATAAACACCGAACTGGAATCTAGCGGCTTGCGGCTGCCACCTGTCTTCTGCTCTTAACGCCATTGGTCCAGTTTATTGTTTTTTATTGCCGGCACTGTGTTGCCTTCGATTTTTCCTGTTCATGGGTTCTGTGGTTTTTTTTTTCGGGTCGTTTTCGACGAAAGAAAAAGATCATTTGCTGGGAGAGAGTGAGACAAGTTTTCAAAGCGGACTAAATTATTCTTATAATATGGTCTTAAAATGTCATGTAAAATCGAAGATATAATTGCGGGGCAGTTTATTAAATTATTTTCTGGATAATATGAATTATTAAAATTAAAATTACAGAAACAATTTATTATTTTCGATTAAGAATATCTGAAATTATCTTGTGATAAAGAAACAATATTATTTAGTGAAACAAATAAAATATACTAAATATAAGAATAGAATTGCTTTGCAGCTAGAATTTCGGTAAAGAGTAGACGATTCTGTAGGCTGAAGTGAAAACGAATTAAATTTGATTGAATTTGGACTCATTTATCCTTTAGGTGTTCACGTCTAAGAAAAAATTATTGTCAACCCTTGAAACCGGATGTTAGTCACGTCCTTCAAAATATTAGAAAAAAATAAAAGTGATATTAGTCTGCAGTTGTACAATAATTGTCAAAACGAATCACAGTCGAGTCCGTAACTGATACAGTACGAAAAGTGCATTTGAATTTGTCCGCTTAAAGAAAAACTTTATGGGAATCATTTTAATAACAATGTGCCATGAAATTGTGATTTTATTGAGATACGCGAAGGCGTACGAAATCAAACTTTTACACAAATAAATAAAACACTTTTTTCACAATAAATATTCAACAATAATTAGCTACTACAATCATTGTTACAAGACTTTCATGGGAAACCCTCAACAATATCTCGTGTCGTTTTTTGTAAATATATTCCACATATTGCTGGGGATATGCGAGAGAAAACCCTTGTGCGCCAACCACCTGTTCATTTCAGAGATTTAAAAAGTAGTTTGGTGGGATTTTAAGAGACGAAAAAGCAGGTGTTTTACAAAATCACCACGGTAACAACATTCGTTCCAATCACTTGAAACAACACCAGCTCAGGCAATTAACAGTAGGTAGTAGAGAATAGATGGACAGAAAAACGAACGAATCGGGGATTTATTTATACCGTAAATGTGATTTTGGTTTATACAAAGTGGATTGTTTTTTTAAATTACAATATGGAAACTGCATGTTTTAAACTAGTGGATTTTTTAAACTACTTCGCTTCTGAAAATTGTGATACCTTAAAATTGCTATTTATGCTAAAAATAACCGTTTGATCCTAAACCGTAAATCTAAAACAACTGCCAGTTTTCTCTTTTTTTAACAAGCCTTTCCTCCAAGTACTTTTTATTGTCTGAAGAATGGATCCTTGGAAGCTCAAGTCTTGACCTCTAGGTATATTCGTAATAACTGAAAATTGCTATTTATGCTAAAAATAACAGTTTGATTCTAAACCTTAAATCCAGAACTAGTTCCAGTTTTTGTCTTTTCTAACCAGATTTTGGTCGGAGTATTTTTAATGTTAGAAGAGAAGATTTGAAAACTTAACCGTCGACCTCTTTGTAAATTCGTGATAACTGAAAATTGTTATTTATGCTAAAAATAACCGTTTGATCCTAAACCGTACATCTAAAACAAAGTTTTCTCTTTTTTTAACAATCCTTTCCTCCAAGTACTTTTTATTGTCTGAAGAATGGATTCTAGGAAGCTTAAGTCTTGACTTCTACGTAAATTCGTAATAACTGAAAATTGCTATTTATGCTAAAAATAACCGTTTGATCCTAAACCGTAAATCTAGAACAAACTCCAGTTTTTGTTTTTTCTAACCAGATTTTTGTCGGAGTATTTTTAATGTTAGAAGAGAAGATTTTAGAAAGCTTAACCGTTGACCTCTTAGTAAATGTGTAATAACTGAAAATTGCTATTTATGCTAAAAATTACCGTTTGATCCTAAACCTTAAATCTAGAACAAATTTCAGTTTTTGTCTTTTCTAACCAGTTTTTTTCGAATTATTTTTACTTTTTGAAGAAAGTATTTTAGAAACTTTAAACCTTCATGTCCACATAAATTGAACACAAACTGAAAATTGCTATTTATGCTAAAAATTACCGTTTGATCCTAAACCTTAAATCTAAAAAAATTTCAATTTTTGTCTTTTCTAACCAGATTTTTGTAGGATTATTTTTAATGTTAGAAGAGAAAATTTTGGAAAGCTTAACCGTTGACCTCTTAGTAGGTAAATGTATAATAACTGAAAATTGCTACTTATGCTAAAAATGACCGTTTGATCCTAAACCCTAAATCTAAAGTAACTTCCAGTTTTCCTCTGTTCTAACAAGGTTTTTCTCGAATTACTTTTACTGTTTGGAGAAAGTATTTTAGGAACCTTAACATTTCATTTCCACATAAATTCGTGACAACTGAAAATTGCTATGTATGCTAAAAATAAACGTTTGATCCAAAATCCTAAATCTACAAAAACTTTTTCTCTTTTTTTAACAAGCTATTTCTCCAAGTATATTTTAGTTTAGTGGAATCCTGCCCTCTGATTGCCCATCATCAAAAACCCACTTCCTGATCCTCATGATAATAAACTTCTTACACTACCAGCTGATCCAATTCTCTACCTCACATAGACTACAAGTTTCCCATCAATTTAATACATTTATTAACAGTTAGGCTAATTTAGCAGACTAGTTTTCGACATGGACAGAGTATTCTATAGATCTTTGGAATAAATATCGATGCATACAAATTAAAATGCATAAATTACAGTTCCCTGCAAGTTTTAATGATTTAGTGTAAGATCAGTTAAACATAATTATTATGTTTGTTTGTAGTTGGCTTGCAGCAATTCAGGTTTTAATTAAAATGAAAAAAAAACTTATAGACCAGACACAAAATAGATGTATCTGATTTATTTTATTCAGTGGCTTTGATCAATTATTATTGCTCCACATATTTGGAATTTCTACTCGTTCCTGGAACTAATAGTAAAAAAAATTATGCTTGGCTATCATTTATTATCTTATACAGTGTGCAGTTTTAAAGTAAATTTATTGTAATTTGAGTATCCACTGAAAACCTGCACCCAATCCAACTGATAGATATCCATATAAATAAAACGATTTTAAGTTCGTAAAAGTGAGCTATCTACGTAATTGAAAACATAAAAGCATATCTCATCGACGTGGCAGTAAAGACCATATAAAAGGAGCTTAATAAAGATATTGTGTGTGATGTGAGGGGTCAAAAGTCACGCGAAACCAACCAACCCCCGCCCACATTCACCCTACAAAAATTATGCACAGAAAAATGATTCATTATTTCGTTTCGTATTCACTGGGCTGAACACAAAGTGTATAATATTAATTTAATTTTTTGCGACGAATTTTTTAAATAAAAACAAAATATAATTAAAACCTTCTGTGTTTTGGTGTACAACAGATTTTAATTTGTTTCCTTCGCGTTGGGGATGTTGCTAAAATTTATGGAAAAAATGAAAGTGTGGGATTTGTATTTTGGACACGTAATAATAAACGGTGCCCCCGAAAACGGTTTTCAACGCAAGGACTTCGGGGTGTTTTATTTGATGTTGCAGCATATTTTCGTGTAGAATTAATTAGTTTTAATAAAATAAAACATCTTGCTGAAACAATATTCAAAAATAATATTAATGCAATATTTCTACTATATAGTTCAACAATATTTGTTCAATATGGTATATATTAAATCTGTTCCCTGCAACAATTTTCTCGAATATTCCAGACAAACTCTCCAAGATTCTTTCTGAAAAACCCCACCCCGAAACTTTGTTTTCACAAAGCCTTTGCACCAGGTGATTTAATTACCCTTAAGCTGGCACATATACCGAAAAATAAGGTAACTGGGCGTGTTTTAATTAATTTTCCGTTTGATCCAAAAGCCAGTTTGCCTACAGTGTATCTGACAACGCCAACCGATGTCAAAATGTGAAATTCACAAAGAATAACACACACTGATCCTGTACCCACTTGAAAAACCCAAAATTTAATTTCATAATTTCTTTCAGAGAATATTGTTTTGATGCTGTAGCTGAAATTTCAGAGCGAGTTTGCCCACAAGGCACAATGGATAAAATATTATAAGTTGCGTCATCATCATCCAGACGAGGAAAGTGTGCGTTTGATTAAGAGAGTGTAGTAAGCACCACAACGATATATTCTATATTACATATTATTAAATTTGTTGGCAGTTGGGGTTTTAGTCATTCGTCATGTCGACGCCATAATCGCATAAGGACCAAACATTTGTCATTAGGTGGAAGGAAAAATTGGGTGCTGGATATAGAAAAAAGATAATAGGGTTGGAGTGAGTGTTGTTGATAAAGCAGGGGCCATTAGGGGCTTTAATAATACAATTGGGTTAAAATAACCAATTACCAGAATTACCGGTTATTTTACCAGTTGTTACCTCATTGTTTTCCTAACATTGACGGTAATGTTCTACAAAAAGTTTTAACCTAACAACATTGAAGATAACACGAATTGTTACCATAATTACCTGCTACATTACCTGTAAATTAACGGTAAATTGAATCAGGAATCTACCTCCAGTAGAATTTAGTTCCTAATAATTTCTAAGAATCGCTAACCAATTGGACTTTTCATTAAAAGATTACTTTTTCATGTCTTCGCCTTTTAACATCAATTTTGAGTAATCATAATTTTTTTAAGACAATCAACCGTGGAAATTTCTTCGGTAATTACCAGAATTACCGGTTATTTTACCAGTTGTTACCTCATTGTTTTCCTAAAATTAACTTTAATGTTCTACTAAAAATTTTAACCTAAAACGTTGAAGATAACACGAATTGTTACCATAATTACCTGCTACATTACCTGTAAAATATCGGTAAATTGAATCAGAATTCTGTATAATATCGCCGGTAACCTCCAGTAGAATAATTTCTAAGAATCGCAAACTTTTCTTTAAAAGATTACTTTTTCATATCTTCGCCTTTTAAGGCATAACATCAATTTTGAGTAATCTTTTTAATATTTTCGCTGAAATTTATACGATTTCAATCGGTGATGATGCTATAACATTTGTAACTTTGACAAGTAAATTGTGGATGGGCGACGAAAAAAATTAAATATAGAAAGCATTTAACCCTACCTACCTGATGGTCATTAAAAAACCGTCAGGGTTTCAAAGAAGCCTTTATTATTATTATAACATTATAACAACCGTGGTTATTTTTTCCTGCTATATCATCTAAGTGGGACCAGTTGTTTAATTTGTTTCATCTGGAAAACCTTGATATGAATTTTGACGAAAAAATTTAAATGAGGTTTAGTTTAATTTAACTAGAATTGGAGCGCTATTTCACTTGGGAAAATTTAAAATTTTTATTGCTTTACATGTCGATTTTAGTGCGATTATTATCTTATTTTTATATAGTTGTAACTGTCTGGTTTAATTGTATATAAAACGTCCTGTGTGATTTGTTTCATGAATTCATTAATATAGAAGATCGTTTCCCGACTGATATTCTTTTTACAGTCCTATTTTATTATTATTATGTTAATAAATAAGACAACAATCTAGCCAATAAAACTCTCATCCGACAGCGCACCAATCAAACTAATTTTTTACCAAAACATTCATTTTTATTGTCTAAACTAAACGATTTCCTTTGCGTTTCGTGAACGTTGTTGTTGATGGACAATTCACATTCACATTCCCATTGGGCACATTTCCTACCAAAACTGTCAAACACCCCCCGCTGACCATTCCGTGCACGTGCACAAAAAGGTAATTCACTACGGGGGTAGCAATGACTTGTGAACACGGATATTGAAATGCCAGTTAAACTTTAAATCAAATTCTCGAGTGATTCACGGGCGCACCATTTCAAGCAATATAAAGACATTTATTGATATAAATGTGTTCTACATTAGTTTTCCGAAGGAGGTGACGGGGAGCCGGCCGGTTCTTGTGTACGTAGAAGCGTGCACGTCCCAGGATCGCTTGATATTACGATCCGGGAAAAAGCCTTTGACTTTCAATAATTTTTCGTGTATTACATGGCGAGGAGCGCCGTGCCTTTTCAATTGCTTGCAATCTTGAAAGGTTATGAATAATCAGCGATTTGGTGCCGTAAGGCACACGAGGAATGAGATATTTACCTTGATTACCGGTTAGATTACCAGTCAAAATCAATATACAGTGTAACAAAATGACAATAGTTATTGGTATGGTAAATTAAAAGAGGATTTTAAGATCAAAAGTTAGTCAGGCAATTAATTACCGTATATTTACCGGAAAATTCTGGGATTACCGGAATTATTACCACTGACAACTAGAAGTAATACAGAAACGACATGCTCGCCTCTAAATTTGTATCCCAACAAACAGAAATCGAAGTATTACTCAATAGAATAAATCCAACATTACTTACCACAATTACCGGCTAAATTACCAATAAATTGAATAAAACATTCAATATAATATCAAAGTTAGTTATAAAACTTTCTGGATTAGTTAAAGAAAATAAAAGTAGAAACTAATAACTTTATAAAATTATTTGTCTAGAGCTAGAATTACCGTCATTATTACCTGCCAAATTACCAATAAATTATTTATATATTGACAAAATGTGTAATCGCTGTTTTTGTTTATTTGTCTATTTTTTGTAAAATTTTTAGGTAAATGCAGTGTAGAGAAATGTAACCTGAAATTAATGGTATTACCCACTAGGTCCAACATTACTTACCACAATTACCTGCTAAATTACCAATAAATTGGATATAAATAAGATCAAAGTTACCTATAAAATTTCCTGGATTAATTTAAGATAAGATCAAAGTAAAAAGTGATAATTTTATAAAATTGGCACTCTAGTGTCACTATTATTTACCATATTTACCTGCCAAATTACCAATAAATTATTTATATATTGACAAAATGTGTAATCGCTGTTTTTGTTTATTTGTCGATTTTTGGTAAAAATTTTAGGTAAATGCAGTGGAGAGAAATGGAACTTGAAATTAATGGTATTACCCACTAGGTCCAACATTACTTACCACAATTACCTGCTAAATTCGATACAATATAAGATCAAAATTACCTATAAAATTTTCTGGATTAATTTAAGATAAGATCAAAGTAAAAAGTATTAATTTTATAAAATTGGTACTCTAGTGTCACTATTATTTACCATACTTACCTGCCAAATTACCAATAAATTAAAAAAAATATTCAGTATAATAATATCAAAGAGACGCATAACATTTTGTGTCAATGAGGTCGAAATGGAAATAACTTTACTCCAGGGTTACCACCGCAATTACCTGCCAAATTACCAATAAATCAACAATAATTATCCAATTTTTCTTAAATGCCTGCTAATTTATTAGTAGTAAATATTTTTTTTGTAGGTAGGTATACCTGAACTTAAGTTCAAGTATGTAGGCGTTTTTTATTTCGCTTCACTACCAATAATAAGTTAATGACGTCATCGCCCTCAACGAACGACTCTTAGTAATTTTCGTTACATAAACTGATGTTTTTAGCCACAAGTTCTGTTTCATTAGCACATTTCCTGCCCTCATCCTGCAGCATTTTTGCAACAGGCAAAAAGCAGTTCACACAACCTTGTATTTTAATTATTCAATAAAATCAACATCATATATCTACACACAACATTATTATATATACTCCATCAGATATTTTTTTGGTCGTACTGTGTTATTCGTTTGCACACTTATAAACATAAACTTGTTTTTTTAAAGAGCTATGTAGCTCGAGTAACTGTATCGCGCATAACCTGAACTCTCCTCCTTGTATTTTGTGTTTGGTTGTTTCCTTTCTGCTCAAGTTTATGTCACTTGAAAATTAAATACAGATCAATCTACGGATATTTTCTGCTACAGTACTCTCCTGTGTTGGGTGCGCTTGATTTGAATAACTACCAAAATTACAGAAGAAAAAAAATCTGATGAGGTTCTAATAGTTTTTGGGTCGGGGATTATTAAAAGCATCAGTGGCTTGCATATCACAACCGATTTAAAAACCAATTTATAATGGTCTCGTTCGTTAATATTAAACTACAATAAATTTATTGAACACCATCTTTTTATGTTGCAGATTTTGCCGCAGCAGCCAATTTCCAAAGGTAAGTTGTGGCTTTTATGTAAATTTTTAAATGTAAGTATATAATTACTATTGAAAATTTCCAGTCCTGGTTGTTTCTTTGTCGTTTAGTGTCGGGCGTTGCTGTCGTAAAAATTCGCCCCAATTATATTATGCTTCCAATATTGAGTAGTAAAAATCCCGCGTAATGAGCTTTTAATGATTTTGGTTTTATTATTTTATATTGTTTGTGGTTTTTGAGAGGTTTTGCATAAAGAGAAATTTATGATTGGGACAAAACTGTCTTAGGTTAGGTCGTAATAATTGTGCGAAACCAAATCGTAAAAAGCTGCATCCTACCACTTAATTAGGAAATATTTTATACATGTTGAAGTGTAATATAACTTATACATTATAAAAATATAAAAGAGCTTGATGCTTTGGCCACATTTTTATGATAACGTTCACAATAATCAGTAAAATTTGGATGTAACTTTAATATTTAAAAATAATATGCACCCAATATGTAGCCAATATTTGAATGAATCGGAATATTAAAAACTGATTGGTAAATATTTTATAGATATTGAAGTTTATGTTACAAAATTATAAAAAATTGACGTCTCTGGCAAAATTTGGTTAAAATTTGGACAAAACTCTAAATATTAAAAAATAATATATACCCAATATTTAGGCAATATTCTAGATATTACGATAAATCAACATTAGATTACTCTCTTAACACATACGGCACAAAAATCAATGAAACCTGAATATTAAATCCTAATATAAGCTCAATATTACTATAATATTTCCAGCTGTCTTTAGAACATCCCAACTAAAAACCAGTAAACGCTTCCTGTTTTCTACTTCGATTCCAAACCCGATGTTCGTTTCATGTCATATTTTCCTCGTTTTTTCCGTTGTTTTCTACCAATTACATCATTACAATCCACAGCGCCCTAAGTACTATAATAGTCGATGATAATTTTCTCCTCTCTATGTATATTTTGTAATACAACGCCACGGAAGGCAACATTGGTTGTTTTCTTCTTACGTGTATGACATTTACAGTTCATTAAAAACACATTAGTCACAAAAACTCCACGTATATTATGTATGTGTGTGTGTTGTGTATTATATGAAGTTATTTTTGGTTCTAATTCTGAACTGGTTTCAATGAGGTATATAAACTCGAACAATACAAAAGTGTGTTTATTAGAAGCTAGTGAGTGACGGGTTGACCAGGATATAATATTCAAATTGGATTTTATGGAAAATGACCATGTTTAAATTTACAGGTTAGTGCGGTTAACGAGAGCGAAGTTTGGATTTCCATAATTACATGTCGTTTAAAAATATGTACAAATTAATACCTACTATGTTTTTAGAAATTAATTATAAACGTTTGTAAATATTAGAATATTTGTACTACATATTGATTTGGAATATTGAGCAATTTATTTTAAAATCTTGTACTTAGTTCCGTTATTACAATAATTTAGAATAATTGCTTTAAATTACAGTAAACGACACGTAAACACAGCAGGTTTTCTAATATTCACCCAATATATATTTTTCACTTGTTGTTTTATTAAAGAAGTTGCATGGAAAAGCTTTTTATAATTTTATTCATCTAAAACTGTTTATAAAGATGAATGTTTACTCGAAAATATATGCCAATATTGGATCAATATTATTCTTAAATATTTAATCAAAATATTCTGTCAATATTAACGAAATATTAGCCTACAATATTAAAAATATATCCAGTTTATATCGTCAGGATTTCACTAGTCGATAGTTTAGCGAAAATTAAGGGTAGTTTGTCTAATAAACTATGGTCCAATGTTGCTTTCTTTTTGATGTACAGGGCATTAAAGAAAATAAATTATTTTAAATAATTTGCTATAAATCAATAACAAAAAAAGTTAGTCTTCTGAAATTTTGCATAGATCTTTTTTTTGTATTCTCTTATTAATAGTGGTTGCAATTATTTTATTTAGAACACAGAGGCGTGCGTACGGGTTTCTTTAAAAACATTTTATTGAATAAAACGTACGCCACTGGTTTTTTTTTGCAGCACCAATATGCAGAGAGTATTTTCCATTCAATTTAGAAACTTTTTTGTATCTTACAATTTCTTGATAACTTAACTTTTTTGTTCTTATTTATTAAAGAGGTTCTTCCCTATTAGATTTCCGAAAAAAGCATCAGTACAAAGTTGTAGAGAAAAATATTTCCTACAACTTTCCTTTTAATATTTTTTTGATATTGTCAATATTTAAAAAAATATTCAACAAATACGTTGCAAATTTTAGGGAAATTTTTCTCTAGTTAGGTACTACTTACTACTACTACTTACTACTCTTTCCTCAAAATTTTCAACTTATTTGTTGAATAACTTTTTAAATATCGACAATATCAAAAAAATTTGAATGACAAGTTGTAGGAAATATTTTTCTTTACAACTTTGTACTGACTCTTTTTTTCGAAAATTTAATAGGAAAAAAGTTATTCAATAAACAAAAAAATCCAACCCTTAATTGAGGGCTGGTGAAGGAAGGGCGGGGTCTACGAATACACAAACTCAGTTTTAAACTTTCAGGGTGACCCTCTAGAAGATTCTACAAAAATTGGCTGTAGGGTAAAAAAAGTCTATTTGAAGCCTTTTTTCTCCCTTATTTACTGTTCTATTAGGTTATGTTGAGTTAAGTTATCAAAAAATTATAAGATACGAAAAAGTTTCTAAATTGAATGGAAAATACTCTCTGCATATTGGTGCTGCAAAAAAAAACAGTGGCTTACGTTTTATTCAATAAAATGTTTTTGAAGAAACCCATACGCACGCCTCTGTGTTCTAAATAAAATATAAACTGGGACACCCTGTATAGTTTTCAGTGATTACTTACGTGGCTTATGAAATCAAAGATTTTAGTGCAATTACTTAGAATATAATACAAAAACTTTCACATAATATTAAGGTAATATTAAATCAATATTATTTTTTAATATTCAAAAAATATAATAAAAGTGCACTTATTAATAAATTTCAATTAAAATCTCCTGGGATAAAAAATTCCTTCTTTTTGACATAAATTCAAATATACAAATTTAAAAATATTCTTACAAGAATAAATATGTCATAAATATTGTTTTTCAATATTCCAGTGATATTACGTAAATCAAGCTCAAATTTTTAAGATTATAGTCTAAATTTAAAATTTACCGTATATATATATATATTGAGCAACATCCCACAAATATTGTCATAATATAATTCGCCAATATGCATTGTACATAATAATATTACACCGACTTGCCCCAATATATCTGTATGTTTATGTAGTAGAGCTCACTAGCATTCCAGTTAGCGGGCAAGTTATCTTGAACCTGTCCAATTTCAATAAATAACCTCAATTAATGTCGCTCCATTCGAACAAATCTAGTTTTGTGCAATACTATCAATATCAAAACGGCGCCCAAATCATTTCCACTCCTAAAAACTTTTGGAATGATGTAGTCGTTTATTTATGCACATAATTAAGCTGTTCGAAAAATCTCAGGTAGTTTTCTCGATTTTGTTTCTATTTTAAAATAACATTTATTGCTATTGGATGGTGGAGGCCCATAAATATATGTTATATATTTGATGGAATCCCAGTTTCAAGTGGTTCCCATGTGTGCGGTCGCATTATAATTATTTTTATATGTATATTAGTTTTACCGTACACTACCAGAATAAAATAAAATAAAATAAAATAAAATAAAATAAAATAAACAAAGTGGATGTGGAAGTATTTTGGTGTTAAGCTCGGAATGTACACGTATCTTGTACACAGTCAATAAAAATGCACATAAAATGGAATTAATAAAATAAATAGGAATTAGGTATATCATCATTATCATCATATTATAATCTTCCACCACCATAACCGATATGGTTTGGCTTTGGTTCTCTGGACCCAACTGGTTTTTCTAGTCGAAAGGTCTTTGGATTGGAACACAGAAGCTCCTCCACAAGCGGATGTTAAAATAGTTTCAACATTTTCCAGTTTTTTTGTCCGCATTGTAATTTATTGAACACACAAGACACTTACAAATATATAAATTAGTATTACCATAGAAATTATACTAAATTAGTTATGTATTTTGTGTCTTAAATTGTGGTCAACAAGCATATAAACAGAAATTTAATTGTTTTCTTGTGAATTCGGTTGTTGGCTACTCTATGAAGTGTTGAACAATAACTTTGAGAAGTTATTGTGGTGAAAACCACTTTCGATGGTGGCTGGCTGCCATTGATTAAGAATCGATTAGGTAGCCAAAGTGTACTCCTCCTTAATTATACTTTAAGAATATCGTTTCAATTAACTTTTTCGACTCTGTTATATTTTTAACTAGTTTCTCCACCCCTCAATGGGTTTTTGTGGGAAAACAGGCTGAGAGCTTTCAACGCCAGAATTCGCGCAAAATAAAAAATTTCGTTTGAAGTTTCAACAAAGTTCTGATTAAAGCCAAGTGGTTTCACTATGAAACCACAACCAAGAAGACTAGAAACAGCAGAGAGAACTCACTTGGGAAGGGAAGCTACCCTCTCCATGTGCGCTCTGCTCTTAAATTGCTGTACTGCGCATCTGCCAAGCGGCGAGTGACGATTAATTATATATTTCATTATTGTAGACATTTAACTTATAAAACCGCCATTATCTTTAATTTTATACAACAACCCCAATTTCTTCCAACTTTTCCGAATTTAGATTTATTTACAAAATATGAACGTGATATCGTCGAGGAATATGCAAAACTGTCAACGTCAATTTTCGAAACTTTTAGTGAGATTTTTATTGAATAAAAGCCAAGTGTGTAGTGTAAAGCTTGTAGATTAGGCAACACGATCACACTTCAAACTCAAACCACTCGACATCAAATGTATAAAATCCAAGTGACACGCGCGGCTCTCTCTTCAGCAGCACAGCCAACGTATAAAGACATTCTAAACCGCATTTTTTCCGTGTTTTTGTTTGTTCGATCCTATATGGCAAAAATCAACGCCGCCCACGCATGTATTGGCGTGCGGGAGAGTGAGAGAGAGAGAGAGAAAAATGTCACACACCTTATGACATGGGCTAATTTATTCATCACACACATATACCAAAACCAAAGTTAACTTCGCCTTCGGGCGTACAACTTATAACCATTAAGTGATTTTCTACATCAATTTTTTCTCGTTTTGGTCCGTGTTATGTTTGTCCTAGTGGTTAGATCGTTGAATAATAAATCTGGCGCCAATATGATTTCTAAATTGTTTGCGTGCTTTGTCCACAACGCAAATTTATGCATGTAATCATATTATATGACATTTCCAAATCGAGAAGTGCAGAAATTTAGGACACACCTTTGGAAGTTCAAGTTTAAATTGGAACAAGTGGATGGGTTTCTTTATATAGTGGTGATTTAAATTTTAAAGCACTGTAAAAGTGTCACTACTTTTAGATTCGTTTTTGAGATATTGTCAAAAAAATTTGGAAGAAGTAGATAATTCTTATACACTATAAAAATTTTGCGTCTGTCTAAGTAATAATATATATTTTTAAATTCTCTATTTTAGATTATCTTAAATTTTTGAGATAGTATCAAAATTTAAAGTTAACAAATTTTCTAAAAATATTTTTCCTCCAAAATTCCCTCTTACTCACGCCACTCCAATACTAAAACTCCAACTTGTCCCCAATATAAATTGGTCCAAATCCAATTACTCGCCCGCCAAAAGCCATTTGAACCTGTTTATATATACAAATTTACAGTCGCAAAAAATCGGTACAATTAACGATAATGATATAATAACAAAGCACCAATTGCAATATTTCCATGGACATACCATGAAAAACCTGCACTGACACACGAAAATGTCATTGTAGCTGTTTATAACACACAACAACCATAATAATAATAATTATTTTATTGCCGAGTGTGTTGAAATATCCTGTAAACTGCACTATGCCGCCATTCGTATGCCAGTATAGGAAAACGAAAGGTAAATTGTTGATAACAACTACATAACACAGGATAGTATTAGATTTTCTATGAATGCTTTCTACAACCCTCTTGTTTGTTGTTGTTCTTGGTTAGTGTGTGCACCATATGGCACCTCAAATGTACTGCTGCATGAGGCAAGTTGGATTGAATTCCTGTAAAAGTTGTGATGTTGGGTTCGCCGGTTCATTCCCACGAGAAATTAATTAGGGATCATGTGTAGTTCAACATGGAATATAGGGGTAATATTGGGGATAAACGTCGTTTTTATATAGCCTAAATATTTTAAGCTGAAAGTCAAATCATTTCAGAAATTGTGAATGTATATTTCTAATATTACCTAAATGTTGTGGTAACAATATTTGTTCAATATTCATACTATATTATAAAATGTTATTCAAATATAGTCTTAATATATTGAGTAGGGAGTCAAATAATTTCAGAAATTGTAAATATATATTTCTAATATTATCTAAATATTGTGGTACCAATATTTGTTCAATATTCATACTATATTATAAAACGTTATTCAAATATAGTCTTAATATATTGAGTAGGGAGTCAAATAATTTCAGAAATTGTGAATATATATTTCTAATATTATCTAAATATTGTGGTACCAATATTTGTTCAATATTCATACTATATTATAAAACGTTATTCAAATATAGTCTTAATATATTGAGTAGGGAGTCAAATAATTTCAGAAATTGTGAATATATATTTCTAATATTATCTAAATATTGTGGTACCAATATTTGTTCAATATTTATACTATATTATAAAACATTATTCAAATATAGTCTAAATATATTGAGTTGGGAGTCAAATCAACTCAAAAATTATGAATATATATTTCTAATATTACCTAGATATTGTGATATAAATATTTGTACAATATATATTATTCAAAAACATTTATTGTTGCTGTTCAGTGAACGAATAAATTTACAATTCAATCTAGTTACTCTTGTTTTAGTAGTTATATTGATTAAATATTGTAGAATAAATATTGAGTTATTCAAATGGACTACTGAGAGTGAATTGCTGCAATTTAAAGCATATTCACATAAATATTAAAGTAATATTGACGAACAATTTTAGATTTAGTAGTTGTATCTTAAAGATTTGTGTGTTATCTTCACGTCATCGAAGACATGTACTAATTACTTTATTTAATGGTTGTGTAAACTGTTTTAATCAAGACGATAACCCCTGTAGTTTTTTTGTGTGTGGTCTTTAGTCATCAGCCCGTAATTTCCCCAATGATTTTTTCCTTTATCTCCCTTATCTCGAAATCCAACATCTCCAGCCCAACTCCAGATTAGATTTGTAATTTCGCCTATGCCTACCTGTATAATACCGAAGCAGAAAAATAAACGTATCCAACCACCCCTCGTACCCTTGCACTACTCTGAAAACAACGACATAAGGGAAGGTCGTACTAATTATCCTAATTAATCCAAGTTTCGCCCTTTGTCGAGTCTCAACAATCTCACTAACAGTATATATGGGTGCTACTTGATCCAGCTATATACAAGAAGGTTGTTTCTGATTCCCGTATAATTACAACACTTCTCTGGTGCTGCTTTTGGCCTAGACTGGTGCTGGTGTCTTTGTTTGGCCGTATTCGAAGTGGATGTAGTGCTCTTTCTCTGGGCATGTTTGGGTAGGGAACCCGTCTTCAGTTTGTTGCTGACTGTCGCATGGAAAGGAGCGCCGCCAATCGTGTTTCAGTTGCGGGTAAACTACGCTCGCGTTCACGTCACTTCGAGTTGCGGCCAGCAGGAAATACGTGTTTCAGGCGTCGCGGCTGAAAAGTATTTTACAGAAATTGTTGCTAAATGGGAGGATTTTTGTGCTGTTTTGTTTGGTGATGGGGATTTTGTGTGGGAATGACATGGGGGATGGATGAAGATTTTATGTGATCTTGTTGTTGGTGTTGTTGGTTCCTGCAAAGTAATTATTGTGGATTTATTTGATTTTTTTCGCTGTGATACTGTGGGAATTTTTGTGCCTTTGGATTATTTTGTGAATGTGCAACTAACTGTGTTATGATTTCGTAACAAAATCGGACTTAAACTGTAAGTAATCCTGAAAATTTTTCCTGTACGCCCAAGAATAAAAGCGTGGCACGAAGCTAAATATTCTGAAATTTCCTCACAAATTCTTGCGAGCTAAACTTAAAGCTAAAGTGCGGTAATTACGTGAAAATGATAATTATGAATTAAATCTGCGTGGTTTTATGGCTGTTTCAGTAGGAAATTGAACTAGGAGGTCCTGGTAAATAAAATTGTTAAATGTGTGCTAAAATTATGCTACAGTTTTATATTTTATTGAATTTCCCTAAGAATTCTAAGTGCTTCGTCAAAAATCTTATGCACATTTTTAAAAAACATACAACGTCGAAATATTTTAAACTTAGGCCCTTTTAAAGTGTTCTAAACTGAGAGCTGTTTTATTTTGAAACTCAATAAATTGAACATTTTCCTAAAGCATTCTCTCAGCTTTTGCGATTTTTTAAAAAAATTCCTGCTTAATTTTGTCCCTGCTTCCTCAACAATTTTTCAAGTTAAAATGGATCTAGTTTAAAAGATTAAAAGTCAGTCATCTATTTTTTTTTCATCAATACATAAACATTGCATGTCCGATTTTGTTTTTCTTTATTTTCAGTGGATAAATATTGTATTTTCCTTCCAATAAGTCATCAAACCTTCCTAACTTTTGTGAATTTTTGTAGATTATTTTCAAAATAGAAACAAATTTCGCGCTTCATAAAAATTTTAATTATTCTAATTTTGATTATTTCACTGCTTCATTAGAATTTCTTCTATATTTCCTAGAATCACAAATTTCCTGAAAATAAGTCGCCGAAATTTCTTGGCCTCCACCAACATAAATTTCCTGCTCTATCAAGAATTTCTCAACTAATTGCTCTAGATGTATATATTTATAAACTTTCTTGTTATTTAATATGTTGAGGAAAAAGCAGAGAGGATGTTGCAGCTGCCTGAAATTTTTTCCAAATTTTCAAACCTAAAAAACTGACCATATGGATGACATATGGAGGAAAGTTTTTTGAGATGAAGCTTCACTTGTTTGATTATAATCTTGTGTTATAGTTCTATATGATTTTTTAAATAAATTTTGACCACAAAAGGAAATTCTAATAAAATAACGCAATTCAAGAAATTCCCAATCCCAAGCAACTTCTCATTTTTCCTACATCCAACTCACATCAAATTCTCCTCAATTCATTTTATTCCATATGCCACATTACGAATTCCACAGTCGAAGTAATCGAAAACAATTTGTTGTGAATTTCCCCATAAAATTCCATTTGTAATATTTTGACAGCGCTCGCGTTAAACATTTCCCTCCGGTTTCAGTTAAAGATCAATTTTATTGTACGAACCGAACAGGACCTGAAAACGCTTAGTTTCGTCCTTGATCGTTGGCCCAGCGGTGGTTTTTCCCAGCGCACGCTGTGATTTCCAGAGCGCCGCGCAAAATTTTCACGTGATAATTTGATATGTATTTTTATTATGTTCCGTGCGTGTTGTACGTAACGATTATATCAACGATAATATGGCCCAGATAAACGGCATATATATAAGGGAACAATGGTCTTGGTGGTGGTGGTGTTGGTGGTGGTGGCACCACCGGGGGTGATATTGTTTATATACGATGTGTTGCAAAGGAAAAAACCGCACGATGCTAGAGACATAAGCCACAGGGAAAATATTACCCTCATTGTTCTACTGGTGGAAATTTCCTTCTTGCGCAAAAATCATCACAGTTTATTGCCTGTTAACAGTTTGAAAATGAGCGCACAGACGACAAGAAAATGCATTTGCTTGGGTGGCGTAACCACCCCCCGAAAGGCTTGGCTGTCTTCGTGGGATTTTTCAGTCACAAATTTTCATGAATTTGCATTCCTTTCCACCGCCGACGAAAGAACCTTTATTTACATTTAGATAAAATTTGCTACCGCACCAACATATGTTACAGTCGGTTTAAATAGACGACCCGCCACGAGGCTAAGAAAAACCACAGAAAAATCTATAGACGTCGCGGTTTTCCGACGTTATTGTTTCGATAAAGTTTGCGAGGATTTTACACCGTATTTCTAGTGATGGTGTTAATAAACGGATTTGGTAATTAAATTAGAAGGGGAGGCAGGAAGCTGCAGGAACACTCAAATATTTCATAAATATTGGATTAAGATAATTTATGCACAGAGTGTTCGTGTTAAACGTACATAAAAACGACCAATATACATAATTTTATTACATTATCTCAATATTTAAAAGTACATGTAATCAAAATAATTTTTTAGATTTTTATAACCGACATTGCTATACATAGAATAAATTAAAAAGTTTTATTACAATCGCAATAAATAGTTTTAATACAAATTGATATAAAGGCAAAGTGACATAAATACTAAACGAACATTTTTATGAGGAACATAAATTTTTATATGTCCTCTGTTAATATTATAAAAAAAGTACAAGAAAACGGAGGGCATTCTCAGAATATTGAACTAGCGTATGAAATAAGTTATCCAGAAAGTCAAAAATCTACGGTATACTGAGTGGGCCCAAAACGAAATAAAAGCTACATTATTTTTATCGAGTAATTTTTCCACATAAATATTTAACCAACTTTTTACGTAGATATCGAATGAACTCACAGTTTTTTTGCCAAATTCCAGTGTTTTTATTTCGTTTATGCAAAACAAATTGTTCTTGAATTTTGTGAAATTTAAAATCATGACTCGAAACAATTTTGGTCGTGGGCGCCTATAGCTCTCCTCCACTGAAAATAAAAAATTGATGTAAATAATACGAAACGATATTTTATAAATAACACACACGTTATTTTTATATGTACGCTCCTACTAAAAGATATGAATATAAATTACTATATTTTGAATACAGTTATTGATTCCTTTTTGTTGGAACCCATTATGTATTATTGATAAATTGCTGAAACTTTTAGGGGGATAAGTTTTCTTTTTCTGTTGTTAGTTAAAATTTCCAACAAAAACAAATCACCAGGCGTATTGAATAATAATCACAAAATTTCCTTCTGAAAAAAGTTTTATGGTTTTTTAATACCTTCGTTGTGGCCGCATGGGTTTTTTTTCCAAATCTCACTGCGTTATATTTTTCTTTATATTTTTATCACGTTTTACTTTATTTATGGGCCGTTTCTATATTTTATTTAATAGCCTTCTCAATTCCACCAGAAAAAAATGTACGAAAAGTTTATGATGGATAAAGTTTTTCCCCTATAGTTTAACCACCCTCAATAAAAATATTTTAATATAATAATACAGTTACTGTAACTAAATATTATCGTAAAAAAATTGTAGTTTGGAAAACAGAGCACCAGAACAATTGTTACAAATTTTTTTATTACCCAAACTAACTGTGGGAAAAGCACTGTAAATAATTAAACTTACAAACCCTAAACAATTTGTTGCCATTTTATCATCCAACAAGCTAATTACCCAATAATTATAAACAATTTGCTGCAACCTATTTCTCGTCGAGTCTTCACTTCGTCACAGCGATTTTATAAATAAGCATGTGCCAGTTTCTTGTAGTACAGTTCCAAGAACACCATAATTATAACAAACTGAAACACAACAGAAAGTAGCCTAAAAAATTAAAACAAAAACGCTGAAAATTTCAACTGTTTGTGTGTGTAATTATTTTGATAACAAGTTACACCAGTCCTTTGGCTTGATTAGTCAGTAGTCGACGTTTGGAACTGGTTGGCATCCAGTGGGTTTTTCTGAGAAAGAGAAGTACGCTTATTATAATATTTTGTTAATAATATTGTCACAATATTTGTTTAATATTTGGAAGCAATATTTCAGTTCATACTATAACAAAGCTATACAAAGTTACAGTTTATGCTATTTACTATAATATACTTAAACCGTAATGATTTGTCAGTGCGATGTTTGCTATATTGCCTCAATATTGCTGGTAAATATTACAGAAATATTGCTTTAAATTGTGGTAGAATATTAAAACAGTCAAAGAGAACTCAAGGGAAACATAGACGACAAAATGTGTTACATATAATTCAACATAAAACACTATATTGGAATAATATTGGAAACCAATATTTATATTATAATATTTCGAGTTAGCACCAATTTATTTTCACATTTGGTCTTACTATAACAAAACACTGATTTTGCTCTGTGATATTTGCTATATTGCCTTAATATTGCTAGTAAATATTGGGGAAATATTGATTAAAATCTTGATGTTACTTCTAAAACTTCTTATAGAAAGGAAAAATGGAATAGTGACCTAAAAAATATAAAAATCGTTTGTGATATTTGCCTAATATTAAAATACAATATTTATATAATATTGTTTACCAACATTGACAAAGTGTCTCCCCTCCCCGCTTTAATGAAGCCAAATAACATTCCAGTGGGCCCAGATTTCCTTTTCTTTTGTAATTTCCTTGGTGCGCCCACCGGAAATAGGTAATCTGCTGTCGACGACAGGAAAATTGTGCGTTATTTCGGGAAATGCACAAAAAAAATCGCGTTGGTTTGTGTGCGCCCCGGTTGCCCGTAATAATGTGCGCCATGCAAACTAATTTATACGGATAATGAAGGATTCGATATAAAATCTAGATGTTCCGGGGTGATTTTCATTAAAGCCGGCGGGTGGTTATCGGGGCGATTCGTGTACAAATTTATTTTCACCATTGGAGGGCTCGGGGGTTGTTATATGGTGAAATAGAACACAGAGAGAGAAGGAAGGAGAAAATCAACCGACAATAATTGAATGTTATCCGCTTGATGTTTCAGAAGTAATGTGTTTATATCGGCACCCTGCTTGAATATATTTATAATTTTTGCTATGATGGGTTCTCAAATCCAAATTAACCGTTTTTTTCTGGCTGTTTGTTATGTTATATCACAGCAATTACCACTTGATATCCTGCGGTATTGTTGTAATTATTCATATTACCAGGATTTGCTGTGCGATAAGATTACATCGCATTAGACATTTGAAGCTACTGAATCCCAGTGTCAACACGGTAATAATGCACACACTAACACGCTTGCATTTAGCATTTAGCTGCTGCAGGAAAGCTCATAGTGAGCTTTGCACCTCTCCCACCCTTGCAAAGTGCATTACGGTCAGAGTTATACAACCAGTATTACAGTTTAGTGGTAATGGTAGCCTAAACCGACTGGTCAGCAGGTTTTTGCAGGAATTACCATGTAGTAGGCGTTGTATGGGAAAATTTTAGGGAAATAAATGTGATGATTACAAGGCATGGAGGATTATGAAGTAGGGAAATTGAGGAGGTTTTGCAGAATTTTTTTGGTTGCAGGAATTAAAGTTATACTAGAAATTTAAAAAAAAAGCTTAAACTCGCTGTTTTATCCAGTAAGATACACCAACAACCTGTTGAAACAAATTTTTATCATTTTTAATTACATTAAATGAACTCGTTACCCCTCCGAAGCCGCTGATTTCCAATAAATTAGGGTAGGTAAATAGGGTACACAACAATATCAAATTTGATTTTAATTATATACGAGTGAAAGTAGCGTTATCCCCCTAATTTACATATTTAATTTCCATGTATATACAAAATATTTATACGCGAACAAAATAAACAGAAGAAAAAACGGAAAAACTATATAATTAGCTACTGATTACGGTTTCAGTTTACATGGTTATCATTCTGAATTATCAAAACAAAAACTCCGGTAGTTTCAACAAGTCAAGTTCATTATATCATTTTCATAATTTTGTTGTTGGGTGTTACACTGTTTCGTATGTTTTGTTTTGTGCGTTTACTGACCCGAAATGCTAAGTAGATATTTAAACAAAACGTGACAAAATTTTGTTGTGGTAATTAATTTGTAAACGTTGCGTTTGAGTGCATCTTATATCGAAGGGAAAGTTGTTGAACTTTAGTCAAACTCAAACTTATAATTATTATCTATAGATTATCTATAGAAGATAACGCGTAACAGTTTTCAGTCAGTTAATTGAAATGGCGGGAAATTTGAATGTTTTGAATTTAATCCTTTTAAATTGGTGTCAATTTTGAATTACTTAGCTTGTATTTAATGAAGTGAAGGTAATGAGTTGAAAATAAAAATTTGGGTCATAAGAGTGTAGCTTAAACTAAATGGCGGGAAATTCAATTTTAGCTATTTTTTTTGTAACTAGAACTTTATGAGAATTAGTGTAAAATATCAGTGATTAAATAAAGCGAGTGATAAAATGACAGTGCTTGGCTATTATCACTTACTTGAAATGGCGGGAAATTTGAAAAAGCTGTAGCTTAAACTAAGTGGCGAGAAATTTCCACTTTATATATTATTTATAAAATGGAGATAAACGGATATTTATTTAGATTGAAAGCACTCTAGCTCGTATTAAATTATACAATTGTAAATCTATTGCCTTTTTATTGTGCTAAAAGCATCGAGTCGATTTGCAAAACAAATAAAATCATGTTTATCGTCCGAAAATAAGTCCAGCCAATTCCGATTGACTCCAATTCCAATTACCCTCAGACTGTCTTCATTTGCCTTTAAATACCTCGACTGTTGTCCAATTTGTACACATGCAGCCCAGCAGGCATATTATTACAAAATGATCACTAAATACCACACAAAACAGATTGCATTCACATTTGCTGTTAACAGAGAGCAACAAAACATCGCCTAGGCGCACCAGGTATTATGAATTAGCTGCGATTATGACGGTCAACAATGCCAATTTGGTTTCGGGTCAGAGGGGTTAGCGAGCCACCCAATGGATATTGGATTCCAGTACAATTCGATTCGGATTTTCTGTTTATCATGGTGGAATTGTGGTTGGGGAAAATCAAACAAAGAGCCGCACTCACACATTTTATGCGAGTGCACGTGGTGCTAAATAACCCCCAGTTTTTTGGTGCTATTAACTGTTACGTCATCTAACTGTTTAAACACGTTTAAATCTTTTAAATCGTTGCATAAATCCTGTGGGCGAGGTAGGGTGGGTAGACAACACGCCGGATTTATGTTTAACTACATGTTTTATTATTGTTGTAACAAATTGTCGTTATTATCGATGCTTGGAAGAGTTCACGCAACCGTTCATTGAAGAATCTCGTGTTAATAGTCGATTCCACCACATAAATCTAATTGTTAGGTAATTAGTCGTGCGTAAAAATTAATAACAATTAAAGCTTGACATTCGTGGAATTTTTCGTTCAACGAATTCCAAAACTAAGATCGACGCTATTTTTCCAATAAAACGCACACCGACAAATAAATTCTTTATAAAAACAAAACTATGGGAACTTTTCCAAGCTATTTAAAATCCTATATCACTAAAAGTGCTGGGAAATTATTGTAGATTAAAAGGGAATTGTACCGCTCGCGCACAAACAATATGTCACAGGACCTTATAATAGCGTCCAAAGCCCATCAAAATAAATGCTTTATTAATAATGGAACAGACTAAAAATAACGGCTAAATCCCATAAAGGGCATTTCCCAACAAATCACTGAGGATCATTTTTCATCAAAATACGCACAAGGGAAAGTAAAATAAAAACAGGTAGGAGAAAGTTTGACGTATTGAAAATATTTCCAATATTTACGATGTTGAATAAATAACGACACAATTAAACAGCGAATATCAGATCGTCATGACGTCAAAACCAGGATCGGCTCTAGGGACTAAGAACTAAATGAAGTCTTGAAGTTTTAGTATTTTTACATATCGGAAAAGAACGAGTTTCAACGAAGCTACCTCAGTAGTGTATTTTGGACAGTCTTGGGCCAGAGGTTGAGGTTGACCTTCAACTTGACCCTGGTAAACTGCTAAATGAACTGCTTCAACTGGTTGCAGTTCCAAAAAAACGGCTAAATGAACGGGTTTAACTGCTTGCAGTTCCGGGAAAACTGCTTCAACTGGTTGCAGTTCCAAAAAAACGGCATAATGAACGGGTTTAACTGCTTGCAGTTCCGGGAAAACTGTTGGACCCGTTCATTTAGCCGTTTTTCTGGAACTGTAACCAGTTGAAGCAGTTCATTTAGCAGTTTTCCAGGCTTAAGTTCAAGGTCAACCTCAACCTCTGGCCCAGAACTATCCAACCTACTCTACTTACCACATACATCAAAAGTTGCTTTCAATTCTAATAATTTCCCTGCAAATGCCCCAATTTTAAAGTAGGCAACCAAACATACACTCCTAGGTAGGGAGTCAATCAATTCAAATATTATTTGGATGAAATGGGGTGGATCGACAGTTTTCAGAGAAAGTAATTTGGAATAAGATATACTTAGTGGCAAGCTAGCACTTTGTAGTGTAGTATTTATTTACAGTATCCTCTCTCTCTTTCACACATTTAACACCAACAGCAATTCAAATTACCAAGACCGAAATACCACCAAGTAAGGCAATTAGAAAAATGAATTACAGCACATATAGTATGGGAATTAGCATAAAACAGGTCATGTAATGTACACATTCCGCAAGACCTCACCTCGAGGGGTGAAACTGGGGGGCTATGCCTTTGTACACTTAAAATGGCGTATAAATGTATGCATATCAAATGCAGGACAGACCCCGCCAGCCATGGGGAAATGTAACTAATAAGCCAGAACACCTCCGTAACTCTTAGTGCACCCTTCTCACTCGCACAGAGGAAAATAGACCAACGCATTCAACTATTCCCATAAATTCCATTACCTCCATGATGCCAAACAGGATTAATTTATTGATGTAGGTAGGATATATTGAACGGTTTCAGCCGGATATCAATATATGATTGGGTACATTTCTACAAGACGTAAGCAATTTGCGCTTGCATAATATTTTCATTTGTTCCAACTGGGGTGGGTGGTATTTTCCAACAACAAACAAGTGTGCAAAAATTATCTGAATTAATTACCAGCATCGCGCTTTGGAAGAAGAAACTTTCGTACACATCCTCCGAGGTGTTATTGGTTTTAGTTGGAACGCGTTCTGAATGGAATAATATATCTAAAGTTCGCTTTGCTCTTTTTGTTGCGTTGTTGTTTTCGTTTTGTAAACACAAAACGAAATTTTAGTAGATTTAGGTTAGAGTAGAGAGCGCGTGATGATGCTCCAGTTTACTTTGGGTCCATCTTCCTGTCGGCGTTTTTATGACACAATGTGAATAATTAACTGCTTTGGGCTATAATTATTTAAAATGTTACTACTTGAAAAATCTTACCATGGTCAAACAATTTGTAAGATTTCCAATCGTAAATCTTCATCTGATCATAGTATTGCCTTTCTCGCTCCTGAAAACGATTCGTCCACCCCATTTTATCAAAATAGATTTGACTTGATGGATTCCCTACCTAAGAGTGTATGTTTGGTTGCCTACATAAAACTGTTACCGATTTACATATACACGAAGCCAGAATTTTTTCCACTGATACAATGTTATAGTGAGTGGGTCAGAGAAGCTATTTTTAATTTAAAAACCATTTACTTCAAACGCATTTCTTCCTACTTAAAAATGCCGCATGCCAACTTGCCAACCAACCAACGAAACTAAACACAAATTGGTTTTCAGAACAAAATCCTTTTGTTTGCGCCAGCAAAAATAAGCAGCCATAAATCAATGGTGCAACAAGAAAATAATCAAATTTTTTCTTTGTAAATATAGTTTAGCAAAGACAATAAATCAAGTTGATGTAGTGTTATGGAAAAAGACATGGATGCACTATTAACCCATATATGGGAGTCAATACGCCAGCAGCAGCAGAGTGAGATACAATATTTACGACTCTAATTTCCTTTACGGATGGCGTATATATCTATATAATATTACAGTCCTCGTGCGACCCTTGAAAAATCGAACATTCGAATAACACCTTTCCTGATGCTGTAATAGTCTTTCAGGGACACAAAGCGGAAAATGCGAGTATTTAAGACGAAAAAAGGCAAGTTTCATAAGCGTTAAATGCGACCATCGGTAACGATGTCTGGTAATAGCGGCGTAGCCCAAATCTAGCATTTTCAACCGACAAATATTAAAAAATATCTGATGTAGCCAGCACATGACTTTCGTACGTAAACCTAAGAATAGAGTAAGTTGGGGGGTTCTGGGAAAATGTGCCTAAGTTCTAGGAAAACAGGTAAATGAACTGGTTTAACTGCTTGCAGTTCCAGAAAAACAGGCAAATGAACTGGTTTAACTGCTTGCAGTTCCAGGAAAACTTCTAAATGAACTGGTTTAACTGGTTTTGCTACTTGAGTTTAGGTCAAGTTCAAGGTGGCACATGCACATTGGCCCAGAACCCCCCCACTTTACTCTACTCCTAACCTAAATATTTTGAATTTATTGTATGCGATGGTTAATAATATGCAAGTGAAATGCGTGATTTTTTCCAGTGTTTTTGTGGCTTCAAAGTTATGGAAAATGACAGAATTTTCGAACACAGTTGCTGGTTGGATTTTTGTCAAAAAACATTCATGTCAAAGCGGAATAATAGTTTTCTGTTGAAATAGCCTGTTTATAAGATTTTTTTGCGTTTATTTGATACCACAATTTTTTCGAGGAATTAAAAGTTACTTAGTTCGTATAAGAGAGTAAAAACGGGAGAATAAGGCAAAGTAGGTAGGATACACCTACATAACATCTTAATTTGAAGTTTCGGGGTCTGTACAAAGGTTTTTGAAGTGCTAGTTTACATATATATGTATATACCTAAAGGACAAAGAGGGTTTCAAAGGGAATAAATAATTTCCAAATGCGCTCCACTCTCTAGACAGGCACATCAGAAAATACTGTTTTGTTTTGCTTTGTTTAAAAATGGGAGCAGTGGAAAGGAAATTTTCTTATTCTTGATGATGAAGGGAAAAGAACTTGATGCAAATAAATCTAAAAATGTCCATTAGCCTCTTGTAGCAGCATGTTGTTTTATTTGCAATATTTTCGCGTTTGATGTTGTAATGGTTAATGCAGCGCACAAATTGGTTTAAAGGAAAAGTTCTCAAGTATTAAATGTTGGAATAAAAGGATTATTAATGTGGCACCGGCGCATTCGCCAAAATTACAAACTTTTTATATTATTTGAGAATTTACTAGTTTAAAGTCGAAATATTTTTGTTGGTAGAGTTTTATTATGTTTTCCACTGTGAAATTTTTACAGCTAAAGGTGCGGAATATTCCGAATAGATAATATACTTTCGGTGTAAAAATAAATATTTCATTACAATGAAACGATAACTAGAATCGTTTATGCTGCACCAACCAATCAGATAGGAATGATCGACTGAACAACAAAATTTATTTATTGCACAAGCAAAATATAGTAAACTGTTGGACACCACCAAATTGAAAATATCCATCATATACTTGGATTGTTAATAAATTTATATTATGCAGTTTTTATAGGTTTTGTTCCATTTCACTGCATATTAAAATTTTTGTTGATTCTATAATATATTCCAAGCGCTGGATAAATTTTATTACTCTTCTGGTTACTAATAAACGTTTTATTTCTTTTGGATCAAAAAATTTAATAATTTAGGCAAGATATCCGTTTAAATTTCCAAATATGAAGTTTTATAAAATATTTCAGTAATTAACCTAAAATCTGTCCATGTTTTAGTTTTATTTAAATTTTAAATATTATATTAGGAGTATAAATTAATACAAAATCGCATGTCCCTTTATTCTGATTTCTTTATTTACTGCAAGTCATAAGCGAGACAACTAAACATGCATTGCAACTCAGTTTTTTTGCAGTTTGAATGTGCCTGCATGCATTTGCTGTCGAAGAATTTTTAGTGTTATTAACCTTTCCGATATTATAGTTGACATTTTTGCAAAATACCAATTTCCTGACATTCAGTGTGTAATTTTCTGTCTTTTTCCAAACAATTACCACATTTTATTGCATAAGAACAGTTTAAATTACTTTGAAAACAACCCATTAACTCAATCAGATTTTTCTCCATCACATTCCGCAACAATTTATAAATATTTCGCGTGACTATATATATTTTTTTGTCGGTAGGCGAATTAAAATATGATATTTAATCCTTTGCTGGATTTTTATTTACACGTCCTGTAATAATTGTTGCTCAAACATAAAAAACGTATTTTAACGAGATTATGGTATTTTATTTCAAATAATCAAATACCATCGGCTGATTTTGTTTTGCGGCAAAAAAAAACCGATAACTGAATATATGTTTAAACAACTGTTGTACAGAATTTATAGAATTGGAAAATAAATCGTATACAAACAACTCGAAAATAAATAAACCAAAACTAGCCGCTATTTTTACTCCAAACAATATTGTTCCTTCCATTGTGTTCATATATATTAATTTGTTTAAACAAAAAAGTGTGCGATTCACGATTCTAGCGGTGGTTTTGTTGGGTTTGCAATCGATAACAAAACTGCAAAGGTGCAAAGGTCGTTTTTCATGTAAGCAGCTTCTGAAAAATACCACTTTCTGTATCTTGTCTGAAATATGTTCTGGCAGCTTAAACCCCGCCGTCTGAAAATGTGTTGAATTTCGATGGGAAGCTTGTCAGATTTGTGTATTATTATACTTTATGGTAAAATGGGCGCGAAATTGAATTTTGTTGTAATTTTTTGTGTTTTTGTTGCAGGTTTTCCACGGGATATAATGGTATGTAGAAAGGAGGAACTTATTACCGTCTCAAAAATCAATTTTTGAGAGTTTAATTAATTTTTTGTCTTCAGAAATTAAAAATAAAATTGCGTATTATAGTAGAAATAATCCAGAAAATAAAGCGGGCCTAAAGTTATCGCAGTTGGCATTGCGTCATCAATTAATTCTAACTAAAACCGACAGGCGGCGCACATTCGGACGCATGCGCGATGATTTGCGCGGGCTTTTTGAAAAATCGAACAAAACTAGCTTTTTACTTAACATTTCTAGCCGTACATTAATTTCACAGAAATTTCCCTTGAAATCGTTTCCATTTAATCTCGATTTCTCCAACAATTTCAAATTAATCGCACAACTAACACACAAAACAACATAATCGTGCTTGCAACAATATGAAGGAGACAACGAGCCTCATCATTGGGCAAATAATCCACCCACAGCGAAATGAAATAGCATGGTAAACTCATTTCGAGAAATTAAAATTGGAAACCGATGACTAGCAATTGTGTAGTGAAGTTGAATAGAATCAATGCAGTTTTTACAGTTCATTTAGCATAGTCGATATCAAATTCTGCCCCCCCCCCTGCCAGCGCTCTTATACCACGTTTTTCCCTGATGTTTACACTTGATAAGACTTGGGCAAATAATGTAAATTAAATTTGAAAATGTTGCCGGTACGCTTAAATCATTTGGAAATGTAATCTGCCACGACAGCAGGAAAAAATTCGTTTATATGATTGTGGCAAGACAAGAAGTCACAGTATGGTTCCTTGCCGTGCCTATACTAAACACAAAACCGAAATTATCGCTCCGCCTCTCCACGTCCAGCACAATTTCAGATAACAACACGCTCTTTTTTGTTTTGTCCACCCACCTACTCATCAAACACACACATATCCACAGATGAAAGGAATTTAATCTGGACAAACTTAATTAAATCTGTTAATTCATGCCTTACGTGTTGCGGTATTTTTCGCTCGCTGTCTCTCTCTTTCAACAGAAAAGTTTTCCCTGCACACAATATTTCATTTATTTCGGGAAATAGAATCCTTTTGCATTTGAAATTTTCGTAATAAATACAAATTAGTGAAGCTGTAGATATGGA
The DNA here is from genome assembly GCA_963942485.1 of Pediacus dermestoides. Lineage (NCBI taxonomy): Eukaryota > Metazoa > Arthropoda > Insecta > Coleoptera > Cucujidae > Pediacus > Pediacus dermestoides. The sequence continues at coordinate 1,403,042 of OZ012630.1, read as the reverse complement.
AAGTGAATGTAGATACACGGCAATGAATTAGTGCTTTATATTATATAAATATATTGTGGGGTAAAATGGGAAACGTTTAATATTCACCGGTTTAACAGGGAAAAGTGGTTAAGTTGAGCGAAAATTAGACTAAACGAGATGGGGAGAATTCCGGAAGATTTAACTATGAAATTTATTTAGTTATTTGTAACATTGTATAAATATTATCTAAAAATATTTAGTGAATATTGTTTAGAAATATTTTAGGAATGTAGGAAATATATGAAAAAATTGTTTAAAAAAATCGAAATCAAGTGAGATATTGACTCAATGTTGGTTTACAATATTGTGGCAATATTAATAAAATAATATATATTTTATATTGTCAATATATTGTTTATTTATAATTTATTTTCTTGAAACCTCAAACATTAATACAGATTTATAAATATTATGTATCTCAACATATCTCTAAAAAATTACAAAATCCGACGTTTATCTTTATCCATAACCATCAGGAATATTATTTAGACATTTAAAGCCAATATTTATACAATATATCATTCAGTCCAATCCGAATATACTCCACAATAATTATTTTAAGCATATAATTATAACTCTGGCAAGTCCGTCAGTTCCAACCAGTTCATGCTTTGCCTAGAAACACTAACGGTTTTTTCCGCATTGAATTATCTATTCTTCTAATAGGTAAATATTAATTACTACCTGTTAACAACAGTAAATCAATACATGTATTATTCAGTAATTACAAGAACACATTTTAAAATAACAATCATAAAAATAAAGCTGGAATGTTTTTGTTGTTGATGTTGGTGTTGGTGTTGGTGTTGGTGTTCACTTGATTCTTTTGATTTCTTTGTACCATACACAATTTGGGTGTAATTATTCTGTCTTTTATTGAGAGACGACCTCCTCAGGTGTGCTACAAATAAATTTTTTTATGCTTTTCCCACAAATTTCTATAAGGTGGCATATAGCACGACAAAGGTTAATTACATAATTATATAAGTGGAGGTACAATAAAAATAAAACCAATGGATTATTTTCTGACATAATAGAGGAACCAAGGATAAAAACCACACGTCAAGTTGGAATTATCGAACAAGAGTATTTCTTTGAGATAATCGTGTGGTGTAAGAACAAGTTTTTTGTTTGGATAAGAAAAGCTCTGGCGAGGTTGGTAAAACAAATTTTGTATCATTTTGCTTTTCTATAGTTAATCCCAACAAAATATTAAATAACCCTCAAATATTATAAACCAGTCCGAAATGTTTTAATTAAAAACCGGACAAGGACACACAAACAGAGCAAAAGGATTATCATGCACATGCGGGGGTGTTTTGTGTGTTTATATCCACATCCATAATATAAAGTTTCGGGTTTATTTTTATTGGGTTACATATGTTGATTATCAAGGAAACAGCGTAAACTTTTACGTGCCCCACAACTCCCGTCATCTCCCCAGAGTCGCTTTCATTGTTATTTGTTTTATTAATACATCACAGAAATGTCTATTGTGTGAGTTTTCATTAAACTATATTATCACCACATCAAGCCTGGTGCATTTATTTTGGTCTGGGGCGGGAGATTTTATCAGAAAATTCGCAAATTTAGAGATTCCCTGAATACGTTTGGAGATATTTGTCTCATAGTAGGTTAAATTTTTTCGAAAAATCTGCAAATAATACAAAATGAAAGACTGCTTTTCAACGTTCGTGAGATAATCAATGCTTTTCACATTCCGTGCACTAAACTAACATTTTACGCACTTGTAAAATAATATTCCGGTTTCACTTTTAATTTATCCAAGAATTTTCATATGCACGTGTTACAGCCATAAATATTTAAATAATATTGACGAAACACCACAAAAAAAAAATCGTAACCTTCCCAGCACTTTTCCCATCATTATGCCCATTTATCTCAAAGTTAAAATCAAAACCGGCGTCTGTTATCCATGAATTAGTGATGTCCGTCCAGTGGTATTAAATCTACGCCTCTACATATAGTCAGAGAGAGGAAAAAACGTGATTAGCGATAAAAAATGTTCACATCATACTTTATAAATGTTTTACCGTTCAGTAGCCGATGTGGTATAGATAAGGATCTATAAATTATGAAAGAAACTCAGGCTTTCATTGATTGATTTATGTGTGGCTATAGTAGTCGATATTAGTTATTAATAAATATAAATTTGTGGCTGGTATATATTTGATAGAGAGGTACCGTATAGTGGCGATAACAATCGGTTTTATTGTACACACAACACATTCGGTTTTTACTGAAATAATTATATTTGGATTAGCTTTGTGGCCCCCATAGTTTACTTATTTATTACTATGCTATTAGAATAACGTTTGCTTGTTTATCGAAAAAATGTTCCGGCGCATTAATCGGGACATAAAGTTTCGCGCTATAACCATCATAATACAACTAGTTAGTTAATTTCTATGCATGGTACCGGAAAAAGTTTGCTGTATATTTTTGAACTATGTTAAAGGTTATTAGATATAGTAAGTTTCTCGTAAAACAAATCGACTTAAAGGAATATCAGAAAACCCACTGAAACTATATATATCACTAAACATATAATTGACTTTAGTATATATTTAGTAATGGCAACTAAAAGTTTAGTCTATATAACTAAATAAATTTATTATCAGCAGAATAAACTAAAAAAGATTAATTTAGCTAAGGGCTAAGAAGCTAAGAGTCTTTTTGGCGGGAGATGGTGAAATAATGGAATTTTGAATAACACTTACTCTAAAAATATTTGTGCGGCAGCACGTCTCTCCAATCACACAATAATGGTAATTATGTGTGATTTCATGAGCGTTCTATAAATTCCTCAAAGTCACAGGTGCGGAATAAGTCTTTCAGGACCAAAGAGATGCCAACACGGTCACGAAAACATTCCACCTCGTAAATCTAAGAAAACAATTATAACATTTGGGACTCTTTCTTTCACCTCCAAACTGACAATCGCTGGTTTATTGACTGGAAACAACATTAGGGGGAAAATTTTTATGCTAAAGCTTACGACCAGAATTTAATTCGTGACGTACGAACTTTTACTGGAATGGTCAAGAACCATATATTTCAGTTAAGTTAGGTTAGCTGCTCTGCTGATTTACTGCGCACAAAGCCGAAGGTCTTTAATATATTTTCCATTGAACAGATTAGGAAATGTATCGAGTTGTGAATATATGATAATTTATTGCCTTTTGGTCCTTGCGTGGGCAATTATCCAATTTCCAATTGATTTACGTCATGTACGGGGGGAATTTTCATGCACGCGCGCTTTAGGTTTTTTTTGTGGGAGCTTTGACATCGTAGGAAATTTTGTTGTCAACACGAGCGAAATTTACGAAAGCATAAAATTAGAAATGTAAAATTAATGGGGAAATATTTGGGTAATGGTACAAAAAAAATTTCTATACAACCATGTAGATATTTTTAAGGCTTTAAACATTTCTTCTTCTTCGCCAATTAATCCAACATTTTTTACTTGTAAATTCTAAGCAAATCCGTAGCAAACGAAAATATATTCCCCCATTCTCATCAATTATTGAACCACCTAATAATCCTTGTTCCAGCAGGAGTCGCCCAGCAAATTTTAATATTCCTTGTTATTTCCAATGCACATTTCATCAGAGCCAACTCGCTTTTCTTTTCCGTTTTTTCTCGTGGTTTTTTCCTTCTTGTATCTATGCAAATATTTATAAATGTTTCCTTTTGGTTGCCTTATGGTGTATTTACCTTGATGTATATTATTTGAGACGCTCGCTGGCAGGGGGCCTAATATTTTTAATGAATGAAATGAATGACGACGATGATGATGATGATGTGCTTGCTGGAAGTTAAGAGAATGAACGTTAAGTGAATTATTAATAATAGAGCGGTTTTGAAACATTTAATTTCCTCTGGTGAACTCCTGAAAAATTTAGTATTTTATACATCGCGGAATCAAAGCGCGCGCGAGATGATGAACTTGTATTTATTTAACTTTATTTCGTTTTTTGTTTTCCGTCTTGCTAGGGAATATTTAATTTTAATCAGTGGTATAAAGAAAATATGAAGGCGGTTATTTTTCGGGGAGATGCAATCTAAAATCTTCCTCGTGCCCACTAAAATAAATATCCAGGTAAAATTCGAGCAAATAACCTAATTTTATTTTGTAGTTTGTTTGCGTTGTGTTTGATTATTTTGTACACAATGTAGGGGGTGTATGATGGTTAATTTTAATTTAAAATCTGCTATATAAAAGTTTGTTCATGCTCATAGTCGTTCCCGTTCCGTTGTCGTTGACAGCGAAAATTTACTAAACTTAGCTAAAGTAGATTTTCTGCTATTTTTCTCTGCTTTTCACAGGAGTTTTTATTCAACACTTTATTGCTAGCAATTTCTCGGAAATAATTTAAGAACGTTCTCCATGCCTTTTATACTTTTTTATCACCGCACGGCGCGTACTTTTGTTGTATATATCGAGCGTGGTGTTCCACTATTGATTTTCAAATTTCAATTGAATTCGGGAATTCGTTCACACCATCCCATATACACTACATCTTCTTTTATCAACATAGTTTATATTATCATCGTGTGAGATTATTTGACATAGACAAGGTTCAAGTTCAACGACAAAAGAAATCTAAACGGGGTCGATAATTTTATATTATGGGCCAAAATAAATTGAAAAGATAATAGATCAGTAAAAAAGGTCGTCATGGATGCAACCTAAGTCCTTCTCCGTTATAGTTATTTTTAATTCGTGATTAAATATTTTCTGAAAAAAAAATTCCGTCGGATTTAAACGTAATCGCGAAAATTTTTTCAATTTTTAATGACTCAGAAAAATAAAATAAAATGTCTAACTTCTCCATGAATATTTATAAAATCAGCGTTCAACTTTGTACTGGTGTTAGTTTCATTAAAATAATTTCAGAGATTCTAAAACAGTCGGGTTAAAAAGCAGACAATTTGGGAACTTATCAATTTTTAACAGTAACTTTTAATAAATGAAAAAATTTCTTAAAAAAAACTGGAAGTATGGAAGTATATTTTGTGAGAGGTTCTAAAACTGTTGGGTTTAAGGTTTAAGAGTAGATTTAATCTGGAAAATTGTGACAATTTCTTAACATCAACTTTTAATAGGGATGTAACATTTTTTTAAAATCTCGTTTTTTTCTGTTAGAAATGTAAAACTCTACAGCAAAAATATTTTTTTCCTCAATATTTGTACATAAAAAAGCGATTCCAAATTGAGCGTAATTCAAATATATTATTGCCGCCCAAAAACGCTGTGACGTCACGAATCTAGTTGATAATTGCCATGTCTAAATATTTTTTACGCGTTTGCCCTTTTTCGAAATAAGTCAAAATGCGGCGTACTGCACTGTGGAACTAGATTCGTGACGTCAGCAGCCTTTTGGGCCGATGCGGGCTTTTTCGGACAATGCGTGAAAATTTCAAATTTTACAATACTTTTTATTTATTTACATGGAAAGTACGGACCAAAAATTTTTTTCAAAAAATTTATAGTGATAATTTGGTATCAACTTTTCAAAAAAAATTATTTTGAAAATCATGCAAAGTCCCTATTAATGAAAAAATACAGTGAAAATGTCACTAAACCTTTCTCTGAATTCTTCTTATTAAAATCATGGTTCAACTTTGTGCTGACTTCAATTTCATAGAAAAATCTGGAGCGCTTCCAAAACTGCCGGGTTAAAAACGGACAAATTTGAAAATATGACAGTTAATGACTGAAAAATTTTAGTTGGGGTCTCCACTTTGAACCAAATTGTCCCATCGAACTTTTCCAAGGATGATCCCCCGTTTTTTCGTTTTGTTTGTTAAATTTCAAGTTAACAGAAATAAATTTAAAATCGCATTTTGATATAAACTCAATTACCTATTCCTAAGAAAGTTTGACTAGCTGTCGGGTATGCGATTTAAAACTGACACGAAATAATTTAACTTCACCTCGCGCTCAGCACACCACATCAGCGATTTGTTTATTTTAAACCCAATTTTTCACTGTTTTATTTTTCATACAAACAAAACAACGTGCAAATTTCACATTATAAAAATGTGTTGTATGTATGGTATTTTGTTTGTCTTTTCAACGGCAAACACATAGACGCATTTATATTTTAATCGGAAATTGATTTTACGAAACTTTTCACCTCTTTTGTAGTTTGTTTCGTCGACATCATGACGACGGAAAAGTTTTTGATGCACACACTGGGAGTTATTGAATGTGGGGAATAGAGATTTTGCTAAAAAAATACCAAGGAAAGTTTCATGATAATCTTCAATGTGTGTGAGGGTGGCGGAAACTTGTTACGAAATCAAAATGGGGAAGGAAATTTTAAACAAGATTTCTCCTTGCTCCTTCCTAAAGTTGCGACAAAATAAAAATATCTAGATGTCGTAGTATAAAGCACTAAGATTATTTTCAGTATTAGGCGGTATTAGGAGTAGGACTGAAAATAATTCTGCTATACCTACCGATTTCTCTAGTCCGATAAATTGACTTTCCGGGATCATGACGTAATAACAATATAAAATTACACTAGCACGTTTTGGTTTTATGCAACTTTAATGAAGCTGAATAAAATGTAAGTAAAGCAAATCGCCGTAGCATTTCGCCGCTCATAAAATTCCGCGTAGGAAAAATTTATATTATAGAATTAAATTTTTTACTACATTTTTACGTTTTTCATGGAGGTAATACTTTCTAGAAATACAAGTTTATGACCCACCCACTCACTCACTATACCCAACACAATAATATATTTCCAGAACCAGAACTCCCTTCCTGTCTTTTGATACCCATCATACAATGTTAATAATGTTATTATATTCTTGTTTTCTTGTTTTTGTTGGTGTAAACTTCTTAACGTACATATTAAACAGATGTCGAATTAGTAGTCACGATGACGATGGAATTAATATGAATAATAATGCAGCTCCGGTGTGGAACAGAGGTGTATCAAATATTCATTCAAATATCTAATATAACAAGAATGGAGGACGAAGAGGGAGGGTATTAACTATTTGAAAACGTTTCCTTTGTGATCATTAGACATGCAGCCGTATTATTAAAGATGTTTGATCAGGAAAGTCGCTCTGATGGTATCAGGAATTATTTCTTGGAGGCGTCTCGAGGGGTTAAGTTAGGTTATGTCAAAAGTTAGGTTAGATTGAAAATAAACTAATAGGTACATCAGCGAAATTTTAGATTAAAATTTTAATGCATAACAACAATGAAATGAACACATGAAAATCCGACAAATTGCATACAGGAATTTCTAAATACTACGTGCATATAGTGCAGTATATAGAAACCTGAAACTGGATTTTTACTAATAATTAGAATGATTACAAAGAACCTCATCGCTGAGTGCAAATAATTATGTAAAAAAAACCGTTGTTGTTGTTAAAGTTAATTGGCATAATGTTACTGGTTTTTACCCAAAAAAATTAAATGTCTAAAGTTGGTTTTTTGTTACAGATTACATAATTACAGTGGATTGGGCGCTATGCTTTAAGATATTCACCAATTATTTTTAGGTGAGTTTTATAATTATTTAACAGAATTGTTACAAAAAATTATAGGGTCTTAAGTTTAGTAACTGTTCAATAAAACTTTACACAATGAAGTTTGAGTGTTTATTGGAGATATTAATTGCTTTTTTCTACTCCCATACTTTTATTAGACATTTACCTGTACTGTTATGAGATCATTAGAATACAGGTTTTTCATACCGTCAATATCAAATATTGCCATGAACATCTGATTAATCTAAAATTTAAAATATTTATTTTCTTATTTTTCATTATTTTGACTAGTCGTAGAAAAAAAGTGTATGCAACTCACATTTAATGGCTATTAAGACACTCGTATTCATTACTCACCTACGGCTGGTAATTTTCATACTCGTGTCTTAACAGCTATTATTAAATGCCCATTGCATAATACAGGGTGTATTAGTTTTAATCGAGCAAACTTTAATGGTACATTCTCCTGGTCGTCCTGATTCGGAAAAGTGTATATTATTATATTCTATCTCGATTTCTGAGAAAGATACAGGGTGTTGAAGTTTAGAAGAAAAAAATATTTTTTTGCAATAATTTCCATAAAAAAGCTTGAATTCAAACAAAATTTTGCATGCCTGCCCTCCTCCCTAAGGACAATTTTATGAAGATATTTTCGATTTTTGGGGGCACCAGTGGCGTGCAATTCGGTCACATCTCAATTATTTCAAAGAAATTGTAATTTAAAAAAAAATATTTTTTATCTATCGAATTCCTAGTTCAATTTAGAGTGAAATTTGCTTTTACAGAACAAAAATTTAAGTTTTCAGAGATAATTAATTTTTTCCAAAGACGTGCTAACTTGAAATTACTAAAAAATCCGGGAATGATGACAGATGCTGTTAATTCATTAGTTCGTCGTTGTCAGAAATGCATCGAGGCTGGCGGGTTGCATTTTGAACAGTTGCTGTAATTTTACAATTATTTTTTGTTACTTTTTGTTTTTTAAGAAATTTCCTATTTGATTTGTGACTAATTTCAAGTCTTTCGAAAAAACTAATTAAATCTGGAACTAAAATTTCAATTTTTGTTCTGTAAAAGGAAAGTTTACTCCAAATTGAACAAGAAATTCAATAAATAAAAAATATTTCTTAAAGATTACAGTGGCATGCTTTTTTCTTTGAAATAATTGAGATGTGGCCGAATTGCACGCCACTGGTGTCCCCCCAAAATCGAAAATATAATAAAATTGTCCTTAGGGAGGAGGGCAGACATGCAAAATTTTGTTTGAATCCAAGCTTTTTTATAGAAGTTATAGCAAAAAAATGATTTTTTTTTGTAAATTTCAACACCCTCTATCTTTCTCAAGAATCGAGATAGAGGTATATAATATACATTTTTCCGAATCAGGACGACTAGGAGAATACCATTAAAGTTTGCTCGATTGAAACTGATACTATTTCAAGAATTTTTTTAAAAAGCCTTCATTTCTAATGCTAATTATTTTTTTTAGTTTCTACTGGATAAAATACTTTTGTGGGGTTTAGTTACTATCTTGGCACAAAAACCGTTTGTGAATTGTTAATTTGTTCAACTAAAAAACCCTGTCTGTTTCAATATTTATTAAATCGATTTTATTCCCCCCGATAAAAAGAATATTACAAACGCCCTGAAACATTATTTTTATACATACGTCATTTTTCGTCCAAAACCACAAAATATCCGTTCATGAATTATTGATAAATTTTTCCTATTCAATATTAACCACACAAAACCATCATGACAAATTATTAAACAATACCCCTTAATATAATCCACAATTTTATTTATGTCTTATAAATATAATATTTATTTTGAACATTTTCTGGCATTGTTGGCGTGTTTCCCTCAGCGCACACGAAATGTATTCGTTTTTATACAGTTTGTGACACTTAGCTTTTCGGATGCCAATACAAATAACACACGACGACGAATTCGTTGGAGGTTTTTTTGGAGGGGCGCCCCCAAAGTGACGCTTTACCTCTAAGTATATGTATGTACGTAAAAAGCCTTTTGATTTATTTATTTCAAAGTGGTGGGCTTTTCAGCATCAGTAAATCTTTATATTGTCACGTTTGCTTAAATTTTATTCACGATCACAACCGATAATTCAACTTTAACTGAAACTGAAATTAGAACAAGAAATATTAATATCTTGGAGGATATGTGTTTTTATGGTTTGGGAAAGAATGTGAAATGGTCGGTGTTTTGGGCTCCCACAGTTTTGTAAATTACAGTCGACTGTGAATTATAACGTTAATGTGTTTTTTTCGTTATAAACAGAGGGGGAACGATTGTATTGTTGTTTAATGTCGATAATTACCGCATCGAATTCGAAATTTGTTGCGGCTAATAAAACCGAAGGAAAAGAAAATTAATACATGTTGTGGATTTTATGTCGACACCTTTTTTAACTTTAAATTGAGATGGAACGGGCCTCTAATAAGTAGAACTACTACAACCTACGGCTCGTGTGGTAATTCTCATACTCGTGCAATAATTAAATGCTCGTTGCATAATACACTATTATATAATACTAGTCAGAATATCAGAAGTTAGTGGAGAAGTAAAAGATAAAATATAAACCGCATACTAAAATCTAGATACTTTTTTGAATTATTTACAACTTGCTCATGTTTGTCCTTATCCCAAACCCTCTACACACCACTCCATCCATATTTGAAAACGCGGTAATGGACTTAGAATTTCATTTATATGTTTGCAGTCAAATGCAGATGCGGCTTTGTCTCATCATCTAAAACGATTGTGCCTTTTTGCAAGAACACAAAAATAAAACTGGTACATCTCAACGGAAACGTTTCCATTTTATAGTTGAACATGTTTCGCTGGTTGTTGTTTCCCACAAAGCGCATTGTAACAGATTAAAAAGAATATGTTAAAATGCATTATTGACGTTTGTCAGAGGCGTAACAGAGGAGTTTTGTCAGGGGGCGATAAGTTTTCAAATAATATCGTGGATTTTGTTGAGTTATGTATCGCCTTTATTTCCGGCAGCCCCCCATTAAATTGCAAACGTCATCATCGACGGTTGTTTCAAGATTGGTTTTTGTACCTCAAGAGGCCTGTCTTTTTCCAAACGGATATAATTCCGTTCGTGTATCATCCTATATTTAAGTCACGTTTTTAAAGGCAAGAATAAGAAAAAATGTAACGATTGATAACATAGGATGGAAGAGTTGTGGAAGGGGGTGGTGCGGTGACGGCGAATAGCCATTTTCATGATGTGCGCGCCATAAAAATGGAACAGCGAAATTATACCACGATGGGGAATGGATAAAATATTGTTGGACACACTAACTAACCCCGTCCGTAAATTTCGGACGATGCGCCACCCCGACAAACTCTTAAAATGATGATGATGATGGATATAAAGTTGGAAAATCAGTTTTGCAAACATAATTAAAATCCTTCACAAGAAACTTTAAAAGTGTCTTAAACATTTTCCAAGGCTCTCTCATTAACATTTAACTGGGGAGGTTAGGGAGGCAGAAAGGGTAAGAGGACAAACCCCCGCTCCTGCCCCAGCCTAATTGAATAAAAATATCCTAATTACAACAAAGGAGTGTTTCGTTTTGGGCACACAAAGGATTTTCAGTGGAGTTTCGTTACGTTTATTACCTGCCTAATCAACTATGGGCTGGGGATATGGAGAAGCTAAGGATAAAGAGCATTAGAGAGGTTATGTAAATGTTCTTTAAAGCGATATGGAAATATTTTTTATTTATTTGCTCTGTTATACTTAAAAAGTACCTTAAATGCCAACAAATTATTCTTCAGAATACGGCGTAAGAAAGTTTGTTACTCTCCTAGTAATTTTATATTGAAACTACTCATAGTCGAAATGACTCATAAATTACGTTCAAGGTAAAGAAATCCGATCCAACACCAACCATCACCATCATCTTTTATTTCAATACCAAAATCCCCTCTGAAAAATTTGCATCAGTTTAAATTCTCCACCCAACACGTCGGAAGAAATTAATAAAACTTCTACGGCATCTCCAGTATGAGGCTTCCCAAGATAAAATCGCGTCACTCCCCCAGATTTTTTCCACTATCGTAACCCAAACCTAAGCGAGTTGCACCATCTGTAAAAAAACTCACGACACTTCCAAAAAAAAAAATACCCAGCTCACATTACACGCGCCCAAACTTTTAATACCCTTCTACCATCTTTAAACCATTGTAGAGGGCGTACAAGGCGCGCGCGGGGGGTTAATGATTTAAATTTTAATACATCGTAGTGAGCCGTTTGTTCAGCGGCGTACGTGCAATGGCTTAGCGTAGTCTCCAGGGAGAAACCGGAAATTGTGCGAGTTATTATGCGAAGCGTTCTACCAGCCCAGCCTACAAAAACCTGGGGGTGGTGGCGGTTGTGGCGGCGACGGTGAAATCGACCTATTGTTATCCTGTCAGTTTAGTTTGACATCAAATACAACGAGTCTGCTGCACAAAATCGCTTCTATAACGTGGTTATATAATATATAAATATTCTGAGGGGAAGAGGTGGATATTTTAAGCTGAAGAGGTTGTATAATGTGGATATGTGCGAGATCCCTTAAGGGCCTCGAATAGAACCATGGGGAACCATCGAGGAAGTTTTAGTGGAAGGGGGAAGGAAGGGAACAATAACATGTACTTCTTTGTTAGTAGAAAGAATAGGAAGTAAAATATTTGGCGGGAAATTTAAAATAATAAAATGTATTTTAAATTTCCCGCCAAATATTTATAATTCTAATTCTCTCTACTAAAAAAGCGACTGATTCTTAACACGAAAAACTCCAAATCAAAAGTGTTAATGTAATCGCGTCCAAAACCCCCCGTGAGATTTCCCCATCTCAACACACCGCCACACGCTATAAATTCTTGTTTCAACCCCCGGCTTTAAAAACCCAACATTCATGATGAATTTTGGGACTAGATTGTGACGAATTGTTCGAGGTCTTTGTGTTAACACCATTTAATTACTATACTAGACTGCAAACCACCACACACACACACATACACCGGACCTCCGAGGGTTGTTCTCCTGGTGATCTATGTGTCTTACTTGTTGCTTTTGCGCTTTTCGCCTGATCTACGACACTGACTTATTAGTTTTCACAAAACTTCGGCGGTGTAGGAAGGAAGGTCCACTTATATAAATCGTCTCTGGGGGTTAGGCGGGGTTTAAGGGGTGGTTGTTTGGTTATAATGAGCCGCCGGGTCGCCGGTATTATTGACAGGGCAATTTTTTAAGGACTAAAGTGGGTTTGTGGATGAAGGTAATTTTCAAAAATTAGTTTTATTTTTGGATCTTCTTACAACCTTTTAAAATTGCAGCTTTCCCAAATCCCAAGGTTATTAATGCAAAGTTTAAGCAACCAATTACCATCATACTTTCACAGTGCTCAAATATTGCCTCAATATTAATTAAATATTGCTAGGAAAACAACATAAAATCAATATAAAAGCCCCCTTCTGTCACTACTCGTGAGTTTATTTTCTGTTTTGACTTGGTGTGGGTGTGCCACTTCCTGCTGTTTTATTCCAACCATCATCAGCTAGTTGTTTCAATTACGAAATAACCAAAAGCTTTTATCGCCTCCCTGTGAAATGTTTAATATTTACATTGGCATTGTCTGCGTTTCTCACTTCTTACAACAATATCTCTTAAAAGAAGATGCTGCTGATTATTATTTTATCTCAGTTTTAAGTTGTTTTTAGTTTAGGAATGCAATTGCAATTTGTTATATGTCACGCCATTATTTTTATTGGAAATTGCTGCACGTTTGATGGAATATAGCTTACAAGGGAATTGAATTTTTGTGTTAGACATCAGACGAATAAAAGCTCGTGTATCTAATCATACTAAAAAGGCGCACGAGCGCGAGGAAGACTGTTGGGTTGGCCAAGTAGGGGGTAATATCGCAAAACAAGCAAATAATGTCCATTGCGCCGCGGAGTTGTGCACTTTGGCTTATGGCACGTTTTACCATGTCTCTGGTGCACAACTTAGAGACAATACAAGTGCTGAATTTGCAATGATGGTCTCAGAAACCATCATAAGCATAAAATATATTACAAGAACGAAAAACAATAATTATAGGTAGGTGCACAATTTTGTTGGAAATCGCTAAAAAAAACCACATGTAGAAGTAACCAATCCCATAAAGCAATCTAAAATACTACCCTAAGTGGACTACTACCCCACACCACTCTCGTTATGAATAATATGTGGTAGACCGCATATAAAATATTTATACTTTGAGAAGGAGAAATAAAAATGATTTATTATATGAAACAAAACGATGTATTACTGGAAAAAAGGTAGATATATACCTAATATAAACCGAATGCAAATTTTTTATGATGGTAAAATGCTGAAACATAAATTCCAGGCATTAAACTTGACGGCCGGTTAAAAAATAATCGACTATAATACTAATATAATGATATGACATCGTACTTCGTTTTTAGTGTTTTATATTATATTAGCTGTTTTGTTCGGTTTAAAATTAATAAACAGGTTTAATAAAATGTTTAGTTTCCTAGGAAATATATTTTATAGTACGAATTTATTGGAGGTGCAATAATTCTGTAGTTTAGTACTAAGCGCTTAGCCATAGAAATTTGTGTCGATAATAAAAGTGGCTATTTTTTGTTAGTTGATAATCATAGCGAGACAAAAAGAATAACGATCCTACCCAATAACCCGCGTGTTTTGAGAAAACTGAACTTTAATGAACAGATGCTTTGGTTAGACACGATTTTTAAAGTCAACTTATATACTTACACATAAAATCCTAAATTCTTGACGGATTTTCATTCCGTTTGAAATTTTCTGTAAACCCAACCTGTTTCTCTGCAAAATATCAAACAGAATCAAATTCGGTTGATTTTTACAATTTTTAAGACAGTTCTTATAGAATAAGTACTATTATTAAACACATTTTCAAAAAGGGGCTTATATGTTTGGACATAAAATCCGAAATTATTAAAGGATTTTCATTCCGTTTAAAATTTTCTGTAAAACCAATCTGTCTCTCTGCAAAATATCAAACAGAATCAAAATCGGATGATTTTTACAGTTTTTAAGACAGTTCTTATAGAATAACTACTATTATTAAACACATTTTTAAAATGAGCTTATATGTTTGGACATAAAATCCGTAATTTTTGAGGGATTTTCATTCCGTTTAAAATTTTCTGTAAAACCAACCTGTCTCTCTGCAAAATATCAAACAGAATCAAAATCGGTTTATTTTTACAGTTTTTAAGACAGTTCTTATAGAACAAGTGCTATTATTAAAACATTTTTAAAATGAGCTTATGTGTTTGGACATAAAATCCGAAATTATTGACGGATTTTCATTCCGTTTGAAATTTTCTGTAAAACCAACCTGTTTCTCTGCAAAATATCAAACATAATCAAAATCGGTTGATTTTTACAGTTTTTAAGACAGTTCTTATAGAACAAGTGCTATTATCAAACACATTTTTAAAGTGAGCTTATATGTTTGGACATAAAATCCGTAATTTTTGAGGGATTTTCATTCCGTTTGAAATTTTCTGTAAAACCAACCTGTCTCTTTGCAAAATATCAAACAGAATCAAAATCGGATGATTTTTACAGTTTTTAAGACAGTTCTTATAGAATAACTACTATTATTAAACACATTTTTAAAATGAGCTTATATGTTTGGACATAAAATCCGAAATAATTGAGGCATTTTCATTCCGTTTGAAATTTTCTGTAAAACCAACCTGTTTCTCTGCAAAATATCAAACAGAATCAAAATCGGATGATTTTTACAGTTTTTAAGACAGTTCTTATAGAATAACTACTATTATTAAACACATTTTTAAAATGAGCTTATATGTTTGGACATAAAATCCGTAATTTTTGAGGGATTTTCATTCCGTTTGAAATTTTCTGTAAAACCAACCTGTCTCTTTGCAAAATATCAAACAGAATCAAAATCGGATGATTTTTACAGATTTTAAGTCAGTTCTTATAGAATAAGTACTATTATTAAACACATTTTTAAAATGAGCTTATATGTTTGGACATAAAATCCGAAATAATTAAGGCATTTTCATTCCGTTTGAAATTTTCTGTAAAACCAACCTGTTTCTCTGCAAAATATCAAACAGAATCAAAATCGGATGATTTTTACAGTTTTTAAGACAGTTCTTATAGAATAACTACTATTATTAAACACATTTTTAAAATGAGCTTATATGTTTGGACATAAAATCCGAAATTATTGAGGCATTTTCATTCCGTTTGAAATTTTCTGTAAAACCAACCTGTCTCTTTGCAAAATATCAAACAGAATCAAAATCGGATGATTTTTACAGATTTTACGTCAGTTCTTATAGAATAAGTACTATTATTAAACACATTTTTAAAATGAACTTATATGTTTGGACATAAAATCCGAAATTATTGAGGCATTTTCATTCCGTTTGAAATTTTCTGTAAAACCAACCTGTTTCTCTGCAAAATATCAAACAGAATCAAAATCGGATGATTTTTACAGTTTTTAAGACAGTTCTTATAGAATAAGTACTATAATTAAAGACGTTTTCAAAATGAGCTTATATATTTGTACATAAAATCAGAAATTATTGAGGGATTTTCATTCCGTTTGAAATTTCCCTTATAACTATCCTAGTTCTCTCAAAAACAACAAACAGAATCGAAATCGGTTGTTTTTTAGAATTTTTATGTTATTGCATTGCTCAATGTTATAGTTAAGTAATAAAAATATGATTTTCGTAAAGTACACTTGATTTTAATTTGGAGGCTAAAATATAGAAAAAATAACTTTCCATGTGAAATATCCAAGCAATAAGTTCTGCAGTCAATCTGGTAGACTGCCTAATTTCGCAAATTGGCGGTAATATCCAATAAATATCCGTCAATCCCCCTGTCACATTTTAATATCACCACCAATTCGCCGCGATTTCTCTCCAAGTATATTAACTTGGCGAATCCCCACAAACCAAATTGATCTCTTAATAAATAGCACAACCATCAGTATTCCTTCCATCTTTCTTTATTTTGCGCCTCACTCGTTCGTCTGTGATTTTCGAGTTTATCTCTCGCGCCTACTATTACTTGAAAATGTATAAAACGAGGACTGCCAAGTAGCGAAAAAATTCGTGAAAGTGCGGAAAATGGCATGGAAAGAAGATGGATTAATATACGTTTTTGGAACAAGTCATTTCTCATATAGTCCCCGTCAAGAAAATCGGACATTTCTCAAATGCTACTAGGGACATTGAGAACCCTTCGAAGGAAATCAAGAATATATAGTAGTTTGTGTGTGTGTGTCACCCTCAAATCTAGTAAACAATTCCTTAATAAATGACTTCCATTATTATGGCGCGCGCGAGTTGGTTTCACCTGAACGAACGATATTTCATCGTGCCGAAGACAGATCTCGATTAGACACCCACAGGAATGTTCTAGTGTTTGTTAAATAGACTCTCAAATGCTGGAATTCAATTGTACATCTGATTAATTAATCAGATCCTCCAATAGTATATTGTTGGAATTTCCGTGTAATTAAAGATTCCAGTGGTTTGTGCTCTTGATGTGCATAAATACTTCTTCCAGCAACGAGGTACCACCAGGTTGCATCTAGAATAAATTCGCCACGATGATAGTTTAATTAAACCACTAGTTAACGAATTTGTCAACTTGGAAAAGAAGCTGGGGGAAAATATAGGCACAAGAGCACTAAGGAGCTAATCCAAACACAGTACTTTCAAATTTATTGTCTAGTCTTTGGTCCCCAATAGATTTTCCAGGTAGACATATGAAGAAAATATGAAGGCATTAATTACATTTTTCTTGTTTGAATTTATAACAAAACTATAAAAGTGAGGTTATGATAGCTATTTTTTCGTAATAATATCCAACATTTGACTACATACTTAAAAACCTAAGATTCGGTAAAATTCGACCAGTGGTTCTAAAAGTATGCTGCCGTAAACACTCAGGACCTTTTTGTATAAATTCGAAGACATTTTGCAGTCGCAGAGAAAGTGAGGTTAGGGTTATTATAAGTTATTTCATAATAAAAGCAGCATCTAATGCCAATATTTTACCATATAAAGTGGAAATTTCATCAAAATCCGTCCAGTCGTTCCAAAACTGTGCCGTTTTAAAAATTTCCATGTAAAAACTTTTCGCTGTTACAAAAAAATGTTAAAAGTGAGGTTAGAGTTATAATAACTTATTTCAGAATAAAACCAACATTTGACTATATAAAAATGTATATTTCATCAAAATCGCTCCAGTGGTTCCAAAACTGTTCTGTCTTAAAAATGTCTTCCTTGTATAGACTTCTCTGTTGCAAAATTGTTAAAAGTGAGGTTAGAGTTATAAGTTATTTTATAATAAAAGCAGCATCTAATGCCAATATTTTACTATATAAAAGTGGAAATTTTATCAAAATCCGTCGAGTGGCTCCAAAACTGTGCTGTTTTAAAAATTTCTTCCATGTAAAAACTTTTCGCTGTTACAAAAAAATGTTAAAAGTGAGGTTGGGGTTATAACAACTTATTTCATAATAAAACCAGCATCTGACTATAGAAAAATGTATATTTCATTAAAATCGGTCCAGTGGTTCCAAAACTGTTCTGTCTTAAAAATGTCTTCCTTGTCTAGACTTCTGTTACAAAAAAATGTTAAAAGTGAGGTTAGAGTTATAACAACTTATTTCATAATAAAACCAACATTTGACTATATAAAAATGTATATTTCATCAAAATCCAGTCCAGTAGTTCCCAAACTACGCTGCCTTAAAAAATCTTCCTTGTTTAAACTTTTCACCGTTCCACAAAAAGTAAGGTTAGAGCTTTAATTAGTCATTCCGCAATGGAACCAGCAAGTTTTATGGAAATAAATCCAGCAGTACTAAATTTATACAAAAATTAAGTGGTCTTAAAATTTTTCAAAGAAATGTCGTTTGGAAATTACAAACTACCAAAAAAATTCAAAAAGTGGATTTATGGATACTTATGTCATTTCCTTAATAACCTCAACATTCTACTTTATATAAACAATATTAATTTAGTCAAAATCTCTCCAGTGGTTCCAAAACAGTATAGGATATTTTGACTGCGTTTAAAATATTCTATAAAAGTGGGGTTAGGTTAGGTTAGGTAGCTTTCTCACGACGAGTCTATTATTTAGTAAATCAATAAAATGTGGCAGCTTCCACGACGTCATAAATGTACAAAAATAAACCCAGCCACGCATTTCTATGTAAATCCATTTTTACGCAAAATATTTTTTATTCATACCCAAAAAAACTGTAAAACAGACCTCACCCCCTCCTTCTCTACATACATTTATTTCATACACGTCTTCGGACTGTTTTTATTTTAGCGGGGCACATCATCAAAATTTCATTGTTTCAAAGGAAAAACAGCAAAATTGATTAGCTTCACCGAATGAACTTCCCACTACTTCTTCCTGTTTTTTCTTTCCTGTTGCTTTCAATAAAGCTCGCAATATTAGAATATGCGATGTAGTGTTGGCACACACATAAAACGATGGGGATGGTGACGCAACGCCGGCTGAGGGGCGGCGGGAAACATTATTCGCGATGTATATTAATACAGAGCAGCGACAAAAGAAGTGGGAATATCTCTGGCTCTGGTATGGTGTCATGTAAATTTGATGAAAAATACAAAGGAAAAAAGGATACAAACCCAGAAAGTGACATTTATTTCATTGTACGTTGAAATATACTTGTAGTGTAGCAGTTTTTACGCGAAATGTCAAATAAACGCTGAAATATAGTTGGATCAAAGTGCATAAATCAAAGTGCATAATATGTAGGTATGGCATGAGAGGTGTAAATAACTGTATATGTGATGTGGTCACTGTTTTTAATTAAACAGTTACGAATATTGACACTTAGCCACGCCCTCCATTACTGACGTAACAGCTGAAGGGACTCTAGACATAGAACACAAATTAATGTTTCTATGGAAATTAAGTATAGATAGATAAGGCTACACTGGACCTTAAGCGCTAAATTTTCCTGTTGTTTTCCGACAAGCTGAGATGTTGAATTAACCAACCGAATGCATATTATTATTATTTTCTGTGTGCATAAATTTTGCAAAAATGGTTATGCAAATCACAAAATTATGGAATGAGAAAAGAATTAAATTATCTTACTATTTACGTACACTCCACGACATTTTCTCATTTATTTTAAAAATGCGAAGAGGCTTCCTCATTTTTAAACGCAATTTTCGTTTAGTATTATAATGAAAATGAACAATCCCTCCGAATTGTTTTCCTTTATTTTTCTTGTAGGCTGATGGCATAATTTTTCTATTATAAACCTACATCACCGACTGCTTGAAAAAAATGTTTACCTACCGGCAAAATCCATCAAGCAAGAAAATTCCAAGGAACCAACCAAGAGTCCTTCTAAACCTGCCTATTCTTTGAATACACCAACAAACACAGATAAGAATAAAGATTTTCTAAATTGGTTTGTGTAGTTCTGAAGAGGGGTTGATATTTCCATTGGACTATATGGATATGACTTGGGCAATGTTCGGTTTTTATTTTTAGAGCTCATGGTGCATTCGCACGTTCCACACGTGGAAAAACCACGCAAAAAATGTTAGTGGAATGGTCGCCTGGACGGTACAGTGAGAATGTTTAGATAAATGGGAAGCGGCACATAACACTGAAAGATACTTTTCCACTTAGTTATATGTCAGAGGAAATCAACGTTGGGGAATCTATTGTTTGGTTTCTGTTTGGTTATATGAAAATAATAAAGTGGAACAGAAATGTTCACTATAAAGTGTAAAGACTGCAAAATTGGAGGGAAATTGATAATTGAGATAATCTACGCGAAATTGTTAATAAATTGGAATAAATAGGCATTTATATTAATATTTAAATTGTTGCTCTTCAAGTAACTTTGGTTTTAACTTAAATTATCATTTATTTTATTATAAAAACTAAGTTGCTAGTTATAAAGAAATATTTATTAATAATAAACAAACGTTTAATGAATACTAAATATCCTTTATTTAGCCCAATAATTCTGGTTTTTAATATTAAGAAACATTTATTGGAAATAAATAAATGTATAATAGTCTGGGTTAGGGTTCCAAACCTCACTATTTTAAAAGTTTGGTGCAAGAACTTCTAAATCTATGAAAATACAGAACCTGATCAACCGTCACACTAAAATAAACCACAATAGCTATCAGATCCTAGAAAAAATTAATTAAGGAATAACACACGCTGGCCCGTTACGCGTTCTGACTGAAATTTCGTCAAAACATGTATTTCACTTGATGTGTTTAAAAATTTCTCAAATTAATTTAAGTTATTTTAGTTAAATACAGCTATGAAAATTCTCCTTTTTCCTGACATAAAAACCTGTATAATGCAACATGACTTTGACTATTCTCGGTATTTTTTCCCCAAACCCAACAAAGAAACTTCCTGAAAAATCGCCACTCTAGCATGATGGTCACCCGGACTACAAAGGGTCTAAAACAACAGGGGAGCTACTACGCTAGACTGAGTCCTTGCATACACTTCGACTTTTTTGCCTTCCTCTGCTGGTTGTGGGGTTCGCTCTCTTCTTTCTGGGCTCCAAGGGACCAAGGGACCAAGGGGGTGGATCAATGCATGCATATACACGTACACGTCCTCCACACAAATACACACACACACACACACCATCCCCTTTTTCTTTTCTCCACAAAGTAGACTGTATTAATTAAAGCTTCTTTTTGGGGCGACCTTTAACGCCAAAGAAATTCGAATAATTAAATACGGTCTTTTAGCTTTTGTTAGTATGTAAAGTAAAATCAACAGATCACACGGAAATATGCAAGCGAGAGCGCGTACTGGTTCTCTTTGACTTTGTAAGCTGAAAATGTTGCCAATGAACGCTTATACAACATACGAATTTTTTGTAGGTTATGCTAGGTTATGTAAAAAACTATTTTCTGGATTTTGTTATAGATGATTATAAACCAAACAGACGCTCACTCTCTAAGTGTAAACAAATTTGTTAGCTCTGGTATACATAATAATAACACAAGCATGACAAAGTCCAGGTGAAGCTTATAGAGCTTTACTGTGTAATATTCAAACTGTATAACGGCAACATTTTCGATGTGACCTGCTACCGAATCAATACTGTTTAGGATTCCACAAGAGAATGGCTTTATCCTGTGCCATCTTCAATTCAGTCTGTATAACCCCTAGACAGCTTCATTACATTGCCTTTGGTCTTCAAGCACATGAGAGGAGCAAAGCGTACAGGAAAAATATCAAACGCCTTCAAGAATTAGTTTAGGGGATTGATACACGTACAATTTTTTTGGTAGAGATAATTCGAAGTTAAATTAATGGGTGATAAGCAGACAATTAAATTAATATATTTTAAATTTCCCGCCAATTATTTTAGTTCCAATTCTCTCTACTCTACAAGGTACAAAAAGAACAATTTTTCATAATTACAAAGACTAGAATAGTTTTAGATAGAACACAACTTCCTGTTTTCGTTTTAACTTCCTTCCTTTGTGCGTTCTACATCAAAATGTATGCAATTCACCTTTGCATCATCGTTTGTATCGTCTCTGTAATGCCCCTAATGTACAACAAAAACTTTAAATTACTTAATAAATTTAAATTGGAAGAGCCTTATGCAATAAACTGAATTTATACATGAGAATAAGGTATCCACTTTGAATACGATTAAAGCATTTCTGAAAATAGCTATTAAGATAGCAGAGGTTTTAGTTTCGTTATCGCCTCGGGGCGGCATTAATATCTTTGTTCTTAATCCAGAACCCCCCACACTACATACCCCCCCACCCTTCACTCCTTTCTCTCTCACTCAACTCTTAACTAAAGCTCTAATTAGTTAATATATTTACGAAGGTATCTTAAGTTTGCGCTATATACGCGGTATTGATCCCACCTAAAAACACTTAAATGATTTATTATAGCTGTGTTTTTGTTTTCATCACCCCTATCTTAATGTATTATATCGATTTTGCGCTTATTATAACAGCTCAGGCGTCGCATCGCCGCGGTTTATTTATATATATATTAAAAATACTTTTTAATCTGTATCGTTAATATTACTGTTGGTATCAGCTGGCCGTTAATTTATAATTAGAAACATGTTTACTGCCTACTGAAGCGTCCAGGAACAATGTAAATAATATACATGTAGCCGAATGCCAGTTAAAGCCGTTCATATGGCCGTTTTCCAGGAACGGCAAGCAGTTAAACCAGTTCATTTTGCCGTTTTTCGGAACGGCTTGCAGTTGGGCTAGAACTCTCCAACTTACGACTAGTTGGCATTGGTTACTCCGTATTGTACAAATAACTATATAACAGCGATGTAACCTTGTTATTTTGATGATATCTTATACAAATACCGCAGGTTGGGATTAAGATAAATGATCAACGCAATCTTTGATGTTGTATAAAATGTTCCAGGGGCATTGCTCTAACATAGTTTATAGAGCCACAAAAACAATTTGTCGTTAATTTCTCCATGGCACATTTGCCACAGCTCAAATCCCCTTCTATCTGCTTTAACTCTGCTAGAACGGAACTAAAATACGGCCGTAGCACCGGATACGGATATGCTAAGCTAAGCCCGTGGGTTCGACGACGAAAAGCAACTGTATCTCCCAGTAAACAAACGCTAAAAGCTTACACGTGTTGGTAATTGCTTAGAACTAGATTACACCGTAATTGCACACGAGTTAACGTTGGCTCAATAATTTTTGTTTTTGTTGTTGTTGCAGAAATACACAGGACAATCATAATGAATTCAACCTACAAATTCCTGCTGCTCCTGCTGCGGATATGTGTGGCATTAGCGCAAGGTGGACGCGAGCAGAAGTTTGCGATGGAACCGCAGGATCAGACGGCAGTAGTGGGATCACGAGTGACTTTACCATGTCGAGTGATTGGAAAAAGTGGGATCTTGCAGTGGACGAAGGATGATTTTGGACTGGGCACTCATCGGAATCTCAGCGGTTTCGAGCGGTATTCCATGATAGGCAGCGATGAGGAAGGTGAGTTTCTCGGAATTGGATGTGCAGAGGTGTCAATGGTTATGTATTTTAGCAATTAGTTGGAACTTGTTCTAATTAGCGTCGCACGACTGCGATGTCTAGGTAAAGTTAGTCGGGGGGCCAGCTAATATTTGCTTTGGAAATTATAAACACGTGTCAGATGCCTTTCGAAACTTAACCGGAGTAACTTTGTGAAACTCCTCGGATTGCCCCCTTCAGTCGGCTGTGTGATAAACAAATAAACCCAGCGGGGATTTGTCATAGAGTTAAACTGATATAGACTGAGGCGCTTCAGAAGAGAAACGAGATATACCTTATATTGCATGATTTTAGTCGAGAAACTTTTTAATTTTTTTCACCCACAATCTAAAAATAGACTTAAGACTGTTTTAGTCGAAATTCGGACTTTATTAGTTTGGTCCACTTGGTAATTTGTAACATAGTTCACTTTTTCCACTGGAAACAATGCTTTCCTCGCTCGTTTTATTTTTGACAATAAAAGGAAAAATTGTCTGGGTTAGGTGCTTTTAAACGAATAAGTGAGTAATTTTATGGACTGGAATTGAATTTTATGTGTGTGACTGGGCTGACAAATCATTCGCCGGTATAGTCACCGGGGAAATATTTTAATGTATAAACTGTCTCACAGTCAATAATTTAAACTATTCCGTTGTGTTGTTTTGTTTGTTGGTTTATGTTTCTCTACCAGGTACCTACATAAAAATAAAAATAAAAAAGAGATGAGGGTGTATTCAATTATTATCTATACAAGAATATAACGTTACATTGTTGTTATCAGGCGTTTTGTTGATGCTTTGGAATTTAATATTCGAAATTAAGAACGCCCATTAGGCAAGCGGTGGATGACTGACGAATGTTGATAAAAACGGAAAAAATGTGTGATTATGTCCGAAGGAGATTTATGTGAGTGGTGACGGGTTTTATTTGTTGTTGTTGTTGTTGGTTGAAATCTAGAAAAATACTGCAAGCTAGTAATAAAGATAAAAATGTATTACTGGTGAAAATTTAGGTACATATGAATACCTACAGATTTTTCAAATTTAATTGCAGAAAATTAATCAGCATATTTTTTTTAGTTAGTGTTTATCCCAAAAACGACTACATTTTATAACCTAACCTAATATAACCTAGAAATTGCTTGAAAATTAACCAATTTTTACTAATATAATAAAATTATCTACTTGTTATCTCAAACTAGCGCTCGTGGTTTAAACTGAAATTGAAATATCACCCCCCCCCCCCCAATCTTCACCGTGTTTGTTTGTCGTACTTGTCCATTACTACCAGTTATTCCAACGATAAAAGCTACCACTCTCGTGCACCTAAAAGCAACTGCTTGTACTTTAATAATCTTTAACTGTACCTACTCTAAACATAAACTACTACCGATGATAAAATGTGTGCGTTCATCAAAGCCTAGTTGAAGAGCTCTTACACTCTGAGAACAGACTATACACCCTCACCAAACGTGGAATCTGGAAATCAACAAACTCAAGGGTCTTTGTGTTTTGTGTTTAAAAGATTCCCATAATACAATATCACGCAGTTCCTTTCTGATATTAAATTATCTGCTGGGGCACGAAATTTTAATTAATTTTTTCGAGCTGCTTTAACTGTATCGAAGCAATATAGTATATAGGGTGATTCAGGACTTATTATTTACTAAGATGTACAACGCATCCATACAAATACCTAGAGTCAACTTTTTTACGATCCATTAGGATTTTTTTGATATCCACAATAAATATTATGGTGGATATTTTTCGATAAGTAGTGAATCACCCTGTATATACGCGAAATCATGATTTATGTTGTATGTAGGAGTTGTGGAAAGCACACGCGTACACTCTATATTTTCCGTATTTCGTTGAAAGATGCAAAGAAGCTTACTGTAAGTGCAAAGCTGAACAGACATATATAACACTAAGAACAACTCATCGCTTTGCTGTAAAAGCCCCTGTTATTCTCTGGCTAAAAATACATGTCGAGTTGGTGCTGTGTAGCCACCCATTTTGCCTTATGCTTGGATATTGACAAGATATAAATATGCTACTGACTAGGTAAAGGAAAAAGTAAAGAGAATTCAATAAGTTGTGAGAAAGTTCAACAAGAATTCAAGGAAAACTCGATTTATAGTGTTTTGGAGAAGTTAGGTTAGATTCGCTTTTAAAGCTTTCATAACCTCACAATATTGGCAGTAAATATCCAACATGGTAAAATTCGAAACCAACCTCCACACAAATCCCGCCATTAAGCAATTATTATTCATGTGCCAATTTCCCCATTTAACCACAAAATTCATGAAGTAAAACAGAAATACTGAAAACAGTTAGTTTTGCCTTCTGTGCTACATATCCTGTTAAACTAATCCTCTATTATGTATGAAAAACCTGCATGAATAACCCAAACAATAATTGATATTTTATAGCGGCAGACTAGTGCATTGTAGTTGGTGGAAATTTGAACCTATGTCGACGTTTGGGTTTTGTGTCTCTCGAGGAAAAGCACATGTTACTTTATATCTAGTCTATCGCACCCTCCCCACAGTTCATTCCCTTATTATTCTACTCGAAATTCTCTCTGTGACTCTTGTATGCAATTTTCAGGTCAAATTGTTTCGTATTATATCCACGTTGTTATTTTAATTTCACGGGAATACATCTGGGCGAAACTCTGCAACTGTAAACAGGTTATTATTGTTTTAACTTTTCAACTTCGAGGGTTTAGTGTAGCCAGTGGGAACTAATGAGCAAATATACAAAAACCGTTTTTAGCGCATAAATGCTGCGTGGTTCTGAACATTGTTTAAAAGATAATAAAAATAATAAGACTTTACTATAAGCCAATTTTAGATCTGTATCATAATGGATCTCATTACAGTACAGGTAGTAAATGTCTAATAAATCAAGTAATAATTAATTTTAAAGTTTTTTTTCCAAATCCTGATCACTTAAATGTATACCTACATGTGTGGGCTTGCTCTTCCAATAATCAGTTTGATCTCATCATAAACCAATCCTTGCGCTTTCCGTCGATGAAATGGACAACCAATTTGGCGTTAAGCACCCCATGATGTTGTTAGAAATAAAAACTTAACGATGACCATTTAGATAACACAATCACAGGGCGTAGTAGGTCGTAGTTGTGTGGACCCTTTAGACTTTAGATCTTAATTCATCACGTTTAGCAATAAATTCAGTGGATGTAACATCCGAGAATCCTTTGGCACATCTAAGTCGATAATATTATTATTTTTTACGACATAATTGTCGTAGACGACTACGTTGCAGGATAGAAGGCTGTTATCTTAGTAAAGCAGCAGTAGCTGTAGTGATGGTGGTGGTGGTGGTGGTGGGATTCTCAAGGGAACTGTGCAGGCTTGTTATGTCATAGGTTATGTTTCAGGGATGCTCCGGTGTGTGCTGTATGATCCGGACACTCAAGTAATATCTCCCCCCGGTAATAGCCACCGTGTATAGTTGCCCTCTTTTACCCTTTCCTCCCACCATTCTCAGACAGATAACGCGCTATAGTTTTGTACTTTGATATATGAGCTTTGTTTCCAATGTATATCGCACAAACAATTTGATAAGTAGTCGAGGCTTGCGGCCCTTTAACCCCTTGATTAACCGCCTACATGGCGATTTCATAATTTATATTTTGGTGCAGCGAGATTTTGTGGGAAATCAAAAAATATCTGTAAATTTATCAAAGCTAATTTTGTCACAAATTTTCAAAAACTTACATTTTGTCAGCAACTTGTATTGGTAGTTAAATTTATCGACATTTTTTCCTCACTTAACTGATAATTATAGGCAATTTGAATAAAAAATGTGTATTTATACTAAATAACAGTACATTTGTGTTGGTGGTGGTTCTATGTTAGACCCCTAAAAAGGTGTAATTTTTTCGTGGAACCATCAACAATAACGGCAATAATAATGATAATAATAATAACAGGAACGTTCCAGGAAAAAGACTTTTTCCTCGCTCCGTTATTAAATCCAAAAATGATTGCATGGAATTTTTATTTAGAGAACAAGGAGAGGACCCCCCAACTAGATGTGTTCCAGTTACAAATAGACAGTTAGATGTAACAATAAAAGCGAATGGAATGATCATAACACACACATACATACAGACACTCACCCACATACAATGCCAGGGTATAATAATAATAACTAGGAATCGTAAAAAGCGTATATATGTCATAAAAGTTGGAAAAAGAGTTAATATCAGTGTCTTTTCAGCAATTTGTTGGAAATTGTAGACCTTTTCCTTAAAACGTAAGGTAAAAGCATTTAACCTTTAGAATTCCCCATAGAACAAAACGTTTCTGTAGGACCCTAATAAAGCAGGGGCTCCGGCTTTATGAACTTGTTACGACGTGCGCGCGGGCGGGGCAGCCCTTTTACCCTCCGGTTAACCCCACCACACCCCCTCCATACAATCATCAAATGTTTCTTTTATCACGAGAAAAAACCAACCGTTTTTTTCCAGGCGATTTTTCTCTGGACATCTACCCAGTGATGTTGGACGATGACGCCCGCTATCAGTGCCAAGTGTCGCCAGGTTCGGTTGGCCAACCGGGAATTCGAAGCCACTTCGCCACGTTGACTGTCTTAGTACCACCGGAGCCGCCTAAGATAGTCCAAGGTGACTATTTGGTCACCACGGAAGACAGGGAAATTGAGCTGGAGTGCATTAGTTATGGTGGGAAGCCAGCGGCGGAGATCACGTGGATTGATGGACTGGGGAATGTACTTACAGATGGGATTGAGAATATTGTGGAGGAGCTGTCGGATGGTAGGCGGTTTACTGCCAAGTCTATTTTGAAGTTGACGCCGAGGAAAGTGCATCATAATACGACGTTTACGTGTCAGGCGCAGAATACGGCGGAGAGGACGCATCGCTCGGCGAAATTAAAATTAGAGGTTAGTAGTAATAAAAAAAAATATTGTGTAACTCGCATAAATTACTAATGTCATAATTTCTGCTTTTCCGCAGGTTAAATACGCCCCCAAAGTTACAGTGACAGTGCTAAGTGGCCTTGGTCATAATGGTCGTATTCCAGAAGGTGCTGATGTCCGATTGGGTTGTCATGCCGATGCCAATCCATCAGATGTCACCTACAGGTGGTTTCTTAACGATGAGCCGTTGATTGGTGACTATACCACTGAACTTGTGATGCACAATGTGACCAGAAGACATCACGATGCCATCGTCAAATGTGAGGTGCATAATGCAGTGGGGAAGAGCGAGGAGAGCGAAACTTTGGATATTAGTTGTGAGTATATTATAATTACAAATATAATTTTTGTTATTTTTTTATGAATTATTTATTTTTATGGTAAAAGTATCCAAGAGTTATAAGAGTTTTTGAAGATATTATCAGTGATTCTAAAATAGGGACTCTTGATAATTAAAGGCGTGCAAACATTTTGTTGATATCTTGTCCTATTCTAGAATTATAGTGCTTTGAAATTTGCCTCTATTTCTAGCACCGGCGCATCCACCAAAATTGTAGTTCTTAACACCGGCGCCTCCGCCATAATTTAAATTTGATCGCTTTTATATTTTGGGTATTTCTCATATAAATCATGTCTTGTAGACTTTAAAAACTTTATATTAGAGGATATTCTTACCTATTTCTAATCAAGTCCCGCCAGATTTTTAAATTGGTGATATAATATCCGCTCTTATTTGTCTAGATGGTCCTCAGTTTCGATCGAGACCGCGCTCTCTACAAGCCGATCTGGGCTCCAGCGTGACCCTTACCTGCGACGTGGACGGCAATCCATTTCCGGACATCTCCTGGTATCACAATGATAAAAAACGTGTCGTCAGCACCAGTCCCAATTTAACCCTTCGAGTGGACACAGATTCAGCTGGTCGCTACTATTGTAAAGCCCACGTACCCGGCTTTCAGGATATCGGTGCTGAAGCCGCAATCTACCTCAAAGGTTTGTCGAACACTCACACTCACAATCAGTCAAAAAAATACATGGTGTGTTAATTCCTGCAGGTCCTCCGTCTATTGTCAGCCACCGCACACAGTTTGGCATTGAAGGCGATAATGTGCGAGTAGAATGCACGGCATTCTCCATTCCGGCACCGGAACGTGTCGTGTGGACCTTTAATGGACGTGAGGTCGATTTACACGACCAGGATTATTCTATACTTGAGGATCCGCTCCCTGAAGGCATTAAATCTACATTAATCATTCGAGAGTCGCAAGGACGGCATTTTGGGATGTACAATTGCAGCGTTTCCAATCCGTACGGTAGTGATGTCGTCGAAATCAACTTAATGCCACAAAGTAAGATGCTTTTACACGGTTTCACTAGGCGACAAACTTTAATTTTCTCGGTTTGGTTTACAGAAAGCTTTCCTAAGTTGATCATCATTATCGGGGTTATTGGAGCTGTACTAGTGCTGGCTATTGTCATCATGATTATATTCCTTTGCCAACGCCAAGGGAACAAGAAACCACCCTCAGAAAGTGAGTTCTATTTGGTCTACCAAAGTTAATCCGTGTAACGATCTTGGATAATGTCGCTAACTTCTTTTGCTATCTTAAGTAGGAAAAAGTTGTTAACTACAGACATTCTTTTCTAAAACACGCTTAAATTTTTTTCTGAAAAACTTTCAGAGAACAAATTTATTTTTTTAGATTTGGCGGATGCGCCAGGAATAAAAACCAATAACTTTAAAACTACGACCAATAAAATTATAAATCCTTTGGATATTTTATTTTAATTTCATACAGATTGCTAAAGAAGAATTTATGTGAATATTGCATTTTTTTTTCTTCCTAGTCCTAATTCTCCATATTTTTCCTTAACAGATGCCCACACGATGGAGAAGCAATGCAAAGAATCCGATCGCAGTTCAAATATATCTGATTTAAAATTGGATTTGAGGACGGGTTCGTCCAATAGTAACGTCCATTGCGACATGGATTATATTCAGGGTGCTGAATCGGAAACGGGAAGTGAGTCTGTTATAACCCGTATAGGTGTACCCCTAGCTGGTCCTGTTAATGTTGCAGGGCAGGAAATTTATAGGTATTCGGCGGATTATACTGAGCCCAGTTTCCCGCCAAAGGTAATAAGACTCATTTATTTGTAATTTGTACTATACTAACAGTTTTCTTACGTTGGGTTTCAGGACGGGCAAAACAACAACGGTTACGTCCCGTATGTGGACTACTCGCGCGACTACAACCCTCCAATGATGCAACCGCCAATCTCCTCATCATTGGACCCAACACGCGAAAGCCTGCAATCCACCCGCCTCCAACTGAACTCACTCCAGTCGCACCAAATCCCCGTTTCAGGCTCTAGTATGCCCTTGAACGACCTCTCCGACATCCACATGGTGCAGAACATACCAAACGGCAGCCTACCGGGGATAGACCCGCGGTTCAGTGCCACTTACGGTAATCCATATCTTCGGAATCCCAACGTGGGTCTACCGACTCCCAACACGGCGAATCCGGCTGCTACACCAGCGCCTCCGCCGTATTCGCGGGAGAACTCAAGACTGGCCAGTTCTAGTGCCATGATAACAGCTAGTGCGAATGTGGTCAATACAGTGGTGGCGAATGGGGCCAACGGGTCCGTGCCTCAAGTGACGCGACTGCCGAACTCACCTACCAGTCAATATATTGTTCCGAACTCGAATATGGCGACGATTAAACGAGGTACTATGGCCACGCATGTATAATAATTATTGTGCAACGCGCGGCCGAAGTGATTTTGTTGTTTTGTTAACGAATGTGAATTTATATAGAAATACCTACAAGA
Organism: Pediacus dermestoides; assembly: GCA_963942485.1. Taxonomy (NCBI): domain Eukaryota; kingdom Metazoa; phylum Arthropoda; class Insecta; order Coleoptera; family Cucujidae; genus Pediacus; species Pediacus dermestoides. Next base: position 1,371,525 of record OZ012630.1, on the reverse strand, counting down.
CTGATTACGCTGTATATCAATTTATTTGGAGAAACATTGTTGTTCGATTATCGGATAATTCGCCGAGAGAACAGTCCTATTTGTATATTTAAACTAGACAATTAAATTAATTGAACCGAATTTATTGATTAAAACTTAATCAGAGAAAGTACAGTTTTTTCGTACTAAAAACCAGTTGCAAATTTTCTAAATAAATTAGTCAATATTTTATACATATCGATACCCAGTCTCCCACATATCGCATCGACCCAAAACAGAGTCAATATTATTTTATTAATTTTGCTAGGTAAACCCTGAAAAACAGTCGAATCCTGCCATTTCATTTACAAGTGAATATTTAGTGTGATATTTAAAACTCGGACTAATAAACAAAGAAACTTTCTACATATCTCCATATAAATAGCTTTGTTATACTTACTCAAAAATTTGCAGCTGGTGATCGTTTTTTAAATCGTGTAGCTCTTTATATAGTGTACATATCAAATGATGAATCATGCGACGATGTAATAATAAAAGTCAATTCTTAAACATTTCAATTATATTCTCTTACATATGAAAAAAAATTATTTCGTTTGTTGTCTAGTAGGAAATTAAATTGTTTATAACGATGAAAATGAGCTTCCATAATGGATAAAAGAAATATTGTTTCCTATTAATTTCATTCCAACTTCTATTTACTACATAATAATATTTATTAGAATTTTTTGCACGCGCTAGAAATTATTTTAATTAAATGGTTAGATTGTTATTCCAATAAAAATCAACTCGTTCTTGTTATGAATTTATTGACGAAAAATATAATAATATTAATATACCAAAGATATTTTTTGTATAAATAGTGAAAAAAAATGTATATTTTTTAAATGATTTCAATCCAACGAGATTAATAATGATGATGATAAATTGGCCTACTTAGAGTGTGTTATTTGTTTTAACTTTTTAATTTAAGTGCAATTTGTATGGTTTTCCCAACCCAAAACTTTCCAGTTTTCTTTGTACTTAAACACGACGTATGCTTTAACATAAGTAAATGTTTTGCTCATATATTTTTATTGTAATTATTTGTATATTGTACTGTGTATATTTTTTGTTTTTTTATATTATTACCCCCTGTATATTACGTTATATTTAGTCGTCTTATTTTTATTTAAAATATATGTACCTATTACTTTTATGATTGATGATTGCCGTTGGTTGGTTCACTTTATTAACATGTATCGTTATTTACTTACCGTTCCCTTTATAGAATTTCGAAAGTGCCATAAATATTTTTCCAGTGAAAATCCGGTTAACTGTGGCTCCTATATAGAAATTTTGGTAAGTAAGTAATGGGCTTCAAATAAGTGCGTTCGTTCCGTTTTGTAGTTTTGTAATAATATTAATAAAACAACGTAAAATTTAAACTAATTTAATAAATTTAGCTCAAGTTTTTGTACATATGAAGATAATCTTGCGAATGTTTTCTATACTATTAGAAAATACTGTTACTATATTGTGTATAAGGATTTTTTTAAGTCTTGACGAATAGCAATATTTATAAAAAAAACTTTGTGATTGTAAAAATTAATGAGCCTATATAAAAGAAGGTGTGGTTTTATTTTTTAATCCTTTCAACAAAATGATATAATCCACTAAACAATAATTATTGCAAACTAGCATTATTTTTCTCAGCTATTCGCGGATTAAAATATTCTCACCCTGTATAATAAGAAATTAAGGTAAGTATATAAATATATCGCAATTAATTGATTTGTTCCCATTTTATAGAGGAAAGAGGAGGCAAGAAAAACTTTCTGGCTCGTTTCTGTGTAGATAAATTGCGTAACACTTTTTCGATATACCCCGTATATTACTTGTATATTGGGTTGCCTAATCGACAGCTAGTTTTAAAACAATGTTACCAACAATACTTAGTTGAATAAATCAGTGTTGCCAATAGTATAAAAGATCAAAACCATAGAACCTAATACACCTAGAAGTACAACTCGCATATTTTTGTGTATAGTTGGTTGCCTAGTTTAAGAAATTGTAGAAACTAGGAAGTTTATCCTAAAAATATATAATTCTCTTAAATATTGACTATAAAAAAAAAAAATTCCAAACGGTCACCAAATTATATTACAAATACTCAAGCAACTTGTAGTAAAGTTACAGTAATTTATTTATTATAAACAGTATTAACTTCATATTACAGAATATAATTTCCTACACACTTATTTATTTCATAATAATACTCAAACATATTATTATTGCACTACACACTTTATGTAATTTTTTCCATACATAAAAACATTTTTGTTCAAATTTGAAATAATTTTAAACAAAATACACAAGAGATCAAATATAAATATTTACAATAAATTCGTTTAAAATATTCTTTAAATTTTATGGTAAATCTTCAATTGAATTGCAAGCCAAAGAAAGAACCGTTGCACGTCATCACATCGATAGCCAATCATCAATATTAAGTGGTGACATGAGATTTTCCATAAAATTGGTATAGAATTAAAATTTTAAAAAATAGATACAGACAATAATAAACATACTGTTTTGGTATAGTAATATTAAATAGTTACACGAATTTATTTTCTATAACTTATATAATCACAAAGTATCGTCATATTACTAATTTTAATAACTATCGGAATGTCCAACAATATTTTGTATCGTTGTCAGGCTGTCACCTCACATTATCATATGGCAACATTGGAATGGAACTATAATAGGTATCAATATTCACCAAAAATATTGGAAGCACGCTTTTTTCCTTAACAAACTAACTGAACGTCATTATATTAAAATTCGATAATTAAATATTAAAATATATCACATAATCGTACAATCACAACACTGCATGGAATAATACAAACAATTCACCATACAATTTTCTTCCTCCTCCTCCTCCAGTTTCGGCGGTTTCACATCCCTACTAGGCATATAAACCCCATCCAACGTATCACCACCATCCCCACTCCCATTTAATTTTCTTCTCTTGTCTCCGCCATCTTTACCGCCGCCACTGTGCATTTCATCGAATTTGAATGTGGTGTCGTTGCCTTCGGACCCTCGACGCTCATCGGAAGGATTGTTGAGGATTGGTGAGGACAATTCAACGTGATCGTCCTCTTTTTCCTTGTCTTTTTCTTTGGGGGGCTCCACGGAGACGGAAGCGGTGGTCACTACGCCACTGCCGCTTTGCACGCCTATGTCTTTGGAGGAGGTTGGGGTGGGCGAGGAGCGACCCTCTTTGAACTCGAAGATTTCGTTGCGGTGGGCATTTGGTGAGTCTCCAGACATTATGGACCTGGAAGGAAATTAAGATTTTTTATAGAAATTTTCGAACTTTTCCTTGATATTTTAGGTTAAGTTAGGTTAGATATTTCAAGGTGGATTTCAAGCCACGTGAATAACAAAAGAACAACACTTATTCTAGTTTTTGAATGTAAAAAAATTTACCAACTATAACAAAATAGAAAACATTTCCAAAATTATTACATCTAAAAATAACATTCTTATATTGCGTCATTTATAAAAAAGGCGGGAAACCGCTGGTCGAATTTTGGACAAATTTACGTTAATTGAAAGCTAATTGTTTACATAAAAAAATAATGAAAATTACTATTAATTATTTGTAATGGCGGACGGCAGGAAGTTGTTGGAAAAAATACAATTAAAATTTGGGAAGTTTTGAAAAATTTAAAAATACTATTAATTATTTAATGTAGAAAAAAAATACGAAAATTTCTCTTAAAATTTGAGAGCCTGTGTGTAAAAAATGTGTACAGGGCGATGCAAAATCACCCTTTAGAAATATACGATATTTCTCCTAAATAATTATTTTAACTTTAAGCATCTTTCAAACGGTCATTACAAAATAATTCAAAGGTGACCTAAGTACCTTTGGAATTTAAATAACCATTACTAGGTAGTTACCTGAATAAAGTATCATAATGTATCTAAGAAAGAAACGCACTTAACAACAACACCTCGAAGCTATATTAGGGTATTGGGCAATGGTATTCAAATCACCACAGCGTGCAGGTAAAAATCTATTATGTATGCTTGTTTTCGGAAACGGAACAATAAGATCTGTACCTACTTTCCTAGAAATGTATCCGGCATCCGCCATGTGCTCTTAAAAGTTAACTAATGGAAGAAGGCAACTTGAGGAAATCAGGAATTTATATAGAATGTTTTTGAGTCTACATTTAATATTTTGGGATTAAATATTGTTGATTGGTAGATTGGCAGGATGGCCTTGGGAATTAACAATATTTTTTCAGGTAAAGTACCGTTTCCCTTCATAAGTTAGGTAGGTACTAAGAAAAGTTAAGGTCGGATCTTGTGCAAAATGTCTCTGATGTTTTGTATAGTAAGTTAATTTATTTTCGGGCCAAACTAGACTTATCTACTAAAATATTAAAATAAATTTAGTCGATCACGTGGTATCTTTAATTCTGAAACACGCAGTCTTGAAAAATGATAATTTAAGACCAGTTTTTTCATTGGTATATAAGGATTGAATGACCAAATATTTTAATTATAGTGATTTTTGTAAACCGAACTCGTGCCCATTTTTTCACGCCACGTGGTCCACTCAACCGAAAACGACCATTACATAAATCACCAATAAAACAAAACAAATCGGTTATCTCGAATTTATAACAAGGTTACAAACATCAAAAAGATGAACAAAAAAATCAACAAAACAAACCTTGACATCATCATGAACTGCTTGAAATATTACACTGTAAAGTACACTGTTTTTAATTTAGACACAACACAACTCCCCTACGACACCCAGTACAAAGTACAACCAACCCAAGTTGCTGTAGCAAGTAAATAAAGTAAAGACTTGTTGGTGCGGTACTCAAAATGAATTTCAAATAATGGCTGTGTAGTTTGTATTGTAGTACCGAGTGGTGGAGATTGTGGAGGGGGGATTGGATGCCTAAGTGCAAAAGAAAAACATTAAGCACTAGTACTAACAACTGATTATTCCTATTGTATCGTTTTAAACATTAGTCACGTAAGATATAAGTAATAATGTTATAATAACGGGAAAACTTACAAAAACTGCTGGATTAAATAACAAATAAAAACATAGTAGAACCAGACAATGGGCATGAGGACCATGTTGCTGATTCGCAGCTAACTTACTGACCTTATCATGCAATCAATCTTGTTATACAATAATTTAAAGGAACGATTAATTTTGCTACTGTGTTTTGTAGGTACATTAGAGAGAGATGGGGTTATGGTGATGTATAGATATTTTTTTCACATTGTTTCATAGTGCGCATTTTGCATGCTAATCAACCATCATAAAGTCAAATTGACTGTGTTGCAAGTTTCTTCCAGACCAGACAAATCAATCTATAGAGCTTTGACCTCACCAATTCCAAACTAAAAGTTTTGTCGTCAAATTCGTCTTTTTATGCATAACTTTCTAAATACGAAACTGTCGACTGGAAACTTTTCTTTACGATAAACTAAACACGAGCCAGATACGCACCAAAATATTTCCTGTAAATAATGCAATGTTTTGATGTTCAACAACGTAGGCGGCACACCATTCCACATGTTTCCACTTTTATTGAAAATTTCCGTTCACAATTAAGTAATCAAGCAAAAAAAAACTAATAAACGTGGGACGATTTTCAAAAAAACTTGTTAAAAAATTTTGACTTACACTTTTTGTATCCAATGGTGATAAATGACACTTTTCGATTGTCAAACTCAAACTGTGATGTGTCTAAAAACTACTGAGGTCGTTTCTTCAGCGTTCCGATTTCTAGGTGAAAAGGTGGGAAGTCGTTGGGTAATTTATTCAACTGCAGGAAATGGAATGTGAATTTGACATGGGAATTAAAATAGATATTTCTGTGGATTGTTCAATCAGTCAAAACGAAATTCTACGAGCATAAACTTTATATTAGCTAAGGGAACTGGATTTGATTACAGTATCGAATAACCAACAACAGGTAGGTACTTTAAATTATATTTTAATGGGCTATTGTTGTGAGGTTTAATAATTTTAATGAACAATGTTATTATTAAATAAATTGCATACACTTTCGATTTTTTTTTATTAAAATTATCAATGATGCGTGAGTAATATCATCGAAATTAGACTCCAAGTTCTGAGTTGCAAATATCTCGTATCATATAACATCACGTATGACACAAAGTAAGACTTATTTTTAGACGTGATGGGGCTTTTTGGAAATAGTTACTACTTTCAGGAAGTACGTACTTTTATGACATCCAAAAACGTTTCTTTGGTGTTGTTGAAATATTAATTTTATCAACACAAAAAAATTTTTTTGGAAATATTTCCCTCCAGTTGCTCCTACTGTAGTCAAATCTAAACTAGCTTTTATCGAAAATTCTAGTTTTGTTGGAAAAAAAAATTAACCAACGCGAAGATAATTTTTTGGATCACTGAAAAATGTACTAAATTTTCTCATCAATTTTCTACATGGCCCACTTTGAAAATTTATAACTCAAGACTGGATATCCGGATTTTTACTTAGAATACAGTTTTGCAAATTTCAATGTTGTATTTATAAAGGAAAAAATCATCAACGTTATGGAAATTAGTTTTGAGTATTTCTGCGCCAATAGAAAAAAAAACTAAATTTTTATTTTTTATTTTTTTGGAAATATTCCCCTCCAGTTGCTCCTACTGTAGTCAAATCTAAACTATCTTTTATCGAAAATTCCAGTTTTGTTGGAAACAAATTTTAACCAACGCGAAGATAATTTTGGATCACTGAAAAATGTACTACATTTTTTCATCAATTTTCTACATGACCCACTTTGAAAATTTATAACTAAAGACTGGATATTCCGATCTTTACTTAGAATACAGTTTTGCAAATCTCAATGTTGTCTTTATTAAGGAAAAAATCATCAACGTTATGGAAATTAGTTTTGAGTATTTCTGCGTCAATAGAAAAAAAACTAAACTTTTAGTTTACTTTTTTATTTTTTTTTAAATATTCCCCTCTAGTTGCTCCTACTGTAGTCAAATCTAAACTATCTGTTATAGAAAATTCTAGTTTTGTTGGAACCAAATTTTAACCAAAGCGAAGATAATTTTTTGGATCACTGAAAAATGAACTAAACTTTTTCATCAATTTTCTACATGGCCCACTTTCGAAATTTATAACTTAAGACTGGATATCCGGATTTTTACTTAGAATACAGTTTTGCAAATCTCAATGTTGTCTTTATTAAGGAAAAAATCATCAACGTTATGGAAATTAGTTTTGAGTATTTCTGCGCCAATAGAAAAAAAAACTAAATTTTTAGTTTATTTTTTATTTTTTTGGAAATATTCCCCTTCAGTTGCTCCTACTGTAGTCAAATCTAAACTAGCTTTTATCGAAAATTCTAGTTTTGTTGGAAAAAAAAATTTAACCAACGCGAAGATAATTTTTTGGATCACTGAAAAATGTACTAAATTTTCTCATCAATTTTCTACATGGCCCACTTTGAAAATTTATAACTTAAGACTGGATATCCGGATTTTTACTTAGAATACAGTTTTGCAAATCTCAATGTTGTCTTTATTAAGGAAAAAATCATCAACGTTATGGAAATTAGTTTTGAGTATTTCTGCGCCAATAGAAAAAAAAACTAAATTTTTAGTTTTTTTTTTTTGGATATATTCCCCTCCAGTTGCTCTTACTGTAGTCAAATCTAAACTATCTTTTATAGAAAATTCTAGTTTTGTTGGAAACAAATTTTAACCAAAGCAAAGATAATTTTTTGGATCACTGAAAAATGAACTAAATTTTCTCATCAATTTTCTACATGGCCCACATTGAAAATTTATAACTCAAGACTGGATATCCGGATTTTTACTTAGAATACAGTTTTGCAAATCTCAATGTTGTATTTATAAAGGAAAAAATCATCAACGTTATGGAAATTAGTTTTGAGTATTTCTGCGCCAATAGAAAAAAAAACTAAATTTTTAGTTTATTTTTCAGATGTCCGTGTTTATAGAAATTTCTCGAGAAATTTTAAATAGAAATTAGAAGTCCGAATTCTTACTAAAATGTTAATTCTCACTCTCAGAGGATAAAACTTGTTTTTAAATCTAAGGGAGGTAAGTAACATTTACCAGTCGAGGACGAATTTGGCCACATATATTTTTTAAATATTACATGTTAGGGCCTTTGGCACTTTTTCTTTGGTTAGTTGGTTGGGTTCATTCATTACATATTGCGAACCTCTGGTAAGATACCTACTCATCAGCATCATTAAATTGTTGAATGTTTGTATTGTACATATTTCAATATTAATAAACATTTTTATGAAACACAGAAATATTTTATTTGTTACATATTCGATACCAAATAGTTCATGTCCAAGGCAATTTACTGAACCAAATAAACAGTTTTATTCCGAAAAGGTCAAATGAATGAATCAAATTAATTTACAATCGACTTAATATGAATTTAATGTTACAAGCAAATATTTATTGTATAAAACTAAAGCATTATTCCAATATTTGTTTTAAAAATATAATTACGTTGAACTCCGGTACTTACTAAGTACCATATGATACAAACTACAAACAGTCACGTTTGTTGTTATTTAGCACTAATTAACATCATTTGACCATATGTCATTTCAGAATAATTTACCTTGATGGAGAATCGTCTCGATTCACGTAGTACTTGTTCTTGTGCTTCTGTCCATGGGCCTTAGGCGTCCAAAAGAGCCGTAGGCCGCGTTTTTTATGTTTTCCAGCCACTTTAAAACTGTGATAAATCCAACAGGTTGCGAAAATAGTAGTTGCGCGTAGCACTAAATAAGTCAAGTGAATTACTGGATAAAAGTTGAAAAGTACGCGTAGTGGAGGCTGCACAAAGCACAACACAAAGGCTAAAGTCTGTTTTATGCACACACTAAAACACCAACTTATGGTCGAATCGAAACTATTTTTGTGTTTTTATGGTTATTTATAGACGTTTGTTGAACAACAAAAGATTCTGCCTTCTGCTGCTGTTGTGTCTGAGATGAAGCCATCGACCCAACCGCGGATCCGTCCCCCAATTCTCGTTTTCTCTCACAGTACTACCTACCTGTCCCCTTCACCTATAGAATTTCACTCACCATAAAACTAGTGGAGGGTCTAATGGAAGTGAAATTGTCGACTAAACAACAATTTCTGCTGGGGTTTTATTTTATTTATTTCCAGTGCAAAATGCAATTTTTTTATCTGCATCTAAGCAAAACACCTTCACAAACAATCGCTTGTACTTGTATGATGTTGAAGAATAGAGATAGAGACCCGGAGGTCGCGGTGGAATCTTGTTTGGCAACATCTGGTATTACGGTGCATTATTCAAATCAGGCTTTTAAAACAGTGACGAAATTTCCGTTTTGGTAGGAGAGGCGTTGGAGTGGAAATGTAACATCGTGCATGATTTCAAGGTTTTAGTTTTTTGGTTAAAAATGGGTACCAGCGGAGCAAAAAACGCAGAGATTATTATTACAGTGGGTGAAAATATTTGTATTTTTGTTTAGTTATAAAAACGTTAGGTTAGACCCTACAGTCACACTCAAATTTATGCATGAATATTTCGTGGTAAAACTTCAATTTGCAAAAAGACAATTCGTACCAAATTTTCAACACTTTAATCTTCTTTTCTTTAGTCATTCAACCTTGTCTCATATGAGTTGCCTTAGCTATAAACTCTAATATATCATTAACTAAAATCGCACTTTCTTCCAATGCTGCAAAATGCCCTCCAACCTTATAATGATTAAACTGAATCAAATTCGGTAATTTATCCCTCAAAACAGTTTCCGGCTGATATACAAAATCGTGTTCGAAAAAGGCACAACCACAAGGTACCGACATATCAACAGGAACGCTGAAAATAACCAGGATTAAACTATAATGTTGATAAGGTACTTAAATACTCACTTGAAAGTACTATCAAAAAATATCCAATTCCAGTGGAAGTTTTCCGCGTAGATCCTTGCAGAAGTTGTTGCTGATTTCGGCAACCAATAATAGAAGAATATATTGTCCATTAGCTGGGTTAAATCGTACTGGTCTTCTAATCCAGCGTTTTCCTTATGGATGTACCTCAAATTGGTTCCAATTGATAACTTTTCGAATGTAAACGATATCAAAGCTGGAAGGGAGTTTTCCAAGCCGATTCCTAAACAAACTCTTATTACCTTTGATTCTTCTTTAGATCAAATCATCTTACCAATCGTATCAGGTTTTGTAGCTTGTAGATGAAAGTATCCAGATTCTCGAATGTAATCATTTACAATTTTATACAAAGGGTATAGTTTGTCTTCGTAACCACTAGGCATTATAGCCGAAGGCCATAAGCTTCCCAAGAACATTTTAACGAAGGAAATACGCCGCAAGGAGTAGCAAAAATTCGAATGGTACCCTAAAGTATTTTCCGGAAAAATCACAGCAAGACTCTGAGCAACCGCACTACCCCAATCACTACCATGTATGAAAAACTTCTGATACCCCAAGCGAGTCATCAAAGACTTCATTACCACAGCCAAATCATCTACAGTACAATTTGCTTTAGCTGCACCATCTGAATAACCAAAACCTGGAAGGGCTGCGACTACCACATCGAAAACAAACCCCCGGTCTGGTTGAGGATTCGTCAAAATCGGTACCATTTCGTAGAACTCCAAAACGGACGAAGGCCAGCCATGTAAGAGCAAAATTGGATAGACTCGCAAAGAGTTTTTTGTTGTGGAGGTGTTGGATTTAACATGGAGGAAGTGCACCTTAAGCCCTTGGATTTTTGTTGTAAACTGTGGGAATTTATTGAGGTACGCTAAACGATCATGGGGTTTATAAGAATGTTGGAGGAACTTTAGGAATTTGTTTAGTTGATTCGTATTGAGGCCATATTGATGTTCAATGCTTTCAAATGGAGGAGTGAAGGGTCTGCTTTGGTTTATTTGCAACTGTATCTCGTCTAAAATCTGGAAAAACACAAATTTCCTATCTGCTAGTATTGAGTATTGAATCTTACCTTCTCTGGTACTGTTAATTCAAACGGTATTACTTCTGTATCTTCAGTCCAGTCTAAAGGAGGCTCACCAGGTCCCCACCAAGTCACTCCGATTTTTGGTACTTTGTAAGCTAAAAGTACCAAATAAATATTATAAAATAAAGAGAAGACTGCTAGAAAAATAAGGGAAATGAAGATTCCCCGAAGGGTCATGTTGAAATATCTATACAATAAATTACAACAGAAGTGTTTTATACTTTATTTATAATTTAATTGTTGCCAAGAAATTATACAACGTTTAGTACTTACGCATTTACATTGTAAATTAACTTTGTCCCTAATGATTACACTAAAAACAATTATAGGAAACACCATGTTATCACTGTTATACGCACAAATTCTATCGATTATTGTTTTGTAATTGTAGTCTATAAAACTACTCAAATTTATTACAAGAATAAGACGATGTTACAATATCTGGATAAAAGTTGAGACCTACTGAATTGGTAGGATTTAGCTTGAAGTTTCTGTTCTACCAAACTAAGTTTCTCCTACTCTTGGAAGAGATAGTACTGGTAGTACTCAACTAAAATTTAAAGTTATGCTCTGTTCTAAAATAATACTTCATAAAACCGATTTAGAATTTAAGTACAAATTTTAGTGATACTTACAATTTCACTAGATGTTTAAAGGTTTGATCGTTAGATATACATAGTTCAAGGATTATTACTTTTTGCTTGTTTTTGTAATGATCTTGAACTGTTTTGTACAAATTGTAATACATACATAGGTAATTAGGTATATATGTTTATATTTTCCTACTTAATTTGTGTATTATTAAAATAATTATCTTACACTTCATTTCTATTATTATTAGATATATAAGCAAGTAAGTAAGTTGGTTTCTATCATATTTTATTTCCAATAACTTTCAAACTTATCAATAGCATTCCAAACATCCTCGGACAAAATTTTTGGCAACTGAAAAGCAGCAAAATGTCCGCCCTCATAATCACTAAGTTGCAATAAATTTGGAAATATTTCCTTTATCACTCCATCAGGCGTGTAGAAATCGTACCGAAATCGCGCAATAGCTGTTGGTACTTTAACCGGGATCCTAAAATAGAAACCTTTTCATCATTGCAACATCTTTCAAGTAATGTACCTTAGTAAACCCATTTTTAGATGTCGATAATTAAAAGTTTCAGCATACAATCTGAAAGAAGTTGTAACTGAGTTGGTTACCCAGTAAATCATTATATTATCTATGAGGTCATCGTAGGAAAATATTCCTTCGGAAAAGCCACCATCTTCAAGGTTTTGATAGGAGAAATTGGTACCAGTTACAAATTTTTCCAAGAAATACGCAGCTAAACCTGCAGGAGAATCACCTAAACCAACACCTGAAACCCCGAAGAAGCCTGGTAAGAATTCATCCCACCTCCAAAAATACTACCTAAAGTATCTGGTTTCGTCGCCTGCAAGTGCAAATACCCCAACTCCTGCAACCCAAACGCCAGCAACTTGCGTAGGGGATAAATCCTCTCATGGTGCTCTTGTTTCACCACCCATCGTCCCCAAAAGCTCCCCAACAAAATCCTCAACAGCGCTTTCGGTGTATAAACAGTACACATATTCGTATGAAACCCAAGTACTACTTCTGGAAAAAGTACAGCCATCTCCTGCAAGATCACAGCACCCAAATCACCACCTTGCACATAGAACTGTTGGAAACCCAGCCGAAGCATCAGATTCTTAAACAGTACGGCCATCTGAGCAGTACCCAAACCTTTCTTGTTTGTAGCTTCGGAAAATCCAAAGCCTGGCAAATGAGGGACGATGACTTCAAACACAAACTGGTGGTTAGAATTTGGAGTGGTTAACAGTGGAATGGTTTCGTAGAACTCGCGAGTGGAACCTGGCCAGCCATGCAGCAGTAGAAGTGGTAGGATTTTGAGGTTGGTTTCCGAGGGTTTCACGTGGATGAAGTGGATGTTTAGTCCTTGGATGTTAGTGGTGAATTGTGGGTACTTGTTGAGGTACTTCTCACGTTCCCTCCAGTTGTATTTCAGTGTCCAATACGTGATGAAGTCGTTTAAGAGTCTGGTGTTAGTACCGTATTGTTGCTGTACGTTTTCTAAAGGTGCAGTGAATGGACGATGGTTCTTTAAGCGATGTTGGAGGTCTTTTAGTACCTGCAGATGTAATTGAGTACGTTTGATTGAGTAGCAGTGCCAAGAAAATTTGTTGTACCTTTTCTGAGATATTAATTCGGAAAGATCGAATAGCAATAGGATCTTCTTGTCCAGAGTTTTCGGTACTACCCCACCATACTTCCTGTAATTTTGGAACTGGCGGTGTTTTAAACAATAATTTTAGGTAATAGTATACATAATATACTATGATTACAAGAAAAATCATCACTAATGTTAAACCAACTGACAACATTTTGTTTTATAAAGAAAATTACAATAATACTGAGGTGGGATGCGGTACCTAGATTGTAGTAATTTTAGATAAGAATGTCATAAAATCTGTGCATTGATTAAAAGTGAAATATATTCTATATTAATTAAACAACTACCTTTATTATAAAATACTTTTTTTGTACAAATTAAAAATTACTTAACAATTTTCAACAAACAAGTACCATCACTTAGAACTTCTTAATTTTATGGAAATCCTCGAATTTCTCCACAGCAATAAAAACATCCTCAGCCAGCACCTTAGGCAGTTGAAAAGCAGCAAAGTGTCCACCTTCATAGTCGCTCAAGTGCACCAATTTCGGATATATCTCCTTAATAATACCATCAGGTGCATAAAAATCGTTACTAAACCTAGCACAAGCAGTCGGTACTAACACTGGCATCCTTCCAACGCCCATTTCAGTATTAGCTTTGTTGAAAGTTTCGGAATACAAGCGGAAACTCGTGGTAATCGAACCAGACATCCAGTAAATCATGATGTTATCTAGAAGATCCGTGTAAGAGTACTGGAGTTTTAGTCCTCCATCTTCACGAAACTGCCAGGTGCCATTAGTTCCGGTAGTGAACTTCTCGAGGATGTAGGCTGCTAAACCTACCGGGGAATCAGAAACTCCTACGCCTGATGGAAAAGAAATATTCAATAAATATTTTTGGGAATTTTTTGTACCTACCTAAAGTGTCTGGTTTAGTCGCTTGCAAGTGTAAGTACCCAGTTTCTCTTAGCGTACGCTCAAACTGCTCCTTCAAAGGATACACTCGATTGTAGTGCTCGGGTTTCACTACCCACGAAGAGTACAACGAACCTAAAAGTCGTTTAAGTCCTGCTAAAGGCGTGTAAACCGTGCACATGTTACAATGGAAGCCTTTAACATGCTCCGGAAATAGTACCGACATGTACTGAAGCACAATTCCTCCAAAATCACCACCTTGAACATAGTACCATTGGAAACCCAGTCGCTCCATCAAGTTTTTGAACACCACAGCCATTTGTCCAGGACCCAAGCCAGGTCGTACCGCCGCTTGTGAGTACCCATAACCTGGAAGATGCGCCACAATAACCTCGAAAACAAAATCCCGGTCTTTCTGTGGAGTGGTTAACAACGGGATAATTTCATAGAACTCGCGTATGGACCCTGGCCAACCATGCAACAACAACAAGGGTAGTACCCGCTTCCCTTGCGGGTTCTCAGGTGCCACTCGAATGTAATGAATATCCAAACCTTGGATATTAGTCACGAATTGTGGGTATTTGTTTAGGTACTTTTCGCGTTTTTTCCAGTCGTATTTCGTTCGCCAAAAGTCAACGATTTCTTTGAGGAGGTTGGTGTTAAAGCCGTATTGTTGTTGGATGCCTTCGAGGGGTGGCGTGAAGGGACGATGGTTATCCAAGCGGTACTGTAAGTCTTGGATCGCCTGGAATTAATTTTTGAAGTTTTTCAGGGAAATTAGTAGGAAGTTACGTACCTTTTCGGAGAAAGTTATTTTGAAGGGTCGGATGGATGTGTCTTGTTTGGTACCATCTCCAGGGCCCCACCATGTATTTTCCAATTTTGGTACCGGTGGT
Source organism: Pediacus dermestoides (assembly GCA_963942485.1). NCBI lineage: Eukaryota > Metazoa > Arthropoda > Insecta > Coleoptera > Cucujidae > Pediacus > Pediacus dermestoides. Next base: position 1,356,454 of record OZ012630.1, on the reverse strand, counting down.
GGTGAGAGTAATGATTTTATTTTGACACCCACTATTATCGCTATGATTGTAGGAATAATAAACTTTAGTTTTCCCATTTTTTTAGATATTTAGACTAAAAGTTGGAATACACACTAACTATAACGATGATGTAGCTTATTTTAATCCAATATATACTGATGCGAGTACTGGCACTTTAGATAAAAAATTCTGTAAGGAATCATTGGCGGAGGTGTTTAAAAATATTATTTATTGTGTGTTATGAATCCACTTGTTTAATTTTATAAAAAATAATTGTCTCGTCATTATTAGCTAACAGAGGAGTGGAGAGGTACATAAGTCCAAGTCCACCGCCAGTTTAATGATACATGAATATGAAGTTGTTATATATTTACTTAATGATACGTTATTATCTGCTAAACATAGGCGGAGATGTAACTGGAGAATCTGGGAGGCAATATGGAATATTACAGAAAATATTGTACAATTTGAAACAACTTTGTCGAGAAGCTGAAATATAACATCAGCTAGGACCATCGGTTATTTGATAGCAGCAAAATGTCTGTCCTAACCTAACCTACCTCAATTTTCTGGGTACTACAAAACAACTAACTTCAGAAAATTTTTTATTTTGATTTTTGAACAGTCACATTTTAATTAAGTAACAACTTTGTCGAAAAACTTAAACATATCCTCAGCTAACACATTCGGTCCTTCGAAAGCAGCAAAATGTCCACCCTCCAAATCAGTCACGTGAATCAAATTATGATACTTAGTTTTCAGCATTGTTTCAGGACAATACACAAGTTCATAAGAATAACGTGCATTCCCACTAGGAACAGTAACTGGAATCCTGGAAAAAAATATGGTGGAATGGAGGAGGTTTCCTTAAGATCACTTACTGTTCAATAGGTGAACCATAGTTCTCTTTGTTGAGAGTTTCAGCGTACAGTCGCATGGAAGTGGTAATGGAATCAGTGACCCAATATATCATAACATTATCTAAAAGTTTTGTAAGAGTGTATTTTTCCGTTAAACCTCCATCGAGTCTGTTTTTGTAGTCTGGATTCGTCCAGGTTGTGAATTTTTCCAAAATGTATGCTGCGAGACCTACTGGGGACTCGCGTAGGCCAGCACCTGGAAATAAGTTAGGTACAACAGGAAATCATCAGATATTATCTCTAATATTACCAATTGTATCCGGTTTTGTTGCTTGTAGATGTAGGTACCCCGATTCCAATAAAGTAAAAGCAAACTTCTCGGATAAAGGATACACTTTGTGCTCGTGCTCTTTACTAACAATCAACGATGGATAAAAACTGTACAAAAACAATTTCAGATTATTCCAAGGACTGTTAACCGCGCACATATTCGAGTGTACGCCTAAAATATTCTCCGGAAACAACGTGGCCATATGCTGGACTATTATAGCCCCCCAGTCGCCGCCTTGAATGTAAAACCTCTCGTACCCTAAACGCTTCATCAGGTTTTTAAACAAAACAGCAACTTGAGGGGCACCAAGTCCTGGACGAACAGCAGCATCCGAAAAACCATAACCTGGAAGCGATGGTACTATCACTTCGAAGACGTAATCGCGATTTTTTTGCGAGGTGGTCAACAGTGGGATGATTTCGTAGAACTCGCGGATTGAGCCAGGCCACCCATGGATCATCAACAAAGGTACCACTTTAACTCCAGCAGTTTTCTGAGGTTTCACATGGAGATAGTGGATGTCCAAACCTTGGATACTAGTTTTATATTGGGGGAATTGGTTGAGGAAAACTTCACGTTCACGCCATTTGTAGTTCTTTTGCCAAAACTCCAAAATGGTTTTAAGGAGCTCATCGTTCATTCCATAGTTTTGGGCAGCACCTTCTAAAGATGGCTGTAAAGGTTTGGCGATGCTCAGGCGGTGTTCCAAGTCTTTCAGTACCTGCAGCACTGGGTTTATAGATAGCACTATTCGTATAGTAGAAAACTTACGTCATCTGGTACATTTATTTTGAACGGTTTGATGGATTGGTCTTCTTTGGCGCCGGGTTTTAATTGAGGGCCCCACCAAGTATCCTCGAATTTTGGTATTGGTGGTACTTCAAAACACGATTTTATTTTTGGTACTAGGTACATTACACTTACACCTAAGAGGATTGTAAATAAAACACGTTTTACACCCATGATGTTCAGTACTGAAATAAAATTCACAGGTACTAGTGTATGTTGCTTGTTACGAGCGATTAGACTAACATAGTTTTGTTATTATTTCATTTGTCATTGGCGTATCTATCATTACGTGATTATCATTATTTACGGAGAGATTTTTTTAATGATTGGATAAAAATGAGTTGTCACTTCTTCAAACTTTTTCCACAACTAATACAATAAAACCAGGATTTTTCCAACAAACTTTTATTCATTAATATTGATTTATTACACTACATCTTTAAAAAAATTTTCTGGAATTCCAAAATGTTGGTACTAACTATTTGGCCGACCCTACAAACAACTCTTGCTGATTTAAACAACTTTATCGATGAAATTGAAAATATCCTCAGCTAAAACTTCCGGTGCTTCAAACGCAGCAAAGTGTCCTCCTTCCAAATCTGTCACCTGCACCAAATTCGAGTACTTCTCTTTAAGAATTGCATCGGGTTGGTAGACTATTTCGTTAGAAAACCTCGAGCAACCAGTTGGTACCTCAACAGGAATTCTGTAAGAAAATATTTTGGTTTTAGTTTTATATAGTTGGGAAGCTAGTGCCCCTAATCGGTACTTACGCGTCCAAACGAAGACTCATATGCGCTTTATTAAATGTCTCCGAGTACAGCCGCATGGAAGTGGTGATGGAATCGGTCACCCAGTAGATCATAACGTTGTCCAGAAGGTTAGTCATGGAGTACTTCTCGGTTAATCCTCCGTCCACGCGATCTTTCCAAGCTGGATTCGTCCAAGTTGTGAACTTTTCCAAGATGTAGGCTGCTAAACCCACTGGGGATTCTCGTAAACTAACTCCTAAATAAAACAGTTTTTCTTGAGAAAAATATTTTAGAGGTTTCTTTCAATTTACCTGCAGTATCCGGTTTAGTAGACTGCAAATGCATGTAGCCAGTTTCCAAAATGATGAAGCTAAACCTAGACGACATAGGATATACTTTATCCTCGTACTTCTTACTAACAATCGCTGATGGATAAAAGCTATAAAGGAACGTCTTCAAATTAGATAAAGGCGTGTTTACAAAACAAATATTCGCGTGTACTGCTAAGATCTTCTCCGGAAACATTATCGCCATGTTGTGAACTATAATACTGCCCCAGTCGCCTCCTTGAATGTAGTACTTTTCGTATCCCAAACGCTGCATGAAATTTTTAAATAAAACAGCCACTTGAGCTGCACCTAGTCCAGGACGAACAGCTGCATCCGAAAAACCATAACCTGGAAGCGATGGTACTATCACTTCGAAGACGTAATCGCGGTTTTTTTGCGGAGTGGTCAACAGCGGGATGATTTCGTAGAACTCGCGGATTGAGCCAGGCCACCCATGGATCATCAACAAAGGTACCACTTTAACTCCAGCAGTTTTCTGAGGTTTCACATGGAGATAGTGGATGTCCAAGCCTTGGATACTAGTTTTATATTGGGGGAATTGGTTGAGGAACTTTTCCCTCTCACGCCAGTTGTAGTTCTCCCGCCAAAACTCAAGGATTTCTCGTAGGAGTTTGTCGTTCATTCCGTAGTTTTGAGCTACATTTTCTAGAGAACGTTGGAGGGGTTTAGCGATGCTTAGGCGATGTTCCAAGTCGTTAAGTACCTAAGTAGTTAACAATTTTATGAACAAGTTGAGCGTTAGTTTGTAAGAAAACTTACCGCATCGGATATGTTAATTTTGAATGGCTTAATGGATTGGTCCTCTTTGGCTCCGGGTTTCAATACAGGACCCCACCAAGTGTCCTCTAGTTTTGGTATGGGTGGTACTTGGAAGGTTGATCTTATTTTTGGAACTATGTAGGATATTGTGACGCCGACAAGAATTACAATTATTACAGTTTTATAACCCATTATCATTTGTTACTAAGGAATGCTCGCCGGTAGTTCAATATTATAACTAAATTGTTGTTTTATCATCGAAAGCATTATTTATTTGTTTGTCATTGGCGTATCATTTTGTCGAGGTCGATGTTTGATGTGGTGCAAAATTGTAAAAATGTTGAATCACGATGATTGAAGATTAATTAATTATATTTATCATTTTGTTGATTTGCAATTTAGAAATTCGTAATTTTTTCTATTTTTACTTTCGACAGTTTAGTGCAGTCAATAAAAAACAAATTGTTGTATTATTTTATCACACATTTTGCCTATCAACAATGATATTGTTTAAAAAGTTAGATAAGCCATACTAGCTAGAAAATGTAAACTAATAAAATAAAACACTAAAATTCGAAATAGTTAATCAAATCAAATTTATCACAAAATTACTATCTACAATTTTTTGCAAGTTTTTACTTGTACAAGTATAAATAATACTAAATTAAAACTCACCACTTATGTAACCAACATTTATTAAAAAAATATTACAAATTTGAAAAACAACACAGAAAGCTAAAAATAATTATTTCAGAACTTTGTCCATAAAAGCATAAATATCATCTGCAAGAACTTTTGGTGTTTCAAAGGCAGCAAAATGCCCACCCTCCAAGTCGGATGTATGCACCAACTTCTCGTACTTCAACTGAAGAATGGCATCTGGTTGATACGTAATTTCATGCGAGAATCTTGCACAAGCACTGGGAACTTTCACAGGAATCCTGAAAGAAAATTTTGTTAACAGTATTAAGGTTTCCAATAAGTACTTACTTTTCCAATCCTAAACTTAGTTCAGCTTTGTTAAATGACTCGGAGTAGAGTCTCATGGAGGTAGTTATGGAGTTTGTCACCCAGTAAATCATGATGTTATCTAGTAAGTTTGTCATGGAATATTTCTCAGTTAATCCGCCATCGTCGCGATCTTTCCAAGCTGGATTCGTCCAAGTTGTGAACTTTTCCAAGATGTACGCAGCTAAACCAACTGGGGATTCTCTAAGACCGGCACCTAAGATAAGTACTTACATATTAGTACCACGATTTTTTTTACAACTTAATTTTTACCTAAAGTATCCGGTTTTGTAGCCTGCAAGTGCATATAACCGGATTCCAACATTAAAAACGAAAAACGCGAGGATAAAGGATAAACTTTGTCCTCATGTTCCTTACTAACAATTCCTGAAGGATACCAACTGTATAAGAAAGTCTTCAAGTTAGACCATGGAGTGTTAACAAAACACATATTAGAATGCACTGCCAAAATTTTTTCCGGATACAAAGTCGCCATAATCTGAACGATGGCACCACCCCAATCGCCCCCTTGAATATAGTACTTGTCATATCCCAATCTTTGCATGAAATTCTTGAAAATCACGGCAAGTTGTGTTACACTAAGACCAGGACGAACTGCAGCATCAGAAAATCCATAACCTGGTAACGATGGAACAATCACTTCGAAAACGTAGTTGCGGTTCTTCTGTGGAGTGGTCAATAATGGGATGATTTCGTAGAACTCGCGGATTGAACCAGGCCAGCCATGCAGAAGCAACAAAGGCAGAACTTTGACTCCGTTGGTCTTCTGAGGCTTCACATGCAAGTAGTGGATGTTCAAACCTTGTATACTAGTTTTGTATTGAGGGTATTTGTTTAGGTACTTCTCACGCTCGCGCCAGTTGTACTTAGTTCTCCAAAACTCGAGAATATTTGAGAGTAATTTGTTGTTCATGCCGTAGTTTTGAGCAGCACCCTCCAAGGAAGGTTGTAAGGGTTTAGCGATGCTAAGCCGGTGCTCCAAGTCTTTCAGAACCTTAAATAACCCAAGAAAATAACACAACTCTTTTGGTATAACCACAACTTACATCATCAGGGATGTTGATTTTAAACGGCTTGATACTCTTGTCCTCTTTAGATGGATCTAAATTTTTAGGACCCCACCACTTATCCTCTAGTCTAGGCACTGGTGGTACTTCTAGTAGAGAGCTTTGTATTTTCAAACCAATAAAAGCTGCAAGGGCCCCGAATACAACTAGAACAATCACACCTTTTGCACCCATCGTTGTTTCCAGCAGGAACGGTCACAGTCTTAGAACATCAGTTTTGGTACTAACGCTAAAAATAGAACAGCACCGGCGTTAGTGTATTAAGTTTATCACGCTATAGCCTTGATGCTAACTGATGAAAACAACGATGAATCGACAATTTGCGTCGAGGTTATATTATATGTTATTTATTTAAATTAGATAATTTGTAAGAAAAGGCGCTTGTCCAGGGGCGTGCGATGTAAAATGTATTTAAACAGGAAAAAAATAACAATTTTATCTTTGTAAGTACAGAAATGTTGCAGCTGTACCTACACGAAATTGTGCAATTCGTAAGTGGGCCTTTTATATACCGTTAATCGTTAATATATATTCTTGATATCTTGAAATAGAGATAGAGTAAACAATTATGTAATGTTGGTAATACAGTTGACCGTGACCTTGAAAGTTATCGCGTTACAGCAGTTCAAAGGTAGGTAATTAAATAGAAATATGTAGCAGGCTATGACATATTTGGGTACTACGAGGTGAGCTCAGAAAGTCGCTTGTACGATTCGCCTTATTTTTATTTTTGATTTCTGTTCTATCAGCGAACATAAAAAAATAAACGAAATAAAAACGAGCATTTATTAAAAAATATTACAAATCCAAAAAACATAACATAAGCGATCACTTCAGAACTTTATCCATAAAAGAAAAAATATCATCAGCTAACACTTTAGGTGTTTCTAACGCAGCGAAATGGCCACCCTCCAAATCGGATATGTGCACCAACTTCTCGTACTTTAACCGAAGAATGGCGTCTGGATGATAGAGCAACTCATTGGAGAATCTTGCACACCCACTGGGAACTGTTACAGGTATCCTGAAAGTAAATTTGTGTTTAATACCAAATTATATTAAAACTTCCAAATGCTTACTTTTCCAAACCTAAATTATGTTGAGCTTTGTTAAAGGACTCGGAGTAGAGTCTCATGGAGGTAGTTATGGAGTTTGTCACCCAGTAAATCATAATGTTGTCTAGTAAGTTCGTCATGGAATATTTCTCAGTTAATCCTCCATCATCGCGATTTTTCCAAGATGCATTAGTCCAAGTTGTGAATTTTTCCAAGATGTATGCAGCTAAACCAACTGGGGATTCCCTAAGACCAGCACCTAAGATAAGTACATATTAGTACCATCATGATTACCTAATCACAATTCTTACCGATAGTATCCGGTTTCGTAGCCTGTAAATGCATGTAACCCATCTCCAAAATAGTAAACGCGTAATGGGAGGATAAAGGATAAACTTTGTCCTCGTGCTCTTTACTGACAATCCCTGAAGGATACCAACTGTACAACATAGTCTTCAAATGTGACCACGGAGTGTTAACAAAACACATATTAGAATGCACTGCCAAAATTTTTTCCGGATACAAAGTCGCCATGTACTGTACTATAATACCACCCCAGTCACCTCCTTGAAGATAGTACTTGTCATAACCCAATCTTGTCATTAGATTCTTGAAAACCACTGCCACTTGAGCTGCTCCAAGACCTGGACGAACAGCAGCATCAGAAAATCCATAACCTGGTAAAGATGGTGCAATTACTTCGAAGATGTAGTTGCGGTTCTTCTGTGGAGTGGTCAACAATGGGATGATTTCGTAGAACTCGCGGATTGAACCAGGCCAACCATGCAGAAGCAACAAAGGCAGGACTTTGAGTCCCTCTGTCTTCTGAGGCTTCACATGCAGGTAGTGGATGTTCAAACCTTGTATACTAGTTTTGTATTGAGGGTATTTGTTTAGGTACTTCTCGCGCTCGCGCCAGTTGTACTTAGTTCTCCAGAACTCGAGAATATTTGACAGTAATTTGTTGTTCATGCCATAGTTTTGGGCAGCACCCTCCAAAGATGGCTGTAAAGGTTTGGCGATGCTAAGCCGGTGCTCCAAGTCTTTCAGTACCTTTAATCACCCAAGAATATAACAAAAATATTTTGGTATAGTTACAACTTACATCATCAGGGATGTTGATTTTAAACGGCTTGATACTAGTGTCTTTTATGTTTGCAGGTCCCCACCAGGTGTCCTCCAATTTAGGCAGTGGCGGTACTTCTACTAAAGAATTATGCACTTTCAGACCAATAAAAGCAGTAATGGCGCCTAATACCACTAGAAAAACCACACCTTTTACACACATCTTCGTAGGAGGAACGATCACAGTTCACAGTCTCAGTTTCGGTACTATTTTATAAACAGCACCGGCTTGTATATAAGTATAAGTAGTAAAAATAGATAATCATGCTAGCCTTCATGAACTTGCATGAAAACGATGATGACTTGCAATTTGCTATAATTACCACGTAGGAGTAATCACCGTCTAATGAAGATATATAAAAATCACAGTTTTGGAATCACTGGTTGGATTTTTGTAAAATTATCTGTATTACGAAGGTGAATGATGATTTTATTTAGAAAATAATTACGAACTGTTTATATGAATTTTCCTGTGTTTTTTTGGGTCCAAAAATGGGCCTTTAAAAAATCGCATTTTTCGAGGATAAAAGTTTTAAAAATCACAGTTTTGGAATCGCTGGTTGGATTTTTGAAAATTATCTGTGTTACAAAGGCGAATGATGATTTTATTTAGAAAAAAATTACGAACTGTTCATATGAATTTTCCCGTGTTTTTTTGGGCCCTAAAATGGGCCTTTAAAAAATCGCATACTTTCTTAAGAAAGTAAAAACAGTTAAAAAATATATTTCATAAAAAAATTACAATTTTATCTCGATAATTCCTCTTGGATTTTTTCAAACCCTACGATAATTTCCTCCGCCAGTAATTTAGGGTTTTCCAGCGCTGGAAAATGCCCACCCTCTCTGTCGGAACTGTACACCAAATTGTGGAATTTGTCTTTTAAAATTCCGTCCGGTTGGTAGTAGATTTCGTGGGCGAACCTCGTACAACTCGTTGGTACAGTTGTTGGTATCCTAAAATAGAAAATAAACAAATTATATAATGTAGTTAATACAGTTGGCCGTGAATGCAGATTGTAGCATAGCAAGCTTATACCCTGTTTGGGTACTACAAGGTGAGTTCAAAAAGTACCTAGTTTTGTAGGGTGGGGCAAACTTTAATTGGGAAACATAATTTACAATATAAATTCATTTTGTTTTGAGAAATATTGTAAGTTAGACAAAATATTTATTTAAATGCTACAGGGATCTATCGACATATAAGTACTACCAGGAGCAATCAATAATTTACTTATATACTTACAAGTCAATTTGTAGCGAATATTGTTCCACATTAAAAGTATCAGCAAAGATCCTCATGGAGCTTGTAATGGAATTCGTCACTAAATAAATCATAACATTATCCAAAATGGCCGTAAAAGACAGTTTTGCATCTAAATCAAAATTCGATACATTTCTGTAACTCGCGTTAGTAAACGTGATGTATTTCTCCAACAAATACGCAGCTAAACCTACCGGGGAGTCATTTAAAGCAACGCCTACAAAAAACTATTTCAGTAAAAATACCTAAACTTCCCCCACCACAAATTAATAAATATTTACCTATCGTTTCCGGTTTAGTCGCCTGTAAATGCAGATACCCCGTTTCCTCCAAGTGAAATTTGTAAACATTCACAAGAGGATACAACTTGTGCGCATGCTCCTTTCGCACAATCAAACTCGGAATTAATCCCGCCAAAATCACTCTTAACTCCGAATAAATCGAGTTGGAATAGCACATGGTTGAGTGTAATCCATACAGTGTTACTGGATGCAACGTTGCCATAGTTTGAGCTAGTGCACCGCCTTCTGCATGTCCATGTACATACCAGCGCCCAAAACCAAGCTTAAGCATGAAATTCCTTAAAACTACTGCAAGTTGTGCTAGACCTAAACCTGGCTTGCGAGCTGGCGTGGAGAAACCCACGCCTGGAATAGAAGGTACAACTATTTCGAAGTAATGTTTTGACTGTTGTAGAAGTGGGATTAGTTCGTAGAAATCTCTTGGGGTGCCTGGCCAACCATGTAAAAGCAATAATGGAGCTGATTTGGGGTTTTTTAAATTTTCTGGCGGTTTTATGTGTAGATAGTGGATTTCTAAACCTTGTAGTTGGATGATGAATTGGGGAAATTTGTTTAGGTATAGCTCACGTTGGCGCCAGTCGTATTTTTCGCGCCAAAAAGCGAGGAAGTGACGTAGAAATTTGGTGTTGATTCCGTATTGGTGGTCGATGCCTTCGAGGGGAGGCGATAGGGTTCTAGGGGTTGATAGGCGACGGCGCAGGTCGTTGAGTATCTGTTTAGGGAAAGAAAAATTCGCTTAAGTTGGCACAATTTAATAAAGATAAGTTTTCCCGCCTTAAGTACTTAGAATAAAAAGTATCACCTAATAATTATTCTAATTAAAACCTGTTAGCTATATAATTTTTTTCTTATGTAAATATCGTTTAATTTATTTCAAAATATATCCAAGCGAAGCACAAATAATTGACGATAAATTATAATAAAACTCCACTTACCTCATCTGAAATATTTACTGTAAATTCCCTGATACCAGTTTCGTGGTCTGAAAAACGTCCAGGTCCCCACCAAGCCGTTTCATCCAAATTTGGCAACGGCGGTGTTTCCAAAAATTTCGTCACAATATAAGACAAAAATACTACAAATAAAATAGACAACAACTGCAGGAAAACACCCATGGTGAAGTTGTTTGTAATATGCTCTTAGTCGGGTCAAGAAGGCAGTAAAAGAAAAACAGTTAGGCGAAACTGGTAAGTTGATTAAATATCAAGTAGGTAGTGTTACCTAGTTTTGTTGAGTGCAGGCTGCATTTTGCGTGCAGTTTCTGTGGTGCGTGTAGTTTAAGATTATTTAATTTTATTGGAAATGAATAAAAAACACAATTAAAAATTGTAATTTTAGTTACCTAAATAAATTTCTGAAAAAAATTTTGTTACATGTGATTTTTTTATTGAATCCTTTAAAACCTAATTACTTAGAAAAAATTAAATTTTTTCAAATTTATCACAAAAATAACACGATAAATAAATTTTGACAAATTATTACAATAAAAAAATCACAATTTCTGTACTTAATATATAAAAAAGTAAGAAACACATTTTTTCTTAAAATTATTAGCTTATCCACAAACCCTGTACTTTTATATCGCATTTTTCAGTCGAAAACTTGTAAACTAGCGGCCAGTCCGCCCCTGTTTAAAAATATTACCCAAAACATCCACCAGATGTCACTGTTAAAAACTAGGGACATTTACGATTTTACGTTGCTACCCCTGTCAGCCGAACCTAACCTAAAAAAAGTCTCTGTGACAAGTTAGAATAAGGGTGAATTTTCCCTATAAAATTCTTCCGAAACGCTTTTTGTATATAACGGCTATTAGCACCTGCTATAAAACAACCAAGCAATCTTTATAAAATCATTATTTAACAATGTCAGTTGTAAATCTGGACGATTTAACTACAGCCCTCCAACATACAAGAGTAAGCCCTAGTGGCGTTAGTTTTGCAGGCAAATCACTCAAACTAAACACTGAAGATGACGGTAAGCTTGTGGTAAACTAAACGCCCGGTGAACACACTTTTAATTTTGCTTTTAGCCAAGGAACTTGTGGAGGCGATACAGAAATGTCCCGAGCTCCAGTATTTGAATTTGGAGGGCAATACTTTGGGAGTAGACGCATCCAAAGCCATAGCAGTCGCCTTGGAAAGCCATCCAGAATTCAAACGAGCGCTTTGGAAAGATCTGTTTACTGGACGGATGAAAACTGAAATACCCAAAGCTTTGGTAAGGATTTCCAACGATAATCCTCGCTCAGTGTACTCACTAATATTTTCCAGGAAAATCTCGGTAATGGTTTAGTAAAATCTGGTGCACAGTTAACGGAACTAGATTTAAGTGATAACGCGTTTGGACCTATTGGGGTGGAAGGTTTGGCGGCGTTGTTGCGCAGCCCGTCGTGTTACGCTTTGGAGGAGTTGCGACTAAATAACAATGGATTGGGGATAACTGGTGGGAAGCTCTTGGCCAAAGCGCTGACGGACTGTTATGATTGTAGTAAAAAAGCGGGGAAAACGCTAGCGCTTAAGGTTTTTATCGCCGGACGAAATCGACTAGAAAACGAAGGGGCTAAGGCGCTTGCTGCTGTTTTTAAGGTAAACTAAATTTTAGCACTTCGCCTAATTCTAATTTAATCCAAATTTGATTTTAGATAATTGGAACGTTAGAAGAAATAGCAATGCCCCAAAACGGGATTTACCACGTAGGAATCTCCGCGTTATCCGACGCCTTCACCCACAATCCAAACCTGCAAATCCTCAACCTAAACGACAACACCATGGCTAAAAAAGGCGCCGAAGCCATCGCCAAAGCCTTGCCCCACCTACAAAAACTCAAAGTAATCAACTTTGGTGACTGTCTTCTTAGAACATCAGGCGCCACATGTTTAGCCAAAGCCTTAACTGATAGCCACAGCAATTTAGAAGAACTCCTCCTGGAATCCAATGAAATCAAAATCAGCGCTGGCGTGGCCTTAGTTGAAGCCATGGCTAATAAAACCAAACTAAAGAATTTGGTGCTGGATGGAAATCAGTTTGGGGAAGAAGGCCGGACGAAATTACAAGAGAAACTGAAGACAATTGGGAAAATCGACACGTTGGGGAGTTTAAGCGCGGATGAAGACGAGGATGATGATGATGAAGAGGATGATAACAGCGATTTGGAAAGCGTAAGCGGCGAGGAGAACAGCGAGGCAGAAGACGACGTAGCGGAAGTTAAAACTGCTACTGGAGGGGTTTCTGTTGAGGTTGAGGAGTTTCTCCAGGCGCCTGGTTGGGAAAACTTCATGAACTTGGGGAATAATCGAATGGATTTACTGTTGAAAAAAGCCAAGGTAACTCGCTTAAACTTATAAATAAAATTTTCTTAAAATTATTTTACAGCCCACCGAAAGCATTGAAATCGATACATTTCTTCCCATCCTAATGAAAGTGGCAGCACTAAGCAATAGTAACAAAACCAACGTTGCGGAATCTGCACAGAAATGTACAGAACTTCTTTACAAAGAGCTGTTTATGTGGGCACAAAACTCCAATAGTATTTCACTGGTTAATAACGCTTTATTAATTAATTTAGGACTGATAAAGGTGCGATTTTCCCTCGAGGATGTTTGTGTTTTATTTAGGTATGATTTGTTTTAGAGCGAGGATAAAAAGTTTAAGCCTACGTGGAACTTGGAGGGATGTCTGCATAGTCTTAAGTGCGTTGTGCAGAAAAATTATGTTCCTGATTGTACAAAAAATACCGTTAAGGTCTTTATGCAAAGGTAAGAATAAGTTCTATGTTAAGATAGTTTAATTTATGGTTTTTTTTTAGGGAAGTCAGTAATAATGGACAATTTTTATCGGTAGTAAAAGAGATTTTGTCCAATTTGGATTAAACGAATATTTTATTTTACTAGTTTTTTTACAATTTTGTACAATATATTTTTACTTTTTCTGTAAATTAATGGTTGCGTAAGCACTTTAAAAAAGTAACAACTTAATAAAAATTAAATAAATTATTCTGTGTTTATTATTTATAACTTTCTTAACTGGGAAAATTTTTGTTACAATCTTCTATTCTTTAATTAAGATTTAATCCTTCAATTTATACAAATAAATGAAAAAGGGTAAATAATATAATTAAAACTTTGGCGGAGGTGCCGGTCTCCGAGTAATTTGTGTAACTGGCGCCTTCACCAAAATTTAATTCTATTATTTTGCCCTTTTCATGTGAAAGATAGTTTTTTTTTAACATACCACCAATTTTATCACTAAAACTCACAGTGCACTTATTACATTTTCTACAAAATATGGCGTTTTATGTCTACGGTAACACTTGTAAATTTTATAGAATTACTTTGGGGCACTCATTTTATAGATTTTGAGTTGCTTTAACTAGATTTTCAAAAAATTTTGCGATATCTAGTCGCGTTTTCTAGTTATGATGCCTCAAAGTCAAATAGATTTGGGATATTAGATATTTTTCTAGTTTTGTGATTTTAAGTCTATGGTAACACTTGTAAATTTTCTAGAATTATTTACGGGCACTCATTTTATAGATTTTGAGCTTCTTTAACTAGATCTTTAAACAATTTTGCGATATATAATCGCGTTTTCTAGATATGATGCCTCAAAGTCAAATTAATTTGGGATACTAAATATTTTCCTATTTTTGGCGTTTTATGTCTACGGTAACACTTGTAAATTTTCTAAGATTACTTTCGGGCACTCATTTTATAGATTTTGAGTTGCTTTAACTAGATTTTCAAAAAATTTTGCGATATCTAGTCGCGTTTTCTAGTTATGATGCCTCAAAGTCAAATAGATTTGGGATATTAGATATTTTTCTAGTTTTGTGATTTTAAGTCTATGGTAACACTTGTAAATTTTCTAGAATTATTTACGGGCACTATTTTATAGATTTTGAGCTTCTTTAACTAGATCTTTAAACAATTTTGCGATATATAGTCGCGTTTTCTAGATATGATGCCTCAAAGTCAAATTAATTTGGGATACTAAATATTTTCCTATTTTTGGCGTTTTATGTCTACGGTAACACTTATAAATTTTCTAGAATTACTTTTGGGCACTCATTTCATAGATTTTGAGTTGCTTTAACTAGATTTTCAAAAAATTTTGCGATATCTAGTCGCGTTTTCTAGTTATGATGTCTCAAAGTCAAATAGATTTGGGATATTAGATATTTTTCTAGTTTTGTGATTTTAAGTCTATGGTAACACTTGTAAATTTTCTAGAATTATTTACGGGCACTCATTTTATAGATTTTGAGCTTCTTTAACTAGATCTTTAAACAATTTTGCGATATATAGTCGCGTTTTCTAGATATGATGCCTCAAAGTCAAATTAATTTGGGATACTAAATATTTTCCTATTTTTGGCGTTTTATGTCTACGGTAACACTTGTAAATTTTCTAAGATTACTTTCGGGCACTCATTTTATAGATTTTGAGTTGCTTTAACTAGATTTTCAAACAATTTTGCGATATCTAGTCGCGTTTTCTAGTTATGATGTCTCAAAGTCAAATAGATTTGGGATATTAGATATTTTTCTAGTTTTGTGATTTTAAGTCTATGGTAACACTTGTAAATTTTCTAGAATTATTTACGGGCACTCATTTTATAGATTTTGAGCTTCTTTAACTAGATCTTTAAACAATTTTGCGATATATAGTCGCGTTTTCTAGATATGATGCCTCAAAGTCAAATTAATTTGGGATACTAAATATTTTCCCAGTTTTGACGTTTTATGTCTACGGTAACACTTATAAATTTTCTAGAATTACTTTTGGGCACTCACTTCATAGATTTTGAGCTGCTTTAACTAGATTTTCAAGCAATTTTGCGATATCTAGTCGCGTTTTCTAATTATGATGCCTCAAAGTCAAATTAATTTGGGATACTAAATATTTTCCCAGTTTTGACGTTTTATGTCTACGGTAACACTTATAAATTTTCTAGAATTACTTTTGGGCACTCATTTCATAGATTTTGAGCTGCTTTAACTAGATTTTCAAGCAATTTTGCGATATCTAGTCGCGTTTTCTAATTATGATGCCTCAAAGTCAAATTAATTTGGGATACTAAATATCTACGTATACAAAGATTCTATAACTAAATCTTCCCTTGTAGAACCACATCCCTAATATACTGCCTCCTAACTTTCCCAGTAGCAGTCAACGGCAAAGCAGTAATAAACTTCACCCCCGCTCTAAGCTTCTGCCTATCATCCACTCGCTCCTCCACATACTTCTGTATATCCTCCCCAGTAACATCCGCAAATCCCTCGTTAAGTATCACCAAAGCCATGGGATGATCACCGTCTTCCTCGTGTGGTATCCCAATAACCACTGACACTCTCACAGCTGGATGTTTAGCAATAACTTGCTCTAAAAGCGTAGGAGCAACATGCCACGACCGGTATTTTAACATCTCTTTAATGCGGTCTACTACATAGAAACAAAGATCATCGTCGTAGTAGACGATATCTCCGGTTTTGAGCCAACCATCCACATCGAAGTTTTCACTCGAGTCCAAGTTGTAGTAACCTGTCATGATGTACTTGGATTTGATGCGGAGTTCGCCACGTTCATTTGGACCACAAACTTGCTGAGTTTCCACATCCACTACCTAGAACAACAAAACTAAGAGCAAGATATGATAGAGTACTTTAGGTACTTTATATTGGATTCCAGGTATTGGTCGTCCAACTGACGTAACATTACGATGTAGTAATACAGTGTCTTTGAATCGTTTAAAATTGAAGGTTGTTAAGATTCCTCCAATCTCAGTTTGGCCATAGACTTGCGCCACGAAAGTACCCGGAAGAAGCTCGCGTAGATTCAAGAGTTGTGATTCGGGAAATAGCGCACCACCAGTGAGAAGTACTAGTAAACTTGTGGTGGAAATGTTGTCTGGACGGCCACTTTTATACATTTCAATCGCTTGAGATGGTGCCATAAAGAGATAGGACACCTAGGAACTTGAAGTGTAGTAAACTTATTGAAATTTTATGTACTAGAGCGTACTTTGTACTTATCGATTAGATGCCAAAGAGTAGGTGGTTGGAATTTTGAGCAAATAAGTCGGATTGTTCCGGAAAGGATGCTGCCGCTGAGGAATACAACGCTCGATATCCAGTAGAGTGATGCATATGAGAGTGTTACAGATGTTATAGCGCCACAGTACCTAAAGTAGGTAATAAAATAACAGCTAAGGCAAAAGATTTAAGTATAATCACTGGCCTAATTATCGTCAGTTTTTTTATTAAAATAAGAAATTAGTTCCTCATCTACAACGAAAATTTTAATTATTTTAAGGATAATATTTATTATATAGATTTTAACCTGCTTTAACTAGATTTCCAAGCAATTTTGCGATTTCTAGTTACGATGCTTCAAAATCAAATAAATTTGGGATACTAAACATTTTTCTAGTTTTGACGTTTATTGTCTACGGTTACACTTGTAAATTTTCTAGAATTACTTTTGGGCACTCATTTTATAGATTTTGAGCTGCTTTAACTATATTTTGAAACAATTTTGAGATATATAGTCGCGTTTTCTAGTTATGATGCCTCAAAGTCAAATTAATTTGGGACACTAAACATTTTTCTAGTTTTGGCGTTTTATGTCTATGGTAACACTTGTAAATTTTCTAGAATTATGTTCGGGCACTCATTTTATAGATTTTGAGCTACTTTAACTAGATTTCCAAACAATTTTGCGATATCTAGTCGCGTTTTCTAGTTATGATGCCTCAAAGTCAAATTAATTTGGGATACTAAATATTTTGTTAGTTTTGGCATTTTATGCCTACAGTAGCACTTGTAAATTTTCTAGGATTACTTTCGGGCACTCATTTTGTAGATTTTGAGCTGCTTTAACTAGATTTTCAAACAATTTTGGGATATCTAGTCGCGTTTTCTAGTTATGATGCCTCAAAGTCAAATTAATTTGGGATACTAAATATTTTGTTAGTTTTGGCATTTTATGCCTACAGTAGCACTTGTAAATTTTCTAGGATTACTTTCGGGCACTCATTTTGTAGATTTTGAGCTGCTTTAACTAGATTTTCAAACAATTTTGCGATATCCAGTCGCGTTTTCTAGTTATGATGTCTCAAAGTCAAATAGATTAGGGATATTAGATATTTTTCTAGTTTTGTGATTTTAAGTCTATGGTAACACTTGTAAATTTTCTAGAATTATTTAAGGGCACTCATTTTATAGATTTTGAGTTGCTTTAACTAGATTTTCAAACAAATTTGCGATATCTAGTCGCTTTTTGTAGTTATGATGCCTCAAAGTCAAATAAATTTGGGATAGTGAACATTTTTCTAATGTTGGCGTTTTATGTCTATGGTAACACTTGTAAATTTTGTAGAATTATTTTCGGGCACTCATTTTATAGATTTTGAGCTGCTTTAACTAGATCTCTAAACAATTTTGCGATATCTAGTCGCGTTTTCTAGTTATGATGCCTCAAAGTCAACTTAATTTAGAATACTAAATATACTTTTCTAGTTTTGTAATTTTATGTCTATGGTAACACTTGTAGATTTTGTAGAATTATTTTCGGGCACTCATTTTATAGATTTTGAGCTGCTTTAACTAGATCTCTAAACAATTTTGCGATATCTAGTCGCGTTTTCTAGATATGATGCCTCAAAGTCAAATAAATTTGGGATACTAAGCATTTTTCTAGTTTTGGCGTTTTATGTCTATGGTAACACTTGTAAATTTTCTAGAATTATGTTCGGGCACTCATTTTATAGATTTTGAGTTGCTTTAACTAGATTTTCAAGCAATTTTGTGATATTTAGTCGCGTTTTCTAGTTATGATGCCTCAAAGTCAAATTAATTTGGGATACTAAGCATTTTGCTAATTTTGGCGTTTTATGTCTACAATAACACTTGTAAATTTTATAGAATTACTTTCGGGCATCCATTTTATAGATTTTGAGCTGCTCTAATTAAATATTTTTATATTAATAAGTAAACGAACGAGACTAGATTTATTATAATTAAATTTTTGGTGAAGGTGCCGGTCGCATAATATTTTCGAACCGGCACCTTCACCAAAATTTCGACAGTATTAAACCTCATCTTATTCGTAATCTATTTAATATATTATGTACTTGGCTTTAGTGATATTAAATAACAATTTGAGCCGCCTTAAGACATTTAGCATACTGGAACTTTTCTTTAACATGACGATAATTGTAACATTTACCTTACTGACCCCACTTACAGAATAAACCGACCTTGACATCCCAAACCATAATGATTCAAACAGATACCTTTAGGTAACCCCGTAGTCCCGCTACTAAAGAACACCACAGCTGTATCAAACAAACTCGCTACTTCCACCGGTTCAAACTCCTCCTCCCCTTCACAAACCTCCAAATACTCATCAAACTGTTGATATTTGTCACTCTCCCCAAACACCACAACTTCTGATTCAAATCCAATATTACTCAAGGTATTCTCGATTAATTCCACTGCATTAGTGGAGACGAAGAATAGCTTGGGTTTGACTTGGCGTATTAAATGTGTGGTGTCAGGTAGGGATAGAGTGGGATCCAAAGAGCAGACTTTGATGTCGTTGAAGAGTGCGGCTATGAAGGGTACGCAGCTGTTCTTGTGGTTGTTGCTGCATAAGCAGATCATGTCGTCGGTTTGAAGGTTTTTGGATTTTAGTTTGATGGCTGTGCGGATTGAGCGGATTAGCAGGGAGGCGTAGGTGTCTTCTTCGGCGGTGTCTGCAAGGTACTGGGGGAAAAAGAATGTTATCTTTCTTTGATTATTTTCCACAAATATCCTCTATTACAGTGGTCTCAAAACTTTTTCGATCTCGTACCCCTAAGGTAGAAAAAATAAATAGTGCGTACCCCCAACTAATTAAAGACAAATTTATTGTGCTAAGTACCATTGCTAGGAGTATTATTTTAATAATGTCGTATTCCCATGTATCGACTCGCGTACCCCTTGGAGACCACTGCTATAGACTCCCTTAAAAAATGATGTGTCCAAATTTAGTTTTTGTGTCATTAAAACTGCAATAAAACTTTGAAAAATTGACAGATTTCGTTGCGGTTTGCAATTTTACAAAGAACCAAGTTAGTTTTACTAGAAAATTCAAACAGAATGAAAATCCTCTAAAAATTCCGGTTTTTATGGTATACTATAGACTCGCTTAAAAAATTTGTCCAAATCTCAGGTTTGTGTCCTTAAAACTGTCATAAAACTTCGAAAAATTGACAGATTTCGTTGCGGTTTGCAATTTTACAAAGAACCAAGTTAGTTTTACTAGAAAATTTAAACAGAATGAAAATCCTCTAAAAATTCCGGTTTTTACTGTATACTATATACTCGCTTAAAAAATTTGTCCAAATTTAAGGTTTGTGTCCTTAAAATTGTCATAAAACTTCGAAAAATTAACATCTTTTCTTGCGGTTTGCAATTTTATAAAGAACCAAGTTAGTTTTACTAGAAAATTCAAACAGAATGAAAATCCTCTAAAAATTCCGGTTTTTATGGTATACTATAGACTCGCTTAAAAAATTTGTTCAAATCTCAGGTTTGTGTCCTTAAAACTGTCATAAAACTTCGAAAAATTGACAGATTTCGTTGCGGTTTGCAATTTTACAAAGAACCAAGTTAGTTTTACTAGAAAATTCAAACAGAATGAAAATCCTCTAAAAACTCCGGTTTTTATGGTATACTATAGACTCGCTTAAAAATTTTGTCCAAATCTCAGGTTTGTGTCCTTAAAACTGTCATAAAACTTCGAAAAATTGACAGATTTCGTTGCGGTTTGCAATTTTACAAAGAACCAAGTTAGTTTTACTAGAAAATTCAAACAGAATGAAAATACTCTAAAAATTCCGGTTTTTACGGTATACTATAGACTCGCTTAAAAAATTTGTCAAAATTTAAGGTTTGTGTCCTTAAAACTGTCATAAAACTTCGAAAACGTGACAGATTTCGTTGCGGTTTGCTGTTTGACAAAGAGTCAAGCTAGTTTTACTAGAAAATTCAAACAGAACGAAAATCCGTTGATAATTCCAGATTTTATAGCCTACTACAGAGTCTATTACCTGGGCGATCTTTTTTTTGTTCTTCCTCATCGCTGTAAAATACGCATAACCCAAACTGCGCTGGATTGGAGCAAAAGTTAAAGGCGACAGGATTAAATGATCCTTGGTTAGCCGAACTTTATCGGTTACTAAATATAAATACACAAGAATATTTTAGCTTAATTAAAAGAAATCTAAGTTATTTTACCATCAAAATTGTTGTCCATTTTCCCACCACGCTGCAATAACTTGATCTTCAAAAACTCGCTGTTTAAATTAGTTATAAATGATTTGAAGACCATGCGCATTGTATAAGAAATTGCATGTTAGCAAGGATTGTTTTTTGTGGCTCAGTTACTACCCTAAATATCGTCTAAGCATATTATTAATTTTTAAAGTTCAGCGCATATACAAATTAAATGTTTGTGGGTTCTCACATTAAAAGTGCAGGAAATTATATGTTGAAGCTTATTTTTGTCTGCAATAACTCTACGGTGGTTTTAATATTTTATCAAACATTGATTTTAGAAGGATTATAGTATGAATATTAAGTACTGTATGGAAATTTATAATTTGAATGGCAACCTTATTTTTTTACTTAAAAATAAAGCGGGAAGGTCTCTGAAATATTAAAAAGCATCATTGTACAAAACTTAATTTTATCCATTATATTATTTTGGTTATTATGTACAGTATCACTTAAATTGAATTCAACTTAAAAATATAAGCATGGTATCATCAATCTCACTTCGACACATAGGACAAGTGTTAGACCCTCTACATATTTTCAAATAACATTGACGACATAAACATAAATGCCTACATGGTAACAATAAAATACTCCTGGGGTCATCCCTACAAGCCACACAAAGCCTATCCTCCTCATCATTTAGATTTATTAATTCCTGCATAGCTGAAGAATTTTTTCGTCTGCTTCTATAAGGCGATCTACTTCTAGTTGTAGCCCGTCTAGGAAGCGCTCTCCTCGACTGTACGAGTATTCTACTAGTATTATTTACCCTCCTAGGCCACCAACGCGTAACTCTAGCAATAACCGCGTCTCTGCTGCTGAGGATGAAGCCGGTAATTTCCTGGTGGTGCCGTAGGCAATAGTAAACAGAACAAACCCCGACTAGCACACCTAAAGACTCTTGCAAAGAAGCGTCTGTTAGGAAATTAATAAATTTTCTCGCTTGGGATTTCACGCCTGTTTTGGTCAAGTAAATCAAACTGAGTACCTCGTCGAAAAACACTCCGATAAAGTACGTGCCCATTGTACATAGATAAACTATAAATAACGGGATGATAGTTAGGAGGAACCACACCCCCGCACCGAATAGTAAGACTAGCTGTTTCACCCACATACACAAGTTTATAATCCAGGTAATTCCATTGGGGATAACGTTGTAAACTCCAGTCACAATTCGAGTAATTGTTTGGAAGCCGTGTACAAAACCAGCAATTACTATATAAACAATACCAAGTCCATTGTCCACAAGATTGATTAGAAACTGGAGCACTTGCTGGACACCATGAATAATATCCTGTAGAAATACTGTGAATGATTCCAGTAAAACACCGAAGAACAAAAGGACGTTTTGGGATAATTTAACCAAGGTTTGGATGAGGATGTTCGAGATTTCCACTAGAGTTTTTCCAACCTTTACGCTTAGTGATAAAGTGAAGAGTAGCGTAGTCCATAGTGCTTTAACACAAGTTGATATTGTTTGCAACATTTTAACAGGTGCGAGTTGGTTTCTGCATTATTTACGTTGAAAAGTGAGGTTAGGTTAAGTTTAACTGACAAACGCCGGGAGGTTATTCAAATGTTTAGGAAAATTCGCGTTGTTATGTTGGTGGGATTGTTTTAACACAGAGTTGGAGCTAGGATATTTGGGGCCCGTGGCGAGAATTAATTAATATCATAATTAACAATTAATTATTATCCCAATAAGAAAAATTATTAACAAATAATTAAATTAATGACGTTTCATAATTTTTTAACGTATTTTTATATCCGTAAATCGAATTTTTATAACTCAAATATTTCGATAATTACTAATAGCTAGTAATTGGATTTTTTTGGGGAAGTCCCAAAATTTTTCGACGCCGAAAAGTTTCCTAACAGCCAATTAAATTAATGTTTCAAATTTCCCACCAAAATATTTTTATATTCTCTAAATAATGAACTTAAACCAGGAATTTTCTATAATATGGCGCGAAATTTAAAAATTAGTTTTTACTTTGATTCCAAAAAAAAACTGCGCGAAAATAATTTTTAATTTTAATTTATTCCGTTCGTTTGTTTTGAATAAAACTCACAACATCTATTAATTAATACTTTAATAATTACCATCACAGAAAACTTAAACATCTACTTTATACTACATCAGAAACCCCTACAGATCCCCCCTCCTTAAAACTTCCCTTGCAGTACCATATCCTTAATGTACTTCCTCCTAACCTTCCCAGTAGCTGTCATCGGTAAAACTTCCAAAAACTTCACCCCACCTCTCAACCTCTGCCTATCATCAACTCTCTCCTGCACATGCCGCTCTATATCTTCACTAGTAACATCGCTATACCCTTCGTTAAGTACCACCAGCGCCATTGGATGGTCGCCATCTTCCTCATGTGGTACCCCAATAACCACTGATGATTTAACAGCTGGATGTTTAGCAATAACTTGCTCTAAAACTGTAGGAGCCACATGCCACGAGCGATACTTTAACATCTCTTTAATGCGGTCCACCACAAAGAAACACAAGTCATCATCGTAGTAGACTATATCGCCGCTTTTGAGCCAACCATCCTCATCGAAGCTCTCACTCGAGTCCAAGTTATAGTACCCCGTCATGATGAACTTGGATTTGACTCGGAGTTCGCCACGTTGATTCGGACCACAAGCTTGATCTGTTTCCACATCCACTACCTGCGGATAAAAGTGATGGTACTGGTTTAATACTAGATTGGTTTAAGTACTTTGTATTGTAGTCCAGGTACTGGTCGTCCTGCTGATGAAGGATTATGGTGCAACAGCAGCGTGTCCTTGACTTGCGTTAAATTGAACAACGTGAAAATTCCGGAGATTTCCGTTTGACCATAAACGTGCCCTACGAAAGTACCTGGTAGTACCTCACGTAGATTTAGGACTTGGGATTCAGGAAGTGATGCACCACCAACTAGAAGTACCAGTAGGCTGGTGGTGGAAATGTCGTCTGGACGTCCACTTTTACACATTTCAATTGCTTGAGATGGTGCCAGGAAAATATAAGAAATCTATGAACGATTTTAAAGTAGTACTATTATATCGTGGTAATAGTAACGAAAGCTTACTTGGTACTTATTGATGAGATCCCAGATAGCAGCTGGTTGGAATTTGGAACAAATCACTCTAGCTGTTCCAGAAAGAATACTGCCAGTAAGGAATACTACAGCAGATATCCAGTATAGGGAAGAGTACGCTAAGGTAACAGATGTTATTACCCCATAGTACCTAAAGTACCAAATAATTAAAACCCATACTAGTTAGCTAGTTAAACTTTTACTTACACAGCATTCCAACCTTGACAAACCAAACCATAATGATTCAAGCAGATACCCTTTGGTAAACCCGTGGTACCACTACTGAAGAACACCACAGCTGCATCATAAACACTCGGTACTTCCTCCGGCTCAAACTCATCCTCCCCTTCACAAGCCTCCAAATAATCATCAAACTGTTGATGTGTATCACTCTCCCCAAACACCACAACTTCTGATTCCAATCCAAGAGTACTAAGAGTACTCTCGATTAATTCCACTGCATTAGTGGAGACGAAGAACAGTTTAGGTTTGACTTGGCGTATTAAATGTGTGGTGTCCGGTAGGGATAGAGTGGGATCCAAAGAGCAGACCTTGATGTTGTTGAAGAGTGCGGCTATGAAGGGTACGCAGCTGTTCTTGTGGTTGTTGGTGCATAAGCAGATTAAATCGTCGGGTTGTAGGTTTTTGGTTTTTAGTTTGATGGCTGTGCGGATTGAGCGTTGGAGTAGGGAGGCGTAGGTGTCTTCTTCATCTGTGTCTGCGATGTACTGGAAGGGGAAGAAAATTTAGTAATGGGACATGAAAATAGAGCCGAAGAAAACTATGATAAATAAAATATTTCGAAAACTAAAGATTGTTATCTATTTCAGTAAATCTCACTTTGTTTACATTATTTATTTAAACAACGTTGCATTTATGCAACATAATAATAAATACAGTGGTTTAAAGTACTAATCTTTTTCTAGAATCTACACAAAGTAGCTTAGTCATTTATACACTCTTATATTTGAAATTACAATAATTACAATAAAGTGCAAACAATCGTTGCATGCAGTGTTCAATAATCTGACGTGCATAATTTAACCTTTACCTGAGCAATCTTCTCTTTGTTCGTCTTCATGCACGTGAAATATGTATAACCCAAACTGCATTCGATTGGTTGATAAGTTAGGGGTGATAGGATTATGTGGTCGTCGATAATTTGAATATTATCGGTTCCTATACCCCCAAAAAAATTTTAATGTACACACAACATGTAATTATTGGAAATATTCTAAATTTACCTTTTAAACCGTTGTCCATTTTCCCACGCTTCAGCACCACGTGAATCTTTTAAACTTCTCTTTGATCAATCCAAAGTAGGTACTTATAGATGTTTTTGAAGACCATGCGCAATGCATATAAGAAATTGCATATTAGTATAAGGACAAAATTGTTGCCTCTCAGGACTCGTAATATTATTAACAATTATTGTTAAAGTCCAATGTAAATTATTTTAGCATACACGTCGTGTTGGTGTAAATATTTAATTGTAAATTGATTTCCGCCTGGATACAAGGAAATTAATACCGTATGAATATTGTATGACCATGAGCATTATTATTTGAGTTTCAGTGGTAAAACTAGGTGACAATAAATAAAATTTTATTATTTAATCCTAACATAAAAAAGAAAATTACACAAATTAACAATAATTAATATATGGAATAGGTTCAACAATAAACGCTAATGGCGGAATCGAACCATTAACAAAACAACAAACTAGAAATCTACAAAATACTACTCGTCATCGTCTTCATCATCATGGGCTAAATGGAAGCGTTTTGGTAGAGTATCTTCTTCACTTGACTCGTCATCCTCATCAAATCTACCAAAAAAATAAATCAATCCCCCGAATCATCTACTCAATTATCATACAAACCTACGTCTGTGTTTTCCATTTTTACCCTCACGATGAAGCCTCATAATACTATCCACTTTATTATCCTTGGTCTTACTACTTTTCTCATGAGCAAACTTAGTGCTGTATTTGACTTTTTTCTTATGAACCACCTCTTCATCATCATCATCATCATCATCGCTGTCTTCATCATCATTCCCACAATCTTCATTATCGCACGAATCGTCTTCATCGGTTTCTTCGTTGGATTCTGAGTCGCTGAATTTTTTTTTGGCTTCGCTTCTTTTAGGTTTTTCAGTGGACTCATCTGAATCATTTATTTGGCGTTTTTTGGCTGGTTTGTCTTCGTCTTCTAACTGGCGAGGTTTTTTGCCGTATTTCTTTGGTGGTTTTTCGTCCTCTGTTTCGTTGCTGTCTCTTGTAGGTTTTTGTTTCTTGTGTTGTTTTAATTTTTTCGGGGTTTCTTCAGACGTGTTGAGCTTGAAGCGTTTTCCCTGGTTTTCTTCACTGGAGTCTGCGTTTCTGCTGTTTATTTTACGTCTTATTGACTTGGAGACATCGTGGGTTTCTTCATTAGTGTCTTTGTTCTTTTTGCAGTCTTTACCATGACATTTTTCCGGTTTGTATTTTGCAGGTTTATAATCTTCTTCCTCACTCTTTTTATACTTGGATTTTTCATGCTTCTTTGAATATTTCGAATATTCTTCACTAGTATCACTAGTGTCAATTTCTTTCAGTTTACCTTTTTTTTCGGCGTTAACATTTAGAATGATTGCACAACAAAATACTGCTAAAATGGTGTAATATAAACACCTGAAAAAAATTTCATGACTTGACAATAATACTTATCAAGAAAAATTTTCTTACCTCATAATGAGTTATAACGAGACACAAACGTTGATACAGACAGTTAAATAGAAAATAGTCCAGTATGATGGAATAAAAATCCTATAAGGAATTGTTCGTAGGTGTTTACTTTTGAGGAAAAAATAACAAGTTCTATTTACATGGAAATCAAACAGAAAACATATTTCAACACTAGTTAAAGACTAATGTGAATAAACTCGCATCCTCGTGCTAATTATGTATTTACAACAATTTTTCCCGTCGATTTTTTTATCATCATACGAGTACGACTATAAATAATGTTTTCACCCACACAAACTGTCTAAGAATCTACGGTAGATCTACCAAAAAGAAAAATGACTATTCAGATTATATTCTTATTCACTAGTTATAATAAACTAAAAATTATTAGATAATTTCCCAAACGGTTTTGTTCTGCTCCTTATTTCCACGGTATGTGGAAATGAGACGGGGCTAGAACGTAGTGAGGATATTTTTAAAATCTGGCAAAGATCTCAATGGTGACGTCCACAGCTTTGCTATAAATAAAATTTATTTTGTCGGTGCGCACTGAACGTGTGTTAAGTTTTTCAAGGAACCACCAGTATTATTTCGAATAAATCCTGATAACAAACAGTTTTTCCTACAAAAAATATTCCATAGTTTTAAGTGAGTTTCTTGTACTTAGTGCTTTTAAAATTAATGCTTTAAGCTTTGCTACTAAAAAATTTAGTTCATTGCCATTTTTTTTCGACTGTAAGGTTTAAGGTTAATAACACTCTGTATGTAGGCTGCTCTGCTTATTGTGATTCATTTTTGGCCAAAAACGCAATTCTACTCACTATAGTAGCAAGCTGCCAAAACTCAACAACGTCTTAATCAAACAACTATTAATAGCCAATTCTTTTGTGTGATTAGTTGTTTTTCTTTCCCAACAAAATTTCCCTTTATTCGTCCCAAAATAACTCTTAACACGTAGTTAGGAATTGCTTTTCTCATGATTACAATTTATTACACCGTGATTTTTTCCAAATGTTTTTCTGGCAAACATCTACACATTTTTTCCGTCCAATAACACGTCACCCTGGCTAAAGATACATCTTTGTGTTAAGGAAACAAAATGGGAAACGTATCCAGTGAACACTCCGAAAGACAAGTCGAAGATATTTGGTGGTGTCCAAACAACATGGCCACAAATAACAATCCTAATCCAACTAGTTCTAGGGAACTAAGCAGTGAAAACAAAGAGAAACTCAACGAATTCAAATTGGAACTTGCTAGAAAACACGAGAAGCGTAGAGAAATCATCGCGGAGAAACGCAAGGAAATGCAGGAGTTACGTGAAGAAGTTGCGAGTTTACGCCAGCAGTTAAAACATGGCAAGCTTGAAGATAACAGTGAGGAAACTATGGAACTTGAACGATTACGACTAGAGAACCTCGAGTTGAAACGCCAGTTGGAAGAAAAATGTTTCGAACGCTCCAACTACGACAGTCTCCAAGAGAAGAACAAAGAACTACGCGTTAACATCGCACAAATGCAACTGGAGCTGCAAGAACTCAACACAATCGCCATAGATTTTGAAAAAGAACGTGAGGAGT
This sequence comes from Pediacus dermestoides, assembly GCA_963942485.1. Lineage (NCBI taxonomy): Eukaryota > Metazoa > Arthropoda > Insecta > Coleoptera > Cucujidae > Pediacus > Pediacus dermestoides. The sequence goes on along the minus strand of OZ012630.1, from coordinate 1,328,049 downwards.
ACCAAGCCCACGTGGTGGCGTTGAAAAATGTCATAACTGTCTCCAAGCAAATGCTCCAGATTCGCGAGGTTCAATTAAACGAGGTAAGCAAATTTTTATCACCTTCAATTACCTAACTAAAAACGATTTTCCAGCTCAAAGAAAAAATCACCGACATTGAAAAATCTTTAGAAGGCAGGGAAATGCATATTTTATCAGAGGATCTACGCAAGGAGTACGAAAGACAGTTGGAGAACATCAAGAATTTGCGTGTGTTATACGAAGAGCGTCAGCGTTCCAACGCCAAGGAGAAGGAAGAGTTGAACGCGGTTTTGGATCATGTTAGAAAGAACGTTCAGGAGGAGCAAAAAAAGAACAGGTTAGTTAGGTACTCCATCTCACTTAACAATTATTTACTATATAAATTTTCCTTATTATAGCGAGTTCGAAGAAAGAATTCGGGAGCTCGAAGAGGAAACCTCGACAAAGTACGATGAAATCAAAAGCCTGGAATCGAATTTAGGACTAGCTAAAGCTGAAACCCGTCAGTGTCAAGCGGAATTATCCGTCATCAACCAACTCTTCTCTGAGATTCTCCTAGGTTTCAACAACTCCCAAGAAATCGATTTGGACTCGTTGAAAAATCTGCTGGAGCAACACCACGACCTTCTACAAAACATCGTGGTAAATGAAGTTTCCTCCGAGGTTTCCTACGCGCTACCCAAAATCCTCCTGGATTTAGTCCACAAAGCCAATAGTAAAGTCGCTGAAGACAAAGAGGAGGAACCCCAAGCTGCTGCCTTGCATCAAATGCATAGCACCGAGGAAATCATGCAGAACTTACCAAAAGTTTGGCGAGTACTCATAGAGCTGCTAAGCCATCAACAAGCACCCTTCAACAACTTACCGGAAGAGGAATCCGACGAAACTCATCCGTGTTACAAAGTTGTGGAGACACCGAAAGGTCCTAGTTTAGTTTTGAGCGTCAGCCAAACCTTCATAAGACTCAAGGATTTAATTCTGGAGAAAAAATCGTTGGAAAAGGAAACTAACCACTTGAAGCAGTTGAACACCCACTTGGAAACTCGCCTGCAGGACCAAGAGAAGCGCTTGGAAATGGTGTCGAGTGAACTAACAAAAACCTGGCATGTGGTTGGTACGCTTCAAAAGCAGCACCAGTTACTCCACACCCAGGAGAAGATTTTACGGTATGAGCTAGCGCAAAAGCGTAAGTTGTTAAACACGCTCAAAGAGGAATTGGAGTATAGTCGTGAGAAATGGCAGCAGGCCAGGGAGAAGAACTCCAACACGGAACAACAGTGGAAACTACTACGCACTGAGTTCGCTTCTAGGAGGAATACAGTGACGGATGATTGTAATAACAGTAGCGTGGAGAGTGGTTACAGTGATGAACGGGAGTATTCTAGTGAGGAGGACGATTTATCTGAAGGTAACAAGAGAAAGCTGGAGGAGAGTACAAATAATCAGGAAATGAAGACTGAAGAAAGTACAAAAGGTGAGGGGGAAGGTGTGGTTAAAGAAGAGGAGGAGGAAATAAATCAAGCTTTAGAGGTGGAAAGTCAAGTTCTTGTAGAAGCTTCCACCGAAGAAACTCAGGAAGATGTTAACAATACTCCTACTCCTACTGTTTCCAGTGAAGAACTTCCTCAGATCATAGACTCAAATTCTACTGAAGGCGCTGCTGCCCCTAGCCAAGCTCCCCTTGAGGTGAAACCAGTGAGAACTTTAGAGGAAGTCCTAGCAGCTCGCGAAGAGCGACTCTCAAGACTCGAAGGTCAATGCCTTCAACTAGTGACAAAAGTAACGAATACTTCGAATAAAAGTGTGGTTATATCAAATAAATTGGACGATTTACATGAGGCTTATGGTGGGGATAACAAGGAGCAAGCTAGTGGTGCTGGTGAGGCGAGTTCCAGTAGACAGTCTGATGAGGATAAAACTGGAGATGCTTAGTCTTCAAATATTTATTTATAATGTGGAATTTTGTTTCATATAAATGGTTTTTATATGTTTATTATTTATATTTAGATTTTGTATTATTAATCTATGTTTCTTAACCTAAAATAAAAATATTGTACAATTTTTAAAGTGGTTTCAGTTTCGCTACGTAAAATTTTAATTAGGATCACAACATTACAGCTCCTTGTTGACGAGGCACAATTATATTATTTTTCATAATAAAATTTCTACGATATCAAAACATACTTATTTGTTTATAATATAAGACAGTTTATTGTAACATCAGATGTCAACAACCGTTGTAGTTTGCCCTCAATCTAGAACATAAAGACATAATTGAAGAGTTTGATTTATGATTCCAATAATAGTAAATAATGACTCGACGATTTTAAAATAGGTATAACGTAAAAACAGGCTTCTAATATCAATAATAATCACCGACAAGAATTCTTTGTCATGATAAACACTATTAACAATACTATAAATACCATTGAACTTTTCAAGCTTTCACTTTACAGTGAAGACAGCAACATGGTGCTAACTATCGATAGTGGTGAGTACCAAAATCTTGGAGATGGGCACCTAAAAATATCGTACGTATTTCCAGACGGGTACATAAACGATCCCAAACAGCACATCATTAAAGGTGCTACTATGGATTATGAGCCATCTTCTTATGGTCTGGGTTATGAATATTTCCACTGCATGAAGCGTAACTCCAACAAAATCGCTCAGGTACTTCCAGTAGTAAGTACTTATCTTCTAATAAAACCCCCTTGTTTACAGATAATCGTAGATTCAAATGAAATCGACTACTACCACTCGTTCCTCCAACGATCCATCCGAACAGCCCTTAAAATGCGATCCATAGGAATCCAACAAGATGACATCGTTTCCATTTGCTCCTCAAACCACCTTAGTACCTCGACACCTTTCATTGCATCTCAATTTTTAGGTAATCGAGTAGCCTCACTGGACCCTGCGTTACCATCTAAAGAAATGTCATACTTGCTATGCGAAGTCCATCCTAGAATCCTCTTCGTTTCCCCGGAGGTACTACCCCAAGTTGAGGCAGCTATCCAAGACGCGAATATAACAGTGAAACTTGTGGTTTTTGGTACTAGTTGTATCTATGATACTTATGACGATTTTCTGGTACCACATCCAGGGGAAACTGCTTTCCAACCGGTGGAACTAGATGATAATACACGTACAGCTGTTATTTTTTTCAGCAGTGGTACTACTGGCTTCCCCAAAGGGATTTGCGTAAGCCATCGAGGTATGCTGTTGCAGGCTGTTCAAGGGATTAAGCACTGGAACGCGGGAAATTCCTGTCAACTATCAAACTACCAGTTTACTCCTAGTGTAGTCAATCCCCAGCAGACAGTTTTCCTAGCTTATACTTCGCTGTATTGGATATCTTGTGTAGGAATCATAAGCCGTTGTATATTCGGCTCGGAAATCCGCTTGGTTTCCAAGGAATTCCACCCGAAAAGCTGGTTAGAACTAGTGGAAAAATACAACGTGACTTTTGCTTTTGCTCCTCCAAGCCAAGCATCCGATATTTTGGAAGTTATCACGACGCCAATACGCAACACTAGTTTAAAGGTACTGCTAACTGGAAGCGCTATAGTTACCATGCAACTAATGGAGGATCTGCGAAGATATTTTCCTGAAACCTTGATACTACAAGCTTATGGGCAAACTGAAATGTCAGGGATAATCACATCCTTCAATACAGATAATCCAGAAGATATTCGAGAGCAACTGGCAAAGCCTCTATCTTGTGGAAAACCACTGCCTGGGATTTCTTATAAGGTACTACTAACCTAATCTTTGAAAATATACAATTACAATTTAAAACCAGGTTGTAGATCCTGACAGTGAGGTGATTTTGGGTCCAAATCAACGTGGTGAACTCCGCTGTAAATCCCAGCAAGAAATGAATGGGTACTACAACAAAGACGCGTCTTCAGCATACGATTCCTCCGGGTGGTTGCAAACTGGCGATGTAGTGTACTACGACGATACTCACTGCTTTTACATAGTTGACAGGATCAAGGAAATGTTCAAATATAAAAGCTGGCATATAGTACCGGCGGTACTGGAAAATATTTTATGCAAACACCCCGCTGTTAAAGAAGCAGTAGTTGTGGGAGTACCACACGAAACTGATGGGGATCATCCAATGGGCGTGGTGGTACTACACGGGAGTTATACAGTGACTGAAGTGGAATTGGAGCGGTTTGTGGAGGAGAGAGTTGGAGAGGTACAACGATTGCGAGCTGGTGTTAGAATTGTCGATGATATTCCGAAGACTTGTACTGGGAAAATTAAAAGGCGAACTGTTAGGGATATGATTCTTGTTAGTACCAAAAATATATAAATAAAGAAGTAATTTGTGTCGTGTCTAAGTAGTACCATAATGATAATAATCATTAATTAACGTTTGGCTAATGGTTTTAATAATGAGCACCTATACGACGTTGTTAGTATCCACGAAAATGTTGGACGATTCTGGTGCGTAGTTAAACCTACTAAAAAATTTCTTAAATCATTTAATAATTTTTAGAACCCCCCATTGAAGATCATATAATCAAAGGTACTGAATCCAAGTATCAGCCACATGAAAACGGTTTAGGTCACGAATATTTCTTCTGTATGAAACAGTACGGCGACCACATAGCCCAAGTAAGTACCGGTGTGTCACCAACTCGTGACATACCTTATACTAGGTACTACTTCCAGTTTATTTAGATTGTAGTGGATAACAACGAACCAGACACCTTCGACAGTTTACTACAAAGATCCGTGCGAACCGCACTGAAAATCCTCTCGTTAAAAATCCAAAGCACCGACTTGATAACAATTTGCTCCCGGAACCACATCAACAGCATAGTACCATTTATCGCAAGCCAGTTTCTTGGAAACACAGTAGCTTACTTGGATCCATCACAATCCCTCACCGATATTGTATACTTGCTAGGACAACTAAAACCAAAACTGATGTTTGTTTCGCTTGATGTCTTGGACATTGTCGAGAACGCCCTAAGGGGAAACGAGAATTTCCAAACTAAATTAGTTGTTTTTGGGCCAAGCGATAACCACCAGGATTTTTCAGAGTTCCTCTTACCACATCCCGATGAAACTAGCTTTAATCCTGTGGTTATTGACGATAACACTAGAACCGCCGTTGTTGTTTTCACTAGTGGTACTACAGGAGTACCCAAAATCGTCTGTGTTAGTCACGCTAGTTTAATGTTTCGCACAGTTCAAGCCCTTCAGTACTTTCGCAGGGGTTTGGCTTGTAACCTGAGCAACCACTACATCCTTGGAAAAACCACCACACCAGCAGTTTGTCTTGATTTTAGCCCCTTGTGTTACATTTCAAGCGTAGTACTGTTAACTCGTTGTTTATTCACTGGGGAAATTCGCTTGGTTTGTAATGATTTCAACGCCAAACTTTGGTGGAGAATCGTGGAGGACTACGGTGTGAATTTTGCTTTTGTTGCACCAGGACAAGCTGTGGAAATCCTGGAAGCAGTTTCGGAATCTGTTGAAGGAACCCAGTTGAATCTGTTGATGACAGGAGGTGCAGCAGTTACCGAAAAATTAGTCAATGATCTAAGAGAGGTACTTCCGTGTAGTGTAATGCAAACTTATAGTCAAACGGAAATGGTTGGTATTGTAGCTGCTTTTAATTTGTCTAGTCGTGGAGATGTTAAGCAGCTAATGGCTAAGCCGTTATCTTGTGGTAAAGCAGTACCGGGTGTTTGGTATAAGGTTAAACTAAACAAATTTCCTGTTTTATATTTAAGTACTGATTTAAACTATTCTAGGTAGTAGATCCTGTTACTGAAAGAAACTTGGGTCCGAATCAACGCGGGGAAATCCGGTTTAAATCCCCTTATATAATGAATGGGTACTACAACAAAGACCTAAGTACTACTCTGGATTCTTCCGGTTGGTTCAAGTCAGGCGACATTGGATACTACGACGATGACCACTGTTTTTTCATAGTGGACCGCATAAAAGAAATATTCAAGTACAAAAACTGGAACATAGTACCCGCAGTACTGGAAAATCTCCTTACTAGCCACCCAGGCGTAAAAGAAGCAGTGGTAATTGGAATCCCTCATGGTAAAGACGGCGAACACCCAATGGGTTTAGTGGTACTCCACAAGGACGCTCAAGTAACTGAAGACGAGTTGGAGAAGTTAGTCGAAGAAAAAGTGGTGGATGTCCAAAGACTACGCGCTGGAGTTAAAATTGTCCAAACCCTCCCCAAAACTCACACCGGAAAAATAAAACGAACCACCAGCAAGCAAATGATCGTTAACAGTTTACCGTCATCAAAATAACAAAGCAAACATTGGAAATTTTGACAGATGTTGTGTGTCAACTTCAGTTGCCGAAAACGCAGGAAATTGTCCCACTTTATGAAATCAGAACTGCGCCCAGACGCCCCAAATTTTATTCCACCGAAAATAACGACGCCATCGACATCACCAAAAGGACCACAATGTTCACGGTACTCCCGACGGTCCGTTAGGCACTCCCTGAATGTTCCGACTAGTCCAAGGGCGATATTGGGCAATCAGTTGTCTTTTCCCAGGGCGATCCTTGGACGCAAGAGCGATGATGGTGTTGCTGATGGTGAACATGAGTTTATGGATAAGGAGTTTGTTTGTATGACGAGGAGTTTTCGGAATATGACTTTGAACAGTGATAATAGTTGTGAGGGTTATGCTTAGTTGATGAGTGTAGTTTAGTAAATTGTTGGGGTTTTGTGTTGGTTGTAGCAATAATTATGTATATAATTTATAAATAGAAGTTGGAATTAATTGGTTGGTTATTATTATAGGTAGTTATAGGTACTACATTAAAATTTACTTAATATTAGAATGAAGTTTTAATTTTGCCTCCAAATTATCAATGACAATAAAATTTAATTAAGCTTAAAGTTATAAATAACTAGTTCAAATATTAAAGATTAAAAGATTTCCATTTATTTGGTAAAACTCGCATGGAACTGAAGAGCAACCAAAACATAAGTCACAACATTTCCAGTTATCTAAAACAGGACACAATTCTTGACTATTTTTGACTATTCTTCAGTGCACATCTACTTACCGAAGCTAACAAACCTGTTCCCACTGTAATGATATCTGAAGGATTCAATTCTGGTTTCTGTATGGTCAAAGTATTAATCAACATTTCCACCTGGCAAAAAAATTACTATTACATTTTGACAAAGTTTCTTTAGAATAATTTTCACTAAACCTGATTTGCTTCTGCAGGGGTAAGTTTACTAATTGGATACCGATACAGATAGGAAATAGTGTCATCACTCTGTAACCAAATTACTAATTAAAATCTCTTAAAGAATGTCGAAGAATCGTACCAAATGTTTTACGCGATACGCCAAAATACAAACAATACCAACACTAATATAGATGAAGTAACATTCTTCAAGGTTTAGAACATCATAGGCATTGACTTCAGTTACTAATACGACATAATTGTAGTACATATAGGCGTGTACCGTAACATAAATGGTGTAAACAAAAGTAGCTGTTATAGAAAAGATAGTGATAGGCGATAAAATATGGCGTTTATAGTTCTGCAAAACCGCCATGTAGAACCGCCTCTGGAATTGAAGACGCTGCTCAAGGGAAAGATGTCGATATTTTGTGCGAAGCACCAAGCGAATGGCTTTGAAGCTACTTTTGAAGGCTATTTCGTACACTGGAAAAATAATTATGGCCATCATGATCAAACTTAAAGAGATGAAGAAGTTCACTGCCTCGCCCAGGAATTTCAGGATTTTAAACACGATCCAAGTGTCGTTTTGTCCTGCTATTAACTCGGTGAAATATATTCTAAAAGCAGCAGCAGTACAACCAAAAACTAAGAAACAGGACCATCGATAGAAAATTGTCACTTGCATTTGCGAGAAGATAGTATGAATTCCAAACACTTTTCTTTTGTCTAATAACGCGGAAAATCCATTTAGTTGTTGGAGAATAGCAGGACTTTTCCAGAGTATCGTCAGGAATACAACAGTGGTATGAATTCCGTTTACTATATTCAAAAACGAGTTCATCATATTTTTTATTGGTAGCTTAGGACGGGTCAAGTCGATGATGTTCAACACTAGGCACATTTGAGAGAAGATATTGAAGAGTAAACAAAGCATTGTATAAAATCTGGATGGGATGAACTGGGCTTTTTTTACATGATTCGTATGAGGACATAACACTTTAGCAATGCAGTGTACAGGAGCACCAAATAGAAATAAAGGACGAAGGGCGCACACTAGACAGTTGCTGGAGGTTTTGGTGAAGAATTTTCTAATAGTACGATGCATTATTATAAACTGAACTCAGTGTCTGAATGTTTGTCGGATGAAATAGTCGAACGATTTAATTTAATGCGAAGTATATTGAACAAATAAAATAGATGAGGCTTCATTTAGATATAATTTGAAAAACATGATAAGATATGCAAGATGCCATAAGATAAAATTTTGGTCACTTTAGTATAAATGTGAATGTGTGGTCATAAAAAAGACTAATAATTTCACTTTTCTTTGTTGGAACAAATCTACTGTAGATTCGATGACATAAATCAAGACATTATTTTCCAAAAACAACTGTTATGTAAGTATTATGTTCATTTCTATTTAGCTGCAAACCTTCCAACAAGGTTCTATATTTTTATCACATTTTTATTGTCTTGCATCATTAAATTATGTTAAGGTTTTCCCCCCACTACCTCAATCCTTAGAGAGTTACCTACTCTTTACCCTTAAGCAACTTTTAATTGCTCAATAGTTTAGTTGCCAAAATAGAACATGCAACACTGAAATTTCCATAATTTTGCAACTAAACTGTTGAGCAATTAAAAGTTGCTCGCCTTAAACAATATTCTACTCACCATGTACGTCATTAAAATTTTTTTTTGTAGCCCAGTGATTTTTATCACATTTTCATTGTCTTGCATCATTAAATTATGTTAAGGTTTTCCCTCAACTACCCCAATCCTTCTTAGAAAGTTATCTACTCTTTACCCTTAAGCAACTTTTAATTGCTTAGTTTAGTTGCCAAAATAGAACATAGAACACTGAAATTTCCATAATTTTGCAACTAAACTGTTGAGCAACTAAAAGTTGCTTGTCTAAAAAATGTTCTACTCACCATGTACGTCATCTGATGTCCTCCCCAACACAAATTAAGCACCAGAATTATGCAAAAAGTACTTTCGATCAAACTGGCATAATCCCTTAACCCAGACAACTTGCAATCCCTTGCAACTACCATATACAAAATATACGAATGCACCATAACGAAGATAACAAAAACAAAACTGCACACTGTTAAAGTTGTAGTGTACAAACTACGAATGATTGCTGAATAGGTTCCAATAACACACAAGTAAAACATACGAAAATTTTTCAGTTTTACTTGTAAAGGAATATGAGAGATTATTTGGGTTTGAGATTGTAAACTGTCACGAATTGCTTCCATGCACATTTCCAACATCAACCCCACAGATTTGTAGATGCCAATCAGGGACGTTAAGAATAAGAATCCATAGTACTTGCAAATTACTAGAGCAAGTTGCAGAAATATTGTAAGAATGTTCTTTGGATTATGAATATGATAAATAAAGGACATCAGCAAACTTGCAGAGGCGCCTATGCATAAAACTCTAATAAACCTGGCAAATTTTATCAACTTCTTATCAACAACAAGACCTGGAATACCAAACAATTCGCCTTTTGAAATCAACATAATCAAACCTTCAAAATAGAGCAAGACTCCTTCCATAGACAAGTACATGGTGGTAATGAACATAAACGTCTGGAACATGTTCACAAGATGCAAGGCTAATTCCATAAGAGATTTCGCATCAGTTTCTATAGTGAAATCATAGATCGCTACAGCAATTCCCAAGACTAAAAGAGAATTAAACACTAGTGAATAAATTAGAAGAATCTTGGAGCGTTGAAGGTGAGGTTTAGATACTGGATCCACATGAGGACATTTCAGAAGAGCCATGCAGAAGGAAGTGGACCAAATATTGCAAATTGGTTTTAGAAGGCAGTAGTAGCAGTCGGTGTTAATCATTTTGTGGTAATTGATGATGTGTTGGGGATTTCCAAAATTGTTTTAGATAAAATCTTGTAATACCTACACCATCATTATTGTAAGGGCGGATGATAATTGCTTTTAAATTGGGGGGAAATAATGGAAAGATAATTTGTTTGTTTTGTAGTTTAGTTGCCACTCTAGCCATCTTGAAAATAAGGGTGCTATCTTGGCTGAAATATCTTATTTTTTAATTTGTCGTAAATTATTTTTGACCGAAAACCAAAAATGCTTCACCTTATTTTCAAGATGGTGGCCAATGAAAATAAAATTTTTAAAGTTTTCCTTTATTTGGAAAAAGTCGCATGGAACTGAAGAGCAACCAGAACATAAGTCACAACATTTCCAGTTATCTGAAACAGAACACAATTCTTGACTACTTTTGACTATTCTTCAATGCACATCTACTTACCGAAGCTAACAAACCTGTTCCCACTGTAATAATATCTGAAGCATTCAATTCTGGTTTCTGCATGATTAAAGTATTAATCAACATTTCCACCTGCAAAAAAATTTATTTAGGCCAGTTTCTTTAGAATAATCTTCACTAAACCTGAATTGCTTCTGCAGGCGTGAGTTTACTAATTGGATACCGATATAGATAGGAAATAGTGTCATCACTCTGTAACCAAAATACTAATTAAAACCTCTTAAAAAATCTCGAAGAAGCATACCAAATGTCTTACGCGATACGCCAAAATACAAACAACACCAACACTAATATAGATGAAGAAACATTCGGCAATGTTTAGAAAGTCATACGAATTGACTTCAGTTACCAACACGACGTAATTGTAGAACATATAGGCGTGTACCGTAACATAAATCGTGTAAACAAAAGTAGCTGTTAAAGAAACGACAGTCACAGGCGATAAAATATGGCGTTTATAGTTCTGCAAAACCGCCATGTAGAACCGCCTCTGGAATTGAAGACGCTGCTCAAGGGAAAGATGTCGATAATTTTTGCGAAGCACCAAGCGAATCGCTTTGAAGCTACTTTTGAAGGCCATTTCGTAAACTGGAAAAATAATTATGGCCGTCGTGACCAAACTTAAAGAGGTGAAGAAGTTCACTGCCTCGCCTAGGAATTTCAGGATTTTAAACACGACCCAAGTGTCGTTTTGTCCGGCTATTAACTCGGTGGAATACACACCAAAAGCAGCAGCAATACTAAGAAAAACTAAGAAACAGGACCATCGATAGAAAATTGTCACTTGCATTTGCGAGAAGATAGTATGGATTCCAAACAGCTGCCTTTTGTCTAATAACGTGGAAAATCCATTGAGCTGTTGGAGAATTGCAGGACTTTTCCAGAGTATCGTCAGGAAAAAAACAGTGGTATGAATTCCGTTTGCTATATTCAAAAACGAGTTCATCATATTTTTTATTGGTAGATTAGGACGGGTCAAGTCGATGATGTTCAACACTAGGCACATTTGAGTGAAGATATTGAAGAATAAACAAAGCATTGTATAAAATCTAGATGGGATGAACTGGGATTTTTTTACATGATGCGTATGAGGACATAGTACTTTAGCAATGCAGTGTACAGGAGCACCAAGTAGGAATAAAGGACGAAGGGCGCACACTAGACAGTTGCTGGAGGTTTTGGTGAAGAAATTTTTAATAGCACGAAGCATTATTATAAACTGAGCTCACGTGTCTGAATGTTTATCGGATGAAATGGTTGAAAACGATTTAATTTAATGCGAGGTGCATTGAACAAATAAAATAGATGAGGTTTCATTTAGACATAGTTGGAAAATAATTAGATATGCAAGATGTAATAAGATAAAAATTTTAAAGTAACTTTAGTATAAATATGAATGTGCGATGGTCATGAAAAAGTCAAAAACGATAAGTAGTACTAGAGCAAGTTGCACAAATATTGTAAGGATGTTCTTTGGATTATGAATGTGATAAAAAAAAGGATATAAGCAAACTTGTACAAGTAGTGCACCATCATTATCATTATTATAAGGGCGGATGATAATTGCGTTTAAATTGGGCGAAACACATGGGCATAATGGAAAAATAATTTGTTTGTTCTGTAGTTAAGTTCAGAAAATTTTGACTATAAGATTACATTTAGGTATATTAAGGTAACTGTACTTACCGATATGGTGACGCTATTAAGTCCAAAGCAAAGCACCAATGCAACACCTCCAACCACTACAGCTTCAACAATACTATAATCGTCATAAAATTCAACTTCAGTCATCTGCACCAAGTTCACGTAGTAAACGTAGGCATGAACCCAAACAAATACAACAAACACAAACGATCCGACTGTTAAAAATGGATTTATAACATTGCCGAAATGCCCGGTAAAATTATGAACAATCGCCAAATAATACCGATTTAGATACGTGAGCTTCTCTGTAAGTGGTACAAAAAAATACTTCCTGGAGGAATCCTCTTGGAAAGTCTTGCGTACCACTTTATAAAACTCATCGAGTTTCGAGTGGTAGAAGTTCAACAAAAACGCGAATAAGTTTATCATGTTGGAACTATAGAGGCGAAACAAGAAGTTTCCGAAATGTTTTATTAGGAACCAACTGAATGCTCCCTGGTTTTGATTTTCTGATGACACCCTATAGAAAAACTGTAGGACGTTTACTAGAAAACCCAACAACGAGAGGTTTCTCATGATCCATAAAAACTTTTTCAGTTTGTCATCCAGCATATCCACTGAGGGTATTCCAAACATTTTTCTGGTTTCATTCAAGTACAGCAGACCTTCGAAGAAGAGCAAATGGTTGGTGAGGTGGGCGTATGTTGAGAATAAAAAGATACATGCTATGAAGAAGTTGGATAATTCTAACACTAGTGCCATCCAGGTTTGGAATTTTGCTTGGTTATTTACTGAAGTTATTAGTTCGTTTAATGTGGCGTAGGCTTCGAGTAGTACAAAAGAATTAACTACCATGGAGTAAATTAACAGTAGTTTTGATAGGCGAAAATGGGGTTTTGTGAGTTGGTTTTTATGGCGGCATTTTACGTTTGCAATGCAGGTTGAAGTGCACCAATATTGGAGGATTGGTCGTACGAGGCAAAAAGTACAGTTATTAGATGACATTGCTTTAGAATAAATTCGATTAAAATGAAATTATTTTTGATGGATTACTGTATTAACTGAAATGACTAATAAATCAATAATGTCTATAGATTCACGTTCGTGACAAATTATATTATAATAAACCCGTACTAATCGTTTTATAAGTAATAATCAAACAGAAATATCATAATTGCTGAATCTGGTACTATTTGGAAATAACTGGGGTATATTTTTATCGATAAATATGGAGACATCATAAATACTGTCATTTCGCTTTAAAATAAATTGTTTTAACAAAATTCCAACCGGCGCTTCCAACACTGTGATTTTTAAAACAATTACCTCAAAAAATCGGATTTTATAAAATAAAATTGTGGCCACAAAAAAACGCAGAAAAAAATTCATGTAAACACTTCGTCCCAATTTATATCGCCAGGATTTCACCAGTCGATAGTTTAGCGAAAATTAAAAGTGGTTTGTCTAATAAACTATGGTCGAATGTTGCTTCCTTTTTGACGTACAGGCCATTAAAGAAAATAAATTATTTTAAATAATTTGCTATAAATCAATAACAAAAAAAGTTAGCCTTCTGAAATTTTTCACAGATCTTTTTTTTGTATTCTCTTATTAATAGTTGCAATTATTTTATTTAAAACACAGAGGCGTGCGTACGGGTATCTTCAAAAACATTTTATTGAATAAAACGTACGCCACTGGTTTTTTTTGCAGCACCAATATGCACCATATCTATATTATATATATTATAGATTTCCCCAACAAAACAACGCCACTGTATTTGCCACTCATTTATATTCCCAAAGAGCATATTGCTATTTTTATAATGTTGATAGAACCAACACCTGAGGTGACTTTAATATACGTAACAAAATAGTGCACTGACAAAAATATAACTGTGCACTATGAGCAACGATTGCTAAGAATAGTTACACTATAATGGTGATTTCATTCAGGAGAAAAATAAATTGGATTGTTTGGAATGATCGAGGAGCATAAACTTTACTGATGTGTGGTAGGTAGGAAATTTAATTGGGTCAAATTGGAACCTTGAGGATATTATTGGATTCGCATATTTTTGGAAAAATCTCCAAGAATAAATTCTCCAGCAAGTTTATCACACTGTAAACTATAATATCACTATTATAAATCACTAATAAAATATTAATTAATAGTTTTTAGTTGACATTTATTCATAAGCACCAAACCTCTCTAGGGGCGTAAGTGAAGCTCCTTACCTCCCGTTGTTTTAATATTTTGGTAAAATCAAGTCCCTATCAACAAAGTCGTCTACTTACTGAATCAGTAGTGGGAAAAACATTTTATTTGCCATAAATAACCAATTTATTAATGATAAATAAACTGTGTCGCTGTCGCATAATATTATTTATTTGGGAATATTAAATATTTATTAACCAGCAGTAAATATTTTTCTCACAATCAGTAAGAATCAGTTTTTGTGGGAATCTTGCTGGTGGGTACTACGCGAATAGTACCGTAATCCGAAGTTCAATAAAACCTCAAGTGCCTTCCCAGTCACATAATTCCCATGTGTGTGGGTCGATCTGTAATTCAATAAATTCTCCAACTTATAAATACCTACGGTTTTTCTGGTTTTTATTTTTAGTTGAAGTTACCCCTTGTGTAACGCTTCCCCCCACGCCCCTGTGCATGTGGTTCTTGAACATATGCCACATGTTAACACAACACACGCAGCATAACAAATATTAAACGCATGCGTTAGTGGCTGGTTTAAAATGCAAAAGCGCTCTTATCTGTGATTAACGACAAATAAATAATTAGTTACATTTGGTTTTTTTTTATTTGGTGACTGAGTTGAAATTTAGTTTGATTTGTGTGGAAAAATGTTCGACGATGTCAGGAGAAAGGTGCGTAAAATAATTTTGGAATTATTATTATTTAGTTTTTATAATTTTTTTTATTTTGTACTAAAAACCTAAATCGGTTTTTGATTTAAAATAAAGATGAGTTTTAAAATGTTGCAAAAGGAAATTGTAAAATTCCTGTTTGAATCATGCACGTCGTGGGAGGTGCAGGCACATATTGGCACTTTGCTTATAAATAACTTTCAGCAACAATAGATATGACTAAAATATTTTAAAAAAAATTCTATAGTTGATGATTATAATAGTCAAGCAGCTACAATAGTTATTATTTACCAATTTGATAAGTCGCAAGTTCAACAGTCAAATTTAATCGCTTTTTGTGATAAAAACTTTAATTTCTCAAAGTTAACATTTTTGACAAACATCAAAACAACATAATTTGCCACAATAATTACTAATATATCAAATGAATCAGACCATTACAAAATTACATGTAAATACTTTAGAAATTTTTACAATGGAGTAGAGAAACATTTAGAGAAAACTGTGCTAATTTATGAGTAATTATTACTTTTACTTTTATATAAAATCTTCACAATGGTAATGGTAAAATACAAATTAAAATCATGGAAAAAAATATAAAAGTGTGCAGAAATTCCTCAATTCCACAGCGGCGCAACCCAAAATTTATTTCTAGGGTGCAAAATACAGAATTATTCTCCTTTGTAGTATGAACCGATTTTTTCATAATTTTTTCCCAGTTCGAAACTGATGGCTTCGCCGTCATCGAAGGCTTCCTATCCCAAACCGAAGTCGAAACCCTCAAAAATGAAATCAACAACTTAATAAAAAACATGCCAGGGGAATTAAAGCGCACCATCTTCAGCACTGTAGACTCTGAAGCACAACAGGTAAACCACCTTTTCTTCCAATCCAATACACACTTCTTTCTACAAATTTTTCCAGAATAAAGACAAATATTTCCTGGAGAGCTCAGATAAAATCAGCTATTTCTACGAAGCAGGCGCTCTAGGCCCCAACGGGGAACTCCTAGTGGAACCGGAAATATCCCTCAATAAAATAGGACATGCCTTGCATGAACTAAATCCGGTGTTTAAGAAGTTTACCCTGGATGAACGAGTAAAAGAAGCGTGCTTTCAATTGGGTTATCAGGAACCCGCTGTGGTGCAAAGCATGTATATTTTTAAGAACCCTGGAATTGGAAGTGAAGGTAATAAGAACCCAAACAATAATTCTTGAGTTTTACTACTTGGATTAATTTAGTGGTGGCCCACCAAGATGCCAGCTACTTACACACAGAACCCCTAAAACTTATTGGGTTCTGGATAGCATTGGAAGACGCCACTTTGGAGAATGGCTGTCTTTGGTTTGCGACCGGCTCGCATATAAGCGGCGTCCACAGGAGGTACATCAGAAATCCAGACAAGAATTCTGAGGAGTTACTGATTTACAATTCACCAGCGCCCTACTATCAAAAAAGCAATTTTACCGCGGTACCAGTACCGAAAGGTTTGTGGGAATTTTTTGGGTTTGGTCGAGAAATAATTTTGCGGTTTTAGGAACTTGTGTTTTGATTCATGGACAAGTTGTGCATTTTAGCGAGCAGAATAAGTCGCAGAAGTCACGACATGCGTATACTTTCCATGTTGTGGAACAGAAGAATACGAAGTATTCTGCGGATAATTGGATTCAGCCGCCGAAGGATAGAACGTTTTTAAGTTTGTATAATAACTAATTGTTATGATGATGTATTTTATTAAAGAATTGTTGTTCAATATATTTTTAAATAATAGATTTTAGGTAAATAATTATTTGTTTTTATCGCCCAAATTAAATTTATCTAATTCCGAATTTTACGACAAAAATGTGATTTATTTTAGATTTTTGACTACTATTTTACTACTCACTTAGTAAAATCTCCCGGTATAAAATCACATTTATTTATTCATTACTAACTGTCCCCCGCGGGCTACGCTCCACGATAGTTTTGTATTTTGCGCCGTTTTTCAATAATATGGTAAAACCCTACATGTGGCGCCATCTCTGAGTCAAACAGAATTTCTGTTGTACCAAAGTTTACAGAGAACTATTTAAAGCGTATTGTGGCGTCATCTAGCACTAAAAGCTTGAACACAGTAAAATAGGAACCTGCTACACCTACAACAAAACATGACAATATCATGACAACCAATGTGATAAATCAAAAGGTACTAAATTATTATTATTAAATAAAGCGAATTTACAGACGATTTTAATTTCTTCGGCTTATATTTCGTTATTCTAGTGTTCGTTATCACTGAATTGAGCGTTAGTTTAAAGAATTTAATTACTAGGGCCAGCTCAGTGTTTCCTTAATTTTTCGAGTGCGCAGGCGCCCACCTATGACATGACATCAGCTGTTAACAAAGTTTAATGATTACTTTTGGGAATAATATTTTAATATTAGTTTTTTTAAGTTTCTTCGCCTCATATAATGGAAGGCAATAAAGATGAAGCTGAACGTTGTATACATATCGCTGAAAAATATATAAAAGAAAAATCCCGTGTTAAAGCTGAAAAATTCCTGCAAAAAGCTGAACGTTTGTACCCAACACAAAAAGCTAAAGGTACAGTATAATTTACCATAATCCAAGCAATTAGCTAGTGTTTCGTAGATTTACTACTGCAAATCAATCTAATGGCGCCCACTGAACCCGAAACAGACCAGCCACGGAAGCGCAAACCCGCTCCCAAAACACCCGAACCACCCCCAGCCCCCGAGTACACCACCGAACAGGAACTCGCTGTTAAACGCATCAAAAAATGCAAAGACTACTACGAAATACTAGGCGTGAATAAAGACGCCACTGATTCGGATATAAAAAAGGCGTACAAGAAACTAGCATTACAAATGCATCCCGATAAAAACAAGTGCCCTGGTGCATCGGAGGCGTTTAAGTCTGTGGGGAATGCAGTGGCAGTGTTGACTGATCCTGAGAAGCGAAAACAGTACGATTTGTATGGTTCGGAGGAGGATAAAGTGAGCAGTAATATGCATAGGCACTACGGGCCTACTCGGGGGTTTGAGTCGGAGGCCACTGCGGAGGAGCTATTTAATATGTTCTTTAGTAGTGGCTTTAATGGGTCTAATGTATTTGTACGGCGTGGGGGGCGGTGGCAGAGGCAAACCACTAGTAGCCAGAATGAACATCATTCAAGGCAGCGAGAGGTAAGCAGAAGGTTTTAGCTACGATATTTCATCCTTAGCAGTTTTTCCGCGAATTATTAGTTTTTATTGATTACGTGTTTTAGCAACAAAGCAGTTACACTGTCTTTATACAACTTCTTCCGATTATACTGGCCATCTTCCTGTCCATGGCGTCTAGCTTCTTCATTTCGGATCCTGCGTACAGTTTACAGCAAAGTCCGTAAGTGTTTCTACAGAAAAATTAGTCTGTTGAGTTTGTCTTCATAAATTATTTTCTCTAGGAAATACCCGATAATGCGACGAACCCAAAACCTGCAGATTCCCTACTACGTCAAGGACAACTTCCACTCGGAGTACCAAGGATCAGTGCGCCGCTTAGAACTGTCTGTGGAGGAAGAGTACATAACAAACCTGCGCCACGCCTGCTACCGAGAGAAAAATTACAGTAAATGCCTTTCTTATATCTTTTATAAAATATACGGTGCCCTATTGGCGCTCGTTTTATTCCTACTAAAACTGATGGGTTATGCTTTGGAAGAGTTTCCGGATACATTCTAATTTGTCTGTGATGATACTATACTAGCTGTGTTAATATACTTTGCGTTTACGTTTAGTGTTTTAATTTAATTGATTGGGGAAAACTTTTTTGCAGGGGAGTCGATGATTTGGAAGGCTCGAAATTTCGGCGATCGTGAGGTGATTCAGAATGCAATGAATATTAAGATGCCTTCCTGTGAGCAACTGCAGCAAGTGAGAAACCACGGATAATTTAATCATTACCTATACATTATAGAAAAATTTATATTGGAGCATTTTGTTGGATATGTATTACATCTGTTAATTTTATTATTAGGTATTGTTGTTAAATTTTGGATTTGGGTCACAATAGACTTTAGTCGTTATTTAAGATCCTGATAGATAATATTTCGATGATTTTCTGTGGAAATTAACCAAAGTTGTGCAACGGTTTTGTGGGATTTCACAACTTGAATTATGGATTTTTAAGTTATTATGATGAGTGTCCACAATATAGCATTATTTACACGCATGATCTAGTCAACAGGAATTTTATAGCTATAACTAAAATTATATTATAAAATAATACACCTCGATACTAAAAATTGCAAGAATATATTGAAATTTAAGAATATGTTGTTTTTTAATTTTGTTATATTTCTTTAACTTGCAACAGAAAATTCTCTTCCCAATCTTTAAGTAAAAATATCTGATGTGCTCAACACATGACTTTCTTATACGGATAGTACAACAATTACTTTTCCTAAAGAAATTAAGTTAAATTTCTTGTAAAAATCGTGTTTCAATTTTGAGCGTTTCCAGCAATATTCAAATAAATTTCGGAAGTCTCTCTCGCACTTATTGCAATACGCATAAATCTGTCCTTGTCCCACCGAATTTTACGACAAAAACCAATGTTTTATTTTTTTGGAATTTTTTTTGACAGAATATCAAAAAAAAGTTCAAACAAAATTTGTTCAAAATTCAATTCTAAATCAATGTTAAAGAAAAAAAAATCTCATAAATTGTTTATTTTTCAAGATATTCCTAAAAAACCTAAAAATGTCTTCAGGTAACTATCACTTGTTTTTGTGCTAGATGAAAAACATTGAATGTGGCACCCACAAATTTGTTCAAACTCTTAAATATGAAATTTGAATCAAATCCGATAAGTCGTTTTTGAGTTATGGTGGATACAGACAGACATCATGGCGAAAATAGTCAGAATGGATTCAGGGGCCCTCGAAATCTCGAAGTCGAAAAAAATCACGATTACTATACTTCCTTATAACGTGTGATTCTTTAAATTTCCATTCTAGGTAAGCCTTGGAATTTAAACGTACGCGCCGAATTGATTCATGAGTTGCTGTCAGTTTCAAACAACAACCAGAAAACCTAACCTTTTTTGACATTTAAAGAAATGAAGTGTAATCAAAGACATGAATTTTTTTTCCACCGCCAACTCAGAATGGAAATTTAAAGAATCACACGTTACTTCGTATAAGAAAGTAAAAATTATTTCTAATTTAAGGGTCAAGTAAAAAAAAATTGTTGCACCACACTTGCATTTTATTGGATCAGATATAGAATAATTACAAAATACATTGTACAAAAACACTTATCCAGTTAGGTATTACACATCATACATTATCAGATAAAAGCGTTTAATATGTCCTTACAAATTTATCACTGCCTTATTGCCTATAAATTGGCAGCATAGTTCTTGTTTTAAAATTAATAATTATTGTTAGTATAGAAAGAAAAAACATTCCTGTTAAGCTTAATATTAGTTACATAATTATCAGAATCACGCTACGTTAATTAACTAAAAACTCTTCCAGTAAATAAAAATATCGTAAAATTGTCTGATTTACAAAAATAAAATATGCGTAGGTAAAACCAAACATTAGCCTCTTCACTGAGATCACACAAAATTATTTAAGTTTTATTATAATACTAAAGCCGGCGTTTATCCTAAGTTAACTCATAACTTCATCCAAATTGCATAGTTGAAATATTTCATACGTTAATAATTCGTCTGGTTAATCCGAGTCACTATCAACTTGCGCCGAGCCTTTAATCAACAAAGGCGTACAAGTTTTATCCTCTAACATGCCGTGTTCTACCAGGAACCCTTGAACATCTTCTGGTTGAAAATCATTGCCCAAATCATCGGAAATTCGTACGAAATTCCCAACTAAATTACCGGCTTTGTATATGAGAAGAGCTGGAACACCATCGGATTTAAACTGTTTACTTATACCGGCCTTTGAGCCCATAATACAACAGAATTTGGCGTTTTCGTACAGTTTACTTAAATCGGTTAAACATGCGTTCATACTGCGACAGGCGTCGATGTTATCCTCGTAAATGTGGATGATAATCGTCACTGATTTATGTTCCTTGTCGATGGCGTCTAGAAACTCCTGTCCACTAGTTAAAACCACCAATTTACCTGTATGTAACAAAAATTAATTTACAGTTAATTTCAAGTTGAAATTTGGCGTTTATTACCGAATTTAATATTGTGGTTCGTCTGCTGCATCATCTCCTGCATCCGCTGTTTCTGGTAGGTCAACAAAAACTCATCGCTAAGCAAATCTGCCAAATCCGGATCCTCCAAAGCGGCCTTCTCGCGCTCCTCATCCAAAGCCGATTGCACTGACAGCGTCAACTTTTTCATCAATTCCACCTTCTCGCGTTCATCTTGTGACTGTTTTTCACTCTCCAACTGTTTGTATCGTTGCCAATCTTTAATCACACCTTTTGGTCCAGTATTTGTCGATGTACCCTCCCACTTGTTGGGCTCCTCGGTTAATTCAGGCGATGAGGGTTTTTGAGGTGGTTTGCCTGTTGATTCCGAATCGGAATTATTGTCACTGTCGTCTTCGCTGCTGCTGCTGCAATAATTGTGCAGTTTTTCACCCAAAATTTTGTCCTCGAGCGTTGCCATGTTTGTGGTGGGTTTGCGGTAGATTAGCACGTAATTACTGGATTATTGTAAGAAGACGATGTTGTTATTAAGCCACTTAACTAATTTAAACATAACAGAGAAGTAAACAAAATAATTGACGTTTGACAGTACTGACCTCTATATTTTGACAGGGCAATAACAAGTGTTCATAGAAAATATATTGAATAGAACTGTATTGGTGTATGTGTATACCTGGCTGCCTATTTTTAGGCTGAAAACGAATTTTTTTATTTTATTGTTTAAAATATGGTTTCATTAATCACAACACATTAAACGTGTTTTAATTGGTTTCGACAAACAGAAATTAATTCTGAGGTGTTTTAGAAATTTTAAGTTTTATTTTTTCTATGGTTAATTTTAAGCGGTAAATTTAAAATTGTTTTGGCTTGCATTAAATTTATTACAACTTGAACGTTTATCTCTCGCCTTTTTACTACATATTACAAATTAGCATAGATTTTTATTAGGTCAGATAAATTCCTGTTATCTTCATCAGACAATCTAATCTCAATCATCCAACTTTTCCGTGTTATAGGATATTTCAAAGTAAAACTGTAGAATTGATGATTTATCTAACAAATTCCACAAATCGATAATTTCTAAGGAAATCGTGGATTTATTGAAGGTAAATGTGTGCTCAAAAAAAATTTACGTCATTAAATTCTTTATTAAAATACCACACCTCTCAGAGAAATAGGAAATATTTGCATTTAGTATTAAGTTTAAAAAATTATCAAATGAAACTGATATATATCTTCCATCACAGTCCAATTTTCTTAAAGATTTTTCACTCCGCTTTCCACATAGTTCAAAAATAAATCCTAGAAATTAAAAAGTATAAAATATTATAAGACATTGTTTGGTTTAGACTCATTTTCTAAAATTAGAAGGAAAATGTTTATAAATATACCTGATTTTGAAACAGCGTTAAACGGTAATTTAAAATATGTAAATAGTTTGCAGATACATGCTTTCGTTGAAAAGTTACAGCACTTTGAAAGTTGGAGGAGATTTTTAACACCGGCGCATCCACCAAAATTTCAACGACTAAAACTGGCCGTTATTTTTATAAAAAAAATTGTATTACGATCTAATTGTTCAAGAAAACTACTAAAGTAATAACTGCAATTTCTGTATTTCTTTTTTAGCCATGGTTTTCATGCATTCAAAAATTATTTCTATAAATTAGGGGACAGAAAAAATTGAAATGTTGGAAGACTTGGTTTAGACTCATTTTCTAAAATTAGAAGGAAAATGTTTATAAATATACCTGATTTTAAAACAGCGTTAAACGCTAATTTAAAATATGTAAATAGTTTGCGGATACATGCTTTAGTTCAAAAGTTACAGAACTTTAAAAGTTGGAGGAGATTTTAACACCGGCGCATCCACCAAAATTCCAACTACTAAAACTGTCGGTTATTTTTATAAAAAAAATTGTATTACGATCTAATTGTTCAAGAAAACTACTAAAGTAATAACCGCAATCTCTGCATTTCTTTTTTAGCCATGGTTTTCATGCATTTAAAAGTTAATTCTATAAATTAGGGGACAGAAAAAATTTAAATGTTGGAAGACTTGGTTTAGACTCATTTTCTAAAATTAGAAGGAAAATATTTATAAATATACCTGATTTTGAAACAGCGTTAAACGGTAATTTAAAATATGTAAATAGTTGGCAGATACATGCTTTCGTTCCAAAGTTACAGCAATTTGAAAGTGGGAGGAGATTTTTAACACCGGCGCATCCACCAAAATTCCAACTACTAAAACTGTCGGTAATTTTTATTAAAAAATTGTATAACGATCTAATTGTTCAAGAAAACTACTAAAATAATAACTGCAATCTCTGCATTTCTTTTTAGCCATGCTTTTCTTCCATTAAAAAATTAATTCTATAAATTAGGGGACAGAAAAAATTGAAATGTTGGAAGACTTGGTTTAGACTCATTTTCTAAAATTAGAAGGAAAATGTTTATAAATATACCTGATTTTGAAACAGCATTAAACGGTAATTTAAAATATGTAAACAGTTTGCAGATACATGCTTTCGTTAACAAGTTACAGCACTTTGAAAGCTGGAGGAAATTTTTAGCACCACCAAAATTCCAACTACTAAAACTGTCGATTATTTTTATTAAAAAAAATGTTACGATCTAATTGTTCAAGAAAACTACTAAAGTAATAACTGCAATCTCTGCATTTCTTTTTTAGCCATGGTTTTCTTGCATACAAAAATTAATTCTACAAATTACGAGACAGAAAAAATTGAAATGTTGGAAGACTTGGTTTAGACGCATATTAGCAAAAAATGTTTATAAATATTTAAAAGAGGGTTAAATGGTTATTCAAAATATGTTAACAGTTTACAGATATATTCTTTCGTTCCGACGTTATAGAACTTTCGCCGGAGCAGAATTTTAACACCGGCGCATCCACCAAATTTATAAAACCGGCTCACCTTAGGTAGGTGTATAATAGTAGAAATAAATTAATGTCAAAGGTGAACGAATAAAAACGTGTATTTAAATATATTGATGTTTTATATAACTGAGCCAAAAGTTTCTTTCGTTGTTATAAAAATAATTCCGATCAATAACTGTGAAAACCGTAAGAATAAGAAAAATTGCAATTTTATACAAATTTTTATGTTATCTTTAATATTATTGCTCAAGTACTCCTTCCGTATTTGTGTACTTTTCCGCGAACCAAATATTATTGTTATGGAAAAAATCACTTTACAGAAACTAAACTTGTAATTATATCATACTTTTAATCATCGCTCGTGATGAGCTTTAATTTATGTTATCATTCAAGTACAAATACACCAGAACCACTCAGGTTCACATCCTGCGAAAATATTGATTCATTTTAATAAACGTTCATTTTAATCCGTTATCTATAATATATTGATAATGATAATGAAACTGAACGAATAAAACTACTTGGATATTATTTAAAGGTTTCAGTAAAGGCGCGTGCGTTTCAGTTAACACACGGCTATTTTCAGTACGATTTTATCCTAACCTAGGTTTCGTTTAATACAGTGACCAAAATTTTGTTTGGATTAGTTTAATGAGTTAAATCCTAACAGGTGAGATGAGTTTTTAATTAAAACTATAACAAATCGCTTTTTTCCTTCATGGTCACTTTCATTGATTTCCTACCACAATGCGACCATCAGTCGATATTATTAAATTTTCCAATTATTAAATATTGTACAGTAAGTAGGTAATATTTACACAAACTCAACTATCTATACCTGCGTGCTTTACAATAGATAAAAACATTTCGCAGATTTATCCCATCAGATCAAAAGATAAAACGAGTTCAAAAAAATGATTAATCTTCTTATCTATACGAACCGTCATGGTATTGTTAACATAACTGGCATGTTTTAGTCTCTCGCATTTTGGTATGTAGTGTAGGTGTCAAGATAATAACTAGAAAAATTGATTGGGTGAGTGAGGGTGTTAAAGTTCAAAATTATCAGGTGAGATAGTAAAAAATATGTATCGAGAGTAGGGTTGTTTTTCTGAAAACAACTTGGACTTTGCGAGGTCAAATAAAATTCAGGATAATGATTATTGATTCATAAAATTCATAACACTCCATTTTTAAGAGTAATTTAGATGAATTGTGGCCTAATTATCATCATCAATAAAGTTGACGAGTATCACTGAAGAAAAATATTGACGTAGGTCCCTTAAAATAGACTTTTTGGGTGTTCTCGCTCCATTATTTAAATTAAGCAAATAAATGAGTATTTTAGTAATTGAATAGTATAGTGAATATACTAGTTTGCTTTATCGTCACAAAAGCGATAACTTAACTGAAAAAACTAATATGGAAGATAATTCACCGAAAAAAGTCAATTACGAAAATTGTAGAGATTACACAGCAAAAATTTATTAATAATTTTTATAATTGTCAAGTAGTACACGTAGATTTTAATGAAATTGTTCAAATTTTTCATTTTAAAACATCTTATGCTTCGAAATTTGATAGTGGTTCCAAAACTACTAGATTGTGGTAGAAAATAATTGTGTCGTGTTTTTAAAAAATCGTAGTTTTAGAAGTACTGCTCGGATTTTGGTGAAATTTACTTTGTTATAAAGCTAGATGTTGGTTTTCTTACTAAAAAAATCATAACGTTATTGTCTGGTTGTTTTATGCGCTTTTTATAGGGTTAAAGTTGGATGTTTTAAAATTTACATAATTTTTCAGCGATTTTTTAGGAAATTATTGTTTGGGAACCGCTGGTCAGATTTTCCTGAAATTAAGTTTGTTTGAAAGCGAAATGTTGGTTTTATTTAAAAAAGCAATCACTAGCTCTTTATATTAATTTTTTCTACGTTTTTTTGAAGTCCCAAGTTACACTTTAAAAAATCCCGTTTTTCGAGGGTTATTGTTATAAAATTCACAGTTTTCGAACTGCTGGTTGGATTATTGTCAAAAATACCTTTTTTCAAATTTGGACTATGGTTTTATTTAAAAAAAAATCAAACACTGTTTTTGTTAGTTATTTCTTTGTTTTTTGAAGTTTCAAGTTACGCTTTTAAAAAAATGCGTTTTTCGAGGGTTATTGTTATAAAATTTACAGTTTTCGAATCGCTGGTTGGATTTTGGTGAAATTAACTTTATTTGAAAGCTAAAGCAATGCCTTTATTACGAAAAAATCACCTAGTGTTTATATTAATTTTTTCGGTGTTTTATTTAAGTCCCAAGTTTCGCTTTAAAAAATCGCGTTTTTCGAGGGTTATGGTTATAAAATTCGCAGTTTTCGAACTGCTGGTTGGATTGTTGTCAAAAATACCTTTTTCTAAATTTGGATTTTGGTTTTATTTAAAAAAAATCAAGCACTGTTTTTGTTAGTTATTTCTTAGTTTTTTGAAGTCTCCAGTTACGCTTTTAAAAAAATGCGTTTTTCGAGGGTTATTGTTAAAAAATTCACAGTTTTGGAATCGCTGGTTGAATTTTGATGAAATTAACTTTGTTTGAAAGCTAAAGCAATGCTTTTATTACGAAAAAAGTCATTTAGTGTTTATATGAATTCTTTCGGTGTTTTTTTAAGTCCCAAGTTACGCTTTAAAAAAACGCGTTTTTCGAGAGTTTTAGAGTTTAGTATTATATTTATGACAAAGTTACTTATTATTGAAAGTATAACTAACAAAAACTTACTAAAAGCACTTATTTTAAAACTAGAACTTTAAAATCATACACCTTACTTACTTGTAGTAATTCATAGTAAGCAAGTAAATCTACAAAACTTTATTATAAAGAAATTCGGAAACGCATTTTCTTTTTCTTCTAAATCTAAATCTAAACAAACTAATTTTTAAAGTTAGAAGATAAAATAAATTAGTTTAATACCTAACAACCATAAAAATATTAAAAACGGTACTTGTACTGAAAAATATTTATTGAATTTATCGACAGCAATAAAAAATGTACTGAAAAAAACAAATAAAACTGGATTAAATGATAAAAAATTAATGTATTCATTTTAAGTTCGTTTAGGTACATCCACATTTAGCTTATTCATCGTCCGGTAAATTTTTTGTCTTTACTACTTACCCAAGTATTTTTTAGATATCTAAGCTATGATAAGCAGAAAACATTTACATAATTATAGGATAGAGTATAAAGTTACTGAGGCTTTTATTATTAACGAACAAACTTCTAGGTATCACTAGTTGCATATGGGTTAATATTATTAAATTTTCCTCTCTACTTTATTCAATTCTACGTCACACATTAATGACTAATAATAAGTTAAAAGCTACCTAGTCATGTCTATTTGTTTATAACCGACACACATAGTTCTTGGTACAACCTTGAATAAACATAACAATTTAAAGAAATCATGTTTTAGTAAAAATTTTAAAGTTCTAGTTAATTCCTATTTATTTTAATCACTAAGTGCTGTCTTAAAACAAATGTTAAGTAAATAGAGCTTATCCTGCGAAATTCCTAAACATGGAGAACTGTGGATATTCTCGCATACTATCAGATAATGAAGATGACAGCATTAGAACTGCTGAAGAACCAGGACCAGGAGAGTCGCAAACTGGTAAAAAAACTGGATTAAATTTCACGCGGAATAAATCATGACTAATACAATGCTACTTGCGTAATTTTTTAATCTCTTATTGCCGTGCACTACAGAGTTCAGATAAATGTTATTTTGATTTAATCTAGCTATATAAAAAAAAGTACAGTTGACGTATAATATGACTATCAATGTTTACCAGGATAAATCAATAATGTTGACGACGTAAATATTTTTCTAAGTAATTTTTTGGTGTTATCGGGATATTTTAAAACAAAAGTTCCTTCACGTAATTTTTATGTAATATTTGGAAAATTTTAGGAGGGTTTCAAAAAAATTATAAAAGCTACAAATTTTAGAAAAACTACGAAGAAAATGAAACTATACAAAATTGGAAAATTTTTCATTTCTTATTATGAACGACCGCAATGTCAAAAAGACAAAAGTGTCACAAAAATCAAAAACTTGTGACTCCAAAGTATCCTAATCAATTTTTATAACAAAATGGATAACATTATTATAATACCGGTAAATTGACACCACTGATGCCTCGAAATTAAACCATAGTCCATACCTACCTACAACATCAATTTTTAATCACCGGAAGATAAAAACATAATGACACACGCATTTCCTGTGCATAAATGTTATACAATCACCATCCAACACCACACTTTATAAATTATAGTAATTTTGTGTCTTAGGTTTTGAAGGTGCTGATCCAGACACCATCATGAGTAAAAACTGGGACAAGTTCGTTTTGTTGATGTGGAAGAATTGGGTGCTGCAGTATAGGAAACCCGTACAAACAATAATAGAAATCCTAGCACCAGTCTTATTCTCAATTTTATTGGTAGTTATACGAAGTTTAGTTGATCCGAAAAACCACGATGGGGTAGTTTTTGATAGTTTCGAAATTGTACCTAGGCAAATGATTACTAGATTACCACTAATGGTGGCTGCAGGACCTGCAACGTAAGAATTGGGCGCTTCTATATAATCATAGGATTATAATAAACTTTTCCAGGAATTATACTTTGCTTTACACTCCTCAAAATTCGATAGCAGATAAAATAATAAACGACAGATTTTCGATGCTTTTTTTTGTAAATGGTTTTAACAACAGCGAGGATTTGGATTATTATTTGGCATCAAATCAAAGCAAGTCCACGTTTGCTGCTATACAATTTGACGATGATTTACCAAAGGATTTACCAAAAGATCTCAACGTTAAAATAAGGTATTTACTAAATTTTCTCCCAAAAAATTTACTCAATTTTTTGATAGATTTCCAGGTGAGTTGCGGGTAGGTGATGATATTTTCGGAGAAAACAACTGGAAAACCAATTTGATTTATCCGTTATTCCAAACACCTGGCCCAAGGAACTACACTTCGCAATATGGCGCCACTCCAGGTTCTTACCGGTATTTTATCTGGAAAAACTACAATATAATTTTGCTGTATTTCCAGGTTATTTTCTGGAAGGTTTCCTAACACTACAATACCTAGTTAGTCTCTCTGTTTTTTGCATTAACGAAAATACCATACCAGATTTTGGAACCTGCGCCGAAAATTACCACGTCAAAATGCAGCGGTTTCCATATGGAAAATGGCAGGAGGACGTCCTGCTGCAACCGCTAATTAGCTTCGTTGGAATTATTATTATGCTCAGTTTTGTTTATACGTGTATTAACACCACGAAAACTATTACCACTGAGAAGGAAAAGCAACTAAAGGTAGGTACCTAGGCGCTGACCCTAGCAACATTTAATTCAATAATTCCAGGAAGCGATGAAAATAATGGGCTTATCGAACTGGCTACATTGGACTGCGTGGTTCCTCAAAACCTTCATTTTCCTCTTCATTTCATCCATACTCATCGTGGTACTACTAAAAGTGAAGTGGTACCCCAACACGGATTGTAGTGTTTTTACCCACGCCGACCCATCAGTCATGCTGGTGTTCCTGCTGTTTTACATGAGCGCAACTGTAACTTTTTGCTTTGCCGTCAGCGTGTTCTTCTCTAAAGGTTTGTGTTATTAAAATAATTTTATTTAAATTTGAAATTAATTTTTTAATTTATAGCAAACACCGCTGCCACAATTTCTGGTTTATGTTGGTTCCTCTCATACGCCCCCTATTTGTTCCTGCAAGACCAATACGACTCCACTTCGTTATCCACCAAGTTATTATCTAGTTTGGGTGCGAATACAGCGATGGCCTACGGATTCCAGTTGATGTTAATGTACGAGGGTACTGGAGAGGGTATCCAGTGGAACAACGTAGGCAAGCCGAGCACCCCAGACGACGACCTTACTTTAGGTCTAGTCATGGTCATGCTGGCTGTAGATACCGTGATCTACTTGCTAATCGCCTTGTACTTCGAAGCAATTTTCCCTGGCGAGTACGGTGTTCCACAACCGTGGTACTTCCCATTCACCAGCAACTTTTGGTGTGGCACACCTCGCTACAAAGGCGTGGAAGACTTCTTTACCCACGACTCACAACAAGGCGAGTTTTTCGAGAAAGAACCGACGAACTTACCAGTTGGAATCAAAATCCACAACCTTCGTAAGGTTTTCTCCAACAAGGCAGCAGTGCGGAACTTGTCGCTTAACATGTACGAGAATCAAATCACAGTACTGCTAGGCCATAATGGAGCTGGTAAAACCACCACCATGTCAATGTTAACTGGGATGTTCCCTCCAACTAGTGGTACAGCAGTCGTGGGAGGTTACGATATTAAAACCAACATGGAAAACGT
Organism: Pediacus dermestoides; assembly: GCA_963942485.1. NCBI lineage: Eukaryota > Metazoa > Arthropoda > Insecta > Coleoptera > Cucujidae > Pediacus > Pediacus dermestoides. Next base: position 1,297,502 of record OZ012630.1, on the reverse strand, counting down.
GCGTGATAGCTTAGGGTTGTGTCCCCAACATAATATTATATTCGATGATATGACAGTCAGCGAGCACTTGTACTTCTTCAGTAAACTCAAGGGTTTGAATGGGAAAGAAATCGACAAGGAAATCACCAAATATGTGAACTTATTAGAGTTGGTGCCGAAAATCAACGCGAAATCCTCAACTTTATCCGGAGGGATGAAACGCAAACTCTGCGTTGGTATGGCTTTGTGTGGTAACTCCAAAGTGGTGATGTTGGATGAACCAACAGCTGGTATGGACCCGTCGGCTCGAAGAGCCCTATGGAACTTGCTGCAAAGTCAGAAAGATGGACGCACAATGTTGTTGACTACACATTTTATGGACGAAGCCGATTTGCTTGGCGATAGGATAGCTATTATGGCTGGGGGTGAGTTGCAGTGTTGTGGTTCCAGTTTTTTTTTGAAGAAAAAATATGGGGCTGGGTACAGTTTGATTATGGACAAGGCGCCTCACTGTGATGCCATTGCAGTTACGCAGTTTCTAAGAAAGCATATTCCGAATATTGAGGTGAATTTTATTGTAAGTGATTTGGGGAAATCAACTAAAATTTCGTTGTTTTATTTAGATTCACAGTAACATTGGATCGGAATTGAGCTATTTGTTAGTTGAGAATCAATCATCTGTGTTTGAGCAAATGTTGTGTGATTTGGAAGAGCATTCACAGGCTTTGGGGATAAACAGTTATGGGATCTCTTTGACCACCCTCGAAGAAGTTTTTATGAAGTAAGCATGATTTTTGTTGATGTTTGTTATTAATATCTACATGCAATTTTTCTTGAAGAGTTGGAGCTGATCATGGACAGGAAGAAATGTACAATGCAAACGGTAAGGCCCACACAAACGACGTATCGATAAACCACAAGGTTGTGGAAGAAACCAAATGTAAGTAGATAAAATAATAAATATCCCAATTATCGTCATTTTAAGCATAAGCTCCTCGTGACATTTTGAACTTATATAAACTGACGATAATTGAGTTTTTTACCTTAGAGGATTTTTACCCTACTTAATACTCACCTACTGTCCTTTCTTCAGTGCATGTAGAACAAACAGTGTTGTTAACTGGTTTCCAACTGATAATAAACCAATTTTTGGCAATGTTCATGAAGCGAGTCCTCTCGACATGGCGCTCATGGATCTTGCAACTAATCCAAATAGCAATGCCTGTGATTTTCCTAATCATCGCCATCATCGTGTCAAGAAACGCTAACCGTAGTGGCGATCTACCATCCATGGATTTGAGTTTGGATAAATACGACAATCCCATCACTATTTATTCTGACCCTACTAACCAATACATAAACACCTACGGAAACACTATTAAAAAATTGGGGTATGAGGCTTCGAACCAGGATAACATCACAGATTTCATGATTGACAAGGTAAGAGGACTAGGAGATTTTTTATACGAAAGAGCGTTGCAAAAATGGTGGAAGATGTTCTCTGAATGTAAACGAAAAATTTTGGGTCCCGAGCTTCCACCATTTCTTGCAAAATTAAGCTCCCTATATCGCCTATACTAACAGCTTTCTCTATCCTAATTAACTCTTAGTCAACCACTACACCAGCGACGGTCAGACGGAAGTACATAATTGGTGCTAGCGTGGAAGCTCCAGACACACTGGTAGCCTGGTTCAACAACGATCCTTACCACTCGCCTGGTGTGGCCCTAGGGCAGGTTTTAGACGCAATATACAAAACTATAAACGACCAAGACTTCACATTATCATTTGAAAATTACCCGTTGCCCTTCACAACTACTACAAAAATCAATCAGTTGCTCAAGGGAAATAGCATGGGTTTCCAGCTGGCTTTTAACATTGGTTTTAGTATGGCGTTTGTGTCATCGTTTTATGTATTGTTCTATGTACGTGAGCGAGTTTGCAAATCGAAACATCTACAGTATGTCAGCGGGGTGAAGGTTTATATATTTTGGATAACGTCGATTTTATGCGATTTGATTTGTTATTTTGTTACGATTATTGCGCTGCTGATTACGCTGGTGTCCTTCCAGGAAGATGGGTTCAAAACGGGAGAGGATATAGGTGAGAGACTATTTAAAAATGTAAACAGGGTAACACATTAATTTTTTATACGACGCGGATAGATTTTTCAAACTTTGAAACTTTGAAAATAGTGATAAATTTCAATGTCATAATTTTACAACCACTGAAGAGAGTAGACTAAGGAAATTTATATTTTTACAAAGCGAAATGTAGGCTTTATTAGAAAAAACTCGTTTCAAAGCTTTAATGGTTGTCTTTGTATACAGGCTGTTTCAAATTCGCTTCTCACTACAGGGATCTCAGAAACGCTAAGAGATACAGCTTTGGTTAAATTGGGGCAAAGTTGCGTAATATGGTGGCCAATAATAAGCCGTTTAGAAATCGAAAATATCTTTGGTAGTTCTGGAGATTTTTTGAAAAAACCAAATTTTTGCCTTTTCGTTTTTATTTTTTTCTGGTCTTATTTTTCAAGTTATCGAAAAACTAAAAGCACTTTGTCGTGGACACTTTTTGTGCTTTATAAAATGACGTTAAAATTTTCCTCATGTGACGTTTCGTTTTTCTGCTGACGTCATCAACTCCATTTTTTTAAATACGGCCCTGTATCTTTTTTTGTCGTTTTAAGTAGCATTTTTTGTGTTCTAGAAAATGGCGTTCACATTTTTTCCATACGACGTTTCGTTCTTGTGCAATCATCTTCAGATCATTTTTTTAATACGGTCCTGGATTTTTTTTACAATTTCGTCAGTATTTTTCCTCACTTCCTCATATCCACACATTTTGGTAAACTTTAATAATAATAAATTTTCTTTTATAATAAATCAAACTAACCTATTATTTATTGTTAGTAGTAATAATAAGAACAATAGAAGTAATTTTTTAAAATAATTTTATTAAATAAACACTTATGAAATCATCAATACTGATGATGGGCTGTACAATGAAAAAAAATACTGATGAAATTGTAAAAATAATCCAGTGCCGTAGGCATTCAAAAATGATCCGATGATTACACAAGAACGAAACGTCGTATGGAAAAAATTTAAACGCCATTTCATAGAGCATAAAAAATGCTACTTAAAACGATGAAAAAAAAAACAGGGCCGTATTTAAAAAAATGGAGTTGATGACGTCAGCGGAAAAACGAAACGTCGCTGAGGAAAATTTTAACGTCATTTTATAAAGCACAGAAAGTGTCCATGGCAAAGTGTTTTTGGTTTTTCGATATCTTGAAAAATAAGAGCAGAAAAAAATAAAAACGAAAAGGCAAAAATTTGGTTTTTTCAAAAAATCTCCAGAATTACAAAAGATATTTTCGATTTCTTAACGGCTTATTATTGGCCACCATATTACGCAACTTTGCCCCAATTTAACCAAAGCTGTATCTCTTACCGTTTCTGAGATCCCTGTAGTGAGAAGCGAATTTGAAACAGCCTGTATATTTTCCAAAATGTCATTTTTAAATACCGGCGCATCCACCACAAATTTAAAACCATTTCTGTTATTTTAGTAAAACCCTCTTTTCAGGTCGGATGTTTTTGATCCTGTTATTCTTCGGCTGGAGCATACTCCCCGTCATGTACTTTGCAGCCTTCTTCTTCGAAGTGCCTTCAACAGGTTACACCAGAATGACACTCTTTAGCATCTTCACAGGCAATGCCGCCTTCATGGTGATCCAAATTTTAGGCACTCCTGGTTTTGATTTGGAGCATGTGGCCAATGGCATGCATTGGATATTTTTGATAGTCCCGCACTACTCGCTAAGTACGGCAATTCGCGACAGTTACACCACGTTTGCCTATAACAACATCTGCGAATTTATTTATAAAGCTTGTGCCATGCAAGGCATACCAAAGGACGATTGTTTTGCTATGAATAATCTCACTGCGACTTGTGCGGTGGGTACTGATTATTTCCAATGGAAGAGTCCGGGAATTGGACGAAATTTACTTTACTCCTTCACGCTTGGTCCAATTTTATTCTTGGCACTCCTCCTAAAGGAGTACAAAGTCTTCAATTTTATATCAGATGCTATTACTAGGAAATATTTCCAAAAGCACCCAGTGGAAAATATTGGGGAGGACGAGGACGTCGCCAACGAAAGACGTGTGATTGAAAACACACCTGAGTACCAATTAAACAACAATTACACGCTTGTACTTAAAGATGTCACCAAATACTACAAGAATTTCCTCGCTGTTAACTCGCTTTGCCTCGGTGTGAAAAAGTACGAATGTTTCGGATTATTAGGAGTAAACGGCGCGGGTAAGACAACTACTTTCAAAATGATGACAGGTGACGAGAAGATTTCCTACGGCAACGCCTGGGTCAACGGATTAAACCTCTCCAAGAGCCTAAAACAAGTGCAGAAGCTCATAGGATATTGTCCTCAATTCGACGCGTTGCTAGACGATCTAACCACAAGAGAATCCTTAACAATGTTCGCTCTTCTCCGAGGGGTACCCTTTAACGAATGCAATTATCTCGCGACGAAACTCGCCAGAAATTTCGACTTCACCCGGCATTTAGATAAGAAAGTCAAAGAGCTAAGTGGTGGTAATAAACGGAAGCTAAGCACAGCTATATCGCTAATCGGCGACCCTCCGGTGATGTACCTGGATGAGCCTACAACCGGAATGGACCCAGCTACGAAGCGTTTCTTGTGGAACACCCTGTGCCAAGTGCGCGATAGTGGAAAATGCGTTATTTTAACATCGCACAGTATGGAGGAGTGCGAAGCGTTGTGTACGCGATTAGCCATCATGGTGAATGGCAATTTCATGTGTTTAGGTTCGACGCAACATTTGAAAAATAAATTCGCGGAAGGATACACGTTAACAATTAAAGTACGGAAGGAGGACGATGGTGATCAGTCGCAAGTGATGCAGAGGATTGACGATTTTATGGAGAGGAGTTTTCCTGGGGCCCAGCTGCGTGAGAGACACCAGGAGTTGTTGAATTATTATATCACAGATAAAACAGTTCCTTGGTCTAGGATGTTTGGTATTTTAGAAGCGGCGAAACGCGGCGGTGACTTAAATATTGAAGATTACTCATTGGGACAATGTAGTCTTGAACAGGTATGCATTTCAGAAAAATTAATTATTTGTGGTAATTTATTTTGTTTCTCTAGGTGTTCCTGACATTTACCAAAAATCAACGTTAAGGATAAATAATGCTTTAATACAATTAAGTGACGTGCCTTTATACAGCAGTATTTTTATGTGATACATTTCTATATGTTAATAGTTAAACACAAATATATTTTTATTTTATTTATTACCTAATGAATGAATAATAGTGAAATAGCAGAATTTAAATTGTTAAATTATTTTTATATAGCGTAAAAAGCTGACAATTTATTCTTGTTTATAGGAAATGAAATAAAGAAAATGTTAGAAACTTTACGATATATATTTTCTTGTCTAATCTGTAGTAGGCTATAAAATCTGGAATTATCAACGGATTTTCGTTCTGTTTGAATTTTCTAGTAAAACTAGCTTGACTCTTTGTCAAACAGCAAACCGCAACGAAATCTGTCACGTTTTCAAAGTTTTATGACAGTTTTAAGGACACAAATCTTAAATTTTGACAAATTTTTTAAGCGAGTCTATAGTATACCGTAAAAACCGGAATTTTTAGAGGATTTTCATTCTGTTTGAATTTTCTAGTAAAACTAACTTGATTCTTTGTAAAATTGCAAACCGCAAGGAAAGATGTTAATTTTTCGAAGTTTTATGACAGTTTTAAGGACACAAACCTGAGATTTGGACAAATTTTTTAAGCGAGTCTATAGTATACCATAAAAACCGGAATTTTTAGAGGATTTTCATTCTGTTTGAATTTTCTAGTAAAACTAACTTGGTTTTTGTAAAATTGCAAACCGCAAGGAAAGATGTTAATTTTTCGAAGTTTTATGACAGTTTTAAGGACACAAACCTGAGATTTGGACAAATTTTTTAAGCAAGTCTATAGTATACCATAAAAACCGGAATTTTTAGAGGATTTTCATTCTGTTTGAATTTTCTAGTAAAACTAACTTGGTTCTTTGTAAAATTGCAAACCGCAAGGAAAGATGTTAATTTTTCGAAGTTTTATGACAGTTTTAAGGACACAAACCTGAGATTTGGACAAATTTTTTAAGCGAGTCTATAGTATACCATAAAAACCGGAATTTTTAGAGGATTTTCATTCTGTTTGAATTTTCTAGTAAAACTAACTTGGTTCTTTGTAAAATTGCAAACCGCAACGAAATCTGTCAATTTTTCGAAGTTTTATGACAGTTTTAAGGACACAAACCTGAGTTTTGGACAAATTTTTTAAGCGAGTCTATAGTATACCATAAAAACCGGAATTTTTGGAGGATTTTCATTCTGTTTGAATTTTCTAGTAAAACTAACTTGGTTCTTTGTAAAATTGCAAACCGCAACGAAATCTGTCAATTTTTCGAAGTTTTATGACAGTTTTAAGGACACAAACCTGAGTTTTGGACAAATTTTTTAAGCGAGTCTATAGTATACCATAAAAACCGGAATTTTTGGAGGATTTTCATTCTGTTTGAATTTTCTAGTAAAACTAACTTGGTTCTTTGTAAAATTGCAAACCGCAACGAAATCTGTCAATTTTTCGAAGTTTTATTGCAGTTTTAATGACACGAAAACTAAATTTGGACACATCATTTTTTAAGGGAGTCTATAGCAGTGGTCTCCAAGGGGTACGCGAGTCGATACATGGGGATACGACATTATTAAAATAATACTCCTAATAAAATAAAATACTGTGTAATTTTTTTCCTAGCAATGGTACTTAGCACAATAAATTTGTCTTTAATTAGTTGGGGGTACGCACTATTTATTTTTTCTACCTTAGGGGTACGAGATCGAAAAAATTTGAAGATCACTGGTCTAAACCACATTTTAAAATCTGGCTGTTTTTAAAAATCCCGCGCAACAGTTTGATCAACATGGCCGAGTAAGCATCTACTTATACTTGTCTATGGTAACTGTCATGTTGGTTGCCTAAACAACAGTAAATTAACCCATTTCATACGTTTTAAGTAATTATCAGAAAAATCCTTGCGTATGACAGAAACTAATAAATTATCACACATTTTTCAAGTAGTAGAAATTATAAATTAATCATAATTACACACATTTCCGTTCCGAGGAAGAAGTAGAGTTGGCGGGCACAAATCAAAACATAACCTAAAAGTGCAACTACTACAACGCATTTTTAAAGTATTTGAATTATTAAATTTCAGCCAAGATGCAAAAGAGCATTACGTACGTACAAACTACTGTTTAAGATATAATAATTGTAAACGAGTTTTAGGTCATTTTTTGCGCGCACTTCCAAGGAAAATATTCCAGAAACTACCGAAACTGGGTATGTAATTATTGGATTTTTATAAAACTATTTGCGATATGTTTGCTCGATTACTACGTTCAATGTTACAACGTTGCGTTTCTATTCAAAACAACAGTAAAGCAGTTCGCAAATGCATTTTAAACAATTCATATATTAGTGGTAATTTTTACAATAATGATAATCTGATTAGCTCGAAAAGTGGTAAAAGAGCGAGAAAATCCACCAGCGAGGACTCCAGTAGCAACGATGAAAAACCGTAAGTATTTTTTATGTGATTATGTACATAATAATATTGCTTTGTTTTAGTTCAAAGAATGTCGAGAAACCAGGTAGGTTTCTAGCTATAATTTAGTTTAAATGTGGTTTAAGTGTAGTGGTTTTTGTAGTGAAGCGCCTAAAGTCAACTGAGAAATTATTGGCTGCAAAAAAGCCAAAAAAACGAGCTATTATTGATACGGACTCTGAGGAGGACGAAACTAATGGAAAAGTGGAGAAATCACCCCCGAGGAAGACTGAAAAACAAGCTCCCAAATCTGTCAAAGAATCTCCAGCAAAAAATACCATCTTCGGTAAGCTGTAAACATATTTAAATTTGACAAACTTTGAACCATATTTTAGAAACTAAATCGGAGGCTAAACCAAAAATCGACGACTACAACCCCGCAATCCCCAAATATCACCCTGTAGACCACGCCGTGTGGAAACCAAACGAACCGTAAGTTAAACCTCCACATTATCACCCCAATCTAAACGCAAACTTCCCACAGGGTCCCCTACATAGCCCTAGCAAGAACCCTAGAAGAAATCGAAAACATTTCTGCTCGCCTAAAAATCGTCGAAATCCTCAGCAATTACTTGCGTTCTGTTATAGTTCTCACACCTGAAGACTTCTTGCCAAGCGTCTATTTATGTTTAAACAAAATCGCACCGGCTTACGAAGGCGTTGAGTTGGGGGTAGCAGAAACTAGTCTGCTGAAAGCTATAGCTCAATCTACTGGCCGGACTATGGCTCAAATCAAAGCCGATGCTCAACAAGTTGGGGATTTGGGTTTGGTGGCTGAACAGTCCAAGAGTAATCAACGGATGATTTTTCAACCGGCCAGGCTAACTGTTAGAAGGGTGTTCGAGAGGCTGAAGGAGATTGCTAGGATGACAGGACACGCGGTAAGAAATGGGTTTTATTTGTATCCAATTTACCAATTTCCGCTATTTAGTCCCAAACAAAGAAAGTGGAGAAAATCCAAACGATGTTCGTCGCATGCCAACATTCCGAAGCCCGTTTCCTAATCCGATCTTTAGCTGGGAAGCTTCGCATAGGCCTCGCAGAGCAGTCCGTCCTCCAGGCTCTGGCTCTAGCTTGCACTATGACGCCTCCAAATCAACCACGCCCCGCAACAGAACTCAATCGTTCGAAAAACATGTCAGCCGATGCCTTTAAAGAAGAATACGATGCAAATAGTTTAATTTTAAAAACTGCTTATTGGTAAGGGAATAAAACTACAGAGTGTGCAGTGAATTATTTATTATCCTGCAGCGAGTGCCCAAATTACGAGAAAATCCTCCCGGTTATTTTATCTGATGGTATCGAGAAATTGCCGGAGAAATGCAAGCTGACACCGGGGATTCCCCTCAAGCCAATGCTGGCACATCCTACAAAAGGTGTGCAGGAAGTTCTGCAAAGATTTGAAGGGTTGCAGTTTACTTGCGAGTGGAAATACGATGGAGAAAGAGCACAAGTAAGAAAATAATACAAGGCGATAATTTCTATTATTTTATCTTTAGATTCACATCGATGGAAGCGAGGTGTTTATCTTCAGCCGCAACCAAGAGAATAACACCACGAAATATCCAGATATTATCGCACGTTTGGATGCATGTAAAGGTGATCAAGTTGTGTCGTGTATTCTAGATTGCGAAGCCGTGGCGTGGGATAAGGAAAAAGAGCAGATTTTACCCTTTCAGATTCTTAGTACGAGAAAGCGAAAGGTAAAAATAAAAAATTAAACTAACTTTTATTTAAGTGTTTTAATTTAGGATGCGAATGAAGCTGAGATTAAAGTACAAGTATGCGTGTTCATTTTTGATTTATTGTACTTAAACGGCGAGCCTCTGGTTAAGAAACCATTCGCGGAGCGCAGGGCTCTTCTAAAAGAACATTTCAAAGAAGTGCATGGACAATGGTGGTTTGCCAAATATTTGGACACTACGAAAATGGAGGAAGTGCAGGAGTTTTTGGAGGAAAGCGTCAAAGGTATTGAATTTCTTCCGTCTTTTAGTACTAGATATTTATTTTGTAATCTGCAGGAAATTGTGAGGGGCTTATGGTGAAAACCTTGCAAAAGGACGCTACTTATGAAATAGCGAAAAGATCTCGCAACTGGTTGAAACTAAAAAAAGATTACTTGGAAGGTGTTGGAGATACTTTAGACGTGGTGGTAATTGGTGGTTACTTGGGTAAAGGTAAACGCACTGGGAATTATGGTGGGTTTCTTCTGGCGTGCTACGATAAGGACAACGAGGAATATCAAAGCATTTGCAAGGTAAAAACGAATAACGTGAGGGTTAAATATTTTATATTTACTTTATAGATTGGCACCGGCTTCAACGACGATATCCTCCAGAAACACTCGGAGTTTTTACGAAATCACATAATTCCAACTCCGAAGCCTTATTATAGATTTGATGCGACTTTAGAGCCGGACCACTGGTTTGATGCGGTGCAAGTGTGGGAGATTAAATGTGCGGATTTGTCTGTGTCGCCTATTCACCACGCTGCCCTCGGCATTGTAAGTTTCTATATACAGGGTGTTCGCGCGAAGTGGCTCACTATTGCTAACTTCGTTATTATTGGAGCTACAATGTCGGTTAAATTAGCAAACTAGTAGCATTTTTTACGCTGATTACAATGGTGAAAACAGAAAACAATTGACCATCTGGTTTTCGAGATATTCACAAAAATAACATTTTTTTAAATGGAACACCCTATATATTTATGCAAAAATCGATGGTAAATTAAATTCTATACAAAAAATGTCCTCATCTTTTTTTGATAATAATTTAAAATAAGCGAGTTATTTTGAAAAAAAGTTTGGAATTCTTTAAAATCAAGTAGTCATAAAACGGAATGGTAATTTATTAAAACCAAACAATCATAATTTTGAATTTAAGCAAGTTGAAAAATACTTGAAAGAATTACGGAAATATTGAAAATTTACAAAATTATAATTTTCATGGCTACTTGATATTAAAACTTTGAAAACTTTTTTCAAAATAACTCGCTTATTTTAAATAATTGTCAAAAAAGCATAAGAACATTCTTTCTTCAGAATTTAATTTATCATCGATTTTTGCAAAAATATACAGGGTGTTCCATTTAAAAAATGTTATTTTTGTGAATATCTCGAAAACCCGATTGCCAATTGTTTTTCTGTTTTCACCATTATAATCAGCGGAAAAAATGCTACTAGTTTGCTAATTTAACCGACTTTGTAGCTCCAATAATAACAAAGTTAGCAATAGTGAACCACTTTGCGCTAACACCTGTATATTAAAAATATTAAATAAAATAGTAATTTTTTCAAGTATTTTTCAACTTGCTTAAATTCAAAATTATAATTGTTTGGTTTTAATAAATTACTATTCCGTTTTATGGCTACTTGATTTTAAAGAATTGCAAACTTTTTTTCAAAATAACTCGCTTATTTTAAATTATAATAAAAAAAAATTAAGGACATTTTTTGTACAGAATTTAATTTGTCATCGATTTCTGCAAAAATATGTTGGGTGTTCCATTTAAAAAAAAATGTTATTTTTGTGAATATCTCGAAAACCAGATGGTCAATTGTTTTTTTGTTTTCACCATTGTAATCAGCGGAAAAAATGCTACTAGTTTGCTAATTTAACCGACTTTGTAGCTCCAATAATAACTTCGCGCGAACAGCCTGTATAGTAAAAGTTTATTTTACTTGTGTTTGTTTTCAGGTGGACCCAGAGAAAGGAATCTCGTTGCGTTTTCCACGTTTTATTCGCATACGCGAGGATAAAACTGTGGAAGAAGCCACGTCAGCTGAGCAGGTTGCTGCTATGTACTCGAATCAAGATCAAGTGAAGAACCATGATGGGAAATTGGTGGAAGAGGACTTTTACTGATGGTTAATTTATTTATTTTAAAATTCATTATACTAAATAATTTGTAATAAATCCCGTAAGATATTTATTTAAGTATATATAATTTTTTTAATTAGAGATTTTCCGACATTGTATCCAATATCCACTTCACATAATGCCGTACGTTCGTATAAACAGCTGGCCAAATAGCACAACGTTCCCCAAACGACACCAATCCAAGCTGATAAACTCGTCCATTGTCCTTTTGGAAAAGTGGCCCACCAGAATCACCAAAACAGCTATCCGAACCTTCGCTACTAACATTTACGCAAATTTGCGTTTCATCGATGTTGTAAAATTTCTCCACACAATACTCGTTACTAATTACTGGTAGAATTGTGTAGTGCAAATCGGAGCTTTTGCTCTTGGTAATTAGGTCACGGACACCCCAACCTGCCACTGTCACCTGGGTACCAATGAGGTTCTTTTGTATGATTTGATCGTTGGGCAAACAAATTGGACCCACGAAAACTGGAACAGTGTGGGTTAGTATTTATTATTAATAATTTTCCCAAACTATTTACTGTTGTATTTAATAGGCTTCCACAGAAAAATCAATGCAATATCATTTTTAAACAGTTCGGGTATGTAATGTGGATGCCGCACAACTTTCTTTATACGATGTACAACTCCTTGCACACTTCTATCAGTATGCAGTTGATTTCCAACATTTATCACCACCCTAAATACAAAATAATATTAAAAACTTATAAGTCTAGCATTTTATAAAAACTTAACTCTAATAACATTTCTAAATCTCGAAAGCAATGGGCAGCGGATAGAATAGTGCGTTCGTTGATGATGCTGCCACCACAAAACGCCTCTATGTAGTTTTGGTTGAAGTCGTAGTACCCAATCCGAACTACCCATGGGAATTGTCCATCGGAGGCGCGTTTACCCCCAATAATTCTAGAACCGCGTCTGGATTTTCCGCAAATATCATTTGGGAGAGTTGCCCACAAGGAATGGGTAGTTATGGATAGACTTGATTCTTCTGGAATGTACAGGGTGGTCCAGTTACGGTGTCCTCGTTATTATCTCAGAAACTATTGGCCCAGGAAAAAAAGTTTTATATAGAAGTTGTACAGTCTATAGCATTCTACATTTTTGAAAATATATTACTTATACAGGGTGCGTCATTTTCATGTGGCGATATAGTTTCATTTTTTTAAATGGAACACTGTATTTTACCCAAAATTATGATTTCTCGTCCAATTTACGATAAAAAATATATAAGGTTTAATATGCCTATTATTGGTAGTTTCCAAGATATTCGAGAAAATATCTAGAAATACTATAATATCTGCCTGTTTATATGAGCAATGTTAGTTCTATTTTTTAGCTAGAAAATTTTATTTCTGGTCTCAAGAATCAAGTAAACTTTAAATTGATATCATATGTAAGAAAAAGTCGTAGTATTTGACAAAGAATTATTATTTTATAGAGTAGACCTAGCTAATAATAATGCTCTGTCAGGTAGGCATTGGAAAATAGTTAATTTTTTTTAAATATTTTGTTTTTTATTATAAACTAACTAAATAAAGAATATGTTTTGGTTGAGTATTTTTGAAATTGAAACAAATAAAATAGCTTGCTCTAACACACCTGGTGGAAGCTACACCCACATAATACAATATTATTTTTCAAAATATTTTCTCGAATATCTTGGAAACTATCAATAATAAGCATATTAAGCCTTATATATTTTTTATCGTAAATTGGATGAGATAATTTGGGGTAAAACACAAGGTGTTATATTTAAAAAAATGCAACTTTATATCGCCACATGAAAATGACTCACCCTGTATAAGTAATATTTTTTCAAAAATGTAGAATGCTATAGACTGTACAACTTCTATATAAAACTTTTTTTCCTGGACCCAATAGTTTCTGAAATAATAACGTAACTGGACCACCCTGTACTTTTTAAAAATTTGTTGTTGTTGGAAAAAGTTGCGTACCTGGGTCCCATTTTCGGGAATTGAGAATAAGAGACTTGTGTCCGCTTGATGCCTTTGTAGATTCGTACATACAAACCCATACACATAGAGTAAAGACTAGTTTAGTGTACAACATTCTAGAAATCTTTAAATAATTGCGGTATGTTTGGTTTGGTTTGGAAAAGCAAGGGGATTTAAATATGCGTAGCAAAGTGGATTCGCTATGTTTGTATGTGGTTAATTTTATTTTATTTTAATTTAATCAAATAAAACTGAAAAAATATTTTTAATTCGATTATTTTGGATTATCGCAATATAAATTTTATAATTCAATTTCCAAAACCGATTTCATCGCTCTAATCTAATAACTCATGCTCACCAAGTGCCATAAACAAGTTTCAATTACACCACCATGCTATACGCAACTTTTCTTCTTTGCCTAGCCGCAGTTACCTTTATTTCCGCAACAGATACCAACGCAGTTTTCGATGTTAAATCCCATCCAGCCTGGAAGATTCTTCCACATAGCATCTGTGGTAAAGCCAATCGATTTTCGAGAATAATCGGTGGAAAACGCGCCTCAGCTGGACAATTTCCCTGGCTAATTCGCATCGGTCATCTCCAAGGAAGCAATTGGGAACATTTCTGTGGTGGTTCTATTATCTCCAAGAGGTTCGTTCTTACAGCATCGCATTGTTTCCTAGGCGCAAAGTTAAAACAGTAATAAAAGTGAAATTCTTATATTAGTAAAAAGTTGTAATTATTTTGAATTTTAGCGTGGTAATAATTACAGGGGATCAAGTACCGTCTGAGCTTTGTGTTAATTGTCCCAGTAAAAAAATTTCTCGGATTGAGAAGCTTATCAGACATAAAGGATTTGAGGAGGAGCACTACAAGAATGATTTGGCGGTGGTAAAAGTGGATAGGGATATACAGTTCAATGGTAAGTACCTTAGCTAGTACTAGGTGTAGGATGTAAGAAAAAATTAAAAATTTTCCTCCCTCCGAGTTAAATACTAGGAAAATGATTCCAGACTACGTAGCCCCAATCTGCCTGGTCCACGACGAGTACATGACTAAGAACTTCGTAGGCGAGACCGCCCAAGTGGGTGGTTGGGGCGTCCAAGACATGAACAACCAAGCCATGGTGAAGGATTTATTCTACACAACTCTGCCTATTATACCAACAGCCGAGTGCGATAAAACTTTCTCGAATGTTGGCGAGTCGCAAATTTGCGTTAATGTATCGTCGGAAGGTTCTGATAGTTGCTATGGGGATTCAGGAGGGCCACTTATGAAGAAAGGAAAAGTTGGGGATGAAAGCACTAGAAGATATCATCAAATTGGTATTGTGTCGTATGGGACTAAATGTGCGATCCATCCGGCTGTTTATACGAAACTTTCGTATTATATGAAGTGGATTTTGGATGTAATTCAAAGTACTACATGAGATTTGTACCAAGAATTAATTGCAATAAAGTAATAAATTTATTGTCATGTGATTGTTTTATTATTTAATTACTTTTTATTATCTTATCAGAAATTTTCAAGCTTTAGGTGTAGTAGTTAACTTAGTTGAATTTGGTAAAAAAATGCATCAGAGGTAATTATATTATTCACAGAATACGGTAAGTAATTTTAATATTTTTTTAATACACAACTTGAATTTCTAGCCTTAATTAAGGAAAGTGACCAGTGGAGTGAAAATGTTTATTTCTACGCTCGGAATTTTATTTTTTGTTTCTTTCATCGTCGCATAATTTTGTGAAAAAATTTATTAATCGCAGTTTTATTGTAAGTGTAAGGAACTTTTTGGGTCGCATAAAATTGCGGATTATTTTTTTTGTAATGCAAACAAAATTGTGTTAATTAAAATATTTCTGCATTCACTACAAATAAAAATATTTATCCATCATTTCAGTCAACAGAAAACTTAAGATTTTATCTACAAAAACGCAATTTAATTATTTATTTAAAAACACTTAATTCTTATAAGTATTATTATTATATTGTGCTACTTTTTATAGGATTACGATAAGATAAAGCAGTGGACGGAAATATTTAATTAAGTCAAGTATTTTTATATTTAATACAATTTAATTTACCCTTATTCTCTTCCTTTCCAAGCAGGTACAAAAATATCCAATAATAAAAACGACCTTTTATTTTCTATTCCAAACAGTATAAAAAGATTTCTGTATAAAATACAAACAAAATACCTAGAAAATCCCATTCGATAACAATATTCAATACAAAAAAAAAACAAATCTACGACCTACAATCACATTACTATATTCTGGACCTAAAAATCTACATTTCAATACTCAAGAAAATAAAGGACGTGACAACAGTTTAATTATTTAATAATTAAGTAGTAATTAGTGAATGCCACAGAGAGACTGTACCGTTTAAGTAAGTATTACTTGCAAAATATATAAATTCAGATTAGATAATTATATACAGGGTGAGTCACAAGTACAGATAACTAATAATGTTTAGATTTAAATTATATTCAGTAACAGAGTTATGTTAACTCGTCGTGACGCATCCTGTATTATATCACATACTTATTGCCTTTTATACAGGGTGTTCGCGCGAAGTGGCTCACTATTACTAACTTCGTTATTATTGGAGCTACAAAGTCGGTTAAATTAGCAAACTAGTAGCATTTTTTCCGCTGATTATAATGGTGAAAACAGAAAAACAATCTGGTTTTCGAGATATTCACAAAAATAACATTTTTTAAATGGAACACCCTGTATATTTTTGCAAAAATCGATGATAAATTAAATTCTGAACAAAGAATGCTCTTATACTTTTTTGACAATTATTTAAAATAATCGAGTTATTTGGAAAAAAAAATTGAAAGTTTTAATATCAAGTAGCCATGAAAATTATAATTTTGTAAATTTTCAATATTTCCGTAATTCTTTCAAGTATTTTTCAACTTGTGTAA
The DNA here is from genome assembly GCA_963942485.1 of Pediacus dermestoides. Taxonomy (NCBI): domain Eukaryota; kingdom Metazoa; phylum Arthropoda; class Insecta; order Coleoptera; family Cucujidae; genus Pediacus; species Pediacus dermestoides. Next base: position 1,281,029 of record OZ012630.1, on the reverse strand, counting down.
ATTCAAAATTATGATTGTTTGGTTTTAATAAATTACTATTCCGTTTTATGGCTACTTGATTTTAAAGAATTCCAAACTTTTTTTCAAAATAACTCGCTTATTTTAAATTATTATCAAAAAAAGATGAGGACATTTTTTGTATAGAATTTAATTTACCATCGATTTTTGCAAAAATATATATTAATAAATGTTATTATTTTGAATATCTTAAAAACCAGATGGTCAATTGTTTTTTTGTTTTCACCATTGTAATCAGCGGAAAAAATGCTACTAGTTTGCTAATTTAACCGACTTTGTAGCTCTAATAATAACGAAGTTAGCAATAGTGAGCCACTTCGCGCGAACACCCTGTATAATATAATATATTCTCAACAAAACAAACAATTTTTTTAGATATAAAAAACCAATTAATTAAAATTATTATTATCACAAAACAAAATTAATTCTGTGCGTAAAATTCGAAATTTAGGTGAACGATTTTGACTTCTTATTATATTATAATTTTAAGTACAAAGAATAAATTAATTAGACTATCACAGGAGGGGGACATTAGAATAAAATAGCTCAAAACTCGTCAACTAGTGTTAACTCTTGTTGATCATCGTCCCCAATACTGTCCAAAGGATCATCCGCACCTCGGCTGTAACTTGCCTCGCTACCTGATATTTCAACATAATAATAATGATTTTACATAATTATTTACTACTTATGTACAATTTATTTTATATAAAATTTTGTGTTAGTAAGATTAAAAAAATAGTTAAGTACTCCCGCCCCATTCTAGCTTAAGTCTACTATAGTATTGTAGTATGGTTAATTTATAAAATATTAAATAATACGAGTACTTATAGATATAAACAAATTGATGTGAACTGATTGGAAATATTTATTCTATAATACTGGAAATAAAACCCAACATAAACTATAATAGAATACTATGTTTTCGACATTTCTTGTACAAATTCCTTTTTATTACCTTGAAATTTTAATAGGTATTGTACTAGGGCGTGTAGCATACAAACAATGAGGGCACCAATACCAAATATTCGGAACGTTATTGGACCCCCGTATTGTTTATATAAAATACCAGCGGTAAAGCTGCCAATTGACACGCCGACACCTTCGAAAACTGCACCCACCATACCCTGAAAAAATTGCTTGAATAAAAAATTCTGCAACTAAATTTACGGATATTTACCTGAATAGTTGTCTCGGTTCCAGGCGGTGCCACAATACTAGCATACGACGCCATACAAGCATAAAACAGCCCAAAAGTCAATCCATTACTGAACTCAATAGGCAAAAACCACCATGGATCACTAATAACCGAGTACAGTACAAAACGCACGCCAATCGCAAACAACACCAAAGTCATGGCGTTGATATGTCCCAGTTTTTTCAAAATCCATCCAGACATAAAAAAAAACGGCATCTCCCCACCTAAACACTGTATAGCCATCACCAAACCCTCTAAGGTTTTAATCCAACTCTGCGAATCGCAATTTCCATCTCGTGCCAAATCTTCAATCAACCAAAAGAGAAACTGCCACATGATGGCTGTGCACATTCCCACTGCGATGCACCAGATTAAAAAGATGAAGATTCGTAGGTTGGTTAGGAGACGCCCCACGTCGCGGATTATACTTTCAGAGCTGTGTTTTTGCTTGTACTGCAGAAAATTTTACTAACTATAACAGAGATTTCCAGCGAGTTATTTACCTACCTGTAGTTTGTAGGACACGAGAAAATCGACTAGGAGGATTGCAACGGATAGATAAAAAGCTGATATGAAGTTTTTCTTCGCTTGGCCTTCGCTTAGGGAGTCGATCATCACGCCAGCGATTGTGGAGAAGATGCCCCAGCCCATGGCGCCGAATAGACGCTGGTAGCCGTAACGTTCGGGTTGGTCACCTAAACATCCAAAAATATTTTTGAAAATCGGAAAAGTGGCTGTACAGTTGTAATTAACACCTTGTATAAGTGGCGATAATTTTAATGAAATAATTCGATTGTATCACTGGAGTAATAAAAACGTTATAGAGAAAATCTGTAGGGAAATAAAATTGCAAGATAAAACTTAGTTTTTAGTACAATTTAATATTTAATACTGAATATTCTTATTATAGAAAAAATAAATACTGCAAAATCACTGCCTTAGATATCTAGGTCAGTGGTCTCCAAACTTTTTTGATCTCGTACCCCTAAGATAGAAAAAAGTAAATAGTGCGTATCCCCAACTAATTAAAGACAAATTTATTGTGCTAAGTACCATTGCTAGGAAAAAAATTACACAGTATTTTATTTTATTAGAAGTATTATTTTAATAATGTCGTATCCCCATGTATCGACTCGCGTACCCCTTGGAGACCACTGCTATAGACTCCCTTAAAAAATGATGTGTCCAAATTTAGTTTTTGTGTCATTAAAACTGCAATAAAACTTTGAAACATTGACAGATTTCGTTGCGGTTTGCAATTTTACAAAGAACCAAGTTAGTTTTACTAGAAAATTCAAACAGAATGAAAATCCTCTAAAAATTCCGGTTTTTACGGTATACTATAAACTCGCTTAAAAAATTTGTCCCAATTTTAGGTTTGTGTCCTTAAAACTGTCATAAAACTTCGAAAAATTGACAGATTTCGTTGCGGTTTGCAATTTTACAAAGAACCAAGTTAGTTTTACTAGAAAATTCAAACAGAATGAAAATCCTCTAAAAATTCGGGTTTTTACGGTATACTATAAACTCGCTTAAAAAATTTGTCCAAATTTTAGGTTTGTGTCCTTAAAACTGTCATAAAACTTCGAAAAATTGACAGATTTCGTTGCGGTTTGCAATTTTACAAAGAACCAAGTTAGTTTTACTAGAAAATTCAAACAGAATGAAAATCCTCTAAAAATTCCGGGTTTTACGGTATACTATAAACTCGCTTAAAAAATTTGTCCAAATTTTAGGTTTGTGTCCTTAAAACTGTCATAAAACTTCGAAAAATTGACAGATTTCGTTGCGGTTTGCAATTTTACAAAGAACCAAGTTGGTTTTACTAGAAAATTCAAACAGAATGAAAATCCTCTAAAAATTCGGGTTTTTACGGTATACTATAAACTCGCTTAAAAAATTTGTCCAAATTTTAGGTTTGTGTCCTTAAAACTGTCATAAAACTTCGAAAAATTGACAGATTTCGTTGCGGTTTGCAATTTTACAAAGAACCAAGTTAGTTTTACTAGAAAATTCAAACAGAATGAAAATCCTCTAAAAATTCCGGGTTTTACGGTATACTATAAACTCGCTTAAAAAATTTGTCCAAATTTTAGGTTTGTGTCCTTAAAACTGTCATAAAACTTCGAAAAATTGACAGATTTCGTTGCGGTTTGCAATTTTACAAAGAACCAAGTTGGTTTTACTAGAAAATTCAAACAGAATGAAAATCCTCTTAAAAATTCCGGTTTTTACGGTATACTATAGATTCGCTTAAAAAATTTGTCCAAAGTACCATTGCTAGAAAAAAATTACACAGTATTTTATTTTATTAGGAGTATTATTTTATTCATGTCGTGCCCCCATGTAGCGACTCGCGTACCCCACTTTGGAGACCACTGATCTAGGTGAATCCCCCGTTTATTTAATTTATATCACAGAATATTCTGGGCTAAATTGTGCTATTATCAAATACATGAGTAAACCTCGAGTATCTTAAAATAAACTGCACAAACACACCAACTGAATTGATAAAAAACTCTTTAATATAAACAATGACACATAATAATCAAACTTGTTTATTTTATACGCCTGCAAATAAAACTCGCGTAATCTTCCATTTTCCTGCATTAACTCTTGTTAAGTCAACTAGTTAACTTCCACAAAAAAAATGAAAATAATTACAATAATTTCCGTGATATACTTCGCACAAACCCTCAGCGAGGACCCAGGGATTCCCCTAATCCTCACCCCACTAATCGAAGCCAACAACACAGCCGACGCCCTCATCGCCGCCGAAAACCACTTCAACGGCTTCAAAAGCACCAAAAGCTACTCCGGATACTTCACCGTGAACAAAGAGTTTAACTCCAACTTGTTTTTCTGGTTTTTCCCTGCACAACAAAACTATACGAGTGCTCCGCTGGTACTATGGATGCAAGGAGGACCTGGCGTGAGCTCGCTTATAGGACTCTTCGCCGAACACGGACCATTTCGTGTGAAAAGCAAACACGGGCTGGAAGTGCGGCCTTATAGTTGGACGGAGTTCCATTCGGTTATTTACTTGGATAATCCGTCGGGGTGTGGTTACAGTTTTACTAGTGGTGGTTACGCGGAAAACGAAACGCAAGTCGCCGGGGAAGTACACGAGGTCCTTCAGCAGTTTTTTAAAATGTTTCCGGAGCTGTTAAAGAACGACTTGTACATTGCCGGAGAATCATATGCGGGGAAGTATGTTCCGGCTGTGGCCTACGAAATTTCTCATAACGAAAAACTAAACCTTCAAGGGTTAATTATTGGAAACGGGCTAACTGATCCGGTGCATCAACTACAATACGCAGCGTACTTGTATCAAGTTGGTCTGATAGACTTGAACACTAAGCAGGTGTTCCTTAATCAGGAACAGAAGATATTGGACTTGATCCAGAAGAAACTCTACGCAGAAGCGTTTGTTATCTACGATGATCTAACAAACGCCCTATTCGAGAACATCACTGGATTCCAAAGCAACTTCAACATCCTCTCACCAGTGTTCCCAAACAACCAACCCATCTACATGCTCAACTACATCCTAAGAGACGACGTACGTGCAGCAATCCACGTGGGAAACGCAACTTTCCACAACGACGCTAAAATAATCCAGGATAACTTAAAGAATGATATGATGCAATCTGTTGCGCCTTGGTTAGTGGAGCTACTCAACAAATACCGGGTGTTAATCTACAATGGACAGTTGGATGTTGTTATGCCGTATCCAAATGTTGTTAGTTATTTAGAGCAGTTGCCTTTTAGTGCTGCTGACGAGTACAAAAAGGCGGAAAGGGTTACGTGGTATGTTGGGGCTGATTTGGCGGGGTATGTTAAGCAAGCTGGGAATTTGACGGAGGTGTTGGTGAGGAATGCTGGGCATATGGTGCCGATGGATCAGCCTGTGTGGGCGTATGATATGATTTGTAAATTTACGAGGTTTAAGAAGCCGTTTGCTTAGGGATTATCAAGCTTTGTTATAGATTTTTTAGTTATTAAAAATATTTAAAATTTAATCTACTCGTACTCGTAAAGCTGTTCGTACTTTTACGAGATTACGTTATTTGTATAATATTTTTTAATGATTATAGACTTGTTATAATAAATTATCTGGATTATTTAAACCACTATAACAAGTAAATTTCCAGGTATTCTGGAATCGAATTCCCTCGATTGAAATTAATTACCACAACAACATATACAGGGTGTTCGCGCTAACTTCGTTATTATTGGAGCTACAAAGTCGGTTAAATTAGCAAACTAGTAGCATTTTTTCCGCTGGTTATAATGGTGAAAACAGAAAACAATTGACCATCTGGTTTTCGAGATATTCACAAAAATAACATTTTTTAAATGAGACACCCTGTATATTTTTGCAAAAATCGATGATAAATTAAATTCTGAACAAAGAATGTTCTCATACTTTTTTGACAATTATTTAAAATAAGCGAGTTATTTTGAAAAAAAGTTTTCAAAGTTTTAATATCAAGTAGCCATGAAAAATATAATTTTATAAATTTTCAATATTTCCGTAATTCTTTCAAGTATTTTTCAACTTGCTTAAATTCAAAATTATGATTGTTTGGTTTTAATAAATTACTATTTCGTTTTATGGCTACTAGATTTTAAAGTGGAACTCCAAAAATTGTATTGATTTCACTTTGCATATCATTTGACCTTCAGATAATAAACACAATGATGAGTAACAGAAACAAACCGATTAATCTGCGTTTTAATTTACCTAATAATTCAAAACAAATAGCGTCCCCAACACTAACGACAATCGCTTGACCAATCCATCCAATAACCATCAAAGTTAAAAACAACCAAAACTCGTATAGCCCATAGACATAATCATCCTCGATAGCCGGTTGGGATATCGCTTCGTTTATTGTGTAATCCATACATTCAGCTTGGCAGGTCACGGAAATGGACGCGTTTTCTGGACAATGTGGGTGGATTATTTTGTTGTTTATACTAACATTGGCCACGCGAAAAACGAGCGTATTATCGAATTTTTCTGTGAGAGTCGCTGGCACGTTTGCGTCGAAGTCGAAAATGCCTCCGGTGCTCCCGCAGGAACTTGACACATTCCAATAATTGCAAATTACTGACCAGGCGGCTTTATTCATTTGGCATTGAAGCTGCAATGTTAAAATTAAAATAAATACATAAAATTTATTTCCACCGAAATTTATTACTTTGCATTGCTCCAGTTTATCCTCAAGTTGAATTTTCTTGACCAAACAGTCATCTATAGTCGCATTATTGTGTGCGATGGTGTTGAAAACAGCCAAACCGTCGGTGCAAGAGAAATGCACGGTTTTTTCCACTGGCAATTCCGGTGAGTAGAAAATGCCTAAAAAGGCTAATATAGTGACTATTTGCGATATCAGAAAAATTGCCTTTTGACTGTGGAAACGGTCGGCGATGGCCCCAAAAATTGGTTTGGCAAACATTCCGCATATTGGTAGGATTGTGTAGATTATCCCCACGATTACACTGGAGAACCCCAACTGACGGGCGTAGGTGGATAAAAAAGGTACAACTGGACTCGTCCCTGCGAAAAAAATTAAAGGAATTTTACTAAAAAGTTCGTATAAATTTACTAAAATTATTAATCCCACAGATTATAATATTAGTTGGGGTTAGATAAGGGGATTAAATCAACATTCAATTAATTATAACTAGACAACAATAAGCTATATAACAATAAAAAAATTATACAACAAATAACTAAACATTTTTTAAATGACTGTTAATTAAAATAAATTACAACAAAGTCAATGTTTATAGTATGTGATTAGTCAACAGTGTTCAAGCTTTATTAATTGCATTACACGCACTGTAAAAGTGTTAATTTAACATCCTATCAAATTTCATATATTTTCCAACAAATGCTCTACAATACAATAATTACTGTGATATAAACCAAATCTCTTACCTGCATTCCATAGAAAATAATGTGCCTTCATAGGCAAAAGTTCCTTATTAACTTGCACCATTTTTCAAAATTAAATTTATTATAACCTAAAATAACACGTTCAATTTTAGATTCATTAACAGCCAGTTCCGGTTTAATTTAACTATTTGAACTTAAACGGCATATTAACGTCAATGCTTTTCTTACGTAACTGTCGGTACAGTTTTGCTTTTTAAATTATTTTTTTGTATGTATGTCTTCAATTTAGGTTTGAAACCTAACCGCAAATCACTGACGTGCGAACTTTGACAACCACACTGAAGTTAGAGTCATACATAGATTAAAGAGACGCAGTGGGATTTCCAATGCAACCAGCAATACAACTCAGATTGTGGACGCTAGAAATCCCTTCTACTAAGCCAGTTTCACACAAGCAAATTCAACTATTTTGTTTAAATTCAGTTATAAAAGGAATTTTCTGAAAATTTATAGACTTTAAGTAGAAATTTAATGATTAAGGGTTGAATTTTTAAAGTATGTGGTAAAAGAACTAATATATTTCTAGTACATTTAATTTTCCCGCTTGTATGCGTGAAGTTCGACTGAAAATCCGCCTAAGGCGCAACGTTCGTTTTCTTGTCGGAAACACAATTCATAAAAATCTTTCATTTCCTTTTGCATCGTCCTGCAGTCAACACGTTAAACTGGTAAGCCCCAAACCAAACTAAACTAATTTATCTTTTTTTGCACGTTGCATCCTGCTATGTTTTTAAATACAACGAGGTTTTTCCTGTTCACGATTATTCTCTACGAATATTTCTGCTGATATTTTTAAACCTCGTGTATTTTAAATGATGAATTAAACAGTCTCGTTCGTATGAATTGAAGTGATTTTAAAATGTTTATTCAAAAACTGATCATGGATTAATTCATGTGAACTTCTGTGTTGTTGTTTAGGGAACTTAGTCGTAATTTTTTGTGTTTTCAGGAGAAAAATGTGGGAGGCGAAGCCACGCTTATGTTTGGGGCATTCTAACCTCAATTTTAGAAATGGGTAAGCTCTTATAATAATAATAATAAATTAAGCCCTCAATTATTATGATGATCTCAATTTAGACAAGCATATGTCTGAATGCTACAACTTTTTGTATACTTCTATGCAATTAGTTTTTTTGTTGAAACACTTTCTGAGTTTTCCGGTTCTAACTTAAAGCAAACCATGAGCCCCCAACGAATATTCTAATAGTTGATTTTGCAGGTGGAGCGACGAAATTGAGGAAACCAGAAGTGATTTGATATAAATGATATAATCAAACAATGTAAGTATATTTATTATTTATAATTATATTTCACTTTGTGGTAAAAAAAACACGTGATGAAAAAGATTACCGTCTGAAATAGTAGTGATTATACTAACGGCTGCATTTTTTAATGTTCTGATGTGTTACTTAACCTAAAACTCTGCAAAGTTTAGCATAATTACCAGATTTACTAATTTTGTTTTTTTACTTTTAGTATGGACTAAAATCATGGAAATTTTCAACGCTCAGTAGAATCAACAAATTAACAGGTACGATTTTCTTAATTCCTCGAACAGTTTATGCTTTTTTATAATGATGAACAATAGTTACCAATAGCCAGTTACTCCTGTCATAAAATATTTTGATGATAGTTAAAACGGTAGCCTGATAAAACCCCCAAAAATAGTCTTGGTTGTCTAACAAATACAGTTTTTATATAATAAAATTCCCTTTGCAGGTTCCACGTGGTTCTAGCAAGTGATTTCATTCAAAAACTGATCGAAGATTAATTCCTGTGGACTGTCTTAACCTCAGTTTTAGATATCGGTAAGTTTCTTTTCTTGTAGCAATAATAAATTAAACCCTCGTTATTATGATGACCTCAATTTAGACAAGCATATGTCTGAATCCTACGACTTTTTGTATACTTCTATGCAACTAGTTTTTTTGTTGAAGTAATTTTCTGAGCTCTCCGGTTCTAATTTAGATTAAACCAGGAACCCCCAACGAATGTTCTAATAGTTTATTTGATTTTCAGATGGTGGACTAAAATCATGGAAGAATTCAGCGCCCTTCCAAGAATCAACAAATTAACAGGTATGATTGACTTTATTTTTGATAACTTCTTTATGTTTTTTTATAATGATGAACAATAGTTACCAATAGCCAGTTACTCCTGTCATAAAATATTTTGATGATAGTTAAAACGGTAGCCTGATAAAACCCCTAAAAATACTCTTGGTTGCCTAACAAATACAGTTTTTATATAATGAATTTTCATCTGCAGGTTTCCACGTGCTTCTAGCTAAACCAAGGAGGATTTTATGGTAAGTTTCGAATAAAATTTAATTTATTTTATAATTTCTTTGTAATGATGATCCAATTTTATACGCTATTATGAGCTATATGTAGATGAATACTACTTGCCCTCACTGACTAAAGTTGCAGTTTTATTTAAGAAACGTTCCGATTTTCTTGTGTATATTAAAGTGGCGTTTTTTTCCAGGTTCCACTTCTCTTTTGTACTAGAACAGGAAGCTGTTTGGTCGCAGTCGAACAATCAGGACGAAAAGTACGATTTCATTTGTTAATAAATACTTAATTTAGTAAAAAAATTAATGTGATGTTATATTAATATACGCTATGATATATTACGTGATTAATAACTAATTTCTGATCCATATTTATACAAAAATTATTGGTAGTTTTATAAGTATAAAGCCAAACTATAACTTAGTTTTATTTTTAGATCCATGATTGACACTGGAACCTTTTTGCTTCAAAAACTGTCCATCTAATGTACAATGAAGTCTGTTTTATAATTTATAAACATTATTAAAGATAAAGTAACTGAAATATTACGTTTTTTTATTTCCTCTGTATTCCCTGTTTTAAAAACTGATTATTAATAGTAAAATATCTGATGTGCCCAACACATGACTTTCTTATACGGATAGTATCACAATAATTACTTTTCGACCCTCGGATTCAACTATCAAAGCGCGCTATGAGAAATATAAAGTGTTTTAGGAATATCTCGTTTTTTTTTGACGGAATTTCAAAAAAAAGTTCAAACAAAATTTGTTCAAAATTCAATGTTAAAGAATAAAAAAATCTCATAAATTGTTTATTTTTCAAGATATTCTTAAAAAACCTAAAAATGTCATCAGGTAACTGTCATTTGTTTTGGTGCTAGATGAAAAACATTGAATGTGGCACCCACAATTTTGTTCAAACTCTTAAATATGAAATTTGAATCAAATCCGATAACTCGTTTTTGAGTTATGGTGGATACACACAGACAGACATCATGGCGAAAATGGTCAAAATGGATTCAGGGGCCCTCAAAACGTGTAAATCCATCAAAATCTCGAAGTCGAAAAAAATCACGATTACAATACTTCCTTATACTAAAAAAATAATTGTGGAGAAAAAGACTCATGAAAAAAATGTGGTCACCCTGTATAAATATTTACAACGAAATTTACTGTCGATATTTGCTTAGAAAAATGATTTCCGGATAGGTACAAACTAAATTAAAACCCTAGAATTTAGACAAAAATATCTTTAATCAACCAAAAATAATTTTACATAAAACCACACTAAACATTACTTTTCTTATTACTCTCCAAAATTGCATTAATTTGTGTCAGATCCTTGGAAATAGTCTCAACCAAATCCGTAACTTCATCCCATCTATGTAGCTTAGTCCAGGACACCATCGCGCTCATATTCAGTCTAGCAGAGTTGACAATGGGATCATTAATATCCACATCTTTAGTGGCTACAGCTGTTAAGATAACTTCGCCCAGTTTCGAGCAAACATCCAATATTTTCTTGCAATCTTGCGGGTTCTTACTCCAGGTGTTTTCCATGTAGTACCCTCGATACGCTTTTTGTAACCTTTGGACACGAACTAGAGGATTCGGTGCTAAGTTTGAGTATAATTCCCAAACATGTCCATCTGTAGGAAAAACTGTCGTGATTCTTCCTACTAGTTCTCTGGTGGGTTTTAGTAGTTTCCCATGGGAAGCCCCTTGGTAATCGATGCAAACATTATAAACCAAAACGCTGATTACCTCTATATTCATGTACTTGTCTTTCAAGTCTAACAGTCGATGGTAAGCTCGTATAACTTCAGCGAAATTAGCTAAATCACAACTAATCACCAGGAAGTTTTCCCAGACTTTCCAATTTTCATAGTTGCACTTCAGTGCCTCTTTGATTGCCTGGTGAGCACTTCGTTTGTTGTCCAATTTAATGTAGGCCTGCGCCAAATTGTTCCAAGCTTCAAATCCATCCGGTTCCAAAGTGGTGTATCTACGATATGCAGTGGCGGCTGTTTGCCAATTCTCTGATTTAAGCGCCGCGAAGCCCAAGCGAAACCACACGGTCGCTTGCAAAGGATTGATGCTCAGCGATTTTTCAAAATGTGGAATACATTCTGTGTATTCTGATTTGCTGAAGTGGAAGTTGCCCCAGTGGCGTTGGGCGCGGTGGCTGCGGCGTTTCGACATCTCCCAGGCGCGTTCGTAGCATTTCACGTCGTCGGTTGCGTCACCTGCAAGGAAAAAACAAATGTTTTAGTTTTCATCATAAATATTTTGTGTCCAATAAAGTAGAAAGTTACCTAACAAACACCACATTTTGACTGTGGGATTGGCTTCCAATTGCTGCTGTATGACCTCGCGTGCCTTGTGCTTCATCTCCAACAAAGTGTAGCAAACAATCACCTCCTCCCACAGCTGTATTTTCAAATAAATATCCAAACTATTCTTCACCAGTCCAATATTCAACAGCAAATACGCATATTCAGCCTCAACCTTCCAAATCGGTGGCAAGCCAGTACCAAACACATCCATAACTCGATTAAGAACCGGTGGATTCTCCCGTTTGTAACTATTGGTAACTTCTTCGCTTTGTCCCAAACAGCGTTCCACAGTCCGACGATTTTTCGTCTCGAGACGACAACGTAGAATCAACGCCACCATTCGAACGCAGTACGTGTTCTTCTGGCTTAAAATCATCTCTAGAAATGGTTGGAGCTCTTCGCCTTCCAGTCCATCAGCAGGCTTAGCTACCAGCATTTCCTGTACAAGAGTTATGAAAAGTTTTTGGTCTATGTTAGAGATTACTAGTTTGTCTTCTTTGTCGTCGCTTTCGTTAAATTGAATGGCGTTGAGACGTACATCGTCGACTAGGGGAACGTTTTGGGGCACATCGGAGTCGTCCACTTCGGAATTCTTAATACGCTCGGTGTTGGCTTCGTCCACGTTAACTTGTAAAGCTAGTTGGGCTACTAGCTTCGCTTGGTGTTTGGTACGTTTACCCAGTTTCCCAACTAGATTGTAGCGAATGCCTAACGTGGAGCTGGCGAAGAAAATATGTTCTTTGGACTTGCTTATGTGATGGTAGATTACGTACATTTGAGCGATTTCCACGTCTAAAGACGCTTTGATTACGCCTGAAACCCAAAAATTAACTAAGGAAACCCTTGATTATCCCCAAAAATACCTGTAAAGGGCAACACTTTAAACTGCTTGTAAAGCAAATCAGCCTCGGACAAAAGCACTGGACTAAGCTCATCCAAAACCTGCTGATGGATGTAAATCGAACGCCAATACCACCAATTATTAACAATATCACGTACTACACAACATTTAAAAACTATTTTGGCAACGACTAACAAAACAGGAAACTCGGTATTTACATTAATATCTTCATTATTAACCGACAGAATTTTACCGAAGTCTATAGTCCCAAACATCTCCCTTCCAAGCAACTCCTCCACTTCCTCACTCACTTCAGGACCAGTAAAATTACATTGCACAAAAGTAATAAAACAATCAATCGCAAATTTCAAATAATCCGAGCGCTCCTCTTCGGATTTCAATCCAAATTGCTCGCATAGTTTCATACCATCAAATTCGGCATCGAAAAACAGTTTCCAGTAGTCGTCGTCACGCAAATAGCTGTTCAACTCCCATAAACCCTGGACATTTTTTTGATTGTCCAGTTGTAATGAATTATCGGTTAATAAGTAATATTCGTTTAGAACGATGTTAATATTATCGTCCATTGCCATTTTGAATGAATGAATCACTTTTACTGCATTAAAATCAGTTGTAATCACATGTTCTATTCACGTTATAACCTTAAAATGTTTTCACGATGTTGCGTTGCGTACGTTAAATTTGTAAGGTTAGGAAAGGTCTGTCAAAAAATTTGGAAAAGGTGCGTTCACACATCGTTCACATGGGTGAATATTTTGTGGATGCAACCATAGATAAATAAAGAGACGCAACTTCTTAGATGTATAAAGAGTTGCATACATCAACATCTGACCCCGGCGATTTCACCAAAATTCCAAATGTATTGTCAAACTATGAACCATAGACAATATTATTCAACTACAACTGATTTGTAACTGTCAGCCACTTAATTATAAGTAATTACTATGGTTTTCATCTGAGAGTTACAAATCAGTTCTAGTTACAAATTATTTCTATGGTTTTAATCTGACAGTTACAAATCAGTTCTAGCTACTAATAATGTCTATGGTTTTCATCTGACAGTTACAAATCAGTTCTAGTTGAAGCATAATGTCTATGATCATAGTCTGACAATACTTTTGAAATTTTGGTGGAAGCGCCGAGGTAACAAAATTTGTTAAAATGAATTATTTTCGATAAAATAGATTAAAAAAATGTGCGATTTCGTGTTGTAACTGCATTGTAACATACAAATTATCTGTAAAAATGTAAAGAATAGTACGCTATTTTGCCCACAACCCAAAATATAGTAGTTCAAAAATACCAATATTGCGCCGAGTTTCAGGCAACCAGTAATACAATCAACCCTATTCCAAGTATCTTTTTCCAAGCAATCGGTTTTGCTACTCTATTCCAACTGTCTTTTTCCAAGCCTAATCTATGTTGCTACTCTATTCCAAATGTCTTTGTCCAGTTCAATTACTGTTTGTTTTTCTATTCTTATTACGAAAATGTAAAATTTGCATTATTTTCACAGGAATAAAATTGTTATCAAACGTACGTTCGGATGCATTTTCATTTAATTAATTTTTTTCAATCACAAAAAACTAGTTATACATTTAAACAAATTTTGTAACCCCGGCGCATTCACCAAAATTCCAAGAATATTCCGTTTTTATTTTTTCCTGAAAAACGAATCAACTTAGAAAGAAATGGTCTTCACCTTATTAATTACAAATAAAATTTAAAGTCGGTGAAATTTCGTGCAAAGATAAACGTTTCCATGATTTAAATTAAAATTCAAATTTGCATTAGCTTCTATAATATTCTAGAGTTTTATAATTAAATTATCTGTTAATAATACCTGGAAGCTCTATTTTATTGACTATTTCACCACACTTTTTTTACCGAAAAATATTATCTACATTCTATTACAAATTTACTCTTATCATTTATGTTATATTGCTCTGTATTATATTTTATTATTGATTATTACAGCAATAAAAACTAGGTAAGTAAATAATATAATTGCAAATATTAAAAAAAACGACATGTTGAAACTTTTCTATTTCCTCCAATTTTCTACCTTAATATTTGCAGAAACACGCATAATAAATGGAGAAAACGCCGAGGAAAACGAATTTCCTTTTATGGTATTAACAATAAATCTAGGGTAAGAATTATCACTGTTTCCTGATAATTATTTCGTTTGCAGGTTTCGCTACAAGTAAATGGCAGGCACTACTGTGGAGGAACAATTCTTAATCCCATAAATATTTTAACAGCAGCTCACTGTGTTTGCAACGAATACTATACGAAAAACATCCAGTTGTTACGTGTAGTGCTAACGCCAGACACTTTAAACAGTCCTAAGGCTCTAAACTTTGAAATATTGAATATAACTTGTCACAACTGGGATGTATTGGAACAGATAAACGATGTGGCAATTTTAAAGGTAAGTTAACTACTTACTACCATAGCTAAAGGACATATTATATTTAAAATTTCTAAGCTAAAAACTGCCATACCCAAGTCGGTGTACCATCCAGTGACACTCCCATCAGAAAATTTCACAACCCAGCAAACCTTACCAGATGCTTTATTACTTGGCTGGGGCATAACTCAGGACACAAACACCTCAAACCACCTGCAAAAAGTCCACGTCGTAATCTACAACGATGCAATTTGTGAAAAGAGCCACAACGGCATTCGAAATATTGAACATCAAATTTGTGCTGGTTGGCCGGAAAATGGTCGGGGTTCCTGTCAGGGAGATTCTGGAGGTCCTTTGCTAATAAACCAAGTACAAATCGGGGTTATTTCAATAGGGCTAAAAAATTGTAGCGTTAGTGATGAGAAAAACCCAAAGATTTTAGCTAGAGTAACGAGGTATTTGGAATGGATTATGAATAATGTGGAGGATTACGATAGAGAAACGACAACCGAGGGCGGAGGTGGATCAAATGGTTTCGTTGGAGTTTTATCAGTTAATTGCGTGTATTATTTTATATTGTTTGCTTCGTTTTTTTTATCTTAGATAATTTACTACTGATTCACTTGATTTAGTGAATAGCAGAGAGGCTACTGAAGAATTACTTACTACACGCTTTAAAAATGTATAAGTAACAATGCGTAATAAATTTTATTGTAGGTACCCAATAATTATTACTAAAATTTGAATTCGTTTTTTAAATACCTAAAAAAAATTAATTGGAAAAATGTTTTCTGAATAAAATATCAAAATATCCTATAAGAATTATATTCGTAATATGTAAGAATTGCTGCAAATACAAATTCACAAACACATTGATGTATTCTAATCTTAAGTGTACGAAAAGAAAACAAATGCACAATAAAAAAACCGTAATAATGCCTAAGATTAACGCGAATTTATAATTATGTCTCGATTATGAATTGGAATGAATTTAGAACCTTCCGAAAGGCCTTTGCATGCGTCCTCTGGAACGCCTGGAAACTTGCCTGGGAGAGAAATTAGAAGGACCGCCACCACCTCGACCTCTATCTGAAAAAACCAACAAAACCCCATAAATAACTTTTATTAAAACAAACTTCTTAAAAAAAATATAATATATAAAACAAGTCTTCAGTTACCATTAAAGCCGTTCCAGTCCATACCTTGTTGATGTTGTCTATGAGGGGCATTACGCATATCCCCCCAGACAATCGGAGTAGGTCCAGATCGAGGCATATTCCCACCTCTTGGAATCGATTGCCTCAAAGATCGTCGTGCAGATGGAAGATTCCGCATGTTTCTTGAGCGAGTGTTTGTACTGGGTGATGCTTCAGCTTCACGACCTTCTTCTTCACCACCATCCTCAGCTGCCAATGGCTTCTCACCCTCCGAACTCACCTCATCGTCGCCTTCCAACATTTCGTCCGTTTGCTCGGATTGCTGGGTTTCTTCCGAGGATGTTCCCGCAATTACTGGGGGGCCCATGCATTCGCCCGAACTGCCTTCGCCGGAGGGCTCGGTTAGATCAGTAACGGTAATGTCGGCTAAAGGATAAAAGTTAGTTTTACTAGAAAATTCAAACAGAATGAAAATCTAGCCAAAATTCCAGATTTTATAGCCTACTATAAACTCGCTTAAAAAATTTGTCCAAATATCGACTTTGTGTCCTCAAAACTGTCATAAAAATTCGAAAAATTGACAGCTTTTCTTGTGGTTTGATTTTTTACAAAGAAATAAGTTAGTTTTACCAGAAAATTCAAACAGAATGAAAATCTCGCCAAAATTCCAGATTTTATAGCCTACTATAAACTCGCTTAAAAAATTTGTCCAAATATCGACTTTGTGTTCTTAAAACTCTCATAAAAACTCGAAAAATTAACAGATTTTCTTGTGGTTTGATTTTTTACAAAGAACCAAGTTAGTTTTACTAGAAAATTCAAACAAAATGAAAATCCCGCCAAAATCCGGATTTTATAGTAAAATTTCTTACCATCGGATTGGGTGCTTTGATTGCTTCCATGCTCATCAGCGCCGGCGCTTTCTTGCGGCGAAGCCTGTAACGGAGTTGTGGGTACACTTCGCCCAGTACCTGCAACAAACGACATCCCATTACTCCAAAATCACCGCCCCACTTCGCCGCTCCACCAAAAATAAACAAACAAAAATAAACAATATATTACTATTATCCAAATCGATGTTGGCTCCCTCCAGTGTCTGTTCGGGCACAACTTCACTCGACCCAGCCGCATGTACATTCGACTGTGCTGCCGACTCAGTGAACGTAAACCGTCCACTAGTTGGTACATGAGGCGAACTAACCGCCTCCCCAAACCCATCAGACCGTCTCGGTACAAACAATGTAGGCGTTGAGGGCACAATGCCATCGTCACCGCTCTCGTCCAACAGCATATGCTGCTGCTGATGGTGGTGGTGGTGATGGTGGCGGGAGGGCAATGGAGCTACGGGCCGCGTGCGTGAAAACGAAGGCATGGTCATTGAGACGGAGGTGGAGGCTTGGGACAACATTATACCACTGTTGCTAGAGCCTAAGTCAAACATACGAGTAGTTTTGATTGATTTGGGACTCAATGGGCGTAGAAGAGTGTGTAGGTATGAGAAGCAATAGTGTTAAGAGAATTAGTGTTAACAGACGATGGTGGAGTATTAAAAGGGCGCAAGCAAATAGCGTTTGTTACCAAAAGTGGAGCGGCGGCTAGTACATTATCAAAAACAATCATAATTCCAGTTGAACAAACACAAAAAGCATGCGGATTAAATATTTGGTTGCATTGAAAATTTTACTACATAATATTCGTCTGGTCTGAAAAACCCCACATAAATTATTTATGGTGGTTAATCATCAATTCCATAAAAAAACTCTTAATCTGATTGCCACACTTACAAACAAACAAAACTACATACCATCTGCAGTTCCACTGCTAATCGCCTCGGACTGCGCCTGTTCCCCACTTTCCTCCTCGCCACCCTCTTGCCGTTCACTTTGATTAGGCACCTCACTAGAATCCTCAATTACTTCCACCTCATTCCCACCTTCCTCCTCGTCTTCCACATCATCCTCATCACCATCTCCATAATTATCCTGTTCCATTCCCTCAATATCATAACCTTCAGTATCTGGATCATCTTGATCATCATCAGCACCTTCACCTTCATCAGCGCCACCTTCCTCATCACTCTCCACCACAATAACATTGTCATCATCGTGATCTCTTTGGCTACTAGTCGGCACTTGATACTCTACATCCAACAATCCACTGTCACTCACTGTAGCCGCCACTCTGGATCGTTTCGACTGGCTTTGAGTTTGTTTTGTGTCGTCGCCTTGACCACTGTCATCTGCTTCGCGTTGCCGCTTTAAACCAGCTTGTGTAGTAGTCACCGTATTCGAACTACTGCTACTAGTGCCTTGTTCTTGAGTTGGTCCACTACTCGGCGGTTCAATTCTCGGTAGAACTAACGCAACGGCTTGTTGTTGTGGCGTTGTCTGCATTTGCATTGAGGTTTCATCGTCTTCGGATGACTGAGTTGGTGGCACGGCCACTTGACGAGGACCCAACATCGCCGGGCTAGCTGAACTGGTCGCTGGTACGTAGTCAGTGTGTGAACTAGTGGGACTACTGGATAGAGACTCAATTGTACTGGAGCCAGTGGTGTGAACTTGTTGTTGGGGTGGAACCATCACGGCGCTGGGGCTTTGGCTGGTAGGTAGAACAGCAACGGTGCGAAGTTGAGCTGACATTGGGCGAATGCTAGCTAGCGGGGGTTCACCGCCACTGCGCCAAGGCTGGATTGGCACTGACTGAGTCTGGGTGTTAGTCGAATGACCTAAGAGAAAGCTTAAGATTAGCAAGGAAAGTTCACTACATAAAAAATACATACCCGCCATAGGTTTAATATTAGCAGTCGGGGGTTCACTGGTGGACTTCTCCGACGGTCCGGAACTAGTACTAGGTTTAGATCCCTGTTGCAACCCCAACTGCCTCTGCAGCTGATTAATACGCTGCGTCAAACTCTCAATATCAGCAAGTAACTTTTCCTTCTCCTGCTGCGTCTCCATCAAAACATCTTCCTTTTCCTTCTGCAAAGCTTCGATTTTCTCCAACAATTCCGCATTTTTCGACGCACTCTCCTCAGAAGTCTGTTCCGAAGAACCACTAGCACCAGCACCACGCTCCGATTTACTTAACTCATCCTTCAAATTGTTGTTTTGTTCAGTAAGAGTTACAATACGTTCTTTGGCGTTCTTGAACAAGTTTTTAAAACGCTCTTCTTTCTCATAGCTAACTTGTTTCAAGTTTTCGATTTCTTTTTTCAAACTGTCTATTTGCTCGGTACTGGAAGAGACTTGTTGGTTTAGTTGGTCGATGGTTTCCTTGTGCGTTGCCTCGATTTGAACCACACGGTCTTCCAGTTCGGTGCGTTGCTCCTGCAGAATTTGCTCTTGGCGCTCAGCAGTTGTGTTTATTTCGCTCTGTTGGTTTTGCTCCTGCTTCTTCAAAGTTTCAATTTCCTTTGCGTAGTCTTCGCTTTGTATCTTGTATTTCTTGGCAATCTTTCGAATTTGTCCCAAATTACCCTTCAATTCGTTTAGTAGTCCATCTTTAGTATTGTTTTCATCCGAAAGCGCCTTGGTTTGTTCTAATAGACGAGTATTCGATTCCTTTGCTTCTTCTACATTCGCAGTAACTTCAGTTAGTTGTTGTTGTAAACTGGTAATTGCCTCGCGCATTTGTGTTAATTCCTCAGTCATTGCACCATTTTGTGTTCGGAGATTCTTAAGCTGTTCCTCCAGTTTAGTTTTACTTTGCCTTAAATTATTAATATCGTCATTTAGCTTCGTGGTAGTCGACCGCTCAATTGTCAGTTGCTTCGCTAGATTCTCCCGCTCCGTCTGTAGTTTCTTCCAATCTTCCGGACTAGTTCTATTGGTTTTATCCAATAACATCTGAGCACGTTGCCTCCATCTTACCACGTCCGCACGCGACGAAATCGCTTCGTTTTGCATCTGGTCAGCTTTGAGCATCAACTCCTTGTTTCTCTCCTGCAAAGGCGCCAATTCCCCTTCCATTTGTTCAGCCTTAACTCGGAACTCCTTCACCTGCTCCAGTAAATTATCTCGTTCCTGTCGCAAACTCCTATTGGAATCCGTAAGAGCATTCAACGTATCTAATCGACGAAGTACCTCGGCATGTTTCGACGATGAAACAGAATCCACTTCGGATTTCTGACGTTCTTGCTCCAATGCCGCTTTAGCTTCTTCTAGTTGCGTAGTAACCATCTCGAACTGGGTTTTAAGCCGCATAGTTTCAGCCTCCATTATATCAGCTTTACTAACAGCAATATCTTTTTCTTGTCGTAAGAACTTAACAATCTTCAATAGCTGTGCTGAGGATTTTGCGTCATCTTCGTTAACCGAACGATTGAACGACTCGCTTAAACTTTGATTAGGCGTGTGTTCAGCTTGTAGTATATTCAACTGACTGTTCAACGCTTGTAGCTGATCAAGTAAAAGCGTATTTTGCGTATCCATGTCTTGGAATCGTTGCTCAAGCGAGTTCTTTTCCTTTTCAATTAACCGTTCTTGTTCCTCCCAACTAATCAAACGCTCAGTCAAAGCCTGTTCTGCTTGTTCTTTGGCACTTAACGCCGATTTTATTTCGCTTTGTGCCACGTCCAACTGTTCCTTCAAACTGGTTAAAGCTTGCAAATCAACGGAATGCAACATAACTTCACGTGCATATTTATTCTCTACAGCCTTCAGTTGTTCCAGAAGCGATTTGTGGTCTTCTCTAGTGGCTTCCAGTTGTTTACGCGCTGTAGTCAAGTCCATTGTTCTAATATTCAACTCTTCCTGCATCTGTTGGGATCTAGTTTTAGTTGCATTGGCCATGTCTTGGTCATCCATTGAAATTGATAGTTCCCCTTGTAATTCACTACATTTCTCCTGTAGTTCTTTGATTGTAGTATTGTGTTGTTCAATTTGCGCCTCTAGAACCTTCTGTTGATCCAACGCGACTTTCAGTTGGGCTTCCGAAGCTTCTGCAACACTACAATACTGCTCTGCAGCCTCCTTCACCGTATTCAGCTTGCTAGTCAATGATTCAATCTCGCTTTGGGCATCGCTCAGCTTATTCTGCATTTCCTGCAACTTTCGTCCATCAGCATTATTTTCCGGTATTGCCAACAAGTTCAATTTAAGTCTCTTAGTTAAATCCTCGATTTGCGCGGATTTACTCATAAGCTCCCCTCGAGTTTCCTCCAAATCTTTCCTCAGTTGATCAGCTAGTTGTTTTTCTTCGCCCATGCGTGCTTCCGCGTTTTCTGTTCGTTTCTTCAGTTGCTCTGCCATTTCGCGGTAGTGGTCTTGTTCCTCTTGTAAACGCCGGCGAAGGGCAGCGCATTCACGAGCGCTTTCGTCTAAACGAGATTCTAGACGTAGTTTACCTTCAGCGTCGGAGCGCTCCAATGTAGCTTTGATGAGCTCAATGTTGGATTGCAGAAGGTTTTGTTGGTAAGAATCGCGTTTTAACAATTCGGTTTCTCTAAGTAGGCGACTTTCAGCGCTTTTTAACAGGGCGTTCTCCTTCTGCAAGTTGGAGAGCATGACTTCGGCGCGGGATAACTTAGTTTGGCAAGCCAGGGTTTCGTCTTTTAGATACGTGGCGTTGTGTTCGTACTTCAATAGCGAGTCACTGACAATTTTGTTCTTTTTCTCTAAAGCGGCGATTTGTTTCATGTAAATTTCGCAGTTATTCTGCAATACTTTGAACTTTTCTTCGTTTACTTCCATTTGGGAACCCAGCTTACAATTTAATGTAGTCAACTGTTTGGCTTCGGCTCGCACGCTGTCTAATTGCTCCGTTAAAATCTTGTCATTTTCAGCTTTTTCCTTCCGGTAAGTCGCGTGCTCCTCCTTCAAAGCGTCAATTTTCTTCTTGTAATTTTCAATTTCCCGTTCAAGCTCTCGTATTTTATCACTGTTTCGCTCAGGTTCAGGATTCTTATCACTACTTGGCTCTGTTTGAGTGTACGGACGTTCCAAATGCATTGGAACATCTTCACCAGAAGCTTTAACAGCCTTCTCATATAAATTCTTGTACCAATCGCGTTGATTCCTCAAGGTGTTCATCATTTTATTATGCTGGTCACGCTCCTCCAGCATTTCCGCTTGGTTCTTCCGCAAGTCGTCGAGTTTCTGCTTCATATTAGCAATAGCTGCTGGATCGTACGACTCCACCTCTTCCTGTTTCTCAGACAAATCCCGCACCAACGCCAAGAGTTTTTGATTCGTAGCCTGCAACTCGCATATATCATTGAAGGTGACTAGTTTCTTCGTGATAATATCAGCGGAACTTATGCTGTCGCACAAATCCATATCGGTGGAGTTCGAGGAAGTTGATCCAACACGCGAGTGCTCGACCTCCTGCAGCAAATGACAAACCTGTCGGCTTAAATCAGCCACTTCTTTCTTCAGGCGCTGGTTTTCTCTAGCAGTCACACCGCCTAGTCGCTTGCATTCCGAGTTAGCCTCGCGCAGCTGCTCAATTTCGTTCATCAGTGAATCATTCGAGGATTTCAGTGCGTCATTAGCGTCCAATGTATTGCTATAATCTTGCCTCAACCTCTTAATCAACGGACCTTTCTCTTCGATTTCCTGTACAATACACGTGATATAATTATTCAACCTTGCACACTCTTCGTCTTTGTTAGCTAGTTTTTCGGAGACGGCTACGTATTGAGAATAGATTTCAGTGAGGGTCATTCCTGGTTTTAAGAAACGCGATACACTTGCGGCTGTTGGAGAGAAACTTTCGATGTCGCGTTGTAATTTGTCTTGTTTGGTTGATTCCAGTAGTTCGTTGGCTGTTTCCAATTCCTTTTTCAATAGGGCAATGCAGTCGTTTTTCTTTGTTACGATTTCCTCGTGGGAGAGTTCATTTTCTTTGTAGCGAGTCTCCAATTCGCCGTATTTGTCGGTGGCAGTTTGCAGTAGTTGTTGCACCTGTATTAAAGAAACACGTTAATGAACTAGGTATAGAAACTCGGCAATATTTTCGTTAAAGTGGCCACATTGTTATGTAATAATATACAGAATAGTTTTTTCTATTTCTAAAGCCTACCAAGTTATAAAAGTTTGATGGACCCTCTGTATATTTCGAACTAAAAAGTTCTAATCTAAACAATAACAAAAACATTCTACAGAAAAAGCTCGCATTTCATTGATAAATAAATAAATTAACTCGTTTGTAATGAAATTAAAAAAAGTGTTACCTCGGTTAATGCCTCTTTTAATTCCTCCGCATGTTGCTGACTCTCCTCATATATCGTCTTGTACGTATTAGCCATCTTCGTCTTCGCCTCAATTTCAAACACATAACTCTCATTCATCTTCGCATCCATATCCCGTTGGTTAAGCAACTTCTGCGCCAATTCCTCATTCCTCGCAACTAAATTAGCATTCAAACCCGAAAGCGACTTAACCTGTTCCGACACAACGACTAACTCTTGCGACTTTTCCGCTAACTTAGTTTCCAACATGATACAACGCGAGGTGTTGTCACGTCGCATGTTCAAAAGCTCCTCGGTGCGTTCGTTGAGATCCTTGGTCAAACTTTCCACTTGGCTGGTGTATAACGCGCGTTCTTGTTCGATGCGCTTCTCTCGGTATTCCAGGGTTATTTTCATGGAGGCGACTTCGTCGGCTTGGGCTAGAGCCTCGCATTTGGTGTTCACAGCGGCTTCGAGTTGTTTGGATAAGGTAGTGAGTTCGGATTGCATGCGTTCGATTTCCGTGTTGCGGCGTTGGAGCAGCATGAGGTGCTCATCGCGTTCGTCCACCGCCAAGTTGCGTTGGTGCCGATACTCAGCGGATTCCGATTCCAATTTGTTGCATTGTGTTTGGAGCTTGGTTAGTTCTGCGGTTAGCACAGTAACTTGCTCTTCGAAACTGTTAAGAGATTGACTGGCGACGTCGAAGCGTAACTGTAGAGATTCTTTCTCGGCTAACACGGCTTCATACTGTCTTTTAACTTCCGCTTGGGATTGCTCTACAAAAAACAACTTTACCCGGAGTGTTACGCTAAAAATACCAGTACTTACCAGAGTTAAAGCGATTGGTCTCATACAACGCTCTGCAAGTGATAAACTCTTGAAACTTTTCCTGCACGAAACTGTTGATTTTTTCTGCAACTTCATTAGGAATGGAATGCCATTCCTCTTTAGTTAACACCGTAGAAAACACACTATCACCTTCCATTTTATATTTGTTCAATCACAATGGAAGCA
Organism: Pediacus dermestoides; assembly: GCA_963942485.1. Classification (NCBI taxonomy): domain Eukaryota; kingdom Metazoa; phylum Arthropoda; class Insecta; order Coleoptera; family Cucujidae; genus Pediacus; species Pediacus dermestoides. The sequence goes on along the minus strand of OZ012630.1, from coordinate 1,256,593 downwards.
CAGATTAACAATAATTAACAGCACATTTCATCAATAAACTATTTTTCTAACACAAAACTATTTAAACTTATCGCTACGCAAGCACCGTGAATGTTGAATGCTTTCCAAAAAAAACATGCCCGGCATTTTAATACAACTACGCGTAGGGGGCAGCACAAGTAAAACATTAGTGCCAATGAAAACGGTTAAAAGACGAAAGTTACTACCAAAAAATTTATATTTTTCCAACAGAAATCAACAAAAACACAATTAAGTTATCATTAAAATAAAATGTGTCCCATCTTGATTAAAATCTAGATTTATAAAGCAAATTTCGATACTAATCTGAAGTTAGCCTCTAGCGCTAGAAAGAAAAATAATTTTTAAATATCTCCTTTTACCATGCTCAAAGAGTTTTATTACTTATTTATTAATGCTCAGTTTGTTGTTTATTTTGTTAAACTGACAATTAATTATACAATTCCGACATTTACACACCCGACACGTATGCGAAATGTATTGTTGGTTGCCTAACTATCCTTGTAGTAATGATTACAATGACCGTCACCAGAGGTCACTCACTTTGCTGAATTTAATTTTGCAAATCTAAATATTTAGCAAATTTCATTACTAAATTGGTAATTATTGTCAATTACCTGCACTACGATTAATTGCGTATTAATACCAAAAAGTTTATGATTAGGCGCCAAGTTTTATGTTGGCAGTAGTGCAAAATGGATTTATATACAGAAAACGATTTTACCGATGTTAACGACTAAGTGTATACGAGGTGCACTCGAAAATGTCGAAAATTTGATATGGGCGAAGATCGCCGAAGCGACTTGACAAATAGGCGGCAAGTTTAAATTATGACTTCAGTTGTTCATTGGTTTATAAATTAGCTCTAAACAGGATGTGATATTGGGATAACTAGGATAAGAAACAAAACTAGCTCTCCGTATAAAAAAATTAATTTCTTTTGATATTAGCAATAAATGTTCTAATTTGCATTGGAGCTAAAGTAATCGTCAAATCAGCTTCATCTCGTAACAAACGATTTTCCACGCGTAAAGGACTGTCCATCCTTTCAGTGTCCTCAAGTTGAGGCCACTTTAATCTAGAGTTTTCCTCCAAAGGTACATTAGCAGCCAACAAGTATTCTTTCAAGGATGTAATGGAAAAAGATGTAAACATGTCCTGAAAAAAAACAGCTTAGAGATTTATTTACAGTTAACAAAATATCAGAATTAATAGCAACCGTCAGATCCACAGTAACATCCTGCGATAACTCCTCGCCCTCCCCCTTCTCCAAAATATGTTCCAATCGAATGAGGTACTGCTCTTCATTCCACTTGTCCAAAGTTAACAAATGTACATTTACCGGTAGTTCCTTCTGGAGGAACGACTGAGTTTTAGTTGCAATTTCCTTGGAAGTGTAGAATACCCATGGAGCAAGCTGCTTCCTTTGAGCAATTTTACGCTCCACCACTGCCATCGATCTCCCACCTAAAACCAACTAATAGATTAAGGTCACTATTTTTAGAAATTATACCTACCTGAAGAGTATGAGTATCCTAGAGTGACGTAGTGGCTACCTCGTGCAACCAAACCTTGTCCAAATTCTTCTTCGTTTAGTGCTTCACCTACATGCGCTGTGTCGAAGCAAACTCTATGTAACTATCATAAAATAAAATTACAAATAGCCGAAGTGAAAAAGACAAAGTTTCCTTACCATGAGTTCTACTTCTCCATCAGATAAACTGGCACCGCCTTCAGCTCGATCAGTAAGCACAGCAAATTCCCTTAGATCATCCTTCAAAACAATTCTAGTAGTTACAGGATAATAATTACCAGCTTGTGGTTCTTCCGTTGTGTAATTATAAGTAGGACGGTAGTTTTTCTTCCGGAAAATCATCTCGCGACCATTAGAATCCGTATAGAACTCACCCTTCGTCTGTAGGTTGGTACTAAATCGTGAAATCACCTCTTTTCCAACTTTATCTCTGTAAAACCGATAATAATCAAAGCAAGTTTGTTGTTATAAATCAAGCTTATTACGCCACATCTATTGGTCCTATGATCCAATCAAACTCCACAAAGTCCTCCTCTTTGTAAATTCGGATAATTTGTGTAGCCCAATCCTTCCAAACTTGTTTAACCTCCCGAATTAGATTCCCATCGTTTACTGGAACAGTATTCACGACATGATCTGGAAAAGCAACCGCATTTCTCTCATTAGTCAACGGTCTAAAAACATAAGCTCCAGATTGGGTGCTCTTGTAGTACATTAGTTCCTGCTTAACATCCATGGTAACATTCTTTATGGTTATAGACTTTAATAGTCCGGTAGTTTGGTCAAAATTAACATAGGTATCTTTGAAACCCATTTGGTTAACTTCCTTAATCATTGCTGGAGATGTGAATAAGTTACTAGTGCGTTTGAAGTTGTAGACATTGTAACCTAAAGCTGGGAGGTTTGTAGCGTGGAAAATCAAAATTTTTGGCAGAAGAGTTTGCGAGGTGTTCTTCTTGATATAATCGAAGTTTTTTATAGGATTGGTCAGGTGGTTCTCTAGTTCCTCACCTAAACAAATAGCTAGAAAAAATATTTGTTTCAATAATTTTATGCTACCTGAAGGTCCGGTTACTTTCCAGGTACCATCTTGAACTGGTATCTGAATATAATGGGAAACATTTCGAGCTAATGGATTGTACAAGACAATATTAAACTCGTCTTTGTTTGATTCCTCACAAATGGACACGTTGGACAAAAGACAAGACTTCAGTTTTAACTCATCGCCCAAACCAAGAATTTTACTAGGTATATATAATCAAATCAATTATTCATCTAACTTCTAATTCCCCAAAACTCACCTGAAAGCAACACTGTTCTCATCCACAGATTCCATAATTGCCTTAGATATCTGCCTGTGATAATCCTTCTCCACGGATTGTCTTTCAGTACCAGTAATCGCATCGTGATGTTGCATTACCCCCACAGCTTCCTCCAGTTTCAACGTTTGGTTTTGTGGTAAATCCCCCACGACCTTCAATTGCTTGCTAACTTGTAGCAAGTTGTTGGCTTTTCGTTCGTAGGCTTTCGATGTTGGTCTAGAGGTGAAGTATCCGGTCCAAATACTGTTGGCTCCATCGGCGTACGGGAAGAAATCATCGGTTTTAACGTCGAGTTTGATTTTGTTTTGAATCACGTGGTCGTTGACTGCTTTGGCGTAACATGTGGGTGTTGAGTAGAAGATGTTGATTTCTTTTCCGTTGATTTTAGGATTGAACTTTTTGAACCCTCTGGGAAAATAATGAAGACAGTTAACTGAAGGAATTTTAGCATGTTTTATGTAGCATACTTTAGAAGTTTGTCGATGTTAACGTAAGTGGTCATTGCTGCTTCCCATCTGAAGTCATCGCCTAAAGTTATGAAGATGTTGTTCATGTCGTAGTACTGCAACATTTCTTCAATCCATTTCACAAAGTCGTTCACCTGGAACAAAGCTATAATTCACAGAAAACTATGCAGGGTGATTTTACCCTTGTTTCCCAGTTGTACTCTGGACTGACCTCATCCATAACAATTGGAGCATCTCCACATCTTATATCGAAGCAAAAGTTTGGAGGTGCACTGTAATGATGGTACATAACTGAGGCAAAAATATTGGAATCCAAACCTAAATTTGCGCTTCCAGTCCAAAGCAGATCCATCGTCTTATCATTTTGCCTCTTAGTCTTGTCTCTGTAGTCCAAACGTGAAAAGTAGAAGCTGTCGAAACCCATCTGAGTGAAAATGGAGGCTTGCTCGCGACTATGTCCAAAAGGATCAATTTGCCATCCAACCTTCGTCCTAGCGCACTTGCCTAAATTATCTTGAACATAACGCAAACCTAAAGTAAACTGATCCACGATCGATTGGTAATGAGTTGCAGCTTCGTCATTCATACTCCAACCACCACCAATAATTTCCAAGCGACCTTCATTGATTAAATCAACGACATCTTGTTTAACTTCATCGGTTTGGTCTCGCCACCACATCTTAAAATAGGCAGTTTCCACTTGGATGAATCTGGAAAATACATTTGGAAAATCTAGATGATTTAAATAATAAAGCAAACCTTCGAGTGGGGTCTTGTTGGAGGGCTGGGATCACAGAGCTGATGACGCTTTGGACATCTGGAAACAGAGAGGTGGTGATTTCGTGTTTGGGGAAAAATTTCGACTTACTGTGGTAGAAGTACTGGTCAACTGTGTCCAACCAACCGACGTCGTCGTGGGAATGCGGAACCAAGTGGACGTTTATTTTGGCTTCATCTGTAGCTGGACAAGCCTAAAAAACAAGCATGTTGTTTCGAGTTCCCTGGATTTTTTATGTTTTACCGAATATCCAGCACAAGTTACGTTGTCTCGGAGTCCATAAGGTTTGCACTGAATTACCCCGAGTAAGGCAAAAAATATTAAGAATTTCATCTAAAAGCTTGAGAAAAATATTTTGTTATTAAAGATACAATGAAAGAAATATTTTATATACAAATAACTCGGCTAGATCAGATCAGATTTTAATCAATTATCTGGCACTTCAAAATATTAATTGAGAAGCTTGTTGCTATAAGAATATCAAGTATTATCTCACTCGTATCAATTTTGGATGGAAGGAAAAAAATTGAAATAGAGGAACTTAGCATTTATTATAATATTGTTTTATACGAAGATTTTGCGTCAAAGATTCGGGGTACTTGAAGTTCTTTAACTCCTTGATTGACTTTAGATTTAAGAATGTAAATTAAGACCTTTATTCAGTTCACGTTAAAGGATATGGATTGAATCTACTGCTTTTGGAAATTTTGCAAAGGTGGTCACAGCAACTTTTTTGAAGAATAGTCCAAACTGCTCATTCTATTCTTCAAAGACTTTGTGAGATATAATTTGGGGTAACAAGGATAACTCTTTAATAAGTGAACAAATCAATTTATTTAATATTTTCACACATTCCTAATTCCTTTCAATGTCGGCAATAAACGTACGAATCTGCATTGGTGCTAAAGTAACCTTCAAGTCACTGTCATCACGCAGTAAACGTTGTTCCACTCTTAAAGGACTATCCTTTCTTTCACTTTCCTTAACTTGTGGCCACTTCAACCTAGTAAACTCCTCCAAAGGTATATTAGCCCCCAAGGAATATTCTTTTAGGGATGTTATGGAAAACGAGCTGAAGAGGTCCTGAAAACCAAAAGAAATTTCCAAGTAACTACTACAACTTATTTTCTATAACTTACAGTGAGGTCCACTGTAGTTTCCTTAGATAAGTTAGGATCGTCGTTCTTTTCCAAAATGTGCTCTAATCTAAGCAAGCACTGGTTTTGGGACCATTTGTCTAAAGTGAGAAGATGGACATTTTCTGGTAACTCTTTGTTGAGGAACGACTGGGTTTTAGTAGGGATATCCTTGGTGGTGTAGAAGATCCAGGGGACGAGGAGTTTTCTTTGGGCGATATCACGTTCCACAGCAGCCATTGTTTTATTCCCTGGAAATAAATTTGTAGCTAAAACTCCCCTAAAAGTAGCTATAACCTACCAATTCCCAAGTTTGTCCCTAATGTAACGTAGTGACTTCCTCGAACTACCAAGGGTTGGTTGTATTCGATTTCCAACTGGTCTTGACCTACATCGTCTCCTTGTTCATTACCCAAAACTCTGTGAATCTGAAAAAGAAAATAAATTAGGTACTTAGAATAATAATAGCTAAGAAATTTTTTCATACCATCAGTTCGACTTGTCCAACATTTAAACTTGCACCACCTTCCGCACGATCTGTCAAAACAGCAAACTCCTTCTCATCATCTTTGATCACAATGTTAGTGGTTACAGGATAATAATTGCCGGCTTGTGGTTCCTCGTCTGTGTAATTATACGTGGGTCTGTAGTCCAGTTTTCTGTAGATCATCTCCCGCCCATTGGCATCCGTGTAGAATTCTGTTTGGGAGTTGATGCTGGTGGAGAATCTTGAAATCAATTCCTTTCCAACTCCATCGCTAAAAAATTTTGTTAACTAAGTAACTATTGGTTATAAAAGAGTCTTTACGTTATGTCTACTGGTCCAACTATCCAGTCAAACTCCACAAAGTCTTCCTCTTTGTAAATACGAATGATCTGCGTTGCCCAATCCTTCCAAACTTGCTTCACTTCTCGCACTAAGTTACCATCATTCACCAGAACTGTGTTGACGACATGGTCTGGAAAAGCAACAGCATCTCGATCGTGGGAGTCTGGTCTAAAGACATAAGCACTCGATCCTCCACTTTTATAGTACATCAACTCCTGTTTAACATCTACTGTAACATTTTTAATAGTGATTGATCCTAATAAGCCGGTTTTTTGATCAAAATCGACATAAGTGTCTTCAAAACCCATTTGGTCAACTTCTGTGATCTCAGAGTTGGATTTTTTTGCTGCCTTGGAGTTGGTTCGTTGGAAATTGTAAACGTTATATCCTAGAGCTGGTAGGTTCACCGCATGGAAAATCAAAACTTTTGGCAGGATTTCCTCAGTGGTGTTTTCTTGAATATAGTCGAAATTTTTCACTGGTTCTGTCAGATGGTTTTCCAACTCATCACCAGAAGGTCCAGTTACTTTCCATGTGCCATCTTGAACTGGTATCTGAATGTAGTGGGAGACCTTTCTAGCTAGGGGATTGTACAAAACCACATTGAATTCATCTTTGTTCGATTCAGGGCAAATCGAAACATTCCCTAACAGACAAGATTTTAAAGCTTGTTCCTCATCGAGTCCAAGAAGTATCCTATAAAAAATCTAGTTCAAACCCAAGTTTACATTTTAAGGTTTCAGCTAGCTCGTACCCCAAACCTTCACTGTCAGCTTCAAGAGCCTTAACAATACCACTGGTAAGTAGACGATGGTAGTCCTTTTCCACTGCATGCTTTTCAGTTCCTGTGATAGCGTCGTGGTGTTGCATAACTCCCATGGCTTCTTCCAGTTTTTCTGTGGAGTTCTGTGGAAGATCTGCTAAGACTTTCAGCTGTTTGCTTACCTATAAATGGAACTGTTAGTCTTAATCAAGGGATATTTTATATAGTACTTGTAGTAAATTGTTGCCTCTGCGTTCGAAAAACTTTGACGTAGGTCTGGATGTGAAGTATCCAGCTAATACATTGTCAGGTCCATCGGAATATGTGAAAAAGTCATCATCTTTAAACTCAAGGGTAACATTCTTCTTGGTCACGTAGTCATTGACTGTCTTAGCGTAGCACGAGGGAGTCGAGTAGAAAATATTGACTTCTTTCCCGTTTATCCTTGGATTGAATTTCTCGAATCCCCTGTGAAGTTTCCATAATAAAAATTGCAATTAATTAAATTAATTAAACAAGTTTCTCTTACTTTAGGAGTTTGTCGTAGTTGGCATAGGTGTTAATCGCGGCCTCCCACCTAAAGTCATCTCCAAGCGGTACGAGAAGATTGTTATTATCGAAACTTTGCAACATCCCTTCAAGCCATTGCACAAATTCGTTAACCTAAAACCAATTGTACTAAAAAAGATATAAAAGTTACGTGATGGTTACTCTTGAATCCCAGTTGTAACCAGGACTGTCTTCGTCCATTATAATCAAAGGATCGTTGCAACGTATGTCGAAACAGAAAGTTTGAGGGGCACTGTAATGGCTATACAAAGCCGAGGTGAAGATATTGGAATCGCTTCCTAAGTTTGCGCTTCCAGTCCACAACAAATCCATAGTTTTGTCCTTGAGGCGTCTAGCCTTATCACGGTAGTCTAATCTTGCGAAGTAAAACCCATCGAAACCTAGTTGAGAGAAAATTGAAGCCATTTCCCGACTGTGTCCAAATGGATCGATTTGCCAGCCGATTTTCGGCCGGGCACATTTGCCTAGATTATCTTGCACATAACGCAAACCCAACGTGAATTGATCGATGGTCGATTGGTAATGCGTGGCAGCTTCGTCGTTCATACTCCAAGCTCCTCCAGTGATTTCTAAGCGACCTTCATTGATTAAATCAACGACATCTTGTTTGACTTCATCGGTTTGGTCTCGCCACCACATATGGAAGAAAGCGGTTTCCACTTGGATGAACCTGAGGAAAAAATTGGATAATTCTAGGGGTTTACGTAAGGTTTCCACAGCAAACCTTCTGGATGGGTCTAGCTTCAAAGCCGCCACGACAGAGCCAATAACGCTTTGGACTCCTAAAATATAATACTATAACATCCAGCATGGAAACCAAAAGCTACTTACTTTCATAGTAGTACTCATCAACAGTACTTAACCAACCGACATCGTCATGAGAGTGAGGTATCAAGTGAACGTTGATTTTATTGTCGTCGACAGTTGGACAAGCCTGGAAAAATTTTGGTAATTTTCTAGGAACTAATCGGAAAGTACCTTACGGAATATCCAGGACATGTTATGTTATCAGACCAGTTCTTCAAGGGTTTACCGAAGCAAACACCTAAAAGTACGGAATAGAGTACGACTACGTGCACCTTCATCATTAGTGAGTCTAATTGTGTTTATGTTTTGGTTCAGGAACGAAATAAGTACCTGTGAAATGTAAACAAATGGAATTTGGATAATTTCATCTGATAGTCATCAATTATACAGTAAACAAACCCAGATTATTGAGTACTTGAAAACTAATTTAATTACAAGCTCTTTATTGCCTTGGCAACTAGATCTTGTCAAAAACATTCTTTTGTAGATGGATTTAGGTGATTAGGAATTACTATCTGATGTAAATTAAGATGATTAGACAAATTTTAACTTTGTTTGTTTAACTTTAACTGTTTATGTTTAGTAATCTTTCTTCTTTACTCAAAAATAACAAGATTGCCTTGGAACATGATCTGAGCTTCAGTTTTTCTTTTAAGACTTGGACAAATTAACAACTCATATTTAAATAATAAATCTTTATTGAACTAATCACAAATAAATTAATTCCTCTTGATATCAGCAATGAACGTGCGAATCTGCATTGGAGCTAACGTAATCTTCAGGTCATCATCCTCGCGCAATAAGCGATTCTTCACAAGCAACGGACTGTCTTCTCTTTCGGTTTGCTCAAGTTGAGGCCATACCAATCTGCTGCTTTCTCCCAAAGGTACTTGAGCTGCTAAGAGATACTCCTTCAAGGAGGTTATGGAGAACGAAGTGAAGAGATCCTAGAAGACAGTGATAATAGAATAGTGAAGCTCGAATAGTTCTTGTTAGATTTACAGTAAGATCCACGGTGACTTCTTGGGACAAATTAGAATCTTCATCCTTTTCCAAAATGTGCTCCAATCGAATCAGGTACTGTCCGTCATTCCATTTGTCTAAAGTTAAAAGATGCACGTTTTCTGGAAGTTCTTTCTTGAGGAATGACTGGGATTTGGTTGGTACGTCATTGGTAGTGTAGAACACCCAAGGTGCCAACAATTTTCTTTGAGCAATTTCACGTTCAATTGCTGCGATAGATTTTGTACCTAAAAAAATATTTATACCTAAATAAACGAACTTTCAGTAAAATTTTTTGCATACCATCTCCTGCAATATTTCCTAAGGTAACATAGTGACTACCTCTAGCAACTAAACCTTGATTATATTCTTGTTCGTTTAGGTTTTCACCTACACCACGACTGTCGTCATTAATGGTGGCTCTGAGGACCTAAAATTATGTGGCGATATTAATATACTTAAGAATTATTCATTGTTGTTATTACTTACCATGAGCTCTACTTGACCATCTCCCAAACTAGCTCCACCTTGAGCCCGATCGTTAATCACAGCAAACTCTTTACTGTCGTCTCTGACGAGAATCTTCGCAGTAACCGGGTAATAGTTACCAGCTTGTGGTTCTTCTGTGGTGTAATCATACGTGGGTCTAAAGTCCTTCTTCCTGTAGATCATCTCGCGTCCATTGGAATCGGTATAGAACACCCCATCAGTCTTCAAGTTGGTTGTAAATCTTGAAATCACCTCCTTTCCAATTTTGTCACTGGAAAAACAACACGATTAAATTAGAGGCTTTGCAGGTTAGTACTGCGTACTCAATGTCTACTGGTCCAACAATCCAATCAAACTCCACAAAGTCCTCGTCTTTGTAGATACGGATAATCTGCGAAGCCCAGTCGTTCCAAACTTGTTTAACCTCGCGAATCAATTCGCCATCGTTTACAAGAACACTATTGACAACATGGTCTGGGAAGGCAACAGCATCACGTTCATCTGTTAATGGTCTGAAGATGTAAGCACCAGAATCGGTAGTTTTGTAGTACATGAGCTCTTGCTTGACATCCATGGTAACATTCTTAATAGTGATGGATTTTAAAAGCCCAGTGGTTTGGTCAAAGTTAACATAATTGTCTGAGAACCCCATTTGGTCAATTTCCTTAACTAGTTTCGATTCCTTTGGAATGGAACTGGTTTTCTTCAAGTTGTACACATTGTAGCCTAGAGCTGGTAGGTTTGCTGCTCGGAAAATCAGTACTTTTGGAAGGATTTCCTCACTGGTATTTTGACTAATGTAGTCGAAGTTCTTGATTGGATCCGTCAAGTGATTTTCTAGTTCATCGCCTGGAATATTTGGGCATGTAGAGGTGAGCGTTTGTATGATTCATAGGAAACTCACCTGTAGGTCCTGTAACTTTCCAGGTACCATCTTGGACGGGTATCTGAACGTAGTGGGAAACAGACTTGGCTAGAGGATTGTACAAAACTACGTTAAATTCATCTTGGTTGGACTCAGAACAAATTGAAACGTTGGATAAAAGACAGGATTTTAGGTTTAGTCCATCGTCCAAACCAAGGATTTTACTAGAAAAGACAATGTTTTCAAAGAGGAAACTAATCTTTCTAATGGAGTTACCTCAAAGCGCCACTATCATCATCCACTGACTTTTCTATAGCAATAGTTAACCTTCTATGATAGTCCTTCTCCACTGCTGCTTTTTCAGTACCAGTAATAGCATCGTGGTGCTGCATAACCCCCATGGCTTCCTCCAATTTCAATGTGGCGTTTTGCTCCAAATCTGCTACTACCTTAAGTTGCTTGCTAACCTACTCATACACAAACAAGTTATTAAAGATTCAAGATTGGTTCTAACGGACTCACCTGAAGTAAATTGTTGGCTTTACGCTCGTAGTTCTTCGAAGTTGGTCTGGAAGTGAAGTATCCGGACCATACGGTGTTTTTACCGTCAGCATACGGGAAGAAATCGTCGGTTTTCACATCTAGAGTCACAGAGTTTTTGGTTACGTAGTCGTTAACTGCTTTGGAGTAACAAGAAGGTGTCGAGTAGAAGATGTTTATTTCTTTGTCGTTGACTTTTGGATTGAATTTTTGGAAACCCCTGTAAGATAGTTGTAAGTAATCGCTTTTGGAATTGTTTAAATGCTTACTTGATGAGCTTGTCAATGTTTACGTAAGTGGTCATTGCTGCTTCCCACTTGAAATCATCGCCTAAAGGCGTAAGAAGATTGTTGTTGTCGTAGTACTGTACAACTTCTTTAATCCAGTCAGCAAATTCGTTAACCTATAACGAGCAGTTAGTACAAATTTTTGGAGTAAAGTAGTTTCTTACCCTTGATTCCCAGTTATACTCAGGACTTTCTTCATCCATAACAATCGGAGCATCTCCACATCTTATATCGAAGCAAAAGTTTGGAGGTGCACTGTAGTGGTGATAGAACGCCGAGGTGAAAATATTGGAGTCGCTTCCTACAATCGCAAAATTTTAGCTCTTCTTCAGCACTTCCGCAAATCAACCTACCTAAGTTAGCACTTCCAGTCCAAAGCAAGTCCATACTTTTATCCTTTTGCCTTTTGGCTTTGTCGCGGTAGTCCAAACGTGCAAAGTAAAAACCATCGAAGCCTAACTGGGAGAAAATGGAGGCTTGCTCGCGACTATGACCAAATGGATCGATTTGCCAGCCGATTCTTGGACGTGCACATTTTCCCAAATTGTCCTCAACATAACGCAGACCCAAAGTGAATTGATCAATAGTCGATTGGTAATGCGTTGCAGCTTCATCGTTCATACTCCAGGCGCCTCCAATAATTTCCAAACGACCTTCATTGATTAAATCAATAGCGTCTTGTTTAACTGCATCGGTTTGGTCACGCCACCACATCTTAAAATATGCAGTCTCCACTTGGATGAATCTAAATAAACAAATATTATTTCCTTGGAGGTTTACTGATGATAAGAGCAAACCTTCTAGATGAATCCTGTTTTAACGCTGGAATCACTGAGCTGATGGTACTTTGAACATCTGGAAACAATTTGAATTAAAACCAAGTATTGGATAAATTTTTGCTGGACTTACTGTGGTAATAGTACTGGTCGACTGTGTTTAACCAACCTACATCATCGTGGGAATGTGGTACCAAGTGAACGTTAATTTTGTTGTCGTCGAGTGCTGGACAAGCCTTTAAGAAAAACCAAAAAGGTTTAACTAAATTTGAAAAAGGATAAGTTTGAGGTAACTTACAGAATATCCAGCGCAGGTGTCATTGTCTCTGAAGGCCCTGTAGGGTTTAGCGGAAATCACCACTAATAACCCAAGAAATACTACAAGGATCTTCATTTGAAGGAAAAACTTATCTTTAGAAAAAATATAGATTCCTACCATAGGAAACTGAAAAGTTTCTATGAGTAGAATACAATAATTGTTTTGGTTTAAATACAATTGATAATTTATGATATATCAGATTACTTATTTTTAGATAAAATTGTGGATGGTAACCACTTGAAGAAGCATTGTTCACTAATTCTGTTTTTATTGCTATAACAACAAGATATTTTGGAAATAAGAAATATGGAATTTGGTTTGTTTGGATAGCATCACAAAAATCGTGTACCAATTTTTTAATAATATTTTGGGAAATGTTGCAATAATTGAACTGATTAGATCTAGAAGCTACAAAACAGCCTTGAAATAATAAAATGCGTTTAGAGGTTCACCAAACCAAATGACTAAAGAATCCTTTCTTGATATTGGTAAAGTTTTTGATGATGTCGAAATAAATTGCATCGTTACAAAATAAACTATAACAACATGAATAGAGAAACACAACTCAAAATCTAACTTGAAATCGTGCTTCATCATCATAACAATTTTCAGCATACCAAACTGTTGCTAAGGGCAAACAAAATCACTTAAAAACATTAGGTTACGATAAGAATAAAAGTGGTGCAAAAACTTTTGACACAATTTTTATTAATTACAACAGATTAAGATTAGATTAAACAAAATAAAAGTAAATAAACCTAATCACATGCCATCTAGAGAAATAATAAATGTCCTAATTTGCATGGGAGCCAAAGTTATCTTCAAACCATCATCACGAACTCCTTTTGGCTTCTCGCTTGAAAGTTGTGGCCAATTTAATCTGGATACTTCTCCAATTGGCACTATTCCATTCAACGTCATCTCCTTAGCAGAAGTCACTTTGAAGTTCTTGAAAATATTCTAAGAAAACTAAAGTTAGAGCAGACTGGATTTCACAAAATCAATATTTGCCTTACAGTTAAATCCACTGTGGTTTCAGTTGAGAGTACCTCATCATCGTTTTTCTCCAAATGGTGCTCCAACCTCAACAAGAAAGTACCATCTGTGTCGTTCCATTTGTCTAAAGTTAGCAAGTGGATGTTTTCAGGAAGGTCAGCTGTTAGGAATGAGTTTTTGGGCAAGGTGGTATTGGTGAAGAACAACCAGGGACGAAGATGGGTTCTTTGGGCGATGTCGCGTTGAACAGCTGGTGAAGCTTTGTTGTCACCTGGAAACAAAAATTGAAAGAGCTCGAGATAATTTCATAATACAATAAGTACCATCTCGCTTTGTTTTTCCAAAAGTCAAATAGAAGGAACCTCTAGCGATGACTCCTTGTCCATACTCGATTTCGTACAAGTGGTCAGCGCTGAATTCAGGGCGAAGAGTAGCTCGATGCAACTGGAAAAACTCTCATGAACTTTGGGATTTTTCAAAGAAAATCACTATTAGGTACAATTATTTCCAGGTTACCGTCATCCAGACTGGTGACTCCTTGAGGGCGATCTGTAAGAACAGCAAAATCAGTCCCTAATTGTTCATCGCGTAGTACCACTCTGGAAGTAATTGGATGGTAATTTCCCGAAATAGGCGCTTCGTTCGTGTAATTAAAACTCGGTCGATAGTCCTTTCGTCTTTGGATCAACTCCCTACTGTTGGAGTCCGTGTAGAATAAACCATTGGTCACCAAGTCAGTTTCGAAGAATGCAAACACGTCTTTTCCAAAATCGTCACTGACATCTAATGGTCCTACAGTCCAATCCAGTTCAATGTAATCAGAATCCTTGTAAATCCGGACTACTTGTGTCGCCCAATCAGAGAAGTCCTGCCTGATTTCAGCCATACCGTGCCCTATGACTATAGTATTGGTCACATTGTCAGTGAAACTGTATTTATCCGGAGTTTGCGGCTTGAACATGTAGGCTCCAGAACCATAAGAATTCTTGTAGAACATAAGTTGTTGCTTCAAGTTGAGTTGCTGTCCTTTTATTGTTACAGGACCGTTGATTAAACCAGTGGAAAGGTCGAGGGTAACCGAGATATCCTATGAAATACAAGTACCTAGTTATTATCATCTGATGGAATATTCCACTAGGAAAATCCTTACATCAAATCCTATTACTTTTGAAGTTGGATCCACATCAGTTTTTGTGGTGGGTACCTTAGTTGCTTTTGTAAGACTGTAGGTTTCGTAGCCTAGTCCAGGTATATTAGATGCTTTGAATACTAAAACTTTCTCATTGGTAATTTCGGATATATTATCTGCGACAAACTGGAAATCTCTGACAGGTTCTGTAAGGTAACTGGCTAACATTACGCCTGAAGAATAAAATTGTTACAAAAGGTAATCTGAATTGTTTCTAAGGAATGGTACCAGAAGAATCCTGCACTGCCCAAATACCATCATCGACGGGTATCTGCACAAATTCCGTAACAGTCCACGCTAGAGGGTTATACAGTAAAACTTGAAAGTAATCTTTCTTGGATTCAGCGCAAATGCTAATATTAGCTAAAGGACAGTACTTTAACTCTAAGTCATGGTCCAAGTTGTTCAGTTTCCTAAAAACCATCACCTAGAAACCTAATTTTGAAATATCTGGTAACTTACGATAAGGCCACACTGATATTCCCAACAGCCTTCTCAATACCTAAACTCATCAAACGATGATAATCCTTTTCAACGTCTGCTAATTCAGTACCGGTAATAGCGTCGTGGTGCTGCATAATAGCGACAGCATTCTCCAGATGGAAACTACTTCCTCTGTTCATACCAGCAAGAGCTGTTAGTTGTTTGGAAACTTGAAGCAAGTTGTTTCCTACACGTTCGTAGCGTTTAGACGTTGGCCTTGAAATGTAAAAACCATTCCAGTACCCACCGGGAAAACTAGCGTATGGTAGAAAATCATCGGTTTTTACTGTCAGGTTCATCTGGTTGTCTACAACTGAATCATGGACTGCTTTAACGTAACACGAGGGGGTAGAGTAGAAAATGTTGATTTGTTGATCGTTGATTGTTGGTTGGAATTTGTTGAAACCCCTGGAAGAGATCATTACGAGCATAACCAAGGGTACCTACCTACCTACCACGAAATATCTTACGATATAAGTTTGTCGATTTGCACAAAGTTAGTTTCCGCCCCTTTGTACTGGAAATCAGCCCCCATTGTAACCAAAATATTGTTAGTGGGATATGAAGCAGCTTGAGGTGTGATATGCTCCACTAAATTCTTCACCCTTTGTTCCAAATCATAATCCGGGCTTTCCACATCGTCGTTAATTCGTTCGTCACAATTAACATCGAAGCAAAAATTTGGGGGGTACTCATACCCCCCGTAAATAATCGAACTGAAAATATTCGATTCCACTCCAAGATTTTCACTTCCAGTCCAAAGCATATCAGTACTTCGTTCGCTCTGTCGCTTCGCAACTTCGCGATAGTCTATTCTTCCAAGGACGAAACCATCGAAGCCCATCTGAGAGTAAATGGAGGCTTGCTCCTTACTATGCCCGAAAGTGTCTATTTGCCATGCGACTTTTGGGCGTGCACATTCCCCAAGAACATCCTCAATGTACCTGTGTCCAAGGGTGAATTGATCAATGGTCGATTGGTAATGAGTGTTAGCTTCGTCGTTCATACACCAACCACCGTTGATGATTTCCAAGCGGCCTTCGTTGATTAACTGTTTGACGTCGGCTTTGGTTTGGTCGTCTTGCATCCGCCACCATTGCCAGAAGTAGTAGGTTTCCACTTGGATGAACCTAAGAATTTACATGAAACTTCATCCAACTCCTACAAGTATTCTTACCTTCGTGCAGGATTTTCTTTCAAAGCTAGCACAACTGAGCTGATGACGTATTGAACTTCTGCAAAAATTTTCCGAAATGATCGCAGGTCTTGGTACTGGGAAAAGTACTTACCAAGGTAAAAATATTTGTCTACGGTACGTAACCATCCCACATCATTGTGGGAATGCGAGATTAAGTGGACGTTTAGTTTATTGGGGTCAATGTTAGGACAACTGTCGTAGCTAGCACAAGTACTGCCGTTAGCACTTGGAAGAAGTGCTTTGGCTTTAACAGCCAAAAATGCGCAGAGGAGCCAAATAAAAACCTTCAGCATTTTCGGTGTAAAATACTAAAGTACCGACATGGAACTTGTATAAATATTTTTCCTATAATCAGATAACTAGTTTTGAAGTGTTTAGTTTATTAGATGGAAATCATTAAGCTAAGTTATTTGTATAATATCGTATAGCAACAGTCAATTATTTTAGATGCATGATTTTATTTATTAACACTTGAATAAACTTACATTCCTTACAAATTACAAACTAATGTTTCTTAATATCTATAACAAAAGTGCGAATTTGCATTGGAGATAAAGTAATATTATAGTCATCCCCGTCTTTTTCCTCACTTTGTCCAACATCGCGTTTCACATAATTACTAAAGTTCTTATTGTTGCGGTACCACTTCCTCCTAGCTGCTTCTACCTTCTCATCAACTGCATAGTACTGTTGATTCACCAAGTCTTCTATGTTGTCTCCTCCACTAAAAACTAATCTTTCGTTCTGATTCAACCACTGATTTCCACCCAAAGTAGTCTCCGCTATTCCAATAACATCAAAAGGTGCAAATAATTCCTATGGAAAGTTTCTAGATCTCAGCAAAATTTTTGCACTAATTAAAGTGTTACCTTCAAGTCCACTGTGACTGGCTTGGATAGTTCTGGATCTTCATCCAGTTCAAACACATGTTCCAATCGTAAAAGGAAACTGAAGCCAGTCCAAGGTTCCAACGTGAGGATTTGCACATTGTTTGGAAGCGAGGCCTTCAAACCTGCAAACTATAACTACTGTTAAGTTCCTCTTATACCCACAAGTTTTTGTAGCAGTAACCTCCATGATGTGTGTAGCTTTGTACTCGTCGAAGGTTGTTTCATTGCTTTTAAAGAAGAACACCCAACTATCTAGTAGTTTCCTCTGAGCTAAATCTCGTTCTTGTGCTGTGGTACTCAAACCTAAAACCTTTCACCTACTAACTGATATTAACAGGTTCCACTAGCATACCTTGCGTGTTATTTCTGATTGGCCCAATGATCACATAGTGAGAACCACGAGTTACTAATCCAGCGTCAAAAGCCTGCTCCATCAGGGGCTCGTTTACACCAAACGCATCATCATGCAAACAATTCCGGTGTACCTAAAATTAAACCATAAACTCATAACTTTACAAAATTAGTCCAGTACCATTAGTTCGATTTCTCCATCAGTTAAACTAGAACCACCTTGAGCTCTATCAGTCAAAACGGCAAGCTCTATTCCTTGTGCTTCATCTCGGATTAAAATCTTCGACGTGACTGGATAATAGTTGCCTGCAATTGGCTCCTGAAGGTTTGGTTGCCATGTTGGACGGAAATCACGCACTCTTTTCAGGAGTTCTCGTCCATTAGAATCGGTGTAGAAGATTGAATCCGAGCTAAGGTTTGCTTTGAATCGACTGATGATTTCTTTTCCATTGGGAGCGCTAAAAAAAGATTTATTATTACGGAATTACGTTGAGAATTCAGGAGCTACTCTGTGGGAATTGGTCCAACAAGCCAGTCTAATTCTACGAAATTTTCCTTGTTGAAAATTCGTATGATTTGACTAATCCACTTGTTGAAGGTTTGATGGATTTCCGTGACCAAGTCACCAGTATACACTTTTACATCTGCTTTATCAGTGACTTTTTGTGCAGTGGTACCATTGGGTCTAAATATATAAGCACCAGATGATCTATTGGTGGCCACTTGGTTATCCCCAACAAAACCTTCGTAGTACAAGAACTCTTGATCTACTAGTAACGTCACATTGTTCATGATAATTTCTGCTAACATTCCAGTTCGTTGACTGTAACTAAATGAAATATCCTGGAAGCTCCTGGATTATTATCGGAAATTTAACGTGCTTTGTGGACTTACCCCGTACATATGGTGGTGGTAAGCTTTGTGTTTGACCACATTATCTCCGGTAGTTCTTTGTACAAAGTACGATTTGAATCCCAATGGTGGTAAATCGGAAGCCACGAAAATCATCTCGATTTTAGCCTCGGATTTTCGTCCAGGGATCGCAAGGATTGATTCCGGTATTGGCACAAGTTGTACATCCAACTTGACACCTTAAAGACAACTCTTCACTTCTCTAAGTATATTAATCAGGAAATTATGTACCTTTCGGATCCGTTACTGTATAAGCAGTACCCAAAACTGGAACCCTTACATAATGATTCACAGGACGACTTAGAGGATTATATACAGTCACCACGAAGTTCTCGGAAGTTTCCGTTATACCACAAGAACTAGTGTTGGTTAGAAGGCAGGATTCAAATAGGATGGCAGGTACTGGTTCATCGTTAATTGTTGTAGCATTTGGTTGAATAAGTTTGCTAAAATCAAGCCACGAGGTTAAATGCCAACATTTTGGTAATTTACTGTTACCTCAGAGCTGTAGCTGTAATAAACTGACACTCATCGATGCCATGTTGTAAAATCCTAGCATAATCATTCGCAACGTGTTGCTTTTCAGTACCAGTAACCGCATCGTGATGCTGCATCACCCCCATGGCTTCCCGCAAAGCATTCAAATCCACCCAGTCTTCCGGTCCTAAGTCCGTCAAAGCATACAGTTGCTTGCAGACCTTGGAAGAAAATATTTAGATATATTTTTCCAAAGATAAAAGTACTTACTTGTAGGAAATTGTTTCCAACGCGTTCGAAACGTTTGATGGTTGGTCTGGATGTAAAGTATCCAGTCCAAAAAGCATGGGGATCGGAGGAGTAAGGGAAGAAATCATCTTGTTTGACTACCCACTTCTTTTTACCGTTAGTTTCGTCGTGGACGGCTTTGACGTAACATGAGGGTGTTGAGTAGATGAGGTTGTATTTGGAACCGTTGACTTGGCGTTCGTTGGCGTAGCTACAATGAGATTTGAGTACTAATTGGAAGACTTGGATTACCTTCAAGAGTACTTACTGTATTAACTTATCCATGTTTTTGAACCACACATGTGCATCCTGATAGTTGAAGTCTTCTCCCATAGTAATTAAAACATTACTAGTGGTATAACTCTCGGTAGCATTGTGAAGAAATGCGAAAAAGTCATCGACCTGTGAAAAAATAGCAAACCTACAATTCTGATATATTCCTCAAAATTTTTTCCTACCCTTTGATCAACATTATATTCCGTGCTTTTTGGATCATCAATGATAGGATCGTCACTGCAGAGAATATCGAAGCAAAAACCTCGTGGAGGAGCATAGTTATTGTACAGTATACCAGTGAAGATCTCGCTTTTGTCTCCTGGAAAATAGTCAAAGCTTATTTAATTTTTTTGGAAACCCTTTCACAATACTAACCTAAGCTATCACTGCTTCGCCAAACCATTTCCATCGTTTTAGTTTTCAGCCTAAACTCCTTATCTTCATAGTCAATGCGTCCTAACAGCACTCCATCGAAGCCTAATTGTGCAAAAATCGACGCCATCTCCCTACTGTGTCCAAAAGGATCAATTTGCCAGCCGATTTTAGGACGGCCGCACTCGCCGAAGGTTTCGTTCAGTTTCCTGTAAAATTACATTGGTGATTTGAAGCAAGATTTTGGAGTTACTACCTTAATCCCCATGTGAACTGGTCGATGATGGAGTGGTAGTGAGCGGCAGCTTCGTCGTTCATAGTCCAAGCTCCTCCAATGAATTCCAATCGACCATTGTTGACTAGGTTTCGGACTACTGATTTTACTGTGTCGTGTTGTTTTATCCACCATTTCCAGAAGAAGGCGGTTTCTACGTAGATGAACCTTGGAAAAAATGGGAATCAGAATTTGGGCTGAAAATTTTAGATGATGAAAGGATTTTTATGGATGGTATGCTATTTAATTTTTTTTTTGGATTTGACTGTAGCACTGTTAGGTTAGATTAAATATCTCAAAGTAGTAGAATTAAAAATAACCAGCTTTTTTTCAGGATTTGAATGAAATCCTAAGCTTACCTTCGGTTTGCATCCTTTTTCAGTGCTTCTATCACAGAATCTAGAATGTATTGCACACCAGCATTTTGTATATCAGTTCGACCTAAAAAAATTATAAAACAATCCTACTTCTCTCTCATTTTGTAGCCATTTTCAAACCAAAATTTGCACAAATGTATTCTAGGATACTAAACCCTGTTCATATTATAGATGCACTCACGTGTAAAGTATCGATACCTACATTAGAAAAACGTTTGGCAACAGCGTAATTTACCATAATCCGTTTCACTGGTCACGTGAGTTCACTTATAAAGTGAATAGGCTATAGTATTTAAATACAGGGTGTCTCAGGAGAAACGCGAAACCTCTTTTAGCGAGATTCCTTAGGTAGGTATAAACTAGAATTTTGAAATTTTTACTTACTTCCATAATAGTACTGGTCCACAGTTTTCAGCCATCCAACATCATCGTGAGTATGCGGCACCAAATGGACATTAATAAAGCCCTCTTTAACCGGATTACAGCTCTAAAATCCGGAAAATTTCAAACTTATCCCCGAATTTTCCATTAAACTCACCTGATATCCGCAGTTTGTTTTCGTTGGTTCTAACGGGGGTCGTCCGTTGACATATTCCAATAAAATAATGGTAATGGCACAAAAAACGATTAATTTTGCGTGCATTGTCGCAGGTAAATCATGTGCTGTAATAATTTAATTCCTGCTATATTAGGTAGCAAAAAATTATTGTTGTTGTTGTTGTTATTATATAGACAGTTTAAAGTTACGCGGATTACTAAAAGCATCACCAATTAAACTGTTATCTATATTTGTCAGCCCCTCTACTTTCTTAAGTATTGAACTAATCTCTTAAATTGTCAATATTATTATAAGAATAATCAATAAATTATCAACATTGTTTGTGTATAAGTTAATTTCTGCCCTTCAATGCTGTTTTAGTTATTAAAATAAATACCTACATTGTTTCTAAGCCAATAATAATTTATTTTAATTAAATGAAGCCCCATGAAGGCACGCGATGATTCTATAACAAGATTTCTTATCATACAGTATTTATCACATTGTTTATAGTGTTGCCTTTAATCATTTATCTAAATTTACTTCCAACCTTTGACATGTTTTAAAACAATAATTGATGTCTTCCTCTATAGTCTGTACAAACTAAAGACGTAATTGGTAAACAAACTATTTATATAATTATTATGTACATACCCAAAAATTAGTTTATGATCACTGCATATATCATAATTACGATTAACTACGAAAAAATGGTTGACGTTTTATCTGGCGAATACCTATTACTGTAATAATATAATTTATTTACATCCTACGTTGGTTTGCGATTTGCATTGTGTTGCTTTGTTCGCTCATAGAGTTTTATAGATTTTATATCAAAATTTTTGCCAGGAAATAATTGCTAATGAATCCTGAGTTAGCTGAGGTTATCAGAGGTTAGGAAAGTTGTGTAAGTGTAGGTTACATTTGATTATATGATCTACAACCTACGACGGTGTAGATTTCTATAGAGGACAAACATTCACTTTTATATAGATGGCGCTGAAGACCAATCTGTTTTTCCCATATAATAATTATTATAAAAACGGCGCAAAATAATTTTTTTATTGCTTTGTCTACTCGTGTGATTGCCGAAAGAACACTCACCAAAAATTTGGCGTCGACATCTACAACGGTGTAGATTTGCATAGAGGACAAACATCCACTTTTATATGATAGATTATATAAGAATATTCTTTTGTAATAAATTCGGTTATGGTTTTAGTTTTAGTCAATTTTGGAAACCTTAAAAAAATACTACAAATTATGTTATACCGTCCGTGATTTTTTGCAATGCTCATTAAAGGTTTGTCTACTGAAAACAGTCGGGGTTTTGAAAATCAGGCGATTATTCCAAACTATAACAAAGCTATACTATACTATAAAAAATTTAACAAATCATCAAGTAAAGTTTGTGTTAAAATGTAAAATTAAGCCAAATACATAAATAAATAAACATAATTGTAAACTATAACAGAGGAAAGCAAAAACTATAACAGACAAAATCGTAAATTATAACAGACAAACTCCAAAGTATAACAGACGAAACGACGTCAATTTTGGAGCACTTAAAAAAATACTAGAAATTATCCTATGCCACCCCTGATTTTTTCCCAGACTTATCAAAGATTAATCTTTCGAAAATTGTCGGGGTTTTGAATATCGGGCGATTATTTCAGTTTTTAGAATATTTTAAACAGTTTTAGGAATTTTTTAGGCTAAAAATCCCGCCATCTGGTTTGGAGCTCTTAAAAAAATACTAACAATTATCCTACGCCGCCCCTGATTTTTTTCTATGTTCATCAAAGATTAATCTTTTTAAAACGGTCGGCATTTTGAAAATCGGGCAATTATTTCAGTTTTTACAATATTTTAAAACAGTTTTAGGAATTTCTTAGTCTAAAAATCGCGTCGTCGACTTTGAAGCTCTTAAAAAAATACTAACAATTATCCTATGCCGTTCCTGATTTTTTTCTAAGTTTGTTAAAGATTTATCTTTTAAGAACAGTCAAAATTTTGAAAATCGGGCAATTATTTCAGTTTTTACAAAATTTAAAACAGTTTTAGGAATTTTTTAGGCTAAAAATTCCGCCATCTGGTTTGGAGCTCTTAAAAAAATACTAACAATTATGCTACGCTGCCCCTGATTTTTTTCTATGTTCTTCAAAGATTAGTCTTCCTAAAACAGTCGGGATTTTGAAAATCGGGCAATTACTTCAGTTTTTACAATATTATAAAACAGTTTTAGGAATTTTTAGCCTAAAAATCGCGTCGTCGACTTTGGAGCTCTTAAAAAAATATTAACAATTACCCTATGTCGATCCTGATTTTTTCCTAAGCTTGTATTATATATAATTCTGGTATAATCGACTAAACTGTACCTAGCATCAGATCGAGTCTATTTTAAAACTTTAATTATCTCGCAGTTGATGGACAATTCCGCAAAGTGGACGTTACCGGCCTAACTCCTAGTCAGTCACTGTACCGTTTAAAATTACCGTCAGCAGAGATGAGTCTCGAATACCAATATTGAACTAGAACGAGATCGTAAAGTGCATGTGCATGCCAGACTAGGAAGCTATTTGCCGCGACAGTTTTTATTAAAGTGCAATTTATTCGTGGAAAGATATATTGAAACGAATTTGTTTTAATTTATTTTATTTTTTACAAACAACAATATTTAAAACGTTATAATATAATTCTACTCGTACATAAAAATTAAATACTAGTTAAGTTTGTTTTTTTCGTGTTTTAAATGTCATAATTGTGCTTCTTCAGTGTAGCAAATTTTGAATGGTTGTCTTAATATCATTATCACTGTTTTCTTTTGCGATAACACCGATAACGATTATTAAAACGATTATGATAAGGACTAGAACGGATACGGCTATGATTAAACCGCGTTCACAACGTGTACGCCTGGAACAGCAACAATATTGCTCCTTGGCCACCCTGTAACAAAAATAAAAGTTATAATATCAAAATTAGAAGAGTTTATTAAACAGTGAAAGGCAGAAGAAATTTGACAAACAATTTTTCAGCAAGAGAATACACTTCAGGACTCAAACCAGCAAAAAATCCAATAGTTAATAATAATCTAAACTGATTGATTGTTGTTTGATCAATAGAATAAATTAGGACCTATATATAGAATATGTTATTTTATTTGCATTTTCCTCAGAAATATACATATTAATATGATATTAAATATCAGTAGTCATGAGCATGACAGACACAAAAATTGGTAGCATTTTAGATTTGCTGTATCTATTTTGATCATGGTGGTTAATCTTCCGATTTACAATGATTCGCCATTTTTTAATAATAATAATGGGATTAATTGACTTTATCCTTTGCAATCTTTGGATTATCAAACGTTATATCAAAATCGTATCAAAATTTTGTACTACACGCCCAATCATCATTAATTTAGATGTCTGATAGTTGATGTGCACGAGGCGGAAGTAGAAACTTAGTTTTTTCTAAAGCTTATCTACTTAACTTTATTGAACAATGTATTTCCGAAGAAAAAGTTAAAACCTGATAACGAAATTAGAAGCTTATCAGTTTGCTGATTAAACGCATCGCGGATTTTTCTATTTGTTTACTTTTTCCGAACACCTGCTAAACAATCTATGTAGTAATCTATAAATGGGATTACAGGGAAACTTACTATATTATTATATATTTATTTATATATTATGTAAATAAATAATATTGCTATTGTCATCGTGCTATATTAGCATGCAGACGTAAGAAAAATTCGATTTTTTTACAGTAAATTCTGTCTAGTAAAACGCAAGAAATAGCCAAAATATGTCTCTTCTTTTTTATTTACTGTAACTAAACTAGAAATTTAGATATTTTGAGATATTCTCGGACCACTTTATCTTTCTTCACAATCTTATCATTTTATTTAAATAGTATAGGAGCAATACCCAATACAAATTTTAATAAAATTTAAATTTTTGGAAAACAAAATTATGGGTTTCTTAAAAAAAATCACCAAGAGTTTGTCTGATTTTTTTCTACAATTTCCGGAGCTCTAAAATTACGTAGATCAAAAACCAGTGATTATCTTATAGAATTACAGTTTTTAAAGGCCCATTTTTGGGCCCAAAAAATCGAAAATCGCTGGTAGGATTTTTGTAAAATTATCTGTATACAGTTAAACAGTTAAATTTCAAGGACTATATTAAATTTTATATTTAAGTAACGATAAAGATATTATCAACCCAAAACTATATCTACTAAAATACCAGAAAATTTACAAAATATCGTAAATTTATATCACAAATTTCCTTAAACTTCTAAACGATGAATAATAAATAATGAATTTTTTATTAGATTTGAGTAAATTTAAATAAAACTGCCATAATTCATTTGTTTTTTGAACTACAACTATCAAATTTTCATTATTATTTAGATACATATTTGCACTAAACCGTCGTAAAAACCCAACTGTTTTTTCTATTGTAGTTCCGAAACTATAGGAGAGAAATTGCAAGAAATTTTATGGGCAAAATTTAAAATCTTGATAAAACTGTCATAATTCATTTGTTTTTTGGGCTACGACTGTCAAATTTTCATTATTATTTAGATAAAAGTTTGCACTAAACCGTCGTAAAAACCCAACTGTTTTTTCTATTGTAGTTCCGAAACTATAGGAGAGAAATTGCAAGAAATTTTATGGGCAAAATTTAAAATCTTGATAAAACTGTCATAATTCATTTGTTTTTTGGGCTACGACTGTCAAATTTTCATTATTATTTAGATAAAAGTTTGCACTAAACCCTCGTAAAAACCCAACTGTCTTTTCTATTGTAGTTCCGAAACTATAGGAGAGAAATTGCAAGAAATTTTATAGGCAAAATTTGAGAAATCTTGATAAATCTGCCATAATTTATTTGTTTTTTGAGCTGCAACTATAAAATTTTCATTATTATTTAGATAAATGTTTGCACTAAAACCTCGGAATAATTCAACTGTCTTTTCTATTGTAGTTTCGAAATTATAAAAGATAGAAGTTGGAAGAAATTTTACAAACAAAATTTGAAACACTGATAAAACTGTCATAATTCATTTGTTTCTTGAGCTACAACTATCAAATTTTCATTATTATTTAGATAAATGTTTGCACTAAACTTTTGTAAAAGCCCAACTGTCTTTTCTATTGTAGTTCTGAAACTATAGGAGATAGAAGTTGGAAGAAATTTTATGAGCAAAATTTTAAATTTTGATAAAACTGCCATAATTCATTTGTTTTTGAGCTAAAACTATCAAATTTTTATTATTATTTAGATAGATGTTTGGACTATACCCTCGTAAAAACTCAACTGTCTTTTCTATTGTAGTTCCGAAACTATAGGAGATAGAAGTTACAAAGAAAGTTTATGGGTAAAATTTTAAATTATGATAAAACTGCCATAATTCATTTGTTTTTTGAACTAAAACTATCAAATTTTCATTATTATTTAGATAAATGTTTGCACTAAACCCTCGCAAAAACCCAACTGTCTTTTCTATTGTAGTTTCGAAATTATAAAAGATAGAATTTGGAAGAAATTTTATAGACAAAATTTGAAACATTGATAAAACTGTCATAATTCATTTGTTTCTTGAGCTACAACTATCAAATTTTCATTATTATTTAGATAAATGTTTGCACTAAACTTTTGTAAAAGCCCATTTCAAGGACTATATTAAAATTTATATTTAAGTAACAAAACTATATCTACTAAAATACCAGATAATTTTCAAAATAGTCATCGTAAATTTATATCACAAATTTCCTTAAACTTTTAAACGATGAACAATAAATAATGAATTTTTTATTAAATTTGAGACTGACAGATTTCTCGCCTGATAATCAACTTGACTCACGTTAAACTCTGCAGACTGGGCTGCCTGGACGACGATCGCAACTCCCGCTGTCCTTCAAATCCAGCATTATCATACGCATGAGACGACGAACCCGCCGACCTGGACGACTTCGTGCTCCTCTGACTGTTGCTCTTCGTCCTGCTCAACCGCTTCTCATCTTCAATAATCAAATTGGCGACAGTTTTCACTTTTATTGCTTCCGTAGTAGCATCATCAGGATCCTCTTTGATCGGTGCTGGAATCGCTTTTGGTGCACGTTTCTTTGCCCTCTTCACACCGTAATTTTGGGATTGGGTGTGACGTAAGGAGGTGTCCGAAGCTGAGGATTTGGGTTGGAGGCTGTGCCGGTGGGATTTTTCGCGAGTTAGTTCGTCTTTTGGCATTGTTTCCTAAGTTGTTGTCATTGTGTTTGGAGCACTTTAATATGGTTGGATTTGGGGCTTGGGTTTTAGCGGATTTTTGGATGTTTTATACACACCGTGCAAATATTGTGATGAAACATGATCTCACATACTCACTTTTGCGCCAGGTGATTTATCGCTTCGTGATAAGATTACATTGTGCGCGGTGACGTTAAATTAAAATTAGTATTAAACTACGGACGCGATTGTGGACTATCCTATAATAAACCATCGTACAAACTGCTAGAAATATAATATTGTTCAAGTGAGGTCGATGGATTTTGCTCATTTACTCCATAGAATATTGATTAGTTGTTTTAGTAGGTACTTAGATATCATTAAATTATTAGTGAACAGTTTAGTTTTTTGTCAATGAATTAATTATAAGTTCAATGAAAACAAATTTCTGCTAAACTACGATTTGGTTTTCTCATACTAAATTATTTATAGTTTTTAATTAATATTGGTTCGATATTGAGCAATCGAGTTGAGCTATAAATTACTGTGCCACCTGTTCAAATAATAAAAATGTTTTATGTTAGACATAAAAAATAATCATTAGTAGAACGAAGTTGTTTAATCCAGTAAATTGTTTATATCTATCAATACAATAAAAAAGGACCTTTACTTCTTCAAAAAATTATAATATTAGAACCGCTGGTTTGTGAATTTATTGGAAATTCCATGTTGATTTATGTACTAACTTTTATTTTATTAAATAGAATATTTAATGCGACAATTCACACTAACTAGGTGTTCGAGCAAATCGATACTGAAACCAAACCCTCATAGGAACCACGAAAAATTGTTTGTGATCTTCCCTACTGAATAAAGATTTTTGATTATCTAACTGAAGTCGTAATTTTTAAAGTTAAACCAGGCAAGGAATACGTATTACTAATCTAGGTATTTAGTCCTTAGCAAGGATAATTATTCTAAAGTAAAACTATTTTTCTTCATTTAAATACACAATTTATTAATTTATCGTGACAAGAAAATATTATAACCACATTTTTATGGTAATCTTACTGTTGTAATCTAATCTAAACTTATGTAGGTACTACACAAACTTTCCTACAAATGTATCGAGTTGAACAACAATAAACTACAAACTTTACTTCCACATCCTTGCAATTATAATAGTTTTTTTACCACGCTGAAATTTGAACAAAACTTGGAAAGCCCCACAAATTTCCCACAGTGTACGCATGCGGCCATTTCCCGGAAAAAATATAGAACCGCTTTCATCCACCACAACACACATACCCATCGGCCAAATGGCATGTGGTCCTCAAAACTGACTTTCTTAAAGTTTTGATCATCCCCTTAGTACGTATTGATTGCGCCGGCTGGGCGGGAAGTTCATTCACGGGAAAATCTCAATATTATCATCCGCAAGCCGCACACTTTCCAACACAGCTTCGCACCGAACGAACGCGTCGCTTCCAGAAAAATCACCGGGAGATTCGCGCGCGATTTTCCTGATGGAATAGTGATTGGTTTGAAGGAGGCTGATAATGGCTCAATTTGTGACGCATATACAGCCGACGCTGGTGGAAGCGTCGCACCACCATGTTCCTCACCACCACTCCAAGGAGCACCACAGCAAAGAGCACCACTCCAAAGACAAGGAGCATCATCATAAGGAGCATGGGAAGCACGACCATCGCCACGATATGTCCATGTGCCATGAGCTGCACTACAAAGAGGTACAACTACACCAAACTCACCACAGGGATTATCCGATTCTTCCACACACACCTACGGAACACCATCATCACCATGATATTCACGAGGGGGAACAACTTGACCATAAAAGGGATTCTGGTCAGTATGTGGACTCGCATGGGGTTCCTCATACCTTTCAATTGCACTTCGTGGACTCCCAAGGGATTTATCGGGATTATCATGGGCATGGGATTGATGTTGAAGGGCATGTAGTGGAGAAGGAGAAGGACAAAGAGCGGGGACACAAGGAGAAGAAGGAGCATCATGGGGACAAGTCGCCGTTTAAGGAAGAGCCCGTCAGACCGGTTCCTCCACAGTTCATAGATTTACATGGCGAGAACAAGCACAGTGTAAGTTCTTGTAGGATTATTGTAGGAGCTTTGGGTAATTTGAAGGGTTTAAGGGTGGGTTTCCATGGGATTTAGTCAGTGGCGAGGAGACGCCCATGTTGACACTTTGATTTTGTCTGTAGGTAACAAGGAAATTCTGTGCCAAATTTTTGATTAATTTACCAATATAGTATTCTAAAGCTAAACCGTAAAAAATCATATCTAGATTTCTTGTGGCGGTTTCCTTAAAGGCATAATTAAGTGATATCGCGGGTAATTCAAACCCTTGTCAAAGCACTAATTGCTTAACATCAATTTCCATAACAATTCCCGGTGAGACTTTTATAGTGCCAATAATAGACATGAAAATTTCGCATGCAACCGCATAAAATTACAATAATCTTTGTGTGTGTGTATTATGGAGATTTTAACTATTGTTGCTCCATCTTCTGTGGTTGTTGAAATTTTTCTGGGCACAGTTCCAACTGATGTCTATAAGATGGCGCCAGTTAGTCTGCACTTTCAGGCCGACGTGATCAATATTTCAGGAGCCGGCAAGACTGGCACCGAAAAATACATAAAACTGAATGTTGTTAGACACATGGGGACTGACGCAAAAACGCTATTAAATATGTTGTAAAAGTGTATTAACACAATTTTAATGTGGTTGGGTAAGAGGTAACTGATGCAGTTTTGGCTTGAACTATTTTTATATATTTCGGTGATTTATTAGTAATGGATTATAAATATTGCGTTGTAAATCCTGCGGATTTATAATAATGTATTATTGAGATGTTATATAATTATACATCCTTGAGGAATTTAGATTAGGTAGTTGAGTAAGAAGTACCACATGTTTTGGAGAGTCATAAAAATGTTTCGATGGTTGTATTAAAAAATATATTTTGGAGTTTGAAGAGGTTTGTTTGAAAAAAATAAGGAAACCTGAACTCACATGATTAAAATTCATTATTTTTCTTTAGTAGGTACTAAAAGTGCTTCTAAAATGAAGTAATTCGACTTCGAGATTTTTCTTTTCTATTCTAGTCCCGAAACTATAGGAGATAGAAGTTACAAGAAAGTATATGGGTAAAATTGTAATAAAACTGCCATAATTCATTTGTTTTTTGAGCTACAACTATCAAATTTTCATTATTATTTAGATAAATGTTTGCAGTAAATCCTCGTAAAAACTCAACTGTTTTTTCAATTGCAGTTCCGAAACTATAGGAGATAGAAATTACAAGAAAGTTTATGGGTAAAATTTTAAATTTTGGTAAAACTGCAATAATTCATTTGTTTTTTGAACTAAAACTATCAAATTTTCATTGTTATTTAGATAAATGTTTGCACTACACCCTCTTAAAAACTCAACTGTTTTTTCAATTGCAGTTCCGGAACTATAGGAGATAGAAATTACAAGAAAGTTTATGGGTAAAATTTTAAATTTTGGTAAAACTGCAATAATTCATTTGTTTTTTGAACTAAAACTATCAAATTTTTATTGTTATTTAGATAAATGTTTGCACTAAACCCTCGCAAAAACCGAACTGTCTTTTCTATTGTAGTTTCGAAATTATAGGAGATAGAAGTTGGAAGAAATTTTATAGACAAAATTTAAAACTTTGATAAAAGATAAAACTGCCATAATTCATTTGTTTTTTGAGTTACAACTATCAAATTTTCATTATTATTTAGATAAATATTTGCACTAAACTTTTGTAAAAGCTCAACTGTCTTTTCTATTGTAGTTCTGAAACTATAGGAGATAGAAGATGGAAGAAATTTTATGAGCAAAATTTTAAATTTTGATAAAACTGCTATAATTCATTTGTTTTTGGGCTAAAACTATCAAAGTTTCATTATTATTAGATAAATGTTTACACTAAATCCTCGTAAAAACCCAACTGAGTTTTCTATTGTAGTTCCAAAACTATAGCAGATAGAAGTTGGTAGAAATTTTATGGGCAAAATTTTAAATTTTGATAAATCTGCCATAGTTCATTTGTTTTTTGAACTAGCACTACCAAGTTTTCATTATTATTTAGATAAATGTTTGCACTAAACCCTCATAGAAACCCAACTGTCTTTTCTATTGTAGTTCCGAAACTATAGGAGACAGAAGTTGCAAGAAAGTTTAGGGCCAAAATTTTAAACTTTGATAAAACTGCCATAATTCATTTGTTTTTTGAGCTAAAACTTTCAAATTTTCATTATTCTTTAGATAAATGCTTGCACTAAACTTTCGTAAAAACCCAACTGTCTTTTCTATTGTAGTTCTGAAACTATAGAAGATAGAAGTTGAAAGAAATTTTATGGGCAAAATTTGAAACTTTGATAAAACTGCCATAATTCATTTGTTTTTTGAGCTAAAACTATCAAATTTTCATTATTCTTTAGATAAATGCTTGCACTAAATCCTCGTAAAAATGTAACTGTCTTTTCTATTGTAGTTCCGAAATTATAGGAGATAGAAGTTGGAAGAAACTTTGTAGACAAAATTTGAAACTTTTGGAAAACTGTCATAGTCCATCAGTACTTATGAGAAAAACTTCTCACACATAAATTAGGTTATGTTTCTACCTATAAGAAAGTCATTTGCTGGCTACATCAGATATTCTTTATAAAAATCTCTAAATTCCTATAACATGTTACGTTAATTAAACTGCACCAAAATCTAGTTACGTAATATGGTTGGCATGCAGATTATTGTCCATACCATCATATTCTGGAATTCATATGCTATTTATATGCATACCACCGGCTCCGGAACAATTTAAACAAGAATAATACTGCTTCATACCATCATACCGCAGTTTAAAGGTCGTAATGTTAATGCACACCTACACCAAATTAAACTACAAATAATAATAGACCAGAAATAGAACTTCCTTCATAGGAAGCCGACAACTAAATCGTGGTCCTGAATCCTCATCATTGATTTTTCTAACAAATCAGCTGTGTCCTTGACTTGGAGGCGTGTTCTTGGTGTTCTGGCCCACGAATGAGCATGTCATACGAGAAATCTCTTCATCCAAAATGTGCAAATAAAAACGGAGGCCCGCATTGCACCCAAAACCTGTGCACCGGGGGCAACCGGAACATCCCTAAGGAGGTTAGAGAAGCTCCTGCTGTTTCAGTTCACGTTCGGTCTTTTAAAGGATAACGATGTCAGTGGTGTAATGGGAACAAGATGACCGATAGTAATAAAAGTGTTAGTCTTAGTCTTAGTCCTGTATCGACAGTAAGTTACCTAATGAAGTTGTTATTTTGAGTACTTAGGTAACTGTTTTTAGAGTTTAGGAAGAAACTATAATCTTCAATGATTCTCGGTTAAAGGTTTTCTATAAACTATACTAAAAAAACAATTATTTCTTTGACTCATTCCAGCAACCATCTGTCCGATTATAGGAATAGCTTCCTCATCATTCTTTACAATTTTAACAATAACATTGGCCCCGTTAATTATGTAATAATTAGATTAGTTGTTGATGTTCCAGCCGCGCGGTTCTCTCAATTTCTATACAGTTGCATACCTCGTTTCGAATGCTTGTAAACTTGTAGTAGTTTAGGTTTGATGTGTTGTGTTTAGAAATAGCGCGATCTGAAGCACCGCTAAAAATACACATTGTATACGCGATATTTTGCCAGTCCTTCGTACTGTGGCCCAAGATTAACGCGTGAAATTTGTGCGTTTTGCCACCCAATTTTTTCCAAACGATACAAACGATTTAAAGAAAGTAACAAGTTTTTTCAAATAAGTTTTCCGAGATAATTAAATTTAGTGTGGTGCGCGGTTTTGGTGTGGGAGGGATTTTTTTGTGATTTTTGTGGATGTTTCTATAATCATCATGTCGCAGTTGATGAAAAAACGCTTCCCTTCGCTGACTAGCATTGATGTAGGGGTGAGACTTGTGTAGTTTGTATACCTACAAAACCTGACAGAAGGGTGCGAGTTCATAACAGAAAAACTGTACCTATGAAATATTCAAATTTTCATTAAAGGACCTACCCTCTACCTGCAATACATAAAAGGGGTGGTGATATCTGATATCTAACAGACGTATCAATGAATCATTTATTTGAGTTTTGGGTGGTGTTATGTAGACTTGATTTTATCGGTGGTAAAATATGGGTGGATAATTTATGTTAATAAGAGAGAGTGAAATGAAGGATTAATTAGCTTAGTTAGGAACTTTGAGCTACAACTATCAAATTTTCATTATTATTTAGATAAATGTTTGCACTGAATCCTTGTAAAAATCCAACTGTCTTTTCTATTGTAGTTCCGAAACTATAGGAGATAGAAGTTGCAAGAAATTTTATGGGTAAAATTTTAAATTTTGATAAAACTGCCATAATTTATTTGTTTTTTGAGCTACAACTGTCAAATTTTCATTATTATTTAGATAAATGTTTGCATTAAACCCTCGGAAAAATCCAACTATCATTTCTATTGTAGTTCCGAAACTATAGGATATAGAATTTGGAAGAAATTTTATAGAAAAAATTTGAAACTTTGATAAAACTGCTATAATTTATTTGTTTTTTGAGCTACAACTATCAAATTTTCATTATCATTTAGATAAAAGTTTGCATTAAAACATCGGAATAATTCAACTGTCTTTTCTATTGTAGTTCCGAAACTATAGGAGATAGAATTTGGAAGAAATTTTATGAGCAAAATTTTAAACTTTGATAAAACTGCCATAATTTATTTGTTTTTTGAGCTACAACTGTCAAATTTTCATTATTATTTAGATAAATGTTTGCACTGAATCCTTGTAAAAATCCAACTGTCTTTTCTATTGTAGTTCCGAAACTATAGGAGATAGAAGTTGCAAGAAATTTTATGGGTAAAATTTTAAATTTTGATCAAACTGCCATAATTTATTTGTTTTTTGAGCTACAACTGTCAAATTTTCATTATCATTTAGATAAATGTTTGCATTAAACCCTCGGAAAAATCCAACTATCATTTCTATTGTAGTTCCGAAACTATAGGATATAGAATTTGGAAGAAATTTTATAGAAAAAATTTGAAACTTTGATAAAACTGCTATAATTTATTTGTTTTTTGAGCTACAACTATCAAATTTTCATTATCATTTAGATAAAAGTTTGCATTAAAACATCGGAATAATTCAACTGTCTTTTCTATTGTAGTTCCGAAACTATAGGAGATAGAATTTGGAAGAAATTTTATGAGCAAAATTTTAAACTTTGATAAAATTGCCATAATTCATTTGTTTTTTGAGCTACAACTGTCAAATTTTCATTATTATTTAGATAAAACTTTGCACTAAACCCTCGTGAAAACCCAACTGTCTTTTCTATTGTAGTTCCGAAACTATAGGAGATAGAATTTGGAAGAAATGTTATAGACCAACTTTGAAACTTTGATAAAACTGCTATAAATCATTTGTTTTTTGAGCTACAACTGTCAAATTTTCATTATTATTTAGATAAAACTTTGCACTAAACCCTCGTGAAAACCCAACTGTCTTTTCTATTGTAGTTCCGAAACTATAGGAGATAGAATTTGGAAGAAATGTTATAGACCAACTTTGAAACTTTGATAAAACTGCTATAATTCATTTGTTTTTTGAGCTACAACTGTCAAATTTTCATTATTATTTAGATAAATGTTTGCACTAAACCCTCGTAAAAACCCAACAGGCTTTTCTATTATAGTTCCGAAACTATAGGAAATAGAAGTTGAAAAAATTTTATAGGCAACATTTTTAAAATATCAATCCTTAAGATTCACCTAAAAGAAACCCGCTTTTTAGGTTACAGCTAAAGCTAACAGAACCTAACTTAACCTATGGAACGATTCATACAAATCAAGTTGGTTTTCTTTCACTTCTGTAGTTTACGTACACGTTACAATGCTGTTCACTTTGGAGGATTTCTTATAATCAAATTATAGTTGGTTTATATTTGGAATATTTTCCAATTTTTTTGGCAATCCAAAAATTTGAAAGTTGAATGGATAAAATTTTAAAGAGGTTTGTAAACTTGAGTCTACGTATTCATTTTTTGTCTTTATGCATTCATAAAAAATTAGTTAGATTAGCTTGGATTTTACTTCATTTATATCGAAACTAATTTTGATTGTCTGAAAAAATTCCTCTAGTCAATATTTATCGAAACATTTGCTCCTTTCATAATAACAATAACCAAATTTCAGTAAACTAGAAAAAAAACTATTTTTAGCAAGTGTTAAATATTTCTTACAACCGCGCGCGCCAAACCCCATCACATTAGTAAATATTTATACAGAAAACTACTGTTTACACCAAATCGAATTTAAAACTGTCTGTGTGCAACCTTCAGCCTTCAATTATTGTAATTTCCTGAATGAATAAAACGTATAATCCATGCAAATTATTTCCTTTCAGCAGCAATGCGACCAAAGCAGGCATAAACTTTATTACTATTACAGCATAACGCTTTTATTACCCCATCATAGATTCTTGTGATAAACTATTCGAAATTACCAACTAATACGACGAACTTTTTTTTAATAGAAATGACTGCGTTTGGCTTCCCGCCAA
The DNA here is from genome assembly GCA_963942485.1 of Pediacus dermestoides. NCBI lineage: Eukaryota > Metazoa > Arthropoda > Insecta > Coleoptera > Cucujidae > Pediacus > Pediacus dermestoides. Next base: position 1,220,572 of record OZ012630.1, on the reverse strand, counting down.
GAAACCTAGCAATCAAATGTTTGTGTTATAGGCAAAGTTAAAGTTAAAATCGAACGATATGTTATGTTCTAATACACTCGAGGAGAATGCTGGGTTGTTTGTCTAGTTTCATGAAGGATTAACTAAATGGTTTTATTATGTTGGGTTAGATCATCGAAGCTGAATAACATATCGAGGGCGATTAATTGGATTTGGATAGAAATAGTGTTACTTGACCTAGTTGTAAGATTTCCAAAAAGAATTATAGTTGGGATGTTTTGTTGAATATTGGACATAAATATTTTATTAATCGGTCTGAAAATAAACAGAAAACGTCATCATTTATTTAAAATTTGATTGCATAGCTAATTCTTATATGAAATAAATTTTACAAGGAACAATAAAAATGTTCATTCAAATTAATTCACACTACAGTTAATTTTATTAATAAAGATAACTGAAAATATTTGGCGGGAAATTTAAAATACATCAAATTAATTCGCTGTTAAATATTTTTAGTTCCAATTCTGTATTAAAAAATTGCGTTGTCTTTATTGATCATCCCCCGTATATAATAGCTTGTTGCGATACCAGCTGAGAGTCGCGGCCGGTGGTGCGAACTTTATGTCTGCTTGTACTTCGCAGCCATGTCATCCCCCAACTTGGGAATATTGATCGGCAACCAGCAGGGAAAGCATTTTTTGTCCTTCCACTACTATATTGTTCCATCCTGCTGCTTTCTCGCCGCCTTCGCTTAACTTCCTTTACGTAGGTTAGTTCAGGACGAAAATACGTGCGCAGGACTATAAGGCTTTGTTTAATAAAATCCTGCATAACTCTTGCAAAGAATAATAAATGTTTTAAAATGGGTTTTAATTATAATATGGTAATTTGTTCAGAAATGGCAATTCGTCGTCTATTGAATGGTTATAATGAATATGTTACTAATATTAAAATCAATAGGAAAGTCATTAGGGTGGAATAGAATTTTATTGGAGCATAAAGTGAAACCGCTCTTTTGTGTGGACGACTTGTTAAGGACTCGGTTAAGGACGAAATAGAAAATGTATTTCAGTTATGATTATGTCGAGTCCCAAGGGACAACAAAAAAAAATTAGTGGAGGTTCGAGTTACTGGAAATAAACGAAAAAACATACGAAAAATTATTTTTCTACTCGCATACTTTAATTGATTTATTAGACAGTTACTATACCTGTACTGTAATGAGATTCATTACGATACAAATAGATATTATTGTTTGGAACTACTCCACCGTCAAATCAAATTATATCCATCTACCTTCCTCCCTGAAACCAACAATTTTCCACTGCCACACTTAATTACCCCCAGGAAAAACAATCACCCCCCCACAAAACAATTTTTTCATCCATCACCTTTTCCTGCACATAAATTTATATAGGTTCCACCACCGACCTTGTTCCAATACATTTTCAACCCTCTCTCCACCACCGCTTGCTATCAAACCTGCTTTCCGCTCGATATTGGGGTTGCCCAGTGCCATTGGTTCACATCCCCTTAGATAGAACTCAGTGGTACATAGTGGGTCTTACAAGTTAGAATGCCGGTTAACTAAGACTGTGTTACAAAAATTTTTCGAAAGAAATTTGCTCAACAAATTTAAAAATAGTTCAAGTGGTAGATTAGTGTGCATTGGGGACCAAAATGGTAACGGAAAATGGACAGGTAGATACTTTTTTTCATGTCTGCAATAACACTGGAACAATATTCCTGCTGTACGAGTAGCTCGGGGCATTGCAGGAATTCAATGCGGATGTTTGTATGTACATATGTACAAGTACACAAACGAGTTGTAATGTTTATTATTTTAATTAAGTTTATTGTGGACACAACTTTGCTGGGTTTCATTGATTTTAATTGAGGGCTTTAGTTATTCATGGTTTTGCGAATTTGTCAAGGTCTCAAATGGGATCAATCTTTACAGCATCGAAGGGAATGCCGGATTTTGAAAAAGGAAATTTTTTAGGGGGCCAAAATTTGTCAATTTTTTAACGAGTTTTTTAGAGAATGATAAAATTTAACATTGTGAATTTGTAATTTCAAATTTACCGCCACACAAGAGAAATGCTAATTTGGTATCAATATGAAAAAGTGAGGTTAGAACAAATTTTTCTTAGTTTTTAGACTTTTGTGTCATTTATTTAACTTTTTTTTATCGTTAATAATTTTGAGATTTCAATAGAAGAAATGTGGTAGTTGGTAGCACTGTATTAGAGTACCTTACAATATATTTCAATATTTTCAAAAAAACTACAAAATATTTCGACAAATACCCTATTTTATCTAAACTATTTTTAAATTTGCCGCCTTTATTATGGTAGGAAAGTCTTAGGTTAAGATTAATATGGGTCATAAAGTGAGGTTAGAGTACCGCCTAATGAATTTTATGTGTAAATATGTTAAATAATATCTTAATATCCTTTTATAAAAATTTCTATTTTATTATAAAACAAAAAAAAATTATTTAAAAGAAAATATAAAATTTTGGTTCGAGCTTTTGAGAATATTTCGATATGCACAAATTGTGGGCTTCCAAAATGGCCTTAAATAAATTAGTATATTATGCAATGAGCATTTAATGATAGCTATTAAGACACGAGTATGCTAATTAATAAATAAAAAAGTTGCATACACTATTTTTTCTAAGGCTAGTCAAAATAATGAAAAATAAGAAAATAAATATTATGACGTTATCATAAACTTTATCATCGTTTTTATATACATTAAGATGGAACGAAGTAAAAAAAGTGAGGTTGTAAAAATTTTGCAAATTAAATTTCCTGTGTTACTTTTTTCATTACACTTCTAGCTTTCCTTGAAAAAATTAGTGTGAACTTGTTCCGAAAAGTACACAAAATTTAATACCCCTGTAAAAAATATATATTTTTATTATTCACGAATTCTATTTGAGTTCTACTGAATATATTTACACAAGTGCACAAAAAGGAAATACTGTGACCTGGAAATAACTTTATGCTTCTTTTCTAAAATGCCAATTCATACATACATACATATAGACACTCACAAAGCAAAGAAAATAATATGACACACTTGGCCAACATCCAAAGTGTATTTATTATCCCACAATAAAAAAAAAAAAACTTAAAAAAACTTATACTTATCATAATTTCCCCATTAATTCTAAAATTGTTTCATTTTGCAAATGATCCGCTAATAAAGTAGCTACAGCTGGCTAATTAATTAAATTTAGGTGGTAGAACTGCCGGTGGACAGTGCGTGTTGTACCACCATTAATTAGTTTGAAAGTTTTAAAGTCAAACAAGCACCTAATAACCTCAACAGTATATTGGACGGGGTCCCTAAACGCGTACGAATTATGAACTAAATTGAAATAGACCAGGAAGGTGTGTTAATTTACCTGTTAGTTTAACACAAACTAATTTTGGACTGGCAATTTTCTTTTTAAGTTACGGCTAAAGCTAACATAACCTAACTTAACCTATGTCTCCTTCCACTGCTGATGTAATCTTTATTTTGAGGATCTCTATAACCAAATTAAAGTTGCCTTAATATACATATAAGGTCAAAAATCCCTTTTTGGGTAAATGTGTCACCCATCACCACATAGCCAGAGGGTGAAATAGCGATTAGATGTAGATATCTGTGTTGGGGAATTAGAATTTGGGGTGGTTTTGCGTACAGACGGATGCTAGACGCGCCGTCGCGCCGCTGGTATTGACCGATGACGTAACAAGGCGTCGCCGGCGTATCGCCGCGTGGTTGGCACATCTTTTCGCTTCACATCTCATTGCAAAGTGCCGGTTTAATGCGTTCAAATCCAAAGAAAAAGGAAAAAAAAACGCCTAGGACGTAGTTTTTGTGATAAAAATGTTTTGATAAGACTGAAAGTTTTAGCTGAATATTATAAAAATAATTTGTTATAGTTAGGAATACATATAAATAAATGATGTAGTTTTACTACTCTTAAATAAATTAATAAATGTGTGGGTGTTGTAGTTTTTCAAATTATCTTAAACAAATTTTTATAAAGTTATTATTATCTACAACTTTTTTACATGGATTTTTGGTGGATTATCAAAGTGAAACCTGTTGAACTAAATGATTTTTTTTTTTTGAATAATGTCCTTATGTTTGAAACTTTTCCGAATGGTAAGTGAACCCAGTTTATTTCGCCTGAAATCGTAAATTTTCACCACCCCAATAATACACTTGTCGCGTGGGGTGGTGCAAGTGAACCCATACGAATTTACAGTGGGGAGCACCTTGCACTGTACACAAAATAGGGGTGAATAATATTCCGGACGAATGACACGTGCGAATGCACACACACATTAGCTACATTATAATGCAAGGTTGACGCAGAAATAAAGTAAATGCGTATGAATCATAGGAAGCATAAAATTTGTGCTAATTACATTATAGGTACATAAAAATAAGTATGTGTTGCCTACAGATACAGAATGACTAATATGTGTAGTAAAAAAATAAAATAACAGTGATGTGTAAACAAACATCCTTTTTGGAGAGCTTGAGGAGAGCGATGTGGTTAGAAACAGGGCCGGACTAATCTTTAGGTCCAAAGTTACCTAAGCATTTTTATACCTATGAAGTATAATTTTAAAATATCAACTTGTTAATACGAAAACGCCTTGTATAATATTATTAAATAATCAAAAACCCTACAAGTTTCCTAAAGATAAATTGACGAAGCCGCTGAAAAAATATAACCTAATCTAACCTACAGAAAACGAATACTAATTTGTCCAAAATTGTGTTTAAAATCCAACCAGAATTTTTTTCACTTAGTACCTAATGTAGTAAATAGTCTAAGGCTAAGCAGACTCATGCGTTTCACTTTCTCTTAATTACCAAATTAACCCCACTGAAAAATATTTGCTCTCATTTATCGGTTTCCCATGTAGCTCTATCGATTAAAACCAGGCGTGTTTCATATACCGCCGACCATTACCTCTGACATTTCGTAAAAATATACTATTGGGCGAGGTGCTCGGAAATAAATCGCTTCTTCAAGGGTCAACAAAATTTATTTAAGGCTTCCCTCATCAATTATTTACCAGGTTGTGTTATAGTGGCACAATAGACGTTATACAGACGTCATAATGTCTGGAGTTACGATGAATAGAATTGACGTTCAGCTCTAGGGAATAATAGAGCATTAAATTGTGGGGTTTCGCAAGTTTTTATTTGATATTAAAGGTTGTTGAGTAAAGGTTCATGAATATTTATCGAAAATTTGTTTAAGAAATACTTAAAAAGGTTCCCCAAAAATACTAAACTAAATGAAATATTTTTTGTCTAATTTCCCCCTTTTCCTTCCAGTCTGACGGCAACACAACTTTTCTTCGCGCCGCGCGAAATGGCCAACTGGACAAAGTTCTAGAATATCTAAAATCCAATATCGACATCAACACAAGCAACGCTGTAAGTACCTCTCTCCTCATCACCATCGACAAATTCCACAATTCTCTATTTTCAGAATGGCCTCAACGCACTCCATTTAGCCTCAAAAGATGGCCACGTAGACATAGTCAAAGAACTACTGAAACGCGGTGCTTTAGTCGACTCCGCCACCAAAAAGGGCAACACAGCCCTACACATAGCCTCTTTAGCTGGCCAAGAGGAAGTGGTCAAGCTATTGGTACAAAACAAAGCGTCTGTTAACGTACAAAGTCAAAATGGGTTCACACCGCTCTATATGGCAGCTCAAGAGAACCACGACAATGTTGTCAGGTTTCTGTTGGCTAATGGTGCCAATCAAACTTTGGCCACAGAGGTTTGTCAGGTAGCACCTACTAAGGGAAACCTCTAAACTAAACGTTGGATTTTAGGATGGGTTTACACCACTGGCAGTGGCGATGCAACAAGGACACGACAAAGTCGTGGCTGTGCTCTTGGAAAATGACACCAAAGGCAAGATTCGACTGCCTGCTCTACACATCGCAGCTAAGAAAGACGATGTCAAAGCAGCTAAGCTTCTACTAGAGGTACCCCAATTCATTAGGTACCAAAGGACGAAACAGTCTGAACCTTTTGTTCCAGAACGAACATAATCCAGATGTCACATCCAAATCTGGATTCACACCTCTGCACATCGCTTCACATTACGGAAATCAGCAAGTAGCTAATTTGTTGATACAGAAGGGTGCCGATGTGAACTATGCAGCTAAACACAATATCACACCTCTTCACGTGGCGGCGAAATGGGGCAAAACCAATATGGTAGCTTTGTTGTTGGAGTGTGGTGCCAGTATAGAGTCGAAGACGCGAGATGGGCTTACGCCGTTGCATTGTGCAGCTCGGAGTGGACATGAACAGGTCGTGGACATGTTGGTGGAGGGACGAGCGCCCATTAGTTGCAAAACTAAGGTGAGTAAGAAACATCACATTCCAATAATCGTCCTTTTTTAACTTTTATTTGTTCCCAAAAGTTCAATTTTTTTTCCATATTTTTAGAATGGTCTGGCTCCATTACATATGGCAGCCCAAGGCGACCACGTAGACGCCGCTCGCATCCTCCTCTACCACCGAGCACCAGTCGACGAAGTCACTGTAGACTATCTAACAGCTCTTCACGTAGCTGCCCATTGTGGCCACGTCCGGGTCGCCAAGCTTTTACTGGATCGCCAGGCAGACGCCAATGCAAGAGCTTTAAATGGCTTCACACCGCTACACATAGCTTGTAAGAAGAACCGGATAAAAGTCGTGGAGCTACTGTTGAAACATGGAGCAAGTACGTGATGGAATTATCTCAAATAGAAGTGTTAGTTTTCTAAGGGTTTTTTTAGGTATTGGTGCGACAACTGAAAGTGGATTGACTCCGTTACATGTGGCTAGTTTCATGGGTTGTATGAATATTGTTATATACTTGTTGCAACATGAGGCTAGCTCGGATGTTCCGACGATTCGTGGAGAGACACCTTTACATCTTGCAGCGAGAGCTAGTCAGGTACCATTAGGATTAGGCTGTCATCGTCGGGGTTAGACTTATAAAATTATTTGAATTTCAGACGGACATCATTCGAATATTATTGCGAAACGGAGCTCAAGTCGATGCTAGAGCCAGGGAGCTACAAACGCCTCTTCACATCGCCTCTCGGCTAGGAAATGTCGACATGGTGATGCTTCTTCTTCAACATGGCGCAAGTGTTGACAGTACAACTAAAGACAACTACACAGCACTGCATATTGCTGCTAAAGAAGGACGAGACGAGGTTCCTAACCATTAAATCAAAAACTGAACATTAGTTAATCAAAACATTTCCCAAAACAGGTTGTAGGTGTCCTAATAGACAACGGTGCATCTTTAACTGCTACCACGAAGAAAGGCTTCACTCCTCTTCATCTTGCAGCGAAGAATGGCCACCTGGGCATTGCTAGGGTTCTTCTAGCCAAAGAGGCGCCGGTTGATCCTCAAGGCAAAAACGGCGTAACTCCTCTACATGTTGCCTCACATTACGACCACCAAGATGTGGCTTTGCTCCTGTTGGATAAAGGTGCTTCACCACATGCCACTGCGAAAAACGGACACACCCCTCTTCACATAGCGGCTAGGAAGAACCAAATGGATATTGCTAACACCTTGTTGGAGTACGGCGCTAAACCAAACGCTGAAAGCAAAGCTGGTTTCACACCGTTGCACTTGAGCGCTCAAGAGGGACACTCGGATATGACAGCGTTGCTTGTGGAGCATAAAGCTGATACTAATCATCAAGCTAAGGTTTGTAGTTTAGGTTATGAGGGTCGGTAGTTCTGTAAGTAATCTTGATGTTTTGTAGAATGGTTTGACTCCCTTGCATTTGTGTGCGCAAGAAGATCGAGTTCCTGTAGCTGAGATTCTGGTGAAGAATGGCGCCGAAGTAAACGCAGCAACCAAGTGTGGTTACAAACCTCTTCATATAGCTTGTCACTATGGGCAAATCAACATGGTTAGGTTTTTGCTTTCCAACGGCGCTTCAGTAGCCTCTACGAACACTCTAGGGTACACACCTCTTCACCAAGCAGCCCAACAAGGCCACACTAACATCATTAATGTTTTGTTGGAGAACAACGCGGATCCAAATGCTCTCACTGAGGTACTATTAATATTCCTAGAGAGTTTGCATTGTTACCGTTCGGATTTTAGAGCGGACAAACCCCGTTGAACATCGCCCAGAAGCTCAACTACATCACAGTGATAGAAACCTTGAAAGTAGTGACAACTACCACGACTACAACAACAACTTCCACCACGAACCTCGAGGAGAAGTACCGAGTGGTTGCGCCTGAAGCTATGCAGGAAACCTTCATGTCCGACTCGGAGGAAGAAGGAGGTGAGTTATTGGAGGATAAACGATAGACAGTTGCCATCAGCGGCTTAGTTGTGCTTATTTTCATTCATCCAAACTTTGCATGCTAATAATCCATACAAATCATACCATCATATTGACAAACCAAAAATCCGGTAGAAAGTGTTTAGTACGCGCTTTTAGCTTCTTGTGTCCTACTCAAACCTTGAAAGGAAAACTATTAAACATTAACACTGATTACATACTAACCTATAATAACAGGGGAGGATATTTTGGACTGCTTCGGGTCTGCTCCTCATGAACGTCACGTGTACCTACCGTATTTCAATGGTACAACACTACATCGTAAGTTGAACTGATTGATGAATTAACAAAGCTAACACTGCCATAGTAAAATAGCAAGGAGGAAATTCATCTACATCCATTTTAGACACTTACTTTTGGTTTTGTTTATTTCATCTTATTTGCCAGCTAATACACGAAACACTTTCAATATCACGTAATGTGGAGGGTGGAGAAAGGTCTTGGGTATTCCTCAATCTTTACTAGACCTTTCTTGTCCTCCAATGGAAACCTCCTGCAATTTGGTTATTTTTTCAAGGTGAAGACACAGGTTTAGGTGATCAAACCTACAGATACCTTACGGCAGATGAAATGAAGTCTTTAGGAGACGACTCGTTGCCTATTGATGTTACGAGGGATGAACGCATTGATACCAACAGACTGGTATATTGCATAGATAATGGTATGTTACCGACAGAACGCATCGAAGAAAACATCACTCCGGAAACAATCGCTAAAAGTTACGTGGAGTTTCTTAGGAAGAACACAGATAACGTCGATATTGGAACACGCCATCCAATTAACATCGGGTAAGTTCAAGTGGAAATAATATGAATTCTTTGGAAGTGAATTGTTTTGTTAACTTTGTGTTTTTCTCTGTTTGGTTTATTGCAAACTCTAGGAAATTGCACTGGAAAAAGTAAGTTATTCGATGTTGTAGTCTCAATGTTCATTAGTTGGGCAAAATTTTGAACCCAATAGAAACTGAAATATTCCTCAGCTTCTATTGGCTTTTAGTATTTAGTTGTGGTCCACCGTACTGTGTTTGTTCTTCTATCATACGACGAAACCTTCATTCCGGTTCTTCTTTTAGTTTCCTGGTTTCATTTCTGGTGGATGCACGTGGTGGTGCAATGCGCGGTTGCAGACATTCCGGTGTAAGAGTCATTGTCCCTCCAAGATGTGCTCCAAGTCCAACTCGCATCACTTGTCGTTACGTCCGACCTCAAAGAACACCACATCCTCCACCTTTGATGGAAGGAGAGGCGTTGGCGAGTCGTGTTTTGGAACTTGGACCAGTTGGAGCTAAATTCTTAGGGTAAGCTACTAGCACAGTTTAAAAAGGGTAACCTTGCAGTAAGTTCCAAAATAAATTTGTTTTTTCGTTAATAGACCAGTCATCATCGAGGTACCACATTTTGCAGCCCTTCGTGGTAAAGAACGCGAAATTGTGATCTTGCGCTCCGACAACGGCGAGTCATGGAAAGAGCATACTGTTGACGCTTCTGAGGAAATCCTAAACGAAGTCCTTCATGACAGTTTCGACTCTGAAGGTACTACTTACTGTTAAAACTCCACCAAGTTATTTCGCATCTGATCGTTTTTCTTTGTGCAGATTTGAATCAAATGGAAGACATGTCCTCAGGACGCATCACTCGAATCCTGACGCAGGATTTCCCGCAGTACTTTGCGGTGGTGTCGCGTGTACGCCAAGAGGTGCATGCTATTGGTCCGGAAGGTGGTATGGTGTCCAGTACTGTTGTTCCGCAAGTGCAAGCTGTGTTCCCAGAAGGTGCCCTTACAAAGAAAATTAAAGTTGGCCTGCAGGTAAATCTGTTCAAACCGCGTAAGGGTGTACCAATGGAAAAATTACGTAGAATCACTGTTAACCATATACCGAAAAATAAACGCTGGTCGTTAATTTGGTAACATGCCAAAATGCTAAAAAGTCTTATAAAAATGTAATGTGTACATAAGAAATTCGTTGATGATTATGTTTTTTTTGGGTAAATGTTACGGTTTTCTAGTCAATAATGTTTTTATTACCTTGGCCTATAGTTTAAGTGTATTGATAATACTGATAAGTTTTATTATTCAAGTGAATTATTTGTGCATTCCAAGAAAAAAAATCTTCCAATTTACCGATTGAGTACAAATTTTTTTCGTAGAAATTTCGGCTTTAATTCAGGGTAACAACTAGTACCGGATTAGACTTTTACAGCGTGCAATTAAGCATGTTATACGAATTTAAAATTTTTGTATGTATAAAAATTAAACTTTTTAGTATCGTAACTGTCGTGAGGTTAGTTGAGTAGCTGCCATTAAAAAAAATGTACAGACTTATTTTGGTGACGTGTTCAAAACTTAAATCCAAAATTACCGAAGAGAATATATTTTTGAAATCATCTCATACGATATTTTCGTACTAATTGTTTAAAAAAACTTAGGGGACAATAACGAATCAAATACCTGGCGAAAGTGTTGCTTTTGCAATATAGGAAAATGTGCTTGCAATTTCTTAACCTTATAATTTCATTAATATTACTATTAATACATAATAAAATATATGCTTAACTATTTTAATTTTTTACTTTAAGGTTTGTCTGGTGTTACAGCTTTTTGTTTGTGAAAAATTGTAACACCGTTACTAAAAAATAATGCGGTCTTTGCAAAATGTTTCCGTCAATTTTGCAAAATTGTTTGGAGCTATGCAACCACAAATACACCTTGCTGTTTTACTGCGTGCCTATACATCAATTTTTGGCACTGTGTGAGTGTCTCTTGCATGCGAATAAATATTTTGTGGAGACTGTCTAACTTATGTATTATAGAATATAAATATTTATTTATATTAACTTATTCCATACTATGTTCATTTTTGTTTCTGTATATGATTTTCTCTCGATAATTAATTGTATTGTGTAACATCACTGGTTTTTCTTGCACCTCTTTGCAAAAATCATGAATGTAAACAGTATGAGTGCCCAATAAAATACAGTTAAACTAACAAACTAATTTTAATTACAATTACTAACTGAGAGGGGGTGTGGTGCAGTTACAAAAAAATTTTGGGCACGCTTTAGCTATTCCAATTTACAAAATGTGTGACTAAAATTTTTTTCAACTGTGGTAGATTCGTGACATATCAAAGCATGGTTCGCAGGGGCGGTTTAATTATATTCTATTGGGCTCTCAGCTCAAAAACTTGGAAACACTTCTTCGAAATCATCCCACAAAAATCATTTTACAATCATTTGGTTTTTTTTTGCACTCCAATGGCTGTTTTATAATTTTTTCTTTATTTTTGTTAGTGTTATGTTTGCTGTCGAACCTTGCTTTGCGTCACACCCTTTTCTTGCTCCTGTTCATCCCTAAAATCCTTTGTACATCACTAATAACACAAAAAAGGTAAGTAGTTTTTTGCTTTTTTGCTTCCGCATCAATAACAAAGTCATTTATGTAAACCATCATCAAAAATAAAAAAAAAAACAGTTTTTTGAAAATTATTATTTAGCAAAAGTTTCTATTTTTCAGAAATAAAACCGAGAAAAGATACTAAAAATATAAAGTTCATGTCCTATTTAACGACGTAGGCCGGAAAAGAGCCAATCAATTTAGTGTATTTTAAATTTCCCGCCAAAAATTTTAGTTGTCACCTTTGCTATTTAGGGACTTTCGTCTCTCGACGATTTTGGGCGACCCTGTATTTCTACTTTAGGGGAAATCCGAGGACAAACTTTAACCTACCGTAATTCTCAGACTGTTTCATCCTATAATCTGTCGTTCTTCGTCCTCAGGCCCAACCAATAGACCCAGAATTGACAGCCAAATTGTTGGGTCATGGTGTGGCCGTTTCACCAGTGGTCACCGTCGAACCTAGACGTCGCAAATTCCACAAATCCATCACGTTGAGTATGCCAGCACCTAGAGCACATTCACAAGGAATGATCAACCAGTATTCGGGTTCTGCACCCACTTTACGACTATTATGTTCAATAACAGGTAAGTTAAAAACGAGGAAATAGATATAGATTAAGGACGATATGTTGGTGATGTGACAGCGAAGGGTATTGTGGAAGTACATTTGAATTTGGCGCGTTAGATTTTAAGTTTCCCGCGTTGGTTCAAATTTACAATTTACAAAATTACAATTTTCCACTGTACTTTTCCCTGGCAACATTCTGTGGTTACTTATTTGAACCTTTGAACCCATCTCCCTTTAATATAATATTTTATCCTTGTTTATAAACTTAAATTATGGAAGAACCCTTAACCCTAACCCACCCTCAATAAAATGTTTGATGTTGTGTTGTGCCCTATGTAATTTGTTTACTACTTATACAACATTATTTATTTGATTTGGTTGTTGTTTTCGTTTATTTCGTTATTTTTTTGTTTAATTAAGAGGTTGGCAAGCTTTATTTTTGGCGATAGATACGCAGCGTAGATAGAAAAATATAATAAATTATGTAGATAAGTTTCCTATAGAAATTTTTTTGATTATGGCGCCTTATTTTAGGGGATTTTTTTGTTGTTAGTTTGAGTTGGCGGCGCTGTTCTAGGTATCTATGATTAGTTAAAAAGTGTAGAATATAAATTTAAAGTAGGTATACAGTATACAGTTGATTTTTTAGATATTTAGATACAGTTGTTGTGTAGATTTTATATAGCATACTAGGGGAAGTACCAAGAATCCAAGCATACCAGGGCTGCCAGTAGGTGAAAGGAAAACATGAAAAAGAATTCGTGTCAACTAGACTAGATACGCATGTAAATATTTGAAATGCTTGCTAGATTTTACGTTATACGTTAGGAGATCATGAAATATGTCAGTAAATAGCAAGATTCAATCTAACAAAAGCAAAAAAACAAGATTGTGATGTTGACATTCTAATCTCCAGCTTTTATGGCTGTACATTTTTTGGTAGAGAGAATTAGAACTAACGATATCTGGCGGGAAATTTAAAATACGTTTAGTTGATTGGCTGTTTAGTATTGAGCAACCAATCAAATTAATAAATTTTAAACTTCCCGCCACATATTAGTTTTGGGATAAAACGTCCGTCGCATTGTTTTAATTTAAACGCGGGAAATTCAAATTTACTTTTAGAAATATTTTATCAACTTTTTTAGAATAAATTACAGAGGCAGTCCTGGTTTAATTGTCGTAATTAAAACTGCATTATTATAGGGTTCTGTAGGATTAAGAAACAAACTGATTGAGGAAATTGATTTTAATTTGTTTTTGGTTAAGCTGCAGAAAAATAACTATAAAAATTCCGCGAGCTTAGACAGTTAAAACGGAATATCTATTTTTGGGGGTTTATTTTGAAAAGTTTGCCGACCTTCTTCTTTTGAGCTTTTGTGTTTGAACATGACGTCATTGTGACGTCAGTTTTGTTTTTGTCGTCTCTAAAGGCAAGTATGATCTTTCGAAAGAAAAAAACACACAATTTTATTTGGTTTTACTGTCGGTTTGACACGTTTGGATTTTCTTGCACAATTTTTAGGAAAAATTGTGCAAGAAAATCATTTCGTTTCACACAGACATAAAACAAGTCTACTTTACAGCTATTATGTGGAAAAATCTTCGTTTGAACTGTCTATTTATTGGCTTCATGTTATTTCTTTATGTTGTTTGTCATAATGGCGTCATTGTGTACATCACTAATTTCACTTTTTAAAAAAACAAAGCAAAACATACTATAATGTGTGGTTTGGTTTAATTTAATTTAATTTTCTGTTTTATTTTGTTTATTTTATTCAAATTATTAGTAGTAATATGAAAGTTATAATATAAACCGAAAAACTAATGCGCTATTATTAAAATTTCCACCGCGTGTGTGACCCAGGGGTGTTTCGGAAAAGATCTCTCAAAGGTAACTAACAATAATAATAATAATAATATTGTGATATGGGCTGCCCCCTATTTTATTTTTAATTTTTAAAATTTATTTTTTATGAGTTTAGAATGTTTATCTTTCTTATTATTATTATAAATACAAGTTTCTATTGTTTTTTTCCGTTAGATTTGTAAGAAATGGATGTACGCAGTTTAATCATAACAGAAAAAAGCCATTGTGTTAAAATCGCGTTTTCTCCAGCAGAAATTAAAGCATGACAAAAATTCGAGAGATTTAAACTTCTACTATACACCTCGTATATAAAAAAATAAAGTTCCCGCCAAAACAATGTTTTTATTAGGTGTTGAATGAACCACCCAAAATTTTTTTCTCAAATTGTACCCATTTAAATCTCACTTTTTGATTGTGTGAAGAAATTACTGTAAAAATCTTGTTTTTGGCGTCCAAACTTTGCCCCTCGTGTTTTATTTTATTTTAAATTGGTTGCATTTCACGAATTTTCCTATGTGGTAAACCCGAGGAAACCAAAGCACATTTTTGTGACTGTGTATTTTCACTTCAAACTTAAAACGAAAAATCACACCTGAAGTTGACAGGATATTTATTTTGCCTTTAGTGGTTTATTATTTTTGATTCTAATAGTTTATTTTTTGAAAAAAACGTTATTTTATTATTATGAATCACAAAAACACAAATATTGCAATTTCACCTTATTATATAGACTTGCTGCATTTATTTTTTGGTTTATTTTTATATAATGAAATTTGTTACCTACATTTTCATTTCTTTTAGTTTTTTTGGTTTATATAACAACCTTTTTCTGTTATTTTTTGACCCGTTGGATCAGTCGTTTAAATTATATAAACAGTTTGAAAAATCTACTACAAATATAGAAGAGTCAACATCACGAGTTAGTTGCCATGCGACTGGTCTTTTCTGAAACCAAAATCGATTATAATGCTTTGCTTTAATTGCTTAGTACACTGCCTTTATTTTTCACTTCAACAAACCAAAAAAATAACTCTAATTGCCTGTGATATGATGTTGTTCTACCTGAATGTAAACATGCTTTTGCTCTGACTTTTAAATGTCGATTACCAGGACGATATTATCCTTTAGTGCATGTGTTCTTTTCTCGAACCCAAGCAAAAGATTAGATAAATAAAGGACAACTTGCCGAAAATTTTGCAACAGATCCCTATAAGTATATCTAATCTTTTGCTCTTGGCAACAACTTCTACAACACCCAATTTGAGCCAAGTTGAAATCCCTCGAAGCACTAACGAATTTTTTGATGGTTTTTAAAGGTGGTACCACAAGAGCACAATGGGAAGACGTCACTGGTTCCACACCTCTTAGCTTCGTCAACGACTGCGTGTCTTTTACCACAACAGTTTCCGCCAGATTTTGGCTGATGGACTGTCGGAATATCGGGGATGCCACCAAAATGGCTACCGAACTCTATAAGTAAGTTTTGAAGGAGTAACCTAGCATATTCTTCTGACGGCTTTGCTTTTCAAGGGAGGCCATTCATGTACCGTTCATGGCAAAATTCGTTGTGTTTGCCAAACGGGTTGATCCCCTAGAAGCCCGACTAAGAGTGTTTTGTATGACGGATGACAAGGAGGATAAGACATTGGAACACCAGGAGCACTTCACCGAAGTTGCCAAAAGTAGAGACGTGGAAGTTTTGGAGGGGAAACCACAGTATATCGAGTTTGCAGGCAATTTGGTGCCTGTTACTAAAAGTGGGGAGCAGTTGCAGTTTTCGTTTAGAGCTTTCCGCGAAAATCGATTACCGTTTTCTGTACGAGTCAAAGACCAACATGCCGAGGCTGTTAGTAGGTGTTTGTTCATGAAGGAATCTAAGGTAGGTTAGGTTCATACTACCTTAGATCGAGAGTTGACGGGAAGTTTTGTTTAGGTACCAAAAGGTGAACCGCCCCAACAACCCATCTGTATTCTAAACATCGTCCTACCAGACGATATAGTCACCGACACCATCTCTTTGTCGGATTCCGATTCGATTAAACGGCACATGTACCTATCGGAAAATTTCGACTATTATCGACCAGATCCTCGTCTGGCTGACATGAGCAATCTGTTGGGTGAAGACTGGGTACCACTAGCCAACCAACTAGGCCTCACCCCATCCGAAATCAATGTGATCAAATCCGAGTACCCAGACAGTGTGGCCAAACAAGCCCAAAGCATGTTACGAATGTGGTTGTCGCAATCCGGCAACAAGGCACAAACCAACTCTTTGGAAAATGCCTTGCGGCGAATTGGACGCGAAGACATAATACCTCAGTGCCTAAACGTTGATCACTCAGATAGAGCTATTACTAGGATAAAACAAGAGGAGATAGGAAAATATAGACTGAAAATTGGTGATGATGTTCCAGACCAAAAAGACAAGTATTCAGCTGAGGAGAAGGCAGTGGAAGTGTCCGATGAGGAAGACTTTAATAAAACTGTAACAGAACGACGACAACAGATTGAAGAACGACTGTCGGCCGAACGTACGATTCCGGCGTCTTCACAACGCGTTGAAATCGTCCAGGAAATCACAACGATCAAACGACAGAGTTTAGTTGAGGATAAACTGGCGGAAGTCCAGAAAGTTGTGGAAACCCAACCGAAAACTACGAAGAAAGTTTCCGAAACAGTCATCGTAAAAACCACACCGACTGTAGCTGAAACTGACGAGTTTGAGGAGGGCAAAATACATAGAACAGCGGATGAAACCGAGTTGTATCAAGGGGTGGCGCAGCGTTTCGATGGGGCCAAGCGGCCCATTCCTAAACTCATCGCCGATGAAGGTAAATATATTATATCGATAAGTAGCGAATCACCCTGTATATGTTCTGTGCTAATTCTTGAGACTTGATATGTGTTTATTCCAGAACCTAAATCGCCGAGTTTTGCCAAGACGCCACCACCAAGCCCCGCGGACTTCTTGCTAAGAGAACAGGCAGCCATCAACCAAGGTAATATTTCAAGTTTATTATTGTCACCAAGCTTAGACTATAATAAGCAAAGCTTACCAGTAGACGATTTATGGTGCAAAACACTCATTGGGAAGACATTTTATGTGCGATTCAACATATGATGTAGGAAAGCAATGATTGTTTTGTGCGGAAAATGTGGCATATCAAGGAAAATGGTTTTAATTAAATTTGTGTATAGTAAGGTCGACAGGAAGACGTATAAGCGTCTTGTTGCGTCTTTGGTGGCGTCGTCGTCAGAAAAGTCTGACATTTATAATAAATGTTTGCGTTATTATTTTATCAGATTGAAAGCGGATTAAGCTTCATAAATTCAGGAATTTATCCTGGAAATGTAAACTTGCATTTTTTTATCTTACGAGTAAATATTTAAATAAAAAACGCATCCAATCATAAACATTAATAAATCTACTATAGTAATTTGAATATTTTTCGATTCGATTGAATAAACATATCGATTACAAAAATTTATATTAAATTAATAAAAACGTGACATTGTTCAAGCATGACTTATTTACAATCGTATGGTTTCTTAAGTTCATTATCGGATTACTATGTTCCAACTAACACACTTAGTTCACTTTAGTGCTAGTAGTGTTAACCTCGTGGGTGTATTAATAAATTTTTTGCAGCTAAATTATTTAGGGTAAGTACTTGAAATTATTGTTGAAATTGTTTATGTATCGTCGCAAATAACCATAAGTTGATATGCCACATTTTACATGGAGTTTGCAGAACCGGTTTTTGAACATCATTGTATAGATATATTTTTGTAGTGATTTTTGTTTTTGAATCGTTTATTTTTTTTTGGTTACATAAACGAAAGCTGTGTAGATTTTTGCCAATTTTTCCTCTTATATATCTCTATTACTATATAATATATATTTTTCTTGGATAACTAAGAAAATATTTTTTTAAACTATATCCCCGTTGACGATCCGTTAAAACCCACCCCTTTACCACCTGAGAAATATAATCGAACTAAAACGTATCCATTTTGTTATTTATTATACTAACTCCTGATTATTTTACAACAAAACGCCATGTAAGTAGCATTTTAAATGGCAATTGGGCCAAAACTCATTTCGCTAAAATGCCGTTTTGTTGTAAGGTTACTTTTTTTTGAAACACTAACAAAACTGACACTCTAAATGTGCAACATGCTTTGGTGCAAGAAGCTTATCTATGCCAGGTTTTATTTTTAATGATATAGATACATAATTAATAGACTAATCTGAGGTTGAATTATAATGTGAATAATATACAGAGACAGAAAATAAATCATTGTATGTACGATTTTATTATCCTCCAACTACTTTTGCCGATTTCTACAAATATAAATACAATAAGCTTGCAGAGCTCGTTTATGCTTCCATATATTTTTGACTTATTCACACTATTTGTATAATTTACTATTATTGTAATACTTACATATTATTCCATAGCCGCAGTGCTTTTGTAAAATAGCAGCTTACACACTTTTCTTGTTTATTTTTTAACGAATCATTTTAATTTGTTGCTTTATGGTTTCCATGTCAGGTTATTAAAGCGAATAAAATTTAATCGGAGGACCAGGAGTATATAATTGTGGTCTAAAGGCCAAATAATCGGAATTATGTGAAATTTTCAATAATTTTCTAACCCCGGCGCATCCGCCACCATTTAAAATTTCGTTTATTTGGAACTTTTTCTATAGGAATTTTGACTATTGGTTCGAAGGGTTTGCGTGGTTATTTTTTAACCTAACCTACATAATATTCCATTAATTACTGCTCGTATTGTAATTTTTCAAGGTGACTTTCTGATACCGGCGCATCCACCACAATTTCCAACAAGAATGTTTGCGATTCTATCCTTAAAATTTATATAATGAATTTGAAACCTTTGATATAATTCCATCATATTTCTAAAGCAGCCAGTTTAATTATCAAACTTAAAATTGCCTTTAGTAACCTGACACATTTTCTTTTGTACAGTACTAAAATACCTTACATGTTACTTCCTGAAAAGTCGATGTTTTAGTGTAAATAAATCCTTAAAAAACTGTTGTGTTTGTGTGTAGTGTGTGATAATTTTTACCTTGCTGTCATTTTATATAAACAGGCCTCTAAATAATTTCAAAACGATACTAAGAAGCCTTTTTATATATTATCAAAGAACAAAACTTAGTTGCGTTTTTTAAAAATTATAATCAAATACCTATCATTGTGTTGTCTAGAAAAAAATGCAGCTAAGTTGTACCCGTTACCCATTTCATGAACACACTAACCTATTTTCGTCTGTGAAAACAAATCGTCAGCAAATTATAATGTTATCTTAGCAAGCCGTTTAAAATTCCAACTGGATTATAAATTGTTGGCTTGTTTCCTTGTCTCCCCCACCAAAATTCCAGTAAACTGCTTCAAAAATAAAAAAACAAAAAATAATTGTGCTTTCAATGACACACCGTTATTGCAAACTCCATTTAAAACAAAAAAAAAACTGGGAATCAAAAAAAAACTCAAAAAGTATTGTACATACTAAGTGTTGCATGGCTCGCTCGTAACCCACACTTATTCTTGATTGTTCTGAAAACCGTCGTAAAAACGACCATAACTCGCTTTTGTCCAAGAATAATTGTGGGATTTGAAGGGTGGGTGGTGGTTATTTTTTTAATTTTGTTTTGTTGGGTCTAACGTGGCCTCGGGCTTCCGGTAGCTAAGGCTACCCTAAGGTTAGTGGACTCTTTGCTTTGTTTTGGGGGTAAAAATAAATTAAAAAAATTATATTCAGTTAGTCCTTATTGTAAATAATCAAGTACGAAAAACTACGAGTAATTATTTTTTAATTTATTTTTGCCTTTAGTTGTTTGTTTCTTTTTACTAGTTTGGGCATATTAAACAAGCGAAATTTTGCATTTCCTTATCTCAATAAAACAGTCGAGCTTGAATGGACTTGCGGAATGCCTTAGTGGCTTACTATCTTTATATATATTATACATATATATATATATATATATATATATAAAATAAAACTAGCTGTCGTTTCCTGTTATCCCTCATCCTGTCCTTACATGTACACATTCGGACACTCATACATTTCATCTTTTGTATGTACGATGGTAGCTGAATGCAGCCAGGATAATGGCTCTTTGTTATGATTTATTTTCTGAACAAAACCAAAAAAGTTCAAATTTAAATTTTCAAACAGTTGCACTTTCTTCGCGAGGTTAAACACACTAGACAAATTTCTTACACACATAAAGGTCCTTTTGTCATTCCTTGAATTTTTCCTTGCGACAGCAGCAAGTGCGTCACCACAAGATGACGATGATTCCTTGGATACGGATGGC